>JAWNPK010000012.1:23957500-25157500 GCA_035047565.1 Drosophila mulleri
TATATACGAGCATTTAAAAAACAAGTAAGAAAACTCTAGTCGAGAGTGCTCGACTACGAGATCCCCTGAACCCTTCAAGCAACAGCCATTTCAATCATTTTTAGCGTCTCTCTGCTTACACAAACACACACATACACACGCAAACACACATACATAGACACCCATAGGCGCGCACGCATGGGCTGCAGTGTGGGCTTACTATGGGAACTTAATTGTTTAATAACTTATTTTCTGGACGTACGTTCTCCATGAAACTTTCAGATTGTGATTTATCATTACTATGCGTATAATTGCCAAAGCTCAAGTCTCTAGTATTTGAAATACGCCTTTTACAAATTTATGGGTGAGGGGGTGGATATAAGGGTGGGGGGTGAAATTGAACAAAAATCGAAATTCTATAACGTACATATCAATCTACATTTAAAATTTGGATACTCTAGCTCTAAAGATGTAGGAGATATAATTTTATAACTGCATTTCGATAAGGTTTTTGATCGATAAAAAAATAACGGGATGAGTTATCGATTTTTAGTGATAAACTTGATATGCGCGCTGTATATACGGTCATTTTAAAAAAAAGTTCAAGTCTCTAGCTCGTATATCTTCGGAAATCGACGCGTTCATACATACGGACGGACGGACGGACGGACGGACGGACGGACGGACGGACGGACAGACAGACGGACAGGGCTAAATCAACTTCTCTCGTCGCCCTGATCAAGAATATATATACTTTGTGGGGTCTGCCACGCCTCCTTCTCCCTGTTACATACTTTTAACAAAACCATTATACCCTGATTTCCCATTTTCAATGGGTTCAGGGTATAAAAAGTTGAAGTCTCTAGCTTCTATATCTTCTGAAATCGACGCGTTCAAACATACGGACAGACAGACGGACAGGGCTACATCGACTCAGTTCGTCGCCCTGATCAAGAATATATATACTTTATGGGGTCTGCCACGCCTCCTTCTGCCTGTTACATACATTTCAACAAAAACATTATACCCTGATTTCCCATTTTCAATGGGTTCAGGGTATAACAAAAACAAGTAAAACAAGTAAGAAAACTCTAGTCGAGAGTGCTCGACTACGACATCCCCTGAACCCTTCAAGCAACAGCCATTTCAATCATTTTTAGCGTCTCTCTGCTTACACAAACACACACATACACACGCAAACACACATACATAGACACCCATAGGCGCGCACGCATGGGCTGCAGTGTGGGCTTACTATGGGAACTTAATTGTTCAATAACTTTTTTTCTGGACGTACGTTCTCCATGAAACTTTCAGATTGTGGTTTTATCATTACTATGCGTATAATTGCCAAAGCTCAAGTCTCTAGTATTTGAAATACGCCTTTTACAAACTTATGGGTGAGGGGGTGGATATAAGGGTGGGGGGTGAAATTGAACAAAAATCGAAACTCTATAACGTACATATCAATCTACATTTAAAATTTGGATACTCTAGCTCTAAAGATGTAGGAGATATAATTTTATAACCGCATTTCGATAAGGTTTTTGATCGATAAAAAAATAACGGGATGAGTTATCGATTTTTAGTGATAAACTCGATATCCGCGTGCTATATACGAGCATTTTAAAAAAAAGTTGAAGTCTCTAGCTTCTATATCTTCTGAAATCGACGCGTTCAAACATACGGACAGATGGACAGACGGACAGACGGACGGACGGACAGACGGACAGACAGACGGACAGGGCTAAATCGACTCAGTTCGTCGCCCTGATCAAGAATATATATACTTTATGGGGTCTGCCACGCCTCCTTCTGCCTGTTACATACATTTCAACAAAAACATTATACCCTGATTTCCCATTTTCAATGGGTTCAGGGTATAAAAAAAATAAAATAAAAATATAAAAACAATAAATAAAAACAATAAATAAAAAATAAAAATAATAATAAAAAAATATTTAAAAAACATAATAATAAAACACACATACAAAACAAGTAAGAAAGCTCTAGTCGAGACTGCTCGACTAGGAGATACCCTGAACCCTCCGTACTGATGTTCCAATCATTCTGCACACATACATACACATGCATCCACCCCCACGCATAGGCCCGCGCTCTGCTAACTGCGCAGTAAGCAGCGACTGCGCTTGGGCTGCGCTGCAGTGTGGGCAATATTATGAGAATTTATTTGTTGAATAATTTCATTTGTAGACGTACAATCTTAATGAAACTTTCAGAACGTAATCATTATGTGTAAATGTGTGTACATTCCAAAGCACAAGTCTCTAGTACTTGATATACGTTTTTTACAAATTTGGGGCGAAGGGGACGTGGTATCCAAAATCTGTAAATTACAAAATGTGTGTGCCCATCAAATGTATATACACAGTAAATCTGAAGTCTCTAGGTCTAATAGTGTTCAAATTAGGCTGAAAAAACAATATAAATTTATCGATTATCCTCGATAAAAAAGATATCGAATGAGTTATCGAAAAAATATGATAAACTCGTACTGCGTATGGTATACACGAGTATGCATACAAAATTTCAGCTCTCTAGCTCCTTTAACTTCTGAGATCGACGCACTCATACGGACGGACGGACGGACGGACGGACGGACGGACGGACGGACGGACGGACGGACGGACAGACGGACAGGGCTATATCGACTCAGCTCATCGTCCTGATCAAGAATATATATACTTTATGGGGTCTGCGATGATTCCTTCTCCCTGTTACATACTTTTCACAAAACCATTATACCCTGATTTCCCATTTTCAATGGGTTCAGGGTATAAAAATTGAGTTAATGAACATTTACACATCTAAAACAAAAAAAAAAACAAAACAAAAAGCAAAAAAAAAAAACAAAAAACAAATGCAAAAAAAAAACAAACATAAAAAACAACAAAAAATAAAAAAAACATTTTTAAATAATTTCAATAATTTACTGCATTGATTTAATGAACGTGAACACATCCAAAAAAAAAAAACAACAAAACAAAACAAAAACAAACAAAAAATTAAAACAAAAAAAAAACAACAACAAATAAAAAAAAACTTATTAAAATAATTTAAATACTTTACTGCATTGATTTAATGAACGTTTACACATCCAAAAAAATAAAAAAATTAATAAAAAAACAAAACAAAAACAAAACAAGTAAGAAAGCTCTAGTCGAGACTGCTCGACTACGAGATACCCTGAACCCTCCGAGCAACAGCCATTTCAATAATTTTTAGTGTCATTCAGCAAAACAAACACACACACACACGCAAACACATACATAGACACCCATAGGCACGCACGCATTAACAGGCATGGGCTGCAGTGTGGGCTTACTATGGGAACTTAATTGTTCAATAACTTTTTTTGTGGACGTACGTTCTTCATGAAACTTTCAGAATGTGGTTTTATCATTACTATGCGTATATTTGCCAAAGCTCAAGTCTCTAGTATTTGAAATACGCCTTTTACAGAGATGAGGGTAAGGGGGTGGATATAGGGGTGGGGGGTGAATTATAACAAAAACCGAAATTCTATCACGTGCAGTCGAGTCTACATTTAAAATTTGGAGACTTTAGCTCTAAAGGTGTAGAAGATATAATTTTATAACTGGTTTTCGATAAGGTTTTTGATCGATAAAAAAATAACGGGATGAGTTATCGATTTTTAGTGATAAACTCGATATGCGCGCGCTATATACGAGCATTTTAAAAAAAAAGTTGAAGTCTCTAGCTTCTATATCTTCAGAAATCGACGCGTTCATACATACGGACAGACGGACAGACGGACAGACGGACATGGCTAAATCGATTCAGTTTGTCGCCCTGATCAAGAATATATATACTTTGTGGGGTCTGCCACGCCTCCTTCTCCCTGTTACATACTTTTAACAAAACCATTATACCCTGATTTCCCATTTTCAATGGGTTCAGGGTATAAAAATTAAACAAAAAACAAAAAAAAACAAGTAAGAAAGCTCTAGTCGAGACTGCTCGACTACGAGATACCCTGAACCCTCCGAGCAACAGCCATTTCAATAATTTTTAGTGTCATTCAGCTTAAACAAACACACACACACACGCAAACATATACATAGACACCCATAGGCACGCACGCATTAACAGGCATGGGCTGCAGTGTGGGCTTACTATGGGAACTTAATTGTTCAATAACTTTTTTTGTGGACGTACGTTCTTCATGAAACTTTCAGAATGTGGTTTTATCATTACTATGCGTATATTTGCCAAAGCTCAAGTCTCTAGTATTTGAAATACGCCTTTTACAGAGATGAGGGTAAGGGGGTGGATATAGGGGTGGGGGGTGAATTATAACAAAAATCGAAATTCTATCACGTGCATTCGAGTCTACATTTAAAATTTGGAGACTTTAGCTCTAAAGGTGTAGGAGATATAATTTTATAACTGGTTTTCGATAAGGTTTTTGATCGATAAAAAAATAACGGGATGAGTTATCGATTTTCAGTGATAAACTCGATATGCGCGCGCTATATACGAGCATTTAAAAAAAAAATTGAAGTCTCTAGCTTCTATATCTTCAGAAATCGACGCGTTCATACATACGGACAGACGGAGAGACGGACAGACGGACATGGCTAAATCGATTCAGTTTGTCGCCCTGATCAAGAATATATATACTTTGTGGGGTCTGCCACGCCTCCTTCTCCCTGTTACATACTTTTAACAAAACCATTATACCCTGATTTCCCATTTTCAATGGGTTCAGGGTATAACAAGTAAGAAAGCTCTAGTCGAGACTGCTCGACTACGAGATACCCTGAACCCTCCGAGCAACAGCCATTTCAATAATTTTTAGTGTCATTCAGCTTAAACAAACACACACACACGCAAACATATACATAGACACCCATAGGCACGCACGCATTAACAGGCATGGGCTGCAGTGTGGGCTTACTATGGGAACTTAATTGTTCAATAACTTTTTTTCTGGACGTACGTTCTTCATGAAACTTTCAGAATGTGGTTTTATCATTACTATGCGTATATTTGCCAAAGCTCAAGTCTCTAGTATTTGAAATACGCCTTTTACAGAGATGAGGGTAAGGGGGTGGATATAGGGGTGGGGGGTGAATTATAACAAAAATCGAAATTCTATCACGTGCATTCGAGTCTACATTTAAAATTTGGAGACTTTAGCTCTAAAGGTGTAGGAGATATAATTTTATAACTGGTTTTCGATAAGGTTTTTGATCGATAAAAAAATAACGGGATGAGTTATCGATTTTCAGTGATAAACTCGATATGCGCGCGCTATATACGAGCATTTAAAAAAAAAAATTGAAGTCTCTAGCTTCTATATCTTCAGAAATCGACGCGTTCATACATACGGACAGACGGAGAGACGGACAGACGGACATGGCTAAATCGATTCAGTTTGTCGCCCTGATCAAGAATATATATACTTTGTGGGGTCTGCCACGCCTCCTTCTCCCTGTTACATACTTTTAACAAAACCATTATACCCTGATTTCCCATTTTCAATGGGTTCAGGGTATAAAAAGTGACAGCGATATACATATATAAATAAATAATTATTTTTATTCAGAAAATACAATACATATATGACAAATATAAATATAAATCACTGAATAAAACTTGTCCTTAAATAATATATCACTATATTTTTCAATAAATATATACTTTTGCGTATGAAATTAAAATTACAAAAAATCAAACCATATATACAGAGTCTTTGCTACTGAAACAACAACAAATTAAAGCATGTAAAATATACACTTCTTATATGGTTAAGCATCTGGCAAGCCCACACAAAGCCAAGCCAGAAAAAAACAAGTAAGAAAGCTCTAGTCGAGACTGCTCGACTAGGAGATACCCTGAACCCTCCGTGCTGATGTTCCAATCATTCTGCACACATACATACACATGCATCCACCACCACGCATAGGCCCGCGCTCTGCTAACTGCGCAGTAAGCAGCGACTGCGCTTGGGCTGCGCTGCAGTGTGGGCAATATTATGAGAATTTATTTGTTGAATAATTTCATTTGTAGACGTACAATCTTAATGAAACTTTCAGAACGTAATCATTATGTGTAAATGTGTGTACATTCCAAAGCACAAGTCTCTAGTACTTGATATACGTTTTTTACAAATTTGGGGCGAAGGGGGCGTGGTATCCAAAATCTGTAAATTACAAAATGTGTGTGCCCATCAAATGTATATACACAGTAAATCTGAAGTCTCTAGGTCTAATAGTGTTCAAATTAGGCTGAAAAAACAATATACATTTATCGATTATCCTCGATAAAAAAGATATCGAATGAGTTATCGAAAAAATATGATAAACTCGTACTGCGTATGGTATACACGAGTATGCATACAAAATTTCAGCTCTCTAGCTCCTTTAACTTCTGAGATCGACGCACTCATACGGACGGACGGACGGACGGACGGACGGACGGACGGACGGACGGACGGACAGACGGACAGGGCTATATCGACTCAGCTCATCGTCCTGATCAAGAATATATATACTTTATGGGGTCTGCGATGATTCCTTCTGCCTGTTACATACTTTTCACAAAACCATTATACCCTGATTTCCCATTTTCAATGGGTTCAGGGTATAAAAACAAGTAAGAAAACTCTAGTCGAGAGTGCTCGACTACGAGATCCCCTGAACCCTTCAAGCAACAGCCATTTCAATCATTTTTAGCGTCTCTCTGCTTACACAAACACACACATACACACGCAAACACACATACATAGACACCCATAGGCGCGCACGCATGGGCTGCAGTGTGGGCTTACTATGGGAACTTAATTGTTTAATAACTTTTTTTCTGGACGTACGTTCTCCATTAAACTTTCAGATTGTGGTTTTATCATTACTATGCGTATAATTGCCAAAGCTCAAGTCTCTAGTCTTTGAAATACGCCTTTTACAAACTTATTGGTGAGGGGGTGGATATAAGGGTGGGGGGTGAAATTGAACAAAAATCGAAATTCTATAACGTACATATCAATCTACATTTAAAATTTGGATACTCTAGCTCTAAAGATGTAGGAGATATAATTTTATAACTGCATTTCGATAAGGTTTTTGATCGATAAAAAAATAACGGGATGAGTTATCGATTTTTAGTGATAAACTCGATATCCGCGTGCTATATACGAGCATTTAAAAAAAAAAGTTGAAGTCTCTAGCTTCTATATCTTCTGAAATCGACGCGTTCAAACATACGGACAGACGGACAGACGGACAGACGGACGGACGGACAGACGGACGGACGGACAGACGGACAGGGCTAAATCGACTCAGTTCGTCGCCCTGATCAAGAATATATATACTTTATGGGGTCTGCCACGCCTCCTTCTGCCTGTTACATACATTTCAACAAAAACATTATACCCTGATTTCCCATTTTCAATGGGTTCAGGGTATAACAAGTAAGAAAGCTCTAGTCGAGACTGCTCGACTACGAGATACCCTGAACCCTCCGAGCAACAGCCATTTCAATAATTTTTAGTGTCATTCAGCTTAAGCAAACACACACACACACGCAAACATATACATAGACACCCATAGGCACGCACGCATTAACAGGCATGGGCTGCAGTGTGGGCTTACTATGGGAACTAAATTGTTCAATAACTTTTTTTGTGGACGTACGTTCTTCATGAAACTTTCAGAATGTGGTTTTATCATTACTATGCGTATATTTGCCAAAGCTCAAGTCTCTAGTATTTGAAATACGCCTTTTACAGAGATGTGGGTAAGGGGGTGGATATAGGGGTGGGGGGTGAATTATAACAAAAATCGAAATTCTATCACGTGCAGTCGAGTCTACATTTAAAATTTGGAGACTTTAGCTCAAAAGGTGTAGGAGATATAATTTTATAACTGGTTTTCGATAAGGTTTTTGATCGATAAAAAAATAACGGGATGAGTTATCGATCTTTTGTGATAAACTCGATATGCGCGCGCTATATACGAGCATTTTAAAAAAAAGTTGAAGACTCTAGCTTCTATATCTTCAGAAATCGACGCGTTCATACATACGGACAGACGGACAGACGGACGGACGGACAGACGGACAGACGGACATGGCTAAATCGATTCAGTTTGTCGCCCTGATCAAGAATATATATACTTTGTGGGGTCTGCCACGCCTCCTTCTCCCTGTTACATACTTTTAACAAAACCATTATACCCTGATTTCCCATTTTCAATGGGTTCAGGGTATAAAAACAAAAACGAAAAAAAATACGCCTTTTACAAACTTATGGGTGAGGGGGTGGATATAAGGGTGGGGGGTGAAATTGAACAAAAATCGAAATTCTATAACGTACATATTAATCTACATTTCAAATTTGGATACTCTAGCTCTAAAGATGTAGGAGATATAATTTTATAACTGCATTTCGATAAGGTTTTTGATCGATAAAAAAATAACGAGATGAGTTATCGATTTTTAGTGATAAACTCGATATCCGCGTGCTATATACGAGCATTTTAAAAAAAAGTTGACGTCTCTAGCTTCTATATCTTCTGAAATCGACGCGTTCAAACATACGGACAGACGGACAGACGGACAGACAGACGGACAGGGCTAAATCGACTCAGTTCGTCGCCCTGATCAAGAATATATATACTTTATAGGGTCTGCCACGCCTCCTTCTGCCTGTTACATACATTTCAACAAAAACATTATACCCTGATTTCCCATTTTTATACCCTGAACCCATTGAAAATGGGAAATCAGGGTATAATGTTTTTGTTGAAATGTATGTAACAGGCAGAAGGAGGCGTGGCAGACCCCATAAAGTATATATATTCTTGATCAGGGCGACGAACTGAGTCGATTTAGCCCTGTCCGTCTGTCTGTCCGTCTGTCCGTCTGTCCGTCTGTCCGTCTGTCCGTATGTTTGAACGCGTCGATTTCCGAAGATATAGAAGCTAGAGACTTCAACTTTTTTTAAAATGCTCGTATATAGCACGCGGATATCGAGTTTATCACTAAAAATCGATAACTCATCCCGTTATTTTTTTATCGATCAAAAACCTTATCGAAATGCAGTTATAAAATTATATCTCCTACATCTTTAGAGCTAGAGTATCCAAATTTTAAATGTAGATTGATATGTACGTTATAGAATTTCGATTTTTGTTCAATTTCACCCCCCACCTCTATATCCACCCCCTCACCCATAAGTTTGTAAAAGGCGTATTTCAAATACTAGAGACTTGAGCTTTGGCAATTATACGCATTGTAATGATAAAACCACAATCTGAAAGTTTCATGGAGAACGTACGTCCAGAAAAAAAGTTATTAAACAATTAAGTTCCCATAGTAAGCCCACACTGCAGCCCATGCGTGCGCGCCTATGGGTGTCTATGTATGTGTGTTTGCGTGTGTATGTGTGTGTTTGTGTAAGCAGAGAGACGCTAAAAATGATTGAAATGGCTGTTGCTTGAAGGGTTCAGGGGATCTCGTAGTCGAGCACTCTCGACTAGAGTTTTCTTACTTGTTATACCCTGAACCCATTGAAAATGGGAAATCAGGGTATAATGGTTTTGTTAAAAGTATGTAACAGGGAGAAGGAGGCGTGGCAGACCCCACAAAGTATATATATTCTTGATCAGGGCGACGAACTGAGTCGATTTAGCCCTGTCCGTCTGTCTGTCCGTCCGTCCGTCTGTCCGTCCGTCCGTCCGTCCGTCCGTCCGTCCGTATGTATGAACGCGTCGATTTCAGAAGATATAAGAGCTAGAGACTTGAACTTTTTTTTTAAAATGACCGTATATACAGCGCGCATATCGAGTTTATCACCAAAAATCGATAACTCGTCCCATTATTTTTTTATCGATCAAAAACCTTATCGAAATGCAGTTATAAAATTATATCTCCTACATCTTTAGAGCTAGAGTATCCAAATTTTAAATGTAGATTGATATGTACGTTATAGAATTTCGATTTTTGTTCAATTTCACCCCCCACCCTTATATCCACCCCCTCACCCATAAGTTTTTAAAAGGCGTATTTCAAATACTAGAGACTTGAGATTTGGCAATTATACGCATAGTAATGATAAAACCACAATCTGAAAGTTTCATGGAGAACGTACGTCCAGAAAAAAAGTTATTAAACAATTAAGTTCCCATAGTAAGCCCACACTGCAGCCCATGCGTGTGCGCCTATGTGTGTCTATGTATGTGTGTTTGCGTGTGTATGTGTGTGTTTGTGTGAGCAGAGAGACGCTAAAAATGATTGAAATGGCTGTTGCTTGAAGGGTTCAGGGGATCTCGTAGTCGAGCAGTCTCGACTAGAGCTTTCTTACTTGTCAATGGGTTCAGGGTATAAAAAAAACAAGTAAGAAAACTCTAGTCGAGAGTGCTCGACTACGAGATCCCCTGAACCCTTCAAGCAACAGCCATTTCAATCATTTTTAGCGTCTCTCTGCTTACAAAAACACACACATACACACGCAAACACACATACATAGACACCCATAGGCGCGCACGCATGGGCTGCAGTGTGGGCTTACTATGGGAACTTAATTGTTCAATAACTTTTTTTCTGGACGTACGTTCTCCATGAAACTTTCAGATTGTGGTTTTATCATTACTATGCGTATAATTGCCAAAGCTCAAGTCTCTAGTATTTGAAATACGCCTTTTACAAACTTATGGGTGAGGGGGTGGATATAAGGGTGGGGGGTGAAATTAAACAAAAATCGAAATTCTATAACGTACATATCAATCTACATTTAAAATTTGGATACTCTAGCTCTAAAGATGTAGGATATATAATTTTATAACTGCATTTCGATAAGGTTTTTGATCGATAAAAAAATAACGGGATTAGTTATCGATTTTTAGTGATAAACTCGATATCCGCGTGCTATATACGAGCATTTTAAAAAAAAGTTGAAGTCTCTAGCTTCTATATCTTCGGAAATCGACGCGTTCAAACATACGGACAGACGGACAGACGGACAGACGGACAGACGGACGGACGGACAGACGGACAGACGGACCGACAGACGGACAGGGCTAAATCGACTCAGTTCGTCGCCCTGATCAAGTTATATATACTTTATAGGGTCTGCCACGCCTCCTTCTGCCTGTTACATACATTTCAACAAAAACATTATACCCTGATTTCCCATTTTCAATGGGTTCAGGGTATAACAAGTAAGAAAGCTCTAGTCGAGACTGCTCGACTACGAGATACCCTGAACCCTCCGAGCAACAGCCATTTCAATCATTTTTAGTGTCTTTCAGCTTATACAAACACACACACACACGCAAACACATACATATTCACCCATAGGCACGCACGCATTAACAGGCATGGGCTGCAGTGTGGGCTTACTATGGGAACTTAATTGTTCAATAACTTTTTTTGTGGACGTACGTTCTTCATGAAACTTTCAGAATGTGGTTTTATCATTACTATGCGTATATTTGCAGTCTCTAGTATTTGAAATACGCCTTTTACAGAGATGATGGTAAGGGGGTGGATATAGGGGTGGGGGGTGAATTATAACAAAAATCGAAATTCTATCACGTGCAGTCGAGTCTACATTTAAAATTTGGAGACTTTAACTCTAAAGGTGTAGGAGATATAATTTTATAACTGGTTTTCGATAAGGTTTTTGATCGATAAAAAAATAACGGGATGAGTTATCGATCTTTTGTGATAAACTCGATATGCGCGCGCTATATACGAGCATTTAAAAAAAAAGTTGAAGTCTCTAGCTTCTATATCTTCAGAAATCGACGCGTTCATACATACGGACAGACGGACAGACGGACATGGCTAAATCGATTCAGTTTGTCGCCCTGATCAAGAATATATATACTTTGTGGGGTCTGCCACCCTGATTTCCCATTTTCAATGGGTTCAGGGTATAAAAACAAACAAGCAACCCAAAAAAAAAACACTTCACTGCTCTGCACTGCTCCGTTGACACCTACCGGGCCTGAACGACTGAAGAAATGCTGCAGCTGCTGCACTTTATATAGGGCGACTTTCACTCAAAGCCTACATCGCTCTCAAATGTTGAGCCTAGCGCCATGAAGAGATCGTAGCAATTGAGCTTTTAGTGACCAATGGGAACCCTCTCTGCTGCTGCTGCTGCTGGCATTCCAGCTTCGTTTTACTCAATCATATATGCCAAATCAATACTGCTGCATACATTTTGACAACTTAGAGTATCTTCTGTAGTTCTTCTTCATCCCTTGCTCTTTTTTAGACAGACAGACAAATGCGTTGAGTGGCATTGAGCCTAAAAACACTTCACTGCTCTGCACTGCTCCGTTGACACCTACCGGGCCTGAACGACTGAAGAAATGCTGCAGCTGCTGCACTTTAGGATAGGAAATAAATACGGTCATTTAAAAAAAAGTCAAGTCTCTGGCTTCTATATCCTCTGAAATCGACGCGTTCATACATACGGACGGACGGACGGACGGACAGACAGACCGACAGGGCTAAATCGACTCAGTTCGTCGTCCTGATCAAGAATATATATACTTTGTGGGGTCTTCCACGCCTCCTTCTCCCTGTTACATACTTTTAACAAAACCATTATACCTTGATTTCCCATTTTCAATGGGTTCAGGGTATAACAAGTCAGAAAGTTCTTGTCGAGAATGCCCCTAAACCCTTTGAGCAACTAATACAAATTTCAATAATTCATCGTTTCACACGCACACACTCGTACGCACGAATATGACACTGCAATCGGTGTTGCTATTGGAGTGGCATTAGATGCCATAGCTTAGCGCCTTCAGTAAAATGAGTGAGAACAAGTAAGAAAGCTCTAGTCGAGACTGCTCGATTACGAGATACCCTGAACCCTCCGAGCAACAGCCATTTCAATAATTTTTAGTGTCATTCAGCTTAAACAAACACACACACACACGCAAACATATACATAGACACCCATAGGCACGCACGCATTAACAGGCATGGGCTGCAGTGTGGGCTTACTATGGGAACTTAATTGTTCAATAACTTTTTTTGTGGACGTACGTTCTTCATGAAACTTTCAGAATATGGTTTTATCATTACTATGCGTATATTTGCCAAAGCTCAAGTCTCTAGTATTTGAAATACGCCTTTTACAGAGATGAGGGTAAGGGGGTGGATATAGGGGTGGGGGGTGAATTATAACAAAAATCGAAATTCTATCACGTGGAGTCGAGTCTACATTTAAAATTTGGAGACTTTAGCTCTAAAGGTGTAGAAGATATAATTTTATAACTGGTTTTCGATAAGGTTTTTGATCGATAAAAAAATAACGGGATGAGTTATCGATTTTTAGTGATAAACTCGATATCCGCGTGCTATATACGAGCATTTTAAAAAAATTTGAAGTCTCTAGCTTCTATATCTTCGGAAATCGACGCGTTCAAACATACGGACAGACGGACAGACGGACGGACGGACAGACGGACAGACGGACAGACGGACCGACAGACGGACAGGGCTAAATCGACTCAGTTCGTCGCCCTGATCAAGAATATATATACTTTATGGGGTCTGCCACGCCTCCTTCTGCCTGTTACATACATTTCAACAAAAACATTATACCCTGATTTCCCATTTTCAATGGGTTCAGGGTATAACAAGTAAGAAAGCTCTAGTCGAGACTGCTCGACTACGAGATACCCTGAACCCTCCGAGCAACAGCCATTTCAATCATTTTTAGTGTCTTTCAGCTTATACAAACACACACACACACGCAAACACATACATAGACACCCATAGGCACGCACGCATTAACAGGCATGGGCTGCAGTGTGGGCTTACTATGGGAACTAAATTGTTCAATAACTTTTTTTGTGGACGTACGTTCTTCATAAAACTTTCAGAATGTGGTTTTATCATTACTATGCGTATATTTGCCAAAGCTAAAGTCTCTAGTATTTGAAATACGCCTTTTACAGAGATGATGGTAAGGGGGTGGATATAGTGGTGGGGGGTGAATTATAACAAAAATCGAAATTCTATCACGTGCAGTCGAGTCTACATTTAAAATTTGGAGACTTTAGCTCTAAAGGTGTAGGAAATATAATTTTATAACTGGTTTTCGATAAGGTTTTTGATCGATAAAAAAATAATGGGATGATCTTTTGTGATAAACTCGATATGCGCGCGCTATATACGAGCATTTAAAAAAAAAAGTTGAAGTCTCTAGCTTCTATATCTTCAGAAATCGACGCGTTCATACATACGGACAGACGGACAGACGGACATGGCTAAATCGATTCAGTTTGTCGCCCTGATCAAGAATATATATTCTTTGTGGGGTCTGCCACGCCTCCTTCTTCCTGTTACATACTTTTAACAAAACCATTATACCCTGATTTCCCATTTTCAATGGGTTCAGGGTATAAAAACAAACAAGCAACACAAAAAAAAAAAAACACTTCACTGCTCTGCACTGCTCCGCTGACACCTACCGGGCCTGAACGACTGAAGAAATGCTGCAGCTGCTGCACTTTATATAGGGCGACTTTCACTCAAAGCCTGAATCGCTCTCAAATGTTGAGCCTAGCGCCATGAAGAGATCGTAGCAATTGAGCTTTTAGTGACCAATGGGAACCCTCTCTGCTGCTGCTGCTGCTGGCATTCCAGCTTCGTTTTACTCAATCATATATGCCAAATCAATACTGCTGCATACATTTTGACAACTTAGAGTATCTTCTGTAGTTCTTCTTCATCCCTTGCTCTTTTTTAGACAGACAGACAAATGCGTTGAGTGGCATTGAGCCTAAAAACACTTCACTGCTCTGCACTGCTCCGCTGACACCTACCGGGCCTGGACGACTGAAGAAATGCTGCAGCTGCTGCACTTTAGGATAGGAAATAAATACGGTCATTTAAAAAAAAGTCAAGTCTCTGGCTTCTATATCCTCTGAAATCGACGCGTTCATACATACGGACGGACGGACGGACGGACAGACAGACCGATAGGGCTAAATCGACTCAGTTCGTCGCCCTGATCAAGAATATATATACTTTGTGGGGTCTTCCACGCCTCCTTCTCCCTGTTACATACTTTTAACAAAACCATTATACCTTGATTTCCCATTTTCAATGGGTTCAGGGTATAACAAGTCAGAAAGTTCTTGTCGAGAATGCCCCTAAACCCTTTGAGCAACTAATACAAATTTCAATAATTCATCGTTTCACACGCACACACTCGTACGCACGAATATGACACTGCAATCGGTGTTGCTATTGGAGTGGCATTAGATGCCATAGCTTAGCGCCTTCAGTAAAATGAGTGAGAACAAGTAAGAAAGCTCTAGTCGAGACTGCTCGATTACGAGATACCCTGAACCCTCCGAGAAACAGCCATTTCAATAATTTTTAGTGTCATTCAGCTTAAACAAACACACACACACACGCAAACATATACATAGACACCCATAGGCACGCACGCATTAACAGGCATGGGCTGCTGTGTGGGCTTACTATGGGAACTTAATTGTTCAATAACTGTTTTTGTGGACGTACGTTCTTCATGAAACTTTCAGAATGTGGTTTTATCATTACTATGCGTATATTTGCCAAAGCTCAAGTCTCTAGTATTTGAAATACGCCTTTTACAGAGATGAGGGTAAGGGGGTGGATATAGGGGTGGGGGGTGAATTATAACAAAAATCGAAATTCTATCACGTGGAGTCGAGTCTACATTTAAAATTTGGAGACTTTAGCTCTAAAGGTGTAGAAGATATAATTTTATAACTGGTTTTCGATAAGGTTTTTGATCGATAAAAAAATAACGGGATGAGTTATCGATTTTTAGTGATAAACTCGATATGCGCGCGCTATATACGAGCATTTTAAAAAAAAAGTTGAAGTCTCTAGCTTCTATATCTTCAGAAATCGACGCGTTCATACATACGGACAGACGGACAGACGGACAGACGGACATGGCTAAATCGATTCAGTTTGTCGCCCTGATCAAGAATATATATACTTTGTGGGGTCTGCCACGCCTCCTTCTCCCTGTTACATACTTTTAACAAAACCATTATACCCTGATTTCCCATTTTCAATGGGTTCAGGGTATAAAAAATGAAACCTAAAATGGAATGCAAAGTTTGGCAAAGCACACAAGTACATGCATATTATATTTCCTATTACTGCGTCGTATAAGTGTTGGTAAGCATTAAGAATGTTTTCGCCGCTTTTTTGTGTCTGTGTGTGAGCTAATACTATCATTTACTCGCAACTCCCTCTCCTTCAATTCTTTCTTGATCGGTTACATATTCTGCCTCTGAGTCATATACTAGAGCTCTTTCACTTAAACAGTTTACGATTTAGGCTCAATGCCACTCAACGCATTTGTCTGTCTGTCTAAAAAAGACCAAGGGATGAAGAAGAACTACAGAAGATACGCAAAGTTGTCAAAATGTATGCAGCAGTATTGATTTGGCATATATGATTGATCTCTTCATGGCGCTAGGCTCAACATTTGAGAGCGATTCAGGCTTTGAGTGAAAGTCGCCCTATATAAAGGGCAGCATCTGCAGCATTTCTTCAGTCGTCCAGGCCCGGTAGGTGTCAGCGGAGCAGTGCAGAGCAGTGAAGTGTTTTTTTTTTGTTTTTTTTTTCGTTTTTTTTTTTCGTGTTTTTTTTTTTCGTTTTTTATACCCTGAACCCATTGAAAATGGGAAATCAGGGTATAATGGTTTTGTTAAAAGTATGTAACAGGGAGAAGGAGGCGTGGCAGACCCCACAAAGTATATATATTCTTGATCAGGGCGACAAACTGAATCGATTTAGCCATGTCCGTCTGTCCGTCTGTCCGTCTGTCCGTCTGTCCGTATGTATGAACGCGTCGATTTCTGAAGATATAGAAGCTAGAGACTTCAACTTTTTTTTAAAATGCTCGTATATAGCGCGCGCATATCGAGTTTATCACTAAAAATCGATAACTCATCCCGTTCTTTTTTTATCGATCAAAAACCTTATCGAAAACCAGTTATAAAATTATATCTTCTACACCTTTAGAGCTAAAGTCTCAAAATTTTAAATGTAGACTCGACTGCACGTGATAGAATTTCGGTTTGTGTTATAATTCACCCCCCACCCCTATATCCACCCCCTTACCCTCATCTCTGTAAAAGGCGTATTTCAAATACTAGAGACTTGAGCTTTGGCAAATATACGCATAGTAATGATAAAACCACATTCTGAAAGTTTCATGAAGAACGTACGTCCACAAAAAAAGTTATTGAACAATTAAGTTCCCATAGTAAGCCCACACTGCAGCCCATGCCTGTTAATGCGTGCGTGCCTATGGGTGTCTATGTATATGTTTGCGTGTGTGTGTGTGTTTGTTTAAGCTGAATAACACTAAAAATTATTGAAATGGCTGTTGCTCGGAGGGTTCAGGGTATCTCGTAGTCGAGCAGTCTCGACTAGAGCTTTCTTACTTGTTATACCCTGAACCCATTGAAAATGGGAAATCAGGGTATAATGGTTTTGTTAAAAGTATGTAACAGGGAGAAGGAGGCGTGGCAGACCCCACAAAGTATATATATTCTTGATCAGGGCGACAAACTGAGTCGATTTAGCCCTGTCCGTCTGTCTGTCTGTCCGTCTGTCCGTCTGTCCGTATGTTTGAACGCGTCGATTTTAGAAGATATAGAAGCTAGAGACTTCAACTTTTTTTTAAAATGCTCGTATATAGCACGCGGATATCGAGTTTATCACTAAAAATCGATAACTCATCCCGTTATTTTTTTAGCGATCAGAAACCTTATCGAAATGCAGTTATAAAATTATATCTCCTACATCTTTAAAGCTAGAGTATCCAAATTTTGAATGTAGATTGATATGTACGTTATAGAATTTCGATTTTTGTTCAATTTCACCCCCCACCCTTATATCCACCCCCTCACCCATAAGTTTGTAAAAGGCGTATTTTTTTTCGTTTTTGTTTTTATACCCTGAACCCATTGAAAATGGGAAATCAGGGTATAATGTTTTTGTTGAAATGTATGTAACAGGCAGAAGGAGGCGTGGAAGACCCCATAAAGTATATATATTCTTGATCAGGGCGACGAACTGAGTCGATTTAGCCCTGTCCGTCTGTCTGGCTGTCCGTCTGTCCGTCTGTCCGTATGTTTGAACGCGTCGATTTCAGAAGATATAGAAGCTAGAGACTTCAACTTTTTTTTAAAATGCTCGTATATAGCACGCGGATATCGAGTTTATCACTAAAAATCGATAACTCATCCCGTTATTTTTTTATCGATCAAAAACCTTATCGAAATGCAGTTATAAAATTATATCTCCTACATCTTTAGAGCTAGAGTATCCAAATTTTGAATGTAGATTGATATGTACGTTATAGAATTTCGAGTTGTGTTCAATTTCACCCTCCACCCTTATATCCACCCCCTCACCCATAAGTTTGTAAAAGGCGTATTTGAAATACTAGAGACTTGAGCTTGGGCAATTATACGCATATTAATGATAAAACCACAATCTGAAAGTTTCATGGAGAACGTACGTCCAGAAAAAAGTTATTAAGCAATTAAGTTCCCATAGTAAGCCCACACTGCAGCCCATGCGTGCGCGCCTATGGGTGTCTATGTATGTGTGTCCGCGTGTGCATGTGTGAGTGTGTGTGTTTCTTTTGTAAGCAGAAAGACGGGAAGAATTATTGAGATATCAGTTCTCCGAAGGGTTCAGGGGATTTCCTAGTCGAGCAGTCTCGACTAGAGCTTTCTTACTTGTTTTGTTTTGTTTTTGTTTTTATACCCTGAAACCATTGAAAATGGGAAATCAGGGTATAATGGTTTTGTTAAAAGTATGTAACAGGGAGAAGGAGGCGTGGAAGACCCCACAAAGTATATATATTCTTGATCAGGGCGACGAACTGAGTCGATTTAGCCCTGTCGGTCTGTCTGTCCGTCTGTCCGTCCGTCCGTATGTATGAACGCGTCGATTTCAGAGGATATAGAAGCCAGAGACTTGACTTTTTATACCCTGAACCCATTGAAAATGGGAAATCAGGGTATAATGGTTTTGTTAAAAGTATGTAACAGGGAGAAGGAGGCGTGGCAGACCCCACAAAGTATATATATTCTTGATCAGGGCGACAAACTGAATCGATTTAGCCATGTCCGTCTGTCCGTCTGTCCGTCCGTCCGTCTGTCCGTCTGTCCGTCTGTCCGTATGTATGAACGCGTCGATTTCTGAAGATATAGAAGCTAGAGACTTCAACTTTTTTTTTAAATGCTCGTATATAGCGCGCGCATATCGAGTTTATCACAAAAAATCGATAACTCATCCCGTTATTTTTTTATCGATCAAAAACCTTATCGAAAACCAGTTATAAAATTATATCTCCTACACTTTTAAAGCTAAAGTCTCCAAATTTTAAATGTAGACTCGAATGCACGTGATAGAATTTCGATTTTTGTTATAATTCACCCCCCACCCCTATATCCACCCCCTTACCCTCATCTCTGTAAAAGGCGTATTTCAAATACTAGAGACTTGAGCTTTGGCAAATATACGCATAGTAATGATAAAACCACATTCTGAAAGTTTCATGAAGAACGTACGTCCACAAAAAAAGTTATTGAACAATTAAGTTCCCATAGTAAGCCCACACTGCAGCCCATGCCTGTTAATGCGTGCGTGCCTATGGGTGTCTATGTATATGTTTGCGTGTGTGTGTGTGTTTGTTTAAGCTGAATGACACTAAAAATGATTGAAATGGTTGTTGCTCGGAGGGTTCAGAGTATCTCGTAGTCGAGCAGTCTCGACTAGAGCTTTCTTACTTGTTTTTAAATGACCGTATTTATTTCCTATCCTAAAGTGCAGCAGCTGCAGCATTTCTTCAGTCGTCCAGGCCCGGTAGGTGTCAGCGGAGCAGTGCAGAGCAGTGAAGTGTTTTTAGGCTCAATGCCACTCAACGCATTTGTCTGTCTGTCTAAAAAAGAGCAAGGGATGAAGAAGAACTACAGAAGATACTCTAAGTTGTCAAAATGTATGCAGCAGTATTGATTTGGCATATATGATTGAGTAAAACGAAGCTGGAATGCCAGCAGCAGCAGCAGCAGAGAGGGTTCCCATTGGTCACTAAAAGCTCAATTGCTACGATCTCTTCATGGCGCTAGGCTCAACATTTGAGAGCGATTCAGGCTTTGAGTGAAAGTCGCCCTATATAAAGTGCAGCAGCTGCAGCATTTTTTCAGTCGTTCAGGCATGGTAGGTGTCAGCGGAGCAGTGCAGAGCAGTGAAGTGTTTTTTTTTTTTGTGTTGCTTGTTTGTTTTTATACCCTGAACCCATTGAAAATGGGAAATCAGGGTATAATGGTTTTGTTAAAAGTATGTAACAGGGAGAAGGAGGCGTGGCAGACCCCACAAAGTATATATATTCTTGATCAGGGCGACAAACTGAATCGATTTAGCCATGTCCGTCTGTCCGTCTGTCCGTCTGTCCGTATGTATGAACGCGTCGATATCTGAAGATATAGAAGCTAGAGACTTCAACTTTTTTATACCCTGAACCCATTGAAAATGGGAAATCAGGGTATAATGGTTTTGTTAAAAGTATGTAACAGGGAGAAGGAGGCGTGGCAGACCCCACAAAGTATATATATTCTTGATCAGGGCGACAAACTGAATCGATTTAGCCATGTCCGTCTGTCCGTCTGTCCGTCTGTCCGTCTGTCCGTCTGTCCGTATGTATGAACGCGTCGATTTCTGAAGATATAGAAGCTAGAGACTTCAACTTTTTTTTAAAATGCTCGTATATAGCGCGCGCATATCGAGTTTATCACTAAAAATCGATAACTCATCCCGTTATTTTTTTATCGATCAAAAACCTTATCGAAAACCAGTTATAAAATTATATCTCCTACACCTTTAGAGCTAAAGTCTGCAAATTTTAAATGTAGACTCGACAGCACGTGATAGAATTTCGGTTTTTGTTATAATTCACCCCCCACCCCTATATCCACCCCCTTACCCTCATCTCTGTAAAAGGCGTATTTCAAATACTAGAGACTTGAGCTTTGGCAAATATACGCATAGTAATGATAAAACCACATTCTGAAAGTTTCATGAAGAACGTACGTCTAGAAAAAAAGTTATTGAACAATTAAGTTCCCATAGTAAGCCCACACTGCAGCCCATGCCTGTTAATGCGTGCGTGCCTATGGGTGTCTATGTATATGTTTGCGTGTGTGTGTGTGTTTGTTTAAGCTGAATGACACTAAAAATTATTGAAATGGCTGTTGCTCGGAGGGTTCAGGGTATCTCGTAGTCGAGCAGTCTCGACTAGAGCTTTCTTACTTGTTATACCCTGAACCCATTGAAAATGGGAAATCAGGGTATAATGGTTTTGTTAAAAGTATGTAACAGGGAGAAGGAGGCGTGGCAGACCCCACAAAGTATATATATTCTTGATCAGGGCGACGAACTGAGTCGATTTAACCCTGTCCGTCTGTCTGTCCGTCCGTCCGTCCGTCCGTCCGTCCGTCCGTATGTATGAACGCGTCGATTTCAGAAGATATAGAAGCTAGAGACTTGAACTTTTTTTTTAAATGACCGTATATACGGCGCGGATATCGAGTTTATCACAAAAAATCGATAACTCGTCCCGTTGTTTTTTTATCGATAAAAAACCTTATCGAAAGACAGTTATAAAATTATATCTCCTACATCTTTTGAGCTAGAGTCTTCAAATTTAAAATGTAGATTGATATGTACGTTATAGAATTTCGATTTTTGTTATAATTCACCCCCCACCCCTATATCCACCCCCTTACCCTCATCTCTGTAAAAGGCGTATTTCAAATACTAGAGACTTGAGCTTTGGCAAATATACGCATAGTAATGATAAAACCACATTCTGAAAGTTTCATGAAGAACGTACGTCCAGAAAAAAAGTTATTAAACAATTAAGTTCCCATAGTAAGCCCACACTGCAGCCCATGCGTGCGCGCCTATGGGTCTATGTATGTGTGTTTGCGTGTGTATGTGTGTGTTTGTGTAAGCAGAGAGACGCTAAAAATGATTGAAATGGCTGTTGCTTGAAGGGTTCAGGGGATCTCGTAGTCGAGCACTCTCGACTAGAGTTTTCTTACTTGTTTTAAAATGCTCGTATATAGCACGCGGATATCGAGTTTATCACTAAAAATCGATAACTCATCCCGTTATTTTTTTATCGATCAAAAACCTTATCGAAAACCAGTTATAAAATTATATCTCCTACACCTTTTGAGCTAAAGTCTCCAAATTTTAAATGTAGACTCGACTGCACGTGATAGAATTTCGATTTTTGTTATAATTCACCCCCCACCCCTATATCCACCCCCTTACCCTCATCTCTGTAAAAGGCGTATTTCAAATACTAGAGACTTGAGCTTTGGCAAATATACGCATAGTAATGATAAAACCACATTCTGAAAGTTTCATGAAGAACGTACGCCACAAAAAAAGTTATTGAACAATTAAGTTCCCATAGTAAGCCCACACTGCAGCCCATGCCTGTTAATGCGTGCGTGCCTATGGGTGTCTATGTATATGTTTGCGTGTGTGTGTGTGTTTGTTTAAGCTGAATGACACTAAAAATTATTGAAATGGCTGTTGCTCGGAGGGTTCAGGGTATCTCGTAGTCGAGCAGTATCGACTAGAGCTTTCTTACTTGTTTGTTTTATTATACCCTGAACCCATTGAAAATGGGAAATCAGGGTATAATGGTTTTGTGAAAAGTATGTAACAGGCAGAAGGAATCATCGCAGACCCCATAAAGTATATATATTCTTGATCAGGACGATGAGCTGAGTCGATATAGCCCTGTCCGTCTGTCCGTCCGTCCGTCCGTCCGTCCGTCCGTATGAGTGCGTCGATCTCAGAAGTTAAAGGAGCTAGAGAGCTGAAATTTTGTATGCATACTCGTGTATACCATACGCAGTACGAGTTTATCATATTTTTTCGATAACTCATTCGATATCTTTTTTATCGAGGATAATCGATAAATGTATATTGTTTTTTCAGCCTAATTTGAACACTATTAGACCTAGAGACTTCAGATTTACTGTGTATATACATTTGATGGGCACACACATTTTGTAATTTACAGATTTTGGATACCACGCCCCCTTCGCCCCAAATTTGTAAAAAACGTATATCAAGTACTAGAGACTTGTGCTTTGGAATGTACACACATTTACACATAATGATTACGTTCTGAAAGTTTCATTAAGATTGTACGTCTACAAATGAAATTATTCAACAAATAAATTCTCATAATATTGCCCACACTGCAGCGCAGCCCAAGCGCAGTCGCTGCTTACTGCGCAGTTAGCAGAGCGCGGGCCTATGCGTGGTGGTGGATGCATGTGTATGTATGTGTGCAGAATGATTGGAACATCAGCACGGAGGGTTCAGGGTATCTCCTAGTCGAGCAGTCTCGACTAGAGCTTTCTTACTTGTTTTTTTTTGTGTTAGATGTGTAAATGTTCATTAACTCAATTTTTTTTGTATGTGTGTTTTATTATTATTTTTTTTTTATTATTTTTTTATAATTTTTTTTATGATTTTATATTATTTTTTTTATTGATTTTTTATTATTAATTTTTTTATTATTTTTTTTATAATTTTTTTAATTATTATTTTTTTTTATTATTTATTTTATTATTTTATTATTATTTTTTTTATTATTTATTTTTTTTTTTTTCTTTTTATACCCTGAACCCATTGAAAATGGGAAATCAGGGTATAATGGTTTTATTAAAATGTATGTAACAGGCAGAAGGAGGCGTGGCACACCCCACAAAGTATATATATTCTTGATTAGGACGACGAACTGAGTCGATTTAGCCCTGTCCGTCTGTCCGTCCGTCCGTCCGTCCGTATGTATGAACGCGTCGATTTCAGAAGATATAGAAGCCTTGACTTTTTTTTAATTGACCGTATTTACAGCGCGGACATCGTGTTTATCATCAAAAATCGATATTTCGTCCCGTTATTTTTTATCGATAAAAAGCTTTATCGAAAATCAGTTATAAAACAAGTAAGAAAGCTCTAGTCGAGACTGCTCGACTATGAGATCCCCTGAACCCTTCGAGCAGTAGTTATTTCAAAAATTTTAAGCGTCTCTTTGCTTATACAAATACACACATACACACGCAAACACACAAACACACAAACATAGACACACATAGGCACGCACGCATGGGCTGCAGTGTGTCTGTCTGTCCGTCCGTCCGTCTGTCCGTATGTTTGAACGCGTCGAATTCAGAAGATATAAAAGCTAGAGACTTGAACTTTTTTTAAAATGACCGTATATACAGCGCAGATATCGAGTTTATCACCAAAAATCGATAACTCACCTCGTTATTTTTTACCGACAGACGGACGGACGGACAGACGGACATGGTTAAATCGACTGAGTTCGTCGCCCTGATCAAGAATTTTGTGGGGTCTGCCACGCCTCCTTCTCCCTGTTACATACTTTTAACAAAACCATTATACCCTGATTTCCCATTTTCAATGGGTTCAGGGTATAACAAGTCAGAAAGTTCTTGTCGAGAATGCCCCTAAACCCTTTGAGCAACTAATACAAATTTCAATAATTCATCGTTTCACACGCACACACTCGTACGCACGAATATGACACTGCAATCGGTGTTACTATTGGAGTGGCATTAGATGCCATAGCTTAGCGCCTTCAGTAAAATGAGTGAGAATAAATGAAACCTAAAATGGAATGAAAAGTTTGGCAAAGCACACAAGTACATGCATATTATATTTCCTATTACTACGTCGTATAAGTGTTGGTAAGCATTAAGAATGTTTTCGCGGCTTTTTTGTGTCTGTGTGTGAGCTAATACTCTCATTTACTCGCAACTCCCTCTCCTTCAATTCTTTCTTGATCGGTTACATATTCTGCCTCTGAGTCATATACTAGAGCTCTTTCACTTAAACTGTCTACGATTTAGGCTCAATGCCACTCAACGCATTTGTCTGTCTGTCTAAAAAAGACCAAGGGATGAAGAAGAACTACAGAAGATACTCAAAGTTGTCAAAATGTATGCAGCAGTATTGATTTGGCATATATGATTGATCTCTTCATGGCGCTAGGCTCAACATTTGAGAGCGATTCAGGCTTTGAGTGAAAGTCGCCCTATATAAAGGGCAGCAGCTGCAGCATTTCTTCAGTCGTCCAGGCCCGGTAGGTGTCAGCGGAGCAGTGCAGAGCAGTGAATTGTTTTTTTTTTTTTTTTTTTTTTTTTTTTTTTTTGTTTTTTTTTTCGTTTTTTTTTTGTTTGTTTATTTTTTGTGTTTTTTTGTTTTGTTTTTTTTTTTCGTTTTTTTTTTGTTTTTGTTTATTTTTTTGTGTTTTTTGTTTGTTTTTTTTTTTGTGTTTTTTTTCGTTTTTGTTTTTATGTTTTTTTTTTTTTGTTTATTTTGCCTTTTTTGTTTTTTTTTGTTAATTTTTTTGTTTTTTTTTTGTTTTGTTTTTTTTTTTTCAATTTTTTTTTTTTTTTATGTGTAAACGTTCATTAAATCAATGCAGTAAATTATTTAAATATGTTTTTTATACCCTAAACCCATTGAAAATGGGAAATCAGGGTATAATGGTTTTGTTAAAAGTATGTAACAGGGAGAAGGAGGCGTGGCAGACCCCACAAAGTATATATATTCTTGATCAGGGCGACAAACTGAATCGATTTAGCCATGTCCGTCTGTCCGTCTGTCCGTATGTATGAACGCGTCGATTTCTGAATATATAGAAGCTAGAGACTTCAACTTTTTTTTAAAATGCTCGTATATAGCACGCGGATATCGAGTTTATCACTAAAAATCGATAACTCATCCCGTTATTTTTTTATCGATCAAAAACCTTATCGAAATGCAGTTATAAAATTATATCTCCTACACCTTTAGAGCTAAAGTCTCCAAATTTTAAATGTAGACTCGACTGCACGTGATAGAATTTCGATTTTTGTTATAATTCACCCCCCACCCCTATATCCACCCCCTTACCCTCATCTCTGTAAAAGGCGTATTTCAAATACTAGAGACTTGAGCTTTGGCAAATATACGCATAGTAATGATAAAACCACATTCTGAAAGTTTCATGAAGAACGTACGTCCACAAAAAAAGTTATTGAACAATTAAGTTCCCATAGTAAGCCCACACTGCAGCCCATGCCTGTTAATGCGTGCGTGCCTATGGGTGAATATGTATGTGTTTGCGTGTGTGTGTGTGTTTGTTTAAGCTGAATGACACTAAAAATTATTGAAATGGCTGTTGCTCGGAGGGTTCAGGGTATCTCGTAGTCAAGCAGTCTCGACTAGAGCTTTCTTACTTGTTTTTGTTTTGTTTTAATTTTTTCCTTTATTTTATTGTTTTTTTTTTTTGCATTTGTTTTTGTTTGTTTTTACGTTTTTTTTTTTGTTTTTTGTTTGTTGATTTTTGTTGTTGTTTTTTTTGTTTATTTTTGGTGGTGTTTATTTTTGTTTTTTTTTTTTTGTTTTAGATGTGTAAACGTTTATTAACTCAATTTCTTTTTTGTATATGTGTTTTATTTCTTACAATGTAGTTAAGTATTTTAATTAATTAAATTTTGTTTTTTTTTGCTTTTTTGTCTTCTGTTTTTTTTTTATAATTTTTTTGTGTTTTTTTTTTAATTTTTTTTGTATGTTGTTTTTTTTTTTGTTTTTTTTTGTTTTTTTTTTTTGTTTTTTTTTGTTTTTTTTTTTTGTTTTTTTTTTTGTTTTAGATGTGTAATCGTTTATTAACTCAATTTTTTTTGTATGTGTGTTTAGTTATTATTTATTTTATTATTATTATTTTTTTATATTTTTTTTTAAACCCTGAACCCATTGAAAATGGGATATCAGTATAAAGTATATATGTTCTTGATCAGGGCGACGAACTGAGTCGATTTAGCCTTGTTCGTCTGTCTGTCCGTCTGTCCGTATGTTTGAACGCGTCGATTTCAGAAGATATAGAAGCTAGAGACTTCAACTTTTTATACCCTGAACCCATTGAAAATGGGAAATCAGGGTATAATGGTTTTGTGAAAAGTATGTAACAGGCAGAAGGAATCATCGCAGACCTCATAAAGTATATATATTCTTGATCAGGATGATGAGCTGAGTCGATATAGCCCTGTCCGTCTGTCCGTCCGTCCGTCTGTCCGTCCGTCCGTATGAGTGCGTCGATCTCAGAAGTTAAAGGAGCTAGAGAGCTGAAATTTTGTATGCATACTCGTGTATACCATACGCAGTACGAGTTTATCATATTTTTTCGATAACTCATTCGATATCTTTTTTATCGAGGATAATCGATAAATTTATATTGTTTTTTCAGCCTAATTTGAACACTATTAGACCTAGAGACTTCAGATTTACTGTGTATATACATTTGATGGGCACACACATTTTGTAATTTACAGATTTTGGATACCACGCCCCCTTCGACCCAAATTTGTAAAAGACGTATATCAAGTACTAGAGACTTGTGCGTTGGAATGTACACACATTTACACATAATGATTACGTTCTGAAAGTTTCATTAAGATTGTACGTCTACAAATGAAATTATTCAACAAATAAATTCTCATAATATTGCCCACACTGCAGCGCAGCCCAAGCGCAGTCGCTGCTTACTGCGCAGTTAGCAGAGCGCGGGCCTATGCGTGGGGGTGGATGCATGTGTATGTATGTGTGCAGAATGATTGGAACATCAGCACGGAGGGTTCAGGGTATCTCCTAGTCGAGCAGTCTCGACTAGAGCTTTCTTACTTGTTTTAAAAATGCTCGTATATAGCACGCGGATATCGAGTTTATCACTAAAAATCGATAACTCATCCCGTTATTTTTTTATCGATCAAAAACCTTATTTAAATGCAGTTATAAAATTATATCTCCTACATCTTTAGAGCTAGAGTATCCAAAATTTGAATGTAGATTGATATGTACGTTATAGAATTTCGATTTTTGTTCAATTTCACCCTCCACCCTTATATCCACCCCCTCACACATAAGTTTGTAAAAGGCGTATTTGAAATACTAGAAACTTGAGCTTGGGCAATTATACGCATATTAATGATAAAACCACAATCTGAAAGTTTCATGGAGAACGTACGTCCACAAAAAAAGTTATTAAACAATAAAGTTCCCATGGTAAGTCCACACTGCAGCCCATGTGTGTTTATGCGTGCGTGCCTATGAGTGTCTATGTATGTGTGTCCGCGTGTGCATGTGTGAGTGTGTGTGTTTCTTTTGTAAGCAGAAAGACGGGAAGAATTATTGAAATATCAGTTCTCCGAAGGGTTCAGGGGATTTCCTAGTCGAGCAGTCTCGACTAGAGCTTTCTTACTTGTTATACCCTGAACCCATTGAAAATGGGAAATCAGGGTATAATGTTTTTGTTGAAATGTATGTAACAGGCAGAAGGAGGCGTGGCAGACCCCATAAAGTATATATATTCTTGATCAGGGCGACGAACTGAGTCGATTTAGCCCTGTCCGTCTGTCTGTCCGTCTGTCCGTCTGTCCGTCCGTCCGTCTGTCCGTCTGTCCGTCTGTCCGTATGTTTGAACGCGTCGATTTCCGAAGATATAGAAGCTAGAGACTTCAACTTTTTTTTAAAATGCTCGTATATAGCACGCGGATATCGAGTTTATCACTAAAAATCGATAACTCATCCCGTTATTTTTTTATCGATCAAAAACCTTATCGAAATGCAGTTATAAAATTATATCTCCTACATCTTTAGAGCTAGAGTATCCAAATTTTAAATGTAGATTGATATGTACGTTATAGAATTTCGATTTTTGTTCAATTTCACCCCCCACCCTTATATCCACCCCCTCACCCATAAGTTTGTAAAAGGCGTATTTCAAATACTAGAGACTTGAGCTTTGGCAATTATACGCATAGTAATGATAAAACCACAATCTGAAAGTTTCATGGAGAACGTACGTCCAGAAAAAAAGTTATTAAACAATTAAGTTCCCATAGTAAGCCCACACTGCAGCCCATGAGTGCGCGCCTATGGGTGTCGCTAAAAATGATTGAAATGGCTGTTGCTTGAAGGGTTCAGGGGATCTCGTAGTCGAGCACTCTCGACTAGAGTTTTCTTACTTGTTTTGTTTTGTTTTTATACCCTGAACCCATTGAAAATGGGAAATCAGGGTATAATGGTTTTGTTAAAAGTATGTAACAGGGAGAAGGAGGCGTGGCAGACCCCACAAAGTATATATATTCTTTATCAGGGCGACAAACTGAATCGATTTAGCCATGTCCGTCTGTCCGTCCGTCTCTCCGTCTGTCCGTATGTATGAACGCGTCGATTTCAGAAGATATAGAAGCTAGAGTTTATCACTAAAAATCGATAACTCATCCCGTTAATTTTTTATCGATCAAAAACCTTATCGAAAACCAGTTATAAAATTATATCTCCTACACCTTTTGAGCTAAAGTCTCCAAATTTTAAATGTAGACTCGACTCCACGTGATAGAATTTCGATTTTTGTTATAATTCACCCCCCACCCCTATATCCACCCCTTACCATCATCTCTGTAAAAGGCGTATTTCAAATACTAGAGACTTGAGCTTTGGCAAATATACGCATAGTAATGATAAAACCACATTCTGAAAGTTTCATGAAGAACGTACGTCCACCAAAAAAGTTATTGAACAATTAAGTTCCCATAGTAAGCCCACACTGCAGCCCATGCCTGTTAATGCGTGCGTGCCTATGGGTGTCTATGTATGTGTTTGCGTGTGTGTGTGTGTTTGTATAAGCTGAAAGACACTAAAAATGATTGAAATGGTTGTTGCTCGGAGGGTTCAGGGTATCTCGTAGTCGAGCAGTCTCGACTAGAGCTTTCTTACTTGTTTGTTTTATTATACCCTGAACCCATTGAAAATGGGAAATCAGGGTATAATGGTTTTGTTAAAAGTATGTAACAGGGAGAAGGAGGCGTGGCAGACCCCACAAAGTATATATATTCTTGATCAGGGCGACAAACTGAATCGATTTAGCCATGTCCGTCTGTCCGTCTGTCCGTCCGTCCGTCTGTCCGTCTGTCCGTATGTATGAACGCGTCGATTTCTGAAGATATAGAAGCTAGAGACTTCAACTTTTTTTTAAATGCTCGTATATAGCGCGCGCATATCGAGTTTATCACAAAAGATCGATAACTCATCCCGTTATTTTTTTATCGATCAAAAACCTTATACCAGTTATAAAATTATATCTCCTACCTACCTACCTCTAGAGCTAAAGTCTCCAAATTTTAAATGTAGACTCGACAACACGTGATAGAATTTCGGTTTTTGTTATAATTCACCCCCCACCCCTATATCCACCCCCTTACCCTCATCTCTGTAAAAGGCGTATTTCAAATACTAGAGACTTGAGCTTTGGCAAATATACGCATAGTAATGATAAAACCACATTCTGAAAGTTTCATGAAGAACGTACGTCCACAAAAAAAGTTATTGAGCAATTAAGTTCCCATAGTAAGCCCACACTGCAGCCCATGCCTGTTAATGCGTGCGTTCCTATGGGTGTCTATGTATATGTTTGCGTGTGTGTGTGTGTTTGTTTAAGCTGAATGACACTAAAAATTATTGAAATGGCTGTTGCTCGGAGGGTTCAGGGTATCTCGTAGTCGAGCAGTCTCGACTAGAGCTTTCTTACTTGTTTTTTTTTGTGTTAGATGTGTAAATGTTCATTAACTCAATTTTTTTTGTATGTGTGTTTTATTATTCTTTTTTTATACCCTGAACCCATTGAAAATGGGAAATCAGGGTATAATGGTTTTGTTAAAAGTATGTAACAGGGTGAAGGAGGCGTGGCAGACCCCACAAAGTATATATATTCTTGATCAGGGCGACAAACTGAATCGATTTAGCCATGTCCGTCTGTCCGTCTGTCCGTATGTATGAACGCGTCGATTTCTGAAGATATAGAAGCTAGAGACTTCAACTTTTTTTTAAAATGCTCGTATATAGCGCGGGCATATCGAGTTTATCACTAAAAATCGATAACTCATCCCGTTATTTTTTTATCGATCAAAAACCTTATCGAATACCAGTTATAAAATTATATCTCCTACACCTTTAGAGCTAAAGTCTCCAAATTTTAAATGTAGACTCGACTGCTCGTGATAGAATTTCGATTTTTGTTGTAATTCACCCCCCACCCCTATATCCACCCCCTTACTCTCATCTCTGTAAAAGGCGTATTTCAAATACTAGAGACTTGAGCTTTGGCAAATATACGCATAGTAATGATAAAACCACATTCTGAAAGTTTCATGAAGAACGTACGTCCACAAAAAAAGTTATTGAACACTTAAGTTCCCATAGTAAGCCCACACTGCAGCCCATGCCTGTTAATGCGTGCGTGCCTATGGGTGTCTATGTATGTGTTTGCGTGTGTGTGTGTGTTTGTTTAAGCTGAATGACACTAAAAATTATTGAAATGGCTGTTGCTCGGAGGGTTCAGGGTATCTCGTAGTCGAGCAGTCTCGACTAGAGCTTTCTTACTTGTTATACCCTGAACCCATTGAAAATGGGAAATCAGGGTATAATGGTTTTGTTAAAAGTATGTAACAGGGAGAAGGAGGCGTGGCAGACCCCACAAAGTATATATATTTATGATCAGGGCGACAAACTGAATCGATTTAGCCATGTCCGTCTGTCCGTCTGTCCGTCTGTCCGTCCGTCCGTCTGTCCGTCTGTCCGTCTGTCCGTATGTATGAACGCGTCGATTTCTGAAGATATAGAAGCTAGAGACTTCAACTTTTTTTTAAAATGCTCGTATATAGCACGCGGATATCGAGTTTATCACTAAAAATCGATAACTCATCCCGTTATTTTTTTATCGATCAAAAACCTTATCGAAAACCAGTTATAAAAATATATCTCCTACACCTTTAGAGCTAAAGTCTCCAAATTTTAAATGTAGACTCGACTCCACGTGATAGAATTTCGATTTTTGTTATAATTCACCCCCCACCCCTATATCCACCCCCTTACCCTAACCTTTGTAAAAGGCGTATTTCAAATACTAGAGACTTGAGCTTTGGCAAATATACGCATAGTAATGATAAAACCACATTCTGAAAGTTTCATGAAGAACGTACGTCCACAAAAAAAGTTATTGAACAATTTAGTTCCCATAGTAAGCCCACACTGCAGCCCATGCCTGTTAATGCGTGCGTGCCTATGGGTGTCTATGTATGTGTTTGCGTGTGTGTGTGTGTTTGTATAAGCTGAAAGACACTAAAAATGATTGAAATGGCTGTTGCTCGGAGGGTTCAGGGTATCTTGTAGTCGAGCAGTCTCGACTAGAGCTTTCTTACTTGTTTTATAATTTTTTTTATGTTTATACCCTGAACCCATTGAAAATGGGAAATCAGGGTATAATGTTTTTGTTGAAATGTATGTAACAGGCAGAAGGAGGCGTGGCAGACCCCATAAAGTATATATATTCTTGATCAGGGCGACGAACTGAGTCGATTTAGCCCTGTCCGTCTGTCTGTCCGTCTGTCCGTCTGTCCGTCTGTCCGTCCGTCCGTCTGTCCGTCTGTCCGTCTGTCCGTATGTTTGAACGCGTCGATTTCAGAAGATATAGAAGCTAGAGACTTCAACTTTTTTTTAAAATGCTCGTATATAGCACGCGGATATCGAGTTTATCACTAAAAATCGATAACTCATCCCGTTATTTTTTTATCGATCAAAAACCTTATCGAAATGCAGTTATAAAATTATATCTCCTACATCTTTAGAGCTAGAGTATCCAAATTTTAAATGTAGATTGATATGTACGTTATAGAATTTCGATTTTTGTTCAATTTCACCCCCCACCCTTATATCCACCCCCTCACCCATAAGTTTGTAAAAGGCGTATTTCAAATACTAGAGACTTGAGCTTTGGCAATTATACGCATTGTAATGATAAAACCACAATCTGAAAGTTTCATGGAGAACGTACGTCCAGAAAAAAAGTTATTGAACAATTAAGTTCCCATAGTAAGCCCACACTGCAGCCCATGCGTGCGCGCCTATGGGTGTCTATGTATGTGTGTTTGCGTGTGTATGTGTGTGTTTGTGTAAGCAGAGAGACGCTAAAAATGATTGAAATGGCTGTTGTTTGAAGGGTTCAGGGGATCTCGTAGTCGAGCACTCTCGACTAGAGTTTTCTTACTTGTTTTATATTATTTTTTTTATTGATTTTTTATTATTAATTTTTTTATTATTTTTTTTTATAATTTTTTTAATTATTATTTTTTTTTATTATTTATTTTATTATTTTTTTATTATTTTTTTTATTATTTATTTATTTTTTTTCTTTTTATACCCTGAACCCATTGAAAATGGGAAATCAGGGTATAATGGTTTTATTAAAATGTATGTAACAGGCAGAAGGAGGCGTGGCACACCCCACAAAGTATATATATTCTTGATTAGGACGACGAACTGAGTCGATTTAGCCCTGTCCGTCTGTCCGTCCGTCCGTCCGTCCGTATGTATGAACGCGTCGATTTCAGAAGATATAGAAGTCTTGACTTTTTTTTAATTGACCGTATTTACAGCGCGGACATCGTGTTTATCATCAAAAATCGATATTTCGTCCCGTTATTTTTTATCGATACAAAGCTTTATTGAAAATCAGTTATAAAACAAGTAAGAAAGCTCTAGTCGAGACTGCTCGACTATGAGATCCCCTGAACCCTTCGAGCAGTAGTTATTTCAAAAATTTTAAGCGTCTCTTTGCTTATACAAATACACACATACACACGCAAACACACAAACACACAAACATAGACACACATAGGCGCGCACGCATGGGCAGCAGTGTGTCTGTCTGTCCGTCCGTCCGTCTGTCCGTATGTTTAAACGCGTCGATTTCAGAAGATATAAAAGCTAGAGACTTGAACTTTTTTTAAAATGACCGTATATACAGCGCAGATATCGGACGGACAGACGGACATGGTTAAATCGACTGAGTTCGTCGCCCTGATCAAGAATTTTGTGGGGTCTGCCACGCCTCCTTCTCCCTCTTACATACTTTTAACAAAACCATTATACCCTGATTTCCCATTTTCAATGGGTTCAGGGTATAACAAGTCAGAAAGTTCTTGTCGAGAATGCCCCTAAACCCTTTGAGCAACTAATACAAATTTCAATAATTCATCGTTTCACACGCACACACTCGTACGCACGAATATGACACTGCAATCGGTGTTACTATTGGAGTGGCATTAGATGCCATAGCTTAGCGCCTTCAGTAAAATGAGTGAGAATAAATGAAACCTAAAATGGAATGAAAAGTTTGGCAAAGCACACAAGTACATGCATATTATATTTCCTATTACTACGTCGTATAAGTGTTGGTAAGCATTAAGAATGTTTTCGCGGCTTTTTTGTGTCTGTGTGTGAGCTAATACTCTCATTTACTCGCAACTCCCTCTCCTTCAATTCTTTCTTGATCGGTTACATATTCTGCCTCTGAGTCATATACTAGAGCTCTTTCACTTAAACTGTTTACGATTTAGGCTCAATGCCACTCAACGCATTTGTCTGTCTGTCTAAAAAAGAGCAAGGGATGAAGAAGAACTACAGAAGATACTCTAAGTTGTCAAAATGTATGCAGCAGTATTGATTTGGCATATATGATCGAGTAAAACGAAGCTGGAATGCCAGCAGCAGCAGCAGCAGAGAGGGTTCCCATTGGTCACTAAAAGCTCAATTGCTACGATCTCTTCATGGCGCTAGGCTCAACATTTGAGAGCGATTCAGGCTTTGAGTGAAAGTCGCCCTATATAAAGGGCAGCAGCTGCAGCATTTCTTCAGTCGTCCAGGCCCGGTAGGTGTCAGCGGAGCAGTGCAGAGCAGTGAAGTGTTTTTTTTTGTTTTTTTTTTGTTTTTTTTTTTTTCGTTTTTTTTTTGTTTGTTTATTTTTTGTGTTTTTTTGTTTTGTTTTTTTTTTTCGTTTTTTTTTGTTTTTGTTTATTTTTTTGTGTTTTTTGTTTGTTTTTTTTTGTGTTTTTTTTTCGTTTTTGTTTTTATGGTTTTTTTTTTTGTTTATTTTGCCTTTTTTGTTTTATTTTGGTTTTTTTTTGTTAATTTTTTTGTTTTTTTTTTGTTAATTTTTTTGTTTTTTTTTTTTGTTTTTTTTTTGTTTAATATTATTATTTTTTTGGATGTGTAAACGTTCATTAAATCAATGCAGTAAAGTATTTAAATTATTTAAATGTTTTTTTATTTTTTGTTGTTTTTTTTGTTTTAATATTTTTTTTGTTTTTTTTTGTTTTGTTTTGTTTTTTTTTCAATTTTTTTTTTTTTATGTGTAAACGTTCATTAAATCAATGCAGTAAATTATTTAAATTATTTAAATATGTTTTTTTTTTGTTTTGTTTTAATTTTTTCCTTTTTTTTATTGTTTTTTTTTTGCATTTGTTTTTGTTTGTTTTTACGTTTTTTTTTTTGTTTGTTGATTTTTTTGTTGTTTTTTTTGTTTATTTTTGTTGGTGTTATTTTTGTTGGTGTTATTTTTGTTGGTGTTTATTTTTGTTTTTTTTTTTTTGTTTTAGATGTGTAAACGTTTATTAACTCAATTTCTTTTTTGTATATGTGTTTTATTTCCTACAATGTAGTTAAGTATTTTAATTAATTAAATTTTGTGTTTTTTTTATTTTTTTTTATATTTGTTTTTTTGTTTGTTGTTTTTTTTTGTCTTCTGTTTTTTATACCCTGAACCCATTGAAAATGGGAAATCAGGGTATAATGGTTTTGTTAAAAGTATGTAACAGGGAGAAGGAGGCGTGGCAGACCCCACAAAGTATATATATTCTTGATCAGGGCGACAAACTGAATCGATTTAGCCATGTCCGTCTGTCCGTCTGTCCGTCTGTCCGTCTGTCCGTATGTATGAACGCGTCGATTTCTGAAGATATAGAAGCTAGAGACTTCAACTTTTTTTTAAAATGCTCGTATATAGCGCGCGCATATCGAGTTTATCACTAAAAATCGATAACTCATCCCGTTATTTTTTTATCGATCAAAAACCTTATCGAAAACCAGTTATAAAATTATATCTCCTACACCTTTAGAGCTAAAGTCTCCAAATTTTAAATGTAGACTCGACTGCACGTGATAGAATTTCGGTTTTTGTTATAATTCACCCCCCACCCCTATATCCACCCCCTTACCCTCATCTCTGTAAAAGGCGTATTTCAAATACTAGAGACTTGAGCTTTGGCAAATATACGCATGGTAATGATAAAACCACATTCTGAAAGTTTCATGAAGAACGTACGTCCACAAAAAAAGTTATTGAACAATTAAGTTCCCATAGTAAGCCCACACTGCAGCCCATGCCTGTTAATGCGTGCGTGCCTATGGGTGTCTATGTATATGTTTGCGTGTGTGTGTGTGTTTGTTTAAGCTGAATGACACTAAAAATGATTGAAATGGCTGTTGCTCGGAAGGTTCAGGGTATCTCGTAGTCGAGCAGTCTCGACTAGAGCTTTCTTACTTGTTTTTAAATTTTTTTGTGTTTTTTTTTTAATTTTTTGTTTTAGATGTGTAATCGTTTATTAACTCAATTTTTTTTGTATGTGTGTTTAGTTATTATTTATTTTATTATTATTATTTTTTAATATTTTTTTTTATACCCTGAACCCATTGAAAATGGGAAATCAGGTTATAATGTTTTTGTTGAAATGTATGTAACAGGCAGAAGGAGGCGTGGCAGACCCCATAAAGTATATATATTCTTGATCAGGGCGACGAACTGAGTCGATTTAACCCTGTCCGTCTGTCCGTATGTTTGAACGCGTCGATTTCAGAAGATATAGAAGCTAGAGACTTCAACATTTTTTTTAAATGCTCGTATATAGCACGCGGATATCGAGTTTATCACTAAAAATCGATAACTCATCCCGTTATTTTTTTATCGATCAAAAACCTTATTTAAATGCAGCTATAAAATTATATCTCCTACATCTTTAGAGCTAGAGTATCCAAATGTAAATGAATGTAGATTGATATGTACGTTATAGAATTTCGATTTTTGTTCAATTTCACCCTCCACCCTTATATCCACCCCCTCATTCATAAGTTTGTAAAAGGCGTATTTGAAATACTAGAGACTTGAGCTTGGGCAATTAAACGCATATTAATGATAAAACCACAATCTGAAAGTTTCATGGAGAACGTACGTCCACAAAAAAAGTTATTAAACAATAAAGTTCCCTTGGTAAGTCCACACTGCAGCCCATGTGTGTTTATGCGTGCGTGCCTATGAGTGTCTATGTATGTGTGTCCGCGTGTGCATGTGTGAGTGTGTGTGTTTCTTTTGTAAGCAGAAAGACGGGAAGAATTATTGAAATATCAGTTCTCCGAAGGGTTCAGGGGATTTCCTAGTCGAGCAGTCTCGACTAGAGCTTTCTTACTTGTTTTGTTTTGATTTTGTTTTATTTTTTTTTTGTGTTAGATGTGTAAATGTTCATTAACTCAATTTTTTTTGTATGTGTGTTTTATTATTCTTTTTTTTATTATTTTTTTTATAATTTTTTTTTATGTTTTTATATTATTTTTTTATTGATTTTTTATTATTAATTTTTTTATTAGTTTTTTTTATAATTTTTTTAATTATTATTTTTTTCGATTATTTATTTTATTATTATTTTTTTTATTATTTATTTTTTTCTTTTCTTTTTATACCCTGAACCCATTGAAAATGGGAAATCAGGGTATAATGGTTTTATTAAAATGTATGTAACAGGCAGAAGGAGGCGTGGCACACCCCACAAAGTATATATATTCTTGATTAGGACGACGAACTGGGTCGATTTAGCCCTGTCCGTCTGTCCGTCCGTCCGTCCGTCCGTATGTATGAACGCGTCGATTTCAGAAGATATAGAAGCCTTGACTTTTTTTTAATTGACCGTATTTACAGCGCGGACATCGTGTTTATCATCAAAAATCGATATTTCGTCCCATTATTTTTTATCGATACAAAGCTTTATTGAAAATCAGTTATAAAACAAGTAAGAAAGCTCTAGTCGAGACTGCTCGACTATGAGATCCCCTGAACCCTTCGAGCAGTAGTTATTTCAAAAATTTTAAGCGTATCTTTGCTTATACAAATACATACATACACACGCAAACACACAAACACACAAACATAGACACACATAGGCGCGCACGCATGGGCTGCAGTGTGTCTGTCTGTCCGTCCGTCCGTCTGTCCGTATGTTTGAACGCGTCGATTTCAGAAGATATAAAAGCTAGAGACTTGAACTTTTTTTAAAATGACCGTATATACAGCGCAGATATCGAGTTTATCACCAAAAATCGATAACTCACCTCGTTATTTTTTACCGACAGACGGACGGACGGACAGACGGACATGGTTAAATCGACTGAGTTCGTCGCCCTGATCAAGAATTTTGTGGGGTCTGCCACGCCTCCTTCTCCCTGTTACATACTTTTAACAAAACCATTATACCCTGATTTCCCATTTTCAATGGGTTCAGGGTATAACAAGTCAGAAAGTTCTTGTCGAGAATGCCCCTAAACCCTTTGAGCAACTAATACAAATTTCAATAATTCATCGTTTCACACGCACACACTCGTACGCACGAATATGACACTGCAATCGGTGTTACTATTGGAGTGGCATTAGATGCCATAGCTTAGCGCCTTCAGTAAAATGAGTGAGAATAAATGAAACCTAAAATGGAATGAAAAGTTTGGCAAAGCACACAAGTACATGCATATTATATTTCCTATTACTACGTCGTATAAGTGTTGGTAAGCATTAAGAATGTTTTCGCGGCTTTTTTGTGTCTGTGTGTGAGCTAATACTCTCATTTACTCGCAACTCCCTCTCCTTCAATTCTTTCTTGATCGGTTACATATTCTGCCTCTGAGTCATATACTAGAGCTCTTTCACTTAAACTGTTTACGATTTAGGCTCAATGCCACTCAACGCATTTGTCTGTCTGTCTAAAAAAGAGCAAGGGATGAAGAAGAACTACAGAAGATACTCTAAGTTGTCAAAATGTATGCAGCAGTATTGATTTGGCATATATGATTGAGTAAAACGAAGCTGGAATGCCAGCAGCAGCAGCAGCAGAGAGGGTTCCCATTGGTCACTAAAAGCTCAATTGCTACGATCTCTTCATGGCGCTAGGCTCAACATTTGAGAGCGATTCAGGCTTTGAGTGAAAGTCGCCCTATATAAAGGGCAGCAGCTGCAGCATTTCTTCAGTTGTCCAGGCCCGGTAGGTGTCAGCGGAGCAGTGCAGAGCAGTGAAGTGTTTTTTTTTTTTTTTTTTTTTTGTTTTTTTTTCGTTTTTTTTTGTTTGTTTATTTTTTGTGTTTTTTTGTTTTGTTTTTTTTTTTTCGTTTTTTTTTTGTTTATTTTTTTGTGTTTTTTGTTTGTTTTTTTTTTGTGTTTTTTATTTTCGTTTTTGTTTTTTATGGTTTTTTTTTTTGTTTATTTTGCCTTTTTTGTTTTATTTTGGTTTTTTTTTGTTAATTTTTTTGTTTTTTTTTTGTTAATTTTTTTGTTTTTTTTTTTTGTTTAATATTATTATTTTTTTGGATGTGTAAACGTTCATTAAATCAATGCAGTAAAGTATTTAAATTATTTAAATGTTTTTTTATTTTTTGTTGTTTTTTTTGTTTTAATATTTTTTTTTGTTTTTTTTTTGTTTTGTTTTTGTTTTGTTTTGTTTTTTTTTTCAATTTTTTTTTTTTTTTTTATGTGTAAACGTTCATTAAATCAATGCAATAAATTATTTAAATTATTTAAATATGTTTTTTTTTGTTTTGTTTTAATTTTTTCCTTTTTTTTATTGTTTTTTTTTTTTGCATTTGTTTTTGTTTGTTTTTACGTTTTTTTCTTGTTTGTTGATTTTTTTGTTGTTTTTTTTGTTTATTTTTGTTAGTGTTATTTTTGTTGGTGTTTATTTTTGTTTTTTTTTTTGTTTTAGATGTGTAAACGTTTATTAACTCAATTTCTTTTTTGTATATGTGTTTTATTTCCTACAATGTAGTTAAGTATTTTAATTAATTAAATTTTGTTTTTTTTTTTATTTTTTTTTATATTTGTTTTTTTGCTTGTTGTTTTTTTTTTGTCTTCTGTTTTTTTAAAAATTTTTTTGTGTTTTTTTTTTTTTTTTTTTTTTGTTTTTTTTTTGTTTTTTTTTTTTTTGTTTTAGATGTGTAATCGTTTATTAACTCAATTTTTTTTGTATGTGTGTTTAGTTATTATTTATTTTATTATTATTATTTTTTAATATTATTTTTTATACCCTGAACCCATTGAAAATGGGAAATCAGGTTATAATGTTTTTGTTGAAATGTATGTAACAGGCAGAAGGAGGCGTGGCAGACCCCATAAAGTATATATATTCTTGATCAGGGCGACGAACTGAGTCGATTTAGCCCTGTCCGTCTGTCTGTCCGTCTGTCCGTATGTTTGAACGCGTCGATTTCAGAAGATATAGAAGCTAGAGACTTCAACATTTTTTTTTAAATGCTCGTATATAGCACGCGGATATCGAGTTTATCACTAAAAATCGATAACTCATCCCGTTATTTTTTTATCGATCAAAAACCTTATTTAAATGCAGTTATAAAATTATATCTCCTACATCTTTAGAGCTAGAGTATCCAAATGTAAATGAATGTAGATTGATATGTACGTTATAGAATTTCGATTTTTGTTCAATTTCACCCTCCACCCTTATATCCACCCCCTCATTCATAAGTTTGTAAAAGGCGTATTTGAAATACTAGAGACTTGAGCTTGGGCAATTATACGCATATTAATGATAAAACCACAATCTGAAAGTTTCATGGAGAACGTACGTCCACAAAAAAAGTTATTAAACAATAAAGTTCCCTTGGTAAGTCCACACTGCAGCCCATGTGTGTTTATGCGTGCGTGCCTATGAGTGTCTATGAATGTGTGTCCGCGTGTGCATGTGTGAGTGTGTGTGTTTCTTTTGTAAGCAGAAAGACGGGAAGAATTATTGAAATATCAGTTCTCCGAAGGGTTCAGGGGATTTCCTAGTCGAGCAGTCTCGACTAGAGCTTTCTTACTTGTTTTGTTTTGATTTTGTTTTTTGTTTTATTTTTTTTTTGTGTTAGATGTGTAAATGTTCATTAACTCAATTTTTTTTGTATGTGTGTTTTATTATTCTTTTTTTTATTATTTTTTTTATAATTTTTTTTTATGTTTTTATATTATTTTTTTTATTGATTTTTTATTATTAATTTTTTTATTAGTTTTTTTTATAATTTTTTTAATTATTATTTTTTTTTATTATTTATTTTATTATTTTATTATTATTTTTTTTATTATTTATTTTTTTCTTTTCTTTTTATACCCTGAACCCATTGAAAATGGGAAATCAGGGTATAATGGTTTTATTAAAATGTATGTAACAGGCAGAAGGAGGCGTGGCACACCCCACAAAGTATATATATTCTTGATTAGGACGACGAACTGGGTCGATTTAGCCCTGTCCGTCTGTCCGTCCGTCCGTCCGTCCGTATGTATGAACGCGTCGATTTCAGAAGATATAGAAGCCTTGACTTTTTTTTTAATTGACCGTATTTACAGCGCGGACATCGTGTTTATCATCAAAAATCGATATTTCGTCCCATTATTTTTTATCGATACAAAGCTTTATTGAAAATCAGTTATAAAACAAGTAAGAAAGCTCTAGTCGAGACTGCTCGACTATGAGATCCCCTGAACCCTTCGAGCAGTAGTTATTTCAAAAATTTTAAGCGTCTCTTTGCTTATACAAATACACACATACACACGCAAACACACAAACACACAAACATAGACACACATAGGCGCGCACGCATGGGCTGCAGTGTGTCTGTCTGTCCATCCGTCCGTCTGTCCGTATGTTTGAACGCGTCGATTTCAGAAGATATAAAAGCTAGAGACTTGAACTTTTTTTAAAATGACCGTATATACAGCGCAGATATCGAGTTTATCACCAAAAATCGATAACTCACCTCGTTATTTTTTACCGACAGACGGACGGACGGACAGACGGACATGGTTAAATCGACTGAGTTCGTCGCTCTGATCAAGAATTTTGTGGGGTCTGCCACGCCTCCTTCTCCCTGTTACATACTTTTAACAAAACCATTATACCCTGATTTCCCATTTTCAATGGGTTCAGGGTATAACAAGTCAGAAAGTTCTTGTCGAGAATGCCCCTAAACCCTTTGAGCAACTAATACAAATTTCAATAATTCATCGTTTCACACGCACACACTCGTACGCACGAATATGACACTGCAATCGGTGTTACTATTGGAGTGGCATTAGATGCCATAGCTTAGCGCCTTCAGTAAAATGAGTGAGAATAAATGAAACCTAAAATGGAATGAAAAGTTTGGCAAAGCACACAAGTACATGCATATTATATTTCCCATACGTCGTATAAGTGTTGGTAAGCATTAAGAATGTTTTCGCGGCTTTTTTGTGTCTGTGTGTGAGCTAATACTCTCATTTACTCGCAACTCCCTCTCCTTCAATTCTTTCTTGATCGGTTACATATTCTGCCTCTGAGTCATATACTAGAGCTCTTTCACTTAAACTGTTTACGATTTAGGCTCAATGCCACTCAACGCATTTGTCTGTCTGTCTAAAAAAGAGCAAGGGATGAAGAAGAACTACAGAAGATACTCTAAGTTGTCAAAATGTATGCAGCAGTATTGATTTGGCATATATGATTGAGTAAAACGAAGCTGGAATGCCAGCAGCAGCAGCAGCAGAGAGGGTTCCCATTGGTCACTAAAAGCTCAATTGCTACGATCTCTTCATGGCGCTAGGCTCAACATTTGAGAGCGATTCAGGCTTTGAGTGAAAGTCGCCCTATATAAAGGGCAGCAGCTGCAGCATTTCTTCAGTCGTCCAGGCCCGGTAGGTGTCAGCGGAGCAGTGCAGAGCAGTGAAGTGTTTTTTTTTGTTTTTTTTTTTTTCGTTTTTTTTTTGTTTGTTTATTTTTTGTGTTTTTTTGTTTTGTTTTTTTTTTTTCGTTTTTTTTTGTTTTTGTTTATTTTTTTGTGTTTTTTGTTTGTTTTTTTTTTGTGTTTTTTTTTCGTTTTTGTTTTTATGGTTTTTTTTTTGTTTATTTTGCCTTTTTTGTTTTATTTTGGTTTTTTTTTGTTAATTTTTTTTTTTTTTTTTTTTTGTTTTTTTTTTTTTTTTTTTTTTTTTTGTTTAATATTATTATTTTTTTGGATGTGTAAACGTTCATTAAATCAATGCAGTAAAGTATTTAAATTATTTAAATGTTTTTTTATTTTTTGTTGTTTTTTTTGTTTTAATATTTTTTTTTGTTTTTTTTTGTTTTGTTTTTGTTTTGTTTTGTTTTTTTTTCAATTTTTTTTTTTTTTTATGTGTAAACGTTCATTAAATCAATGCAGTAAATTATTTAAATTATTTAAATATGTTTTTTTTTGTTTTGTTTTAATTTTTTCCTTTTTTTATTGTTTTTTTTTTTGCATTTGTTTTTGTTTGTTTTTACGTTTTTTTCTTGTTTGTTGATTTTGTTGTTGTTTTTTTTGTTTATTTTTGTTAGTGTTATTTTTGTTAGTGTTATTTTTGTTGGTGTTTATTTTTGTTTTTTTTTTTGTTTTAGATGTGTAAACGTTTATTAACTCAATTTCTTTTTTGTATATGTGTTTTATTTCCTACAATGTAGTTAAGTATTTTAATTAATTAAATTTTGTTTTTTTTTTTTTATTTTTTTTTATATTTGTTTTTTTGCTTGTTGTTTTTTTTTTGTCTTCTGTTTTTTTAAAAATTTTTTTGTGTTTTTTTTTAATTTTTTTTGTATGTGGTTTTTTTTTTATTTTTTTTTTTGTTTTTTTTTTTTGTTTTTTTTTTTTGTTTTTTTTTTTTTTGTTTTAGATGTGTAATCGTTTATTAACTCAATTTTTTTTGTATGTGTGTTTAGTTATTATTTATTTTATTATTATTATTTTTTAATATTTTTTTTTATACCCTGAACCCATTGAAAATGGGAAATCAGGTTATAATGTTTTTGTTGAAATGTATGTAACAGGCAGAAGGAGGCGTGGCAGACCCCATAAAGTATATATATTCTTGATCAGGGCGACGAACTGAGTCGATTTAGCCCTGTCCGTCTGTCTGTCCGTCTGTCCGTATGTTTGAACGCGTCGATTTCAGAAGATATAGAAGCTAGAGACTTCAACATTTTTTTTTAAATGCTCGTATATAGCACGCGGATATCGAGTTTATCACTAAAAATCGATAACTCATCCCGTTATTTTTTTATCGATCAAAAACCTTATTTAAATGCAGTTATAAAATTATATCTCCTACATCTTTAGAGCTAGAGTATCCAAATGTAAATGAATGTAGATTGATATGTACGTTATAGAATTTCGATTTTTGTTCAATTTCACCCTCCACCCTTATATCCACCCCCTCATTCATAAGTTTGTAAAAGGCGTATTTGAAATACTAGAGACTTGAGCTTGGGCAATTATACGCATATTAATGATAAAACCACAATCTGAAAGTTTCATGGAGAACGTACGTCCACAAAAAAAGTTATTAAACAATAAAGTTCCCTTGGTAAGTCCACACTGCAGCCCATGTGTGTTTATGCGTGCGTGCCTATGAGTGTCTATGTATGTGTGTCCGCGTGTGCATGTGTGAGTGTGTGTGTTTCTTTTGTAAGCAGAAAGACGGGAAGAATTATTGAAATATCAGTTCTCCGAAGGGTTCAGGGGATTTCCTAGTCGAGCAGTCTCGACTAGAGCTTTCTTACTTGTTTTGTTTTGATTTTGTTTTTTGTTTTATTTTTTTTTTGTGTTAGATGTGTAAATGTTCATTAACTCAATTTTTTTTGTATGTGTGTTTTATTATTCTTTTTTTTATTATTTTTTTTATAATTTTTTTTATGTTTTTATATTATTTTTTTATTGATTTTTTATTATTAATTTTTTTATTAGTTTTTTTTATAATTTTTTTAATTATTATTTTTTTTTATTATTTATTTTATTATTTTATTATTATTTTTTTTATTATTTATTTTTTTCTTTTCTTTTTATACCCTGAACCCATTGAAAATGGGAAATCAGGGTATAATGGTTTTATTAAAATGTATGTAACAGGCAGAAGGAGGCGTGGCACACCCCACAAAGTATATATATTCTTGATTAGGACGACGAACTGGGTCGATTTAGCCCTGTCCGTCTGTCCGTCCGTCCGTCCGTCCGTATGTATGAACGCGTCGATTTCAGAAGATATAGAAGCCTTGACTTTTTTTTAATTGACCGTATTTACAGCGCGGACATCGTGTTTATCATCAAAAATCGATATTTCGTCCCATTATTTTTTATCGATACAAAGCTTTATTGAAAATCAGTTATAAAACAAGTAAGAAAGCTCTAGTCGAGACTGCTCGACTATGAGATCCCCTGAACCCTTCGAGCAGTAGTTATTTCAAAAATTTTAAGCGTCTCTTTGCTTATACAAATACACACATACACACGCAAACACACAAACACACAAACATAGACACACATAGGCGCGCACGCATGGGCTGCAGTGTGTCTGTCTGTCCATCCGTCCGTCTGTCCGTATGTTTGAACGCGTCGATTTCAGAAGATATAAAAGCTAGAGACTTGAACTTTTTTTAAAATGACCGTATATACAGCGCAGATATCGAGTTTATCACCAAAAATCGATAACTCACCTCGTTATTTTTTACCGACAGACGGACGGACGGACAGACGGACATGGTTAAATCGACTGAGTTCGTCGCTCTGATCAAGAATTTTGTGGGGTCTGCCACGCCTCCTTCTCCCTGTTACATACTTTTAACAAAACCATTATACCCTGATTTCCCATTTTCAATGGGTTCAGGGTATAACAAGTCAGAAAGTTCTTGTCGAGAATGCCCCTAAACCCTTTGAGCAACTAATACAAATTTCAATAATTCATCGTTTCACACGCACACACTCGTACGCACGAATATGACACTGCAATCGGTGTTACTATTGGAGTGGCATTAGATGCCATAGCTTAGCGCCTTCAGTAAAATGAGTGAGAATAAATGAAACCTAAAATGGAATGAAAAGTTTGGCAAAGCACACAAGTACATGCATATTGTATTTCCTATTACTACGTCGTATAAGTGTTGGTAAGCATTAAGAATGTTTTCGCGGCTTTTTTGTGTCTGTGTGTGAGCTAATACTCTCATTTACTCGCAACTCCCTCTCCTTCAATTCTTTCTTGATCGGTTACATATTCTGCCTCTGAGTCATATACTAGAGCTCTTTCACTTAAACTGTTTACGATTTAGGCTCAATGCCACTCAACGCATTTGTCTGTCTGTCTAAAAAAGACCAAGGGATGAAGAAGAACTACAGAAGATACTCTAAGTTGTCAAAATGTATGCAGCAGTATTGATTTGGCATATATGATTGAGTAAAACGAAGCTGGAATGCCAGCAGCAGCAGCAGCAGAGAGGGTTCCCATTGGTCACTAAAAGCTCAATTGCTACGATCTCTTCATGGCGCTAGGCTCAACATTTGAGAGCGATTCAGGCTTTGAGTGAAAGTCGCCCTATATAAAGGGCAGCAGCTGCAGCATTTCTTCAGTCGTCCAGGCCCGGTAGGTGTCAGCGGAGCAGTGCAGAGCAGTGAAGTGTTTTTTTTTGTTTTTTTTTTGTTTTTTTTTTTTCGTTTTTTTTTTGTTTTTTTATTTTTTGTGTTTTTTTGTTTTGTTTTTTTTTTTTCGTTTTTTTTTGTTTTTGTTTATTTTTTTGTGTTTTTTGTTTGTTTTTTTTTGTGTTTTTTTTTCGTTTTTGTTTTTATGGTTTTTTTTTTTGTTTATTTTGCCTTTTTTGTTTTATTTTGGTTTTTTTTTGTTAATTTTTTTGTTTTTTTTTTGTTAATTTTTTTGTTTTTTTTTTTTTGGTTTTTTTTTTTGTTTAATATTATTATTTTTTTGGATGTGTAAACGTTCATTAAATCAATGCAGTAAAGTATTTAAATTATTTAAATGTTTTTTTATTTTTTGTTGTTTTTTTTTGTTTTAATATTTTTTTTGGTTTTTTTTTGTTTTGTTTTGTTTTTTTTTTCAATTTTTTTTTTTTGATGTGTAAACGTTCATTAAATCAATGCAGTAAATTATTTAAATTATTTAAATATGTTTTTTTTGTTTTGTTTTAATTTTTTCCTTTTTTTTATTGTTTTTTTTTGCATTTTTTTTTTTTGTTTATTTTTACGTTTTTTTTTTGTTTTTTGTTTGTTGATTTTTTTTGTTGTTTTTTTTTTGTTTATTTTTGTTGGTGTTATTTTTGTTGGTGTTTATTTTTGTGTTTTTTTTTTTTTGTTTTAGATGTGTAAACGTTTATTAACTCAATTTCTTTTTAAACCCTGAACCCATTGAAAATGGGAAATCAGGGTATAATGTTTTTGTTGAAATGTATGTAACAGGCAGAAGAAGGCGTGGCAGACCCCATAAAGTATATATATTCTTGATCAGGGCGACGAACTGAGTCAATTTAGCCCTGTCCGTCTGTCTGTCCGTATGTTTGAACGCGTCGATTTCAGAAGATATACAAGCTAGAGACTTCAACTTTTTTTTAAAATGCTCGTATATAGCACGCGGATATTGAGTTTATCACTAAAAATCGATAACTCATCCCGTTATTTTTGTATCGATCAACAACCTTATCGAAATGCAGTTATAAAATTATATCTCCTACATCTTTAGAGCTAGAGTATCCAAATTTTAAATGTAGATTGATATGTACGTTATAGAATTTCGATTTTTGTTCAATTTCACCCCCCCACCCTTATAATTACCCCCTCACCCATAAGTTTGTAAAAGGCGTATTTCAAATACTAGAGACGAGCTTTGGCAATTATACGCATAGTAATGATAAAACCACAATCTGAAAGTTTCATGGAGAACGTACGTCCAAAAAAAAGTTATTAAACAATTAAGTTCCCATAGTAAGCCCACACTGCAGCCCATGCGTGCGCGCCTATGGGTGTCTATGTATGTGTGTTTGCGTGTGTATGTGTGTGTTTGTGTAAGCAGAGAGACGCTAAAAATGATTGAAATGGCTGTTGCTTGAAGGGTTCAGGGGATCTCGTAGTCGAGCACTCTCGACTAGAGTTTTCTTACTTGTTTATTATTATTTTTTATTATTATTTTTTTTATTATTTTTTTTTATTATATTTTATTATTAATTTTTTATTAATTTGTATTATATTTTTTATTTTTTTTTTTATTTTATTTATTTTTTTTTTGCTTTTTATACCCTGAACCCAATGAAAATGGGAAATCAGGGTATAATGGTTTTGTTAAAAGTATATAACAGGGAGAAGGAGACGTGGCAGACCCCATAAACTATATATATATTTTTGATCAGGGCGACGAACTGAGTCGATTTAGCCCTGTCCGTCTGTCTGTCTGTCCGTCTGTCCGTCTGTCCGTATGTAACGCGTCGATTTCAGAAGATATAGAAGCTAGAGACTTCAACATTTTTTTTAAATGCTCGTATATAGCACGCGGATATCGAGTTTATCACTAAAAATCGATAACTCATCCCGTTATTTTTTTATCGATCAAAAACCTTATTTAAATGCAGTTATAAAATTATATCTCCTACATCTTTAGAGCTAGAGTATCCAAATGTAAATGAATGTAGATTGATATGTACGTTATAGAATTTCGATTTTTGTTCAATTTCACCCTCCACCCTTATATCCACCCCCTCATTCATAAGTTTGTAAAAGGCGTATTTGAAATACTAGAGACTTGAGCTTGGGCAATTATACGCATATTAATGATAAAACCACAATCTGAAAGTTTCATGGAGAACGTACGTCCACAAAAAAAGTTATTAAACAATAAAGTTCCCTTGGTAAGTCCACACTGCAGCCCATGTGTGTTTATGCGTGCGTGCCTATGAGTGTCTATGTATGTGTGTCCGCGTGTGCATGTGTGAGTGTGTGTGTTTCTTTTGTAAGCAGAAAGACGGGAAGAATTATTGAAATATCAGTTCTCCGAAGGGTTCAGGGGATTTCCTAGTCGAGCAGTCTCGACTAGAGCTTTCTTACTTGTTTTGTTTTGATTTTGTTTTATTTTTTTTTTTGTGTTAGATGTGTAAATGTTCATTAACTCAATTTTTTTTGTATGTGTGTTTTATTATTCTTTTTTTTTATTATTTTTTTTATAATTTTTTTTTATGTTTTTATATTATTTTTTTTATTGATTTTTTATTATTAATTTTTTTATTAGTTTTTTTTATAATTTTTTTAATTATTATGTTTTTTGATTATTTATTTTATTATTTTATTATTCTTTTTTTTATTATTTATTTTTTTTTTTTTCTTTTTATACCCTGAACCCATTGAAAATGGGAAATCAGGGTATAATGGTTTTATTAAAATGTATGTAACAGGCAGAAGGAGGCGTGGCACACCCCACAAAGTATATATATTCTTGATTAGGACGACGAACTGAGTCGATTTAGCCCTGTCCGTCTGTCCGTCCGTCCGTCCGTCCGTATGTATGAACGCGTCGATTTCAGAAGATATAGAAGCCTTGACATTTTTTTAATTGACCGTATTTACAGCGCGGACATCGTGTTTATCATCAAAAATCGATATTTCGTCCCGTTATTTTTTATCGATAAAAAGCTTTATCGAAAATCAGTTATAAAACAAGTAAGAAAGCTCTAGTCGAGACTGCTCGACTATGAGATCCCTTGAACCCTTCGAGCAGTAGTTATATCAAAAATTTTAAGCGTCTCTTTGCTTATACAAATACACACATACACACGCAAACACACAAACACACAAACATAGACACACATAGGCGCGCACGCATGGGCTGCAGTGTGTCTGTCTGTCCGTCCGTCCGTCTGTCCGTATGTTTGAACGCGTCGATTTCAGAAGATATAAAAGCTAGAGACTTGAACTTTTTTTAAAATGACCGTATATACAGCGCAGATATCGAGTTTATCACCAAAAATCGATAACTCACCTCGTTATTTTTTACCGACAGACGGACGGACGGACAGACGGACATGGTTAAATCGACTGAGTTCGTCGCCCTGATCAAGAATTTTGTGGGGTCTGCCACGCCTCCTTCTGCCTGTTACATACATTTCAACAAAAACATTACACCCTGATTTCCCATTTTCAATGGGTTCAGGGTATAATAAATAAAATAAAAAAAAATAATAAAAAATATAATACAAATTAATAACAAAATTAATAATAAAATATAATAAAAAAAAATAATAAAAAAAATAATAATAAAACATAATAATAAACAAGTAAGAAAACACTAGTCGAGAATGCTCGACTACGAGATCCCCTGAACCCTTCAAGCAACAGCCATTTCAATCATTTTTAGCGTCTCTCTGCTTACACAAACACACACATACACACGCAAACACACATACATAGACACCCATAGGCGCGCACGCATGGGCTCCAGTGTGGGCTTACTATGGGAACTTAATTGTTCAATAACTTTTTTTGTGGACGTACGTTCTTCATGAAACTTTCAGAATGTGGTTTTATCATTACTATGCGTATATTTGCCAAAGCTCAAGTCTCTAGTATTTGAAATACGCCTTTTACAAAGATGATGGTAAGGGGGTGGATATAGGGGTGGGGGGTGAATTATAACAAAAATCGAAATTCTATAACATACATATCAATCCACATTTTAAATTTGAAGACTCTAGCTCAAAAGATGTAGGAGATATAATTTTATAACTGTCTTTCGATAAGGTTTTTTATCGATAAAAAAACAACAGGGCGAGTTATCGATTTTTGGTGATAAACTCGATATCCGCGCTGTATATACGGTCATTTAAAAAAAAAGTTCAAGTCTCTAGCTCTTATATCTTCTGAAATCGACGCGTTCATACATACGGACGGACGGACGGACGGACGGACAGACAGACGGACAGGGTTAAATCGACTCAGTTCGTCGCCCTGATCAAGAATATATATACTTTGTGGGGTGTGCCACGCCTCCTTCTCCCTGTTACATACTTTTAACAAAACCATTATACCCTGATTTCCCATTTTCAATGGGTTCAGGGTATAAAAATAATAAAACAAGTAAGAAAGCTCTAGTCGAGAGTGCTCGACTACGACATCCCCTGAACCCTTCAATCATTTTTAGCGTCTCTTTGCTTACACAAACATACACATACACACGCAAACACACATACATAGACATCCATAGGCGCGCACGCATGGACTGCAGTGTGGGCTTACTATGGGAACTTAATTGTTCAATAACTTTTTTTGTCGACGTACGTTCTTCATGAAACTTTCAGAATGTGGTTTTATCATTACTATGCGTATATTTGCCAAAGCTCAAGTCTCTAGTATTTGAAATACGCCTTTTACAAACTTATTGGTGAGGGGCTGGATATAGGGGTGGGGGGTGAAATTGAACAAAAATCGAAATTCTATAACGTACATATAAATCTACATTTAAAATTTGGATACTCTAGCTCTAAAGATGTAGGAGATATAATTTTATAACTGCATTTCGATAAGGTTTTTGATCGATAAAAAAATAACGGGATGAGTTATCGATTTTTAGTGATAAACTCGATATCCGCGTGCTATATACGAGCATTTTAAAAAAAAATTTAAGTCTCTAGCTTCTATATCTTCAGAAATCGACGCGTTCATACATACGGACAGACGGACAGACGGACGGACGGACAGACGGACATGGCTAAATCGATTCAGTTTGTCGCCCTGATCAAGAATATATATACTTTGTGGGGTCTGCCACGCCTCCTTCTCCCTGTTACATACTTTTAACAAAACCATTATACCCTGATTTCCCATTTTCAATGGGTTCAGGGTATAACAAGTAAGAAAACTCTAGTCGAGAGTGCTCGACTACGAGATCCCCTGAACCCTTCAAGCAACAGCCATTTCAATCATTTTTAGCGTCTCTCTGCTTACACAAACACACATACATAGACACCCATAGGCGCGCACGCATGGGCTCCAGTGTGGGCTTACTATGGGAACTTAATTGTTCAATAACTTTTTTTGTGGACGTACGTTCTTCATGAAACTTTCAGAATGTGGTTTTATCATTACTATGCGTATATTTGCCAAAGCTCAAGTCTCTAGTATTTGAAATACGCCTTTTACAAAGATGATGGTAAGGGGGTGGATATAGGGGTGGGGGGTGAATTATAACAAAAATCGAAATTCTATAACATACATATCAATCCACATTTTAAATTTGAAGACTCTAGCTCAAAAGATGTAGGAGATATAATTTTATAACTGTCTTTCGATAAGGTTTTTTATCGATAAAAAAACAACAGGGCGAGTTATCGATTTTTGGTGATAAACTCGATATCCGCGCTGTATATACGGTCATTTAAAAAAAAAGTTCAAGTCTCTAGCTCTTATATCTTCTGAAATCGACGCGTTCATACATACGGACGGACGGACGGACGGACGGACAGACAGACGGACAGGGTTAAATCGACTCAGTTCGTCGCCCTGATCAAGAATATATATACTTTGTGGGGTGTGCCACGCCTCCTTCTCCCTGTTACATACTTTTAACAAAACCATTATACCCTGATTTCCCATTTTCAATGGGTTCAGGGTATAAAAATAATAAAACAAGTAAGAAAGCTCTAGTCGAGAGTGCTCGACTACGACATCCCCTGAACCCTTCAATCATTTTTAGCGTCTCTTTGCTTACACAAACATACACATACACACGCAAACACACATACATAGACATCCATAGGCGCGCACGCATGGGCTGCAGTGTGGGCTTACTATGGGAACTTAATTGTTCAATAACTTTTTTTGTCGACGTACGTTCTTCATGAAACTTTCAGAATGTGGTTTTATCATTACTATGCGTATATTTGCCAAAGCTCAAGTCTCTAGTATTTGAAATACGCCTTTTACAAACTTATTGGTGAGTGGCTGGATATAGGGGTGGGGGGTGAAATTGAACAAAAATCGAAATTCTATAACGTACATATAAATCTACATTTAAAATTTGGATACTCTAGCTCTAAAGATGTAGGAGATATAATTTTATAACTGCATTTCGATAAGGTTTTTGATCGATAAAAAAATAACGGGATGAGTTATCGATTTTTAGTGATAAACTCGATATCCGCGTGCTATATACGAGCATTTTAAAAAAAAATTTAAGTCTCTAGCTTCTATATCTTCAGAAATCGACGCGTTCATACATACGGACAGACGGACAGACGGACGGACGGACAGACGGACATGGCTAAATCGATTCAGTTTGTCGCCCTGATCAAGAATATATATACTTTGTGGGGTCTGCCACGCCTCCTTCTCCCTGTTACATACTTTTAACAAAACCATTATACCCTGATTTCCCATTTTCAATGGGTTCAGGGTATAACAAGTAAGAAAACTCTAGTCGAGAGTGCTCGACTACGAGATCCCCTGAACCCTTCAAGCAACAGCCATTTCAATCATTTTTAGCGTCTCTCTGCTTACACAAACACACATACATAGACACCCATAGGCGCGCACGCATGGGCTGCAGTGTGGGCTTACTATGGGAAGTTAATTGTTTAATAACTTTTTTTCTGGACGTACGTTCTCCATGAAACTTTCAGATTGTAGTTTTATCATTACTATGCGTATAATTGCCAAAGCTCAAGTCTCTAGTATTTGAAATACGCCTTTTACAAACTTATGGGTGAGGGGGTGGATATAATGGTGGGGGGTGAAATTGAACAAAAATCGAAATTCTATAACGTACATATCAATCTACGTTTAAAATTTGGATACTCTAGCTCTAAAGATGTAGGAGATATAATTTTATAACTGCATTTCGATTAGGTTTTTGATCGATAAAAAAATGACGGGATGAGTTATCGACTTTTAGTGATAAACTCGATATCCGCGTGCTATATACGAGCATTTTAAAAAAAAGTTGAAGTCTCTAGCTTCTATATCTTCTGAAATCGACGCGTTCAAACATACGGACAGACGGACAGACGGACGGACGGACAGACGGACAGACGGACAGACAGACGGACAGGGTTAAATCGACTCAGTTCGTCGCCCTGATCAAGAATATATATACTTTATGGGGTCTGCCACGCCTCCTTCTGCCTGTTACATACATTTCAACAAAAACATTATACCCTGATTTCCCATTTTCAATGGGTTCAGGGTATAAAAATGATAAAAAAATAATAAAACAAGTAAGAAAACTCTAGTCGAGAGTGCTCGACTACGAGATCCCCTGAACCCTTCAAGCAACAGCCATTTCAATCATTTTTAGCGTCTCTCTGCTTACACAAACACACACATACACACGCAAACACACATACATAGACACCCATAGGCGCGCACGCATGGGCTCCAGTGTGGGCTTACTATGGGAACTTAATTGTTCAATAACTTTTTTTGTGGACGTACGTTCTTCATGAAACTTTCAGAATGTGGTTTTATCATTACTATGCGTATATTTGCCAAAGCTCAAGTCTCTAGTATTTGAAATACGCCTTTTACAAATATTAGGGTAAGGGGGTGGATATAGGGGTGGGGGGTGAATTATAACAAAAATCGAAATTCTATAACGTACATATCAATCCACATTTTAAATTTGAAGACTCTAGCTCAAAAAATGTAGGAGATATAATTTTATAACTGCATTTCGATAAGGTTTTTTATCGATAAAAAACAACAGGGCGAGTTATCGATTTTTGGTGATAAACTCGATATCCGCGCTGTATATACGGTCATTTAAAAAAAAAGTTCAAGTCTCTAGCTCTTATATCTTCTGAAATCGACGCGTTCATACATACGGACGGACGGACGGACAGACAGACGGACAGGGTTAAATCGACTCAGTTCGTCGCCCTGATCAAGAATATATATACTTTGTGGGGTCCGCCACGCCTCCTTCTCCCTGTTACATACTTTTAACAAAACCATTATACCCTGATTTCCCATTTTCAATGGGTTCAGGGTATAACAAGTAAGAAAGCTCTAGTCGAGACTGCTCGACTACGAGATCCCCTGAACCTTTCGAGCAACAGCAAACACACATACACACGCAAACACACATACATAGACACACATAGGAGAGCACGCATAAAGACGCATGGGCTGCAGTGTAGGCTTACTATGGGAACTTAATTGTTTAATAACTTTTTTTGTGGACGTACGTTCTTCATGAAACTTTTAGATTGTGTTTATATCATTAATATGCGTGTATGTGCCGAAGCTCAAGTCTCTAGTATTTGAAATACGCCTTTTACAAACTTATTGGTGAGGAGGTGGATATAGGAGTGGGGGGGGGGGGGTGAAATTGAACAAAAATCGAAATTCCATAACGTACATATCAATCTACATTTAAAATTTGAAGACTCTAGCTCTAAAGATGTAGGAGATATAATTTTATAACTGCATTTCGATAAGGTTTTTGATCGATAAAAAAATAACGGGATGAGTTATCGATTTTTAGTGATAAACTCGATATCCGCGCCGTATATACGGTCATTTAAAAAAAAAGTTCAAGTCTCAAGCTCTTATATCTTCTGAAATCGACGCGTTCATACATACGGACGGACGGACGGACGGACGGACAGACAGACGGACAGGGCTAAATCGACTCAGTTCGTCGCCCTGATCAAGAATATATATACTTTGTGGGGTCTGCCACGCCTCCTTCTCCCTTTTACATACTTTTAACAAAACCATTATACCCTGATTTCCCATTTTCAATGGGTTCAGGGTATAACAAGTAAGAAAACTCTAGTCGAGAGTGCTCGACTACGAGATCCCCTGAACCCTTCAAGCAACAGCCATTTCAATCATTTTAAGCGTCTCTCTGCTTACACAAACACACACATACACACGCAAACACACATACATAGACACCCATAGGCGCGCACGCATGGGCTGCAGTGTGGGCTTACTATGGGAACTTAATTGTTTAATAACTTTTTTTCTGGACGTACGTTCTCCATGAAACTTTCAGATTGTGGTTTTATCATTACTATGCGTATAATTGCCCAAGCTCAAGCCTCTAGTATTTGAAATACGCCTTTTACAAACTTATGGGTGAGGGGGTGGATATAAGGGTGGGGGGTGAAATTGAACAAAAACCGAAATTCTATAACGTACATATCAATCTACATTTAAAATTTGGATACTCTAGATCTAAAGATGTAGGAGATATAATTTTATAACTGCATTTCGATAAGGTTTTTGATCGATAAAAAAATAACGGGATGAGTTATCGTTTTTTAGTGATAAACTCGATATCCGCGTGCTATATACGAGCATTTTAAAAAAAAGTTGAAGTCTCTAGCTTCTATATCTTCTGAAATCGACGCGTTCAAACATACGGACAGACGGACAGACGGACAGACAGACGGACAGGGCTAAATCGACTCAGTTCGTCGCCCTGATCAAGAATATATATACTTTGTGGGGTCTGCCACGCCTCCTTCTGCCTGTTACATACATTTCAACAAAAACATTATACCCTGATTTCCCATTTTCAATGGGTTCAGGGTATAAAAATTGAGTTAATAAACGATTACACATCTAAAACAAAACAAGTAAGAAAGCTCTAGTCGAGACTACTCAACTACGAGATACCCTGAACCCTCCGAGCAACAGCCATTTCAATGATTTTTAGTGTCATTCAGCTTAAACAAACACACACACACACGCAAACATATACATAGACACCCATAGGCACGCACGCATTAACAGGCATGGGCTGCAGTGTGGGCTTACTATGGGAACTTAATTGTTCAATAACTTTTTTTGTGGACGTACGTTCTTCATGAAACTTTCAGAATTTGGTTTTATCATTACTATGCGTATATTTGCCAAAGCTCAAGTCTCTAGTATTTGAAATACGCCTTTCACAGAGATGAGGGTAAGGGGGTGGATATAGGGGTGGGGGGTGAATTATAACAAAAATCGAAATTCTATCACGTGCCTTCGAGTCTACATTTAAAATTTGGAGACTTTAGCTCTAAAGGTGTAGGAGATATAATTTTATAACTGGTTTTCGATAAGGTTTTTGATCGATAAAAAAATAACGGGATGAGTTATCGATTTTTAGTGATAAACTCGATATCCGCGTGCTATATACGAGCATTTTAAAAAAAAGTTGAAGTCTCTAGCTTCTACATCTTCTGAAATCGACGCGTTCATACATACGGACAGACGGACAGACGGACGGACGGACAGACGGACAGACAGACGGACAGGGCTAAATCGACTCAGTTCGTCGCCCTGATCAAGAATATATATACTTTATGGGGTCTGCCACGCCTCCTTCTCCCTTTTACATACTTTTAACAAAACCATTATACCCTGATTTCCCATTTTCAATGGGTTCAGGGTATAACAAGTAAGAAAACTCTAGTCGAGAGTGCTCGACTACGAGATCCCCTGAACCCTTCAAGCAACAGCCATTTCAATCATTTTAAGCGTCTCTCTGCTTACACAAACACACACATACACACGCAAACACACATACATAGACACACATAGGCGCGCACGCATGGGCTGCAGTGTGGGCTTACTATGGGAACTTAATTGTTTAATAACTTTTTTTCTGGACGTACGTTCTCCATGAAACCTTCAGATTGTGGTTTTATCATTACTATGCGTATAATTGCCAAAGCTCAAGTCTCTAGTATTTGAAATACGCCTTTTACAAACTTATGGGTGAGGGGGTGGATATAATGGTGGGGGGTGAAATTGAACAAAAATCGAAATTCTATAACGTACATATCAATCTACGTTTAAAATTTGGATACTCTAGCTCTAAAGATGTAGGAGATATAATTTTATAACTGCATTTCGATTAGGTTTTTGATCGATAAAAAAATGACGGGATGAGTTATCGACTTTTAGTGATAAACTCGATATCCGCGTGCTATATACGAGCATTTTAAAAAAAAGTTGAAGTCTCTAGCTTCTATATCTTCTGAAATCGACGCGTTCAAACATACGGACAGACGGACAGACGGACGGACGGACAGACGGACAGACGGACAGACAGACGGACAGGGCTAAATCGACTCAGTTCGTCGCCCTGATCAAGAATATATATACTTTATGGGGTCTGCCACGCCTCCTTCTGCCTGTTACATACATTTCAACAAAAACATTATACCCTGATTTCCCATTTTCAATGGGTTCAGGGTATAAAAATGATAAAAAAATAATAAAACAAGTAAGAAAACTCTAGTCGAGAGTGCTCGACTACGAGATCCCCTGAACCCTTCAAGCAACAGCCATTTCAATCATTTTTAGCGTCTCTCTGCTTACACAAACACACACATACACACGCAAACACACATACATAGACACCCATAGGCGCGCACGCATGGGCTCCAGTGTGGGCTTACTATGGGAACTTAATTGTTCAATAACTTTTTTTGTGGACGTACGTTCTTCATGAAACTTTCAGAATGTGGTTTTATCATTACTATGCGTATATTTGCCAAAGCAAGTCTCTAGTATTTGAAATACGCCTTTTACAAATATTAGGGTAAGGGGGTGGATATAGGGGTGGGGGGTGAATTATAACAAAAATCGAAATTCTATAACGTACATATCAATCCACATTTTAAATTTGAAGACTCTAGCTCAAAAAATGTAGGAGATATAATTTTATAACTGCATTTCGATAAGGTTTTTTATCGATAAAAAACAACAGGGCGAGTTATCGATTTTTGGTGATAAACTCGATATCCGCGCTGTATATACGGTCATTTAAAAAAAAAGTTCAAGTCTCTAGCTCTTATATCTTCTGAAATCGACGCGTTCATACATACGGACGGACGGACGGACAGACAGACGGACAGGGTTAAATCGACTCAGTTCGTCGCCCTGATCAAGAATATATATACTTTGTGGGGTCCGCCACGCCTCCTTCTCCCTGTTACATACTTTTAACAAAACCATTATACCCTGATTTCCCATTTTCAATGGGTTCAGGGTATAACAAGTAAGAAAGCTCTAGTCGAGACTGCTCGACTACGAGATCCCCTGAACCTTTCGAGCAACAGCAAACACACATACACACGCAAACACACATACATAGACACACATAGGAGAGCACGCATAAAGACGCATGGGCTGCAGTGTAGGCTTACTATGGGAACTTAATTGTTTAATAACTTTTTTTGTGGACGTACGTTCTTCATGAAACTTTTAGATTGTGTTTATATCATTAATATGCGTGTATGTGCCGAAGCTCAAGTCTCTAGTATTTGAAATACGCCTTTTACAAACTTATTGGTGAGGAGGTGGATATAGGAGTGTGGGTGAAATTGAACAAAAATCGAAATTCCATAACGTACATATCAATCTACATTTAAAATTTGGATACTCTAGCTCTAAAGATGTAGGAGATATAATTTTATAACTGCATTTCGATAAGGTTTTTGATCGATAAAAAAATAACGGGATGAGTTATCGATTTTTAGTGATAAACTCGATATCCGCGTGCTATATACGAGCATTTTAAAAAAAAGTTGAAGTCTCTAGCTTCTATATCTTCTGAAATCGACGCGTTCAAACATACGGACAGACGGACAGACGGACAGACAGACGGACAGGGCTAAATCGACTCAGTTCGTCGCCCTGATCAAGAATATATATACTTTGTGGGGTCTGCCACGCCTCCTTCTGCCTGTTACATACATTTCAACAAAAACATTATACCCTGATTTCCCATTTTCAATGGGTTCAGGGTATAAAAATTGAGTTAATAAACGATTACACATCTAAAACAAAACAAGTAAGAAAGCTCTAGTCGAGACTACTCAACTACGAGATACCCTGAACCCTCCGAGCAACAGCCATTTCAATGATTTTTAGTGTCATTCAGCTTAAACAAACACACACACACACGCAAACATATACATAGACACCCATAGGCACGCACGCATTAACAGGCATGGGCTGCAGTGTGGGCTTACTATGGGAACTTAATTGTTCAATAACTTTTTTTGTGGACGTACGTTCTTCATGAAACTTTCAGAATTTGGTTTTATCATTACTATGCGTATATTTGCCAAAGCTCAAGTCTCTAGTATTTGAAATACGCCTTTCACAGAGATGAGGGTAAGGGGGTGGATATAGGGGTGGGGGGTGAATTATAACAAAAATCGAAATTCTATCACGTGCCTTCGAGTCTACATTTAAAATTTGGAGACTTTAGCTCTAAAGGTGTAGGAGATATAATTTTATAACTGGTTTTCGATAAGGTTTTTGATCGATAAAAAAATAACGGGATGAGTTATCGATTTTTAGTGATAAACTCGATATCCGCGTGCTATATACGAGCATTTTAAAAAAAAGTTGAAGTCTCTAGCTTCTACATCTTCTGAAATCGACGCGTTCATACATACGGACAGACGGACAGACGGACGGACGGACAGACGGACAGACAGACGGACAGGGCTAAATCGACTCAGTTCGTCGCCCTGATCAAGAATATATATACTTTATGGGGTCTGCCACGCCTCCTTCTCCCTTTTACATACTTTTAACAAAACCATTATACCCTGATTTCCCATTTTCAATGGGTTCAGGGTATAACAAGTAAGAAAACTCTAGTCGAGAGTGCTCGACTACGAGATCCCCTGAACCCTTCAAGCAACAGCCATTTCAATCATTTTAAGCGTCTCTCTGCTTACACAAACACACACATACACACGCAAACACACATACATAGACACACATAGGCGCGCACGCATGGGCTGCAGTGTGGGCTTACTATGGGAACTTAATTGTTTAATAACTTTTTTTCTGGACGTACGTTCTCCATGAAACCTTCAGATTGTGGTTTTATCATTACTATGCGTATAATTGCCAAAGCTCAAGTCTCTAGTATTTGAAATACGCCTTTTACAAACTTATGGGTGAGGGGGTGGATATAAGGGTGGGGGGTGAAATAGAACAAAAATCGAAATTCTATAACGTACATATCAATCCACATTTAAAATTTGGATACTCTAGCTCTAAAGATGTAGGATATATAATTTTATAACTGCATTTCGATAAGGTTTTTAATCGATAAAAAAATAACGGGATGAGTTATCGATTTTTAGTGATAAACTCGATATCCGCGTGCTATATACGAGCATTTTAAAAAAAAAGTTGAAGTCTCTAGCTTCTATATCTTCTGAAATCGACGCGTTCAAACATACGGACAGACGGACGGACGGACAGACGGACAGACGGACAGACAGACGGACAGGGCTAAATCGACTCAGTTCGTCGCCCTGATCAAGAATATATATACTTTATGGGGTCTGCCACGCCTCCTTCTGCCTGTTACATACATTTCAACAAAAACATTATACCCTGATTTCCCATTTTCAATGGGTTCAGGGTATAACAAGTAAGAAAGCTCTAGTCGAGACTACTCAACTACGAGATACCCTGAACCTTCCGAGCAACAGCCATTTCAATAATTTTTAGTGTCATTCAGCTTAAACAAACACACACACACACGCAAACATATACATAGACACCCATAGGCACGCACGCATTAACAGGCATGGGCTGCAGTGTGGGCTTACTATGGGAACTTAATTGTTCAATAACTTTTTTTGTGGACGTACGTTCTTCATGAAACTTTCAGAATTTGGTTTTATCATTACTATGCGTATATTTGCCAAAGCTCAAGTCTCTAGTATTTGAAATACGCCTTTTACAGAGATGAGGGTAAGGGGGTGGATATAGGGGTGGGGGGTGAATTATAACAAAAATCGAAATTCTATCACGTGCAGTCGAGTCTACATTTAAAATTTGGAGACTTTAGCTCTAAAGGTGTAGGAGATATAATTTTATAACTGGTTTTCGATAAGGTTTTTGATCGATAAAAAAATAACGGGATGAGTTATCGATTTTTAGTGATAAACTCGATATCCGCGTGCTATATACGAGCATTTTAAAAAAAAGTTGAAGTCTCTAGCTTCTATATCTTCAGAAATCGACGCGTTCATACATACGGACAGACGGACAGACGGACGGACGGACAGACGGACAGACAGACGGACAGGGCTAAATCGACTCAGTTCGTCGCCCTGATCAAGAATATATATACTTTGTGGGGTCTGCCACGCCTCCATCTCCCTGTTACATACTTTTAACAAAACCATTATACCCTGATTTCCCATTTTCAATGGGTTCAGGGTATAACAAGTAAGAAAACTCTAGTCGAGAGTGCTCGACTACGAGATCCCCTGAACCCTTCAAGCAACAGCCATTTCAATCATTTTTAGCGTCTCTCTGCTTACACAAACACACACATACACACGCAAACACACATACATAGACACCCATAGGCGCACGCATGGGTTGCAGTGTGGGCTTACTATGGGAACTTAATTGTTTAATAACTTTTTTTCTGGACGTACGTTCTTCATGAAACTTTTAGGTTTTATCATTACTATGCGTATATTTGCCAAAGCTCAAGTCTCTAGTATTTGAAATACGCCTTTTACAAACTTGTGGGTGAGGGGTTGGATATAAGGGTGGGGGGTGAAATTGAACAAAAATCGAAATTCTATAACGTACATATCAATCTACATTTAAAATTTGGATACTCTAGCTCTAAAGATGTAGGAGATATAATTTTATAACTGCATTTCGATAAGGTTTTTGATCGATAAAAAAATTATGGGACGAGTTATCGATTTTTAGTGATAAACTCGATATCCGCGTGCTATATACGAGCATTTTAAAAAAAAAGTTGAAGTCTCTAGCTTCTATATTTATCGATCAAAAACCTTATCGAAAACCAGTTATAAAATTATATCTCCTACACCTTTAGAGCTAAAGTCTCCAAATTTTAAATGTAGACTCGAAGGCACGTGATAGAATTTCGATTTTTGTTATAATTCACCCCCCCACCCCTATATCCACCCCCTTACCCTCATCTCTGTAAAAGGCGTATTTCAAATACTAGAGACTTGAGCTTTGGCAAATATACGCATAGTAATGATAAAACCAAATTCTGAAAGTTTCATGAAGAACGTACGTCCACAAAAAAAGTTATTGAACAATTAAGTTCCCATAGTAAGCCCACACTGCAGCCCATGCCTGTTAATGCGTGCGTGCCTATGGGTGTCTATGTATATGTTTGCGTGTGTGTGTGTGTCGATGAGTCGATTTAGCCCTGTCCGTCTGTTCGTCTGTCCGTATGTTTGAACGCGTCGATTTCCGAAAATATAGAAGCTAGAGACTTCAACTTTTTTTTTAAAATGCTCGTATATAGCACGCGGATATCGAGTTTATCACTAAAAATCGATAACTCGTCCCATAATTTTTTTATCGATCAAAAACCTTATCGAAATGCAGTTATAAAATTATATCTCCTACATCTTTAGAGCTAGAGTATCCAAATTTTAAATGTAGATTGATATGTACGTTATAGAATTTCGATTTTTGTTCAATTTCACCCCCCACCCTTATATCCAACCCCTCACCCACAAGTTTGTAAAAGGCGTATTTCAAATACTAGAGACTTGAGCTTTGGCAAATATACGCATAGTAATGATAAAACCTAAAAGTTTCATGAAGAACGTACGTCCAGAAAAAAAGTTATTAAACAATTAAGTTCCCATAGTAAGCCCACACTGCAACCCATGCGTGCGCCTATGGGTGTCTATGTATGTGTGTTTGCGTGTGTATGTGTGTGTTTGTGTAAGCAGAGAGACGCTAAAAATGATTGAAATGGCTGTTGCTTGAAGGGTTCAGGGGATCTCGTAGTCGAGCACTCTCGACTAGAGTTTTCTTACTTGTTATACCCTGAACCCATTGAAAATGGGAAATCAGGGTATAATGGTTTTGTTAAAAGTATGTAACAGGGAGATGGAGGCGTGGCAGACCCCACAAAGTATATATATTCTTGATCAGGGCGACAAACTGAATCGATTTAGCCATGTCCGTCTGTCCGTCTGTCCGTCTGTCCGTCCGTCCGTCTGTCCGTCTGTCCGTATGTATGAACGCGTCGATTTCTGAAGATATAGAAGCTAGAGACTTCAACTTTTTTTTAAAATGCTCGTATATAGCACGCGGATATCGAGTTTATCACTAAAAATCGATAACTCATCCCGTTATTTTTTTATCGATCAAAAACCTTATCGAAAACCAGTTATAAAATTATATCTCCTACACCTTTAGAGCTAAAGTCTCCAAATTTTAAATGTAGACTCGACTGCACGTGATAGAATTTCGATTTTTGTTATAATTCACCCCCCACCCCTATATCCACCCCCTTACCCTCATCTCTGTAAAAGGCGTATTTCAAATACTAGAGACTTGAGCTTTGGCAAATATACGCATAGTAATGATAAAACCAAATTCTGAAAGTTTCATGAAGAACGTACGTCCACAAAAAAAGTTATTGAACAATTAAGTTCCCATAGTAAGCCCACACTGCAGCCCATGCCTGTTAATGCGTGCGTGCCTATGGGTGTCTATGTATATGTTTGCGTGTGTGTGTGTGTTTGTTTAAGCTGAATGACACTAAAAATTATTGAAATGGCTGTTGCTCGGAAGGTTCAGGGTATCTCGTAGTTGAGTAGTCTCGACTAGAGCTTTCTTACTTGTTATACCCTGAACCCATTGAAAATGGGAAATCAGGGTATAATGTTTTTGTTGAAATGTATGTAACAGGCAGAAGGAGGCGTGGCAGACCCCATAAAGTATATATATTCTTGATCAGGGCGACGAACTGAGTCGATTTAGCCCTGTCCGTCTGTCTGTCCGTCTGTCCGTCTGTCCGTCCGTCCGTCTGTCCGTATGTTTGAACGCGTCGATTTCAGAAGATATAGAAGCTAGAGACTTCAACTTTTTTTTTAAAATGCTCGTATATAGCACGCGGATATCGAGTTTATCACTAAAAATCGATAACTCATCCCGTTATTTTTTTATCGATTAAAAACCTTATCGAAATGCAGTTATAAAATTATATATCCTACATCTTTAGAGCTAGAGTATCCAAATTTTAAATGTGGATTGATATGTACGTTATAGAATTTCGATTTTTGTTCTATTTCACCCCCCACCCTTATATCCACCCCCTCACCCATAAGTTTGTAAAAGGCGTATTTCAAATACTAGAGACTTGAGCTTTGGCAATTATACGCATAGTAATGATAAAACCACAATCTGAAGGTTTCATGGAGAACGTACGTCCAGAAAAAAAGTTATTAAACAATTAAGTTCCCATAGTAAGCCCACACTGCAGCCCATGCGTGCGCGCCTATGTGTGTCTATGTATGTGTGTTTGCGTGTGTATGTGTGTGTTTGTGTAAGCAGAGAGACGCTTAAAATGATTGAAATGGCTGTTGCTTGAAGGGTTCAGGGGATCTCGTAGTCGAGCACTCTCGACTAGAGTTTTCTTACTTGTTATACCCTGAACCCATTGAAAATGGGAAATCAGGGTATAATGGTTTTGTTAAAAGTATGTAAAAGGGAGAAGGAGGCGTGGCAGACCCCATAAAGTATATATATTCTTGATCAGGGCTTACACAAACACACACATACACACGCAAACACACATACATAGACACCCATAGGCGCACGCATGGGTTGCAGTGTGGGCTTACTATGGGAACTTAATTGTTTAATAACTTTTTTTCTGGACGTACGTTCTTCATGAAACTTTTAGGTTTTATCATTACTATGCGTATATTTGCCAAAGCTCAAGTCTCTAGTATTTGAAATACGCCTTTTACAAACTTGTGGGTGAGGGGTTGGATATAAGGGTGGGGGGTGAAATTGAACAAAAATCGAAATTCTATAACGTACATATCAATCTACATTTAAAATTTGGATACTCTAGCTCTAAAGATGTAGGAGATATAATTTTATAACTGCATTTCGATAAGGTTTTTGATCGATAAAAAAATTATGGGACGAGTTATCGATTTTTAGTGATAAACTCGATATCCGCGTGCTATATACGAGCATTTTAAAAAAAAAGTTGAAGTCTCTAGCTTCTATATTTTCGGAAATCGACGCGTTCAAACATACGGACAGACGAACAGACGGACAGGGCTAAATCGACTCATCGACACACACACACACGCAAACATATACATAGACACCCATAGGCACGCACGCATTAACAGGCATGGGCTGCAGTGTGGGCTTACTATGGGAACTTAATTGTTCAATAACTTTTTTTGTGGACGTACGTTCTTCATGAAACTTTCAGAATTTGGTTTTATCATTACTATGCGTATATTTGCCAAAGCTCAAGTCTCTAGTATTTGAAATACGCCTTTTACAGAGATGAGGGTAAGGGGGTGGATATAGGGGTGGGGGGTGAATTATAACAAAAATCGAAATTCTATCACGTGCAGTCGAGTCTACATTTAAAATTTGGAGACTTTAGCTCTAAAGGTGTAGGAGATATAATTTTATAACTGGTTTTCGATAAGGTTTTTGATCGATAAAAAAATAACGGGATGAGTTATCGATTTTTAGTGATAAACTCGATATCCGCGTGCTATATACGAGCATTTTAAAAAAAAGTTGAAGTCTCTAGCTTCTATATCTTCGGAAATCGACGCGTTCAAACATACGGACAGACGGACGGACGGACAGACGGACAGACGGACAGACAGACGGACAGGGCTAAATCGACTCAGTTCGTCGCCCTGATCAAGAATATATATACATTATGGGGTCTGCCACGCCTCCTTCTGCCTGTTACATACTTTTAACAAAACCATTATACCCTGATTTCCCATTTTCAATGGGTTCAGGGTATAACAAGTAAGAAAACTCTAGTCGAGAGTGCTCGACTACGAGATCCCCTGAACCCTTCAAGCAACAGCCATTTCAATCATTTTTAGCGTCTCTCTGCTTACACAAACACACACATACACACGCAAACACACATACATAGACACCCATAGGCGCGCACGCATGGGCTGCAGTGTGGGCTTACTATGGGAACTTAATTGTTTAATAACTTTTTTTCTGGATGTACGTTCTCCATGAAACCTTCAGATTGTGGTTTTATCATTACTATGCGTATAATTGCCAAAGCTCAAGTCTCTAGTATTTGAAATACGCCTTTTACAAACTTATGGGTGAGGGGGTGGATATAAGGGTGGGGGGTGAAATTGAACAAAAATCGAAATTCTATAACGTACATATCAATCTACATTTAAAATTTGGATACTCTAGCTCTAAAGATGTAGGAGATATAATTTTATAACTGCATTTCGATAAGGTTTTTGATCGATAAAAAAAAAATGGGACGAGTTATCGATTTTTAGTGATAAACTCGATATCCGCGTGCTATATACGAGCATTTAAAAAAAAAGTTGAAATCTCTAGCTTCTATATCTTCTGAAATCGACACGTTCAAACATACGGACAGACGGACAGACGGACGGACGGACAGACGGACAGACAGACAGACGGACAGACAGACGGACAGGGCTAAATCGACTCAGTTCGTCGCCCTGATCAAGAATATATATACTTTATGGGGTCTGCCACGCCTCCTTCTGCCTGTTACATACATTTCAACAAAAACATTATACCCTGATTTCCCATTTTCAATGGGTTCAGAATATAAAAAATAACAAAAATAAACAAAAACAAGTAAGAAAACTCTAGTCGAGAGTGCTCGACTACGAGATCCCCTGAACCCTTCAAGCAACAGCCATTTCAATCATTTTTAGCGTCTTTCTGCTTACACAAACACACACATACACACGCAAACACACATACATAGACACCCATAGGCGCGCACGCATGGGCTGCAGTGTGGGCTTACTATGGGAACTTAATTGTTTAATAACTTTTTTCTGGACGTACGTTCTCCATGAAACTTTCAGATTGTGGTTTTATCATTACTATGCGTATAATTGCCAAAGCTCAAGTCTCTAGTATTTGAAATACGCCTTTTACAAACTTATGGGTGAGGGGGTGGATATAAGGGTGGGGGGTGAAATTGAACAAAAATCGATATTCTATAACGTACATATCAATCTACATTTAAAATTTGGATACTCTAGCTCTAAAGATGTAGGAGATATAATTTTATAACTGCATTTCGATAAGGTTTTTGATCGATAAAAAAATAACGGGATGAGTTATCGATTTTTAGTGATAAACTCGATATCCGCGTGCTATATACGAGCATTTTAAAAAAAAGTTGAAGTCTCTAGCTTCTATATCTTCGGAAATCGACGCGTTCAAACATACGGACAGACGGACAGACGGACGGACGGACAGACGGACAGACGGACAGACGGACAGACAGACGGACAGGGCTAAATCGACTCAGTTCGTCGCCCTGATCAAGAATATATATACTTTGTGGGGTCTGCCACGCCTCCTTCTCCCTGTTACATACTTTTAACAAAACCATTATACCCTGATTTCCCATTTTCAATGGGTTCAGGGTATAACAAGTAAGAAAACTCTAGTCGAGAGTGCTCGACTACGAGATCCCCTGAACCCTTCAAGCAACAGCCATTTCAATCATTTTTAGCGTCTTTCTGCTTACACAAACACACACATACACACGCAAACACACATACATAGACACCCATAGGCGCGCACGCATGGGCTGCAGTGTGGGCTTACTATGGGACTTAATTGTTTAATAACTTTTTTTCTGGACGTACGTTCTCCATGAAACTTTCAGATTGTGGTTTTATCATTACTATGCGTATAATTGCCAAAGCTCAAGTCTCTAGTATTTGAAATACGCCTTTTACAAACTTTTGGGTGAGGGGGTGGATATAAGAGTGGGGGGTGAAATTGAACAAAAATCGAAATTCTATAACGTACATATCAATCTACATTTAAAATTTGGATACTCAAGCTCTAAAGATGTAGGAGATATAATTTTATAACTGCATTTCGATAAGGTTTTTGATCGATAAAAAAATAACGGGATGAGTTATCGATTTTTAGTGATAAACTCGATATCCGCGTGCTATATACGAGCATTTTAAAAAAAGTTTAAGTCTCTAGCTTCTATATCTTCTGAAATCGACGCGTTCAAACATACGGACAGACGGACAGACGGACAGACGGACGGACGGACAGACGGACAGACAGACGGACAGGGCTAAATCGACTCAGTTCGTCGCCCTGATCAAGAATATATATACTTTATGGGGTCTGCCACGCCTCCTTCTGCCTGTTACATACATTTCAACAAAAACATTATACCCTGATTTCCCATTTTCAATGGGTTCAGGGTATAACAAGTAAGAAAACTCTAGTCGAGAGTGCTCGACTACGAGATTCCCTGAACCCTTCAAGCAACAGCCATTTCAATCATTTTTAGCGTCTCTCTGCTTACACAAACACACACATGCACACGCAAACACACATACATAGACACCCATAGGCGCGCACGCATGGGCTGCAGTGTGGGCTTACTATGGGAACTTAATTGTTTAATAACTTTTTTTCTGGACGTACGTTCTCCATGAAACTTTCAGATTGTGGTTTTATCATTACTATGCGTATAATTGCCAAAGCTCAAGTCTCTAGTATTTGAAATACGCCTTTTACAAACTTATGGGTGAGGGGGTGGATATAAGGGTGGGGGGTGAAATTGAACAAAAATCGATATTCTATAACGTACATATCAATCTACATTTAAAATTTGGATACTCTAGCTCTAAAGATGTAGGAGATATAATTTTATAACTGCATTTCGATAAGGTTTTTGATCGATAAAAAAATAACGGGATGAGTTATCGATTTTTAGTGATAAACTCGATATCCGCGTGCTATATACGAGCATTTTAAAAAAAAGTTGAAGTCTCTAGCTTCTATATCTTCGGAAATCGACGCGTTCAAACATACGGACAGACGGACGGACGGACAGACGGACAGACGGACAGACAGACGGACAGGGCTAAATCGACTCAGTTCGTCGCCCTGATCAAGAATATATATACTTTGTGGGGTCTGCCACGCCTCCTTCTCCCTGTTACATACTTTTAACAAAACCATTATACCCTGATTTCCCATTTTCAATGGGTTCAGGGTATAACAAGTAAGAAAACTCTAGTCGAGAGTGCTCGACTACGAGATCCCCTGAACCCTTCAAGCAACAGCCATTTCAAGCATTTTTAGCGTCTCTCTGCTTACACAAACACACACATGCACACGCAAACACACACACATAGACACCCATAGGCGCGCACGCATGGGCTGCAGTGTGGGCTTACTATGGGAACTTAATTGTTTAATAACTTTTTTTTCTGGACGTACGTTCTCCATGAAACCTTCAGATTGTGGTTTTATCATTACTATGCGTATAATTGCCAAAGCTCAAGTCTCTAGTATTTGAAATACGCCTTTTACAAACTTATGGGTGAGGGGGTGGATATAAGGGTGGGGGGTGAAATTGAACAAAAATCGAAATTCTACAACGTACATATCAATCTACATTTAAAATTTGAAGACTCTAGCTCAAAAGATGTAGGAGATATAATTTTATAACTGCATTTCGATAAGGTTTTTGATCGATAAAAAAATAACGGGATGAGTTATCGATTTTTAGTGATAAACTCGATATCCGCGTGCTATATACGAGCATTTTAAAAAAAAGTTGAAGTCTCTAGCTTCTATATCTTCTGAAATCGACGCGTTCATACATACGGACAGACGGACAGACGGACGGACGGACAGACGGACAGACGGACATGGGTAAATCGATTCAGTTTGTCGCCCTGATCAAGAATATATATACTTTGTGGGGTCTGCCACGCCTCCATCTCCCTGTTACATACTTTTAACAAAACCATTATACCCTGATTTCCCATTTTCAATGGGTTCAGGGTATAACAAGTAAGAAAACTCTAGTCGAGAGTGCTCGACTACGAGATCCCCTGAACCCTTCAAGCAACAGCCATTTCAATCATTTTTAGCGTCTCTCTGCTTACACAAACACACACATACACACGCAAACACACATACATAGACACCCATAGGCGCGCACGCATGGGCTGCAGTGTGGGCTTACTATGGGAACTTAATTGTTTAATAACTTTTTTGCTGGACGTACGTTCTCCATGAAACTTTCAGATTGTGATTTTATCATTACTATGCGTATAATTGCCAAAGCTCAAGTCTCTAGTATTTGAAATACGCCTTTGAGGGGGTGGATATAAGGGTGGGGGGTGAAATTGAACAAAAATCGAAATTCTATAACGTACATATCAATCTACATTTAAAATTTGGATACTCAAGCTCTAAAGATGTAGGAGATATAATTTTATAACTGCATTTCGATAAGGTTTTTGATCGATAAAAAAATAACGGGATGAGTTATCGATTTTTAGTGATAAACTCGATATCCGCGTGCTATATACGAGCATTTTAAAAAAAAGTTGAAGTCTCTAGCTTCTATATCTTCTGAAATCGACGCGTTCAAACATACGGACAGACGGACAGACGGACGGACGGACAGACGGACAGACGGACAGACGGACAGACAGACGGACAGGGCTACATCGACTCAGTTTGTCGCCCTGATCAAGAATATATATACTTTATGGGGTCTGCCACGCCTCCTTCTGCCTGTTACATACATTTCAACAAAAACATTATACCCTGATTTCCCATTTTCAATGGGTTCAGGGTATAACAAGTAAGAAAACTCTAGTCGAGAGTGCTCGACTACGAGATCCCCTGAACCCTTCAAGCAACAGCCATTTCAATCATTTTTATCGTCTCTCTGCTTACACAAACACACACATACACACGCAAACACACATACATAGACCCATAGGCGCGCACGCATGGGCTGCAGTGTGGGCTTACTATGGGAACTTAATTGTTTAATAACTTTTTTTCTGGACGTACGTTCTCCATGAAACTTTCAGAATGTGGTTTTATCATTACTATGCGTATATTTGCCAAAGCTCAAGTCTCTAGTATTTGAAATACGCCTTTTACAGAGATGAGGGTAAGGGGGTGGATATAGGGGTGGGGGGTGAATTATAACAAATCGAAATTCTATAACGTACATATCAATCTACATTTTAAATTTGAAGACTCTAGCTCAAAAGATGTAGGAGATATAATTTTATAACTGCATTTCGATAATGTTTTTTATCGATAAAAAAATAACTAGACGAGTTATCGATGTTTGGTGATAAACTCGATATGCGCGCTGTATTTACGGTCATTTTAAAAAAAAGTTCAAGTCTCTAGCTCTTATATCTTCTGAAATCGACGCGTTCATACATACGGACGGACGGACGGACGGACAGACAGACGAACAGGGCTAAATCGACTCAGTTTGTCGCCCTGATCAAGAATATATATACTTTATGGGGTCTGCCACGCCTCCTTCTGCCTGTTACATACATTTCAACAAAAACATTATACCCTGATTTCCCATTTTCAATGGGTTCAGGGTATAACAAGTAAGAAAACTCTAGTCGAGAGTGCTCGACTACGAGATCCCCTGAACCCTTCAAGCAACAGCCATTTCAATCATTTTTAGCGTCTCTCTGCTTACACAAACACACACATACACACGCAAACACACTTACATAGACCCATAGGCGCGCACGCATGGGCTGCAGTGTGGGCTTACTATGGGAACTTAATTGTTTAATAACTTTTTTTCTGGACGTACGTTCTCCATGAAACTTTCAGAATGTGGTTTTATCATTACTATGCGTATATTTGCCAAAGCTCAAGTCTCTAGTATTTGAAATACGCCTTTTACAAACTTATGGGTGAGGGGGTGGATATAGGGGTGGGGGGTGAATTATAACAAAAATCGAAATTCTATAACGTACATATCAATCTACATTTTAAATTTGAAGACTCTAGCTCAAAAGATGTAGGAGATATAATTTTATAACTGTCTTTCGATAATGTTTTTTATCGATAAAAAAATAACTAGACGAGTTATCGATGTTTGGTGATAAACTCGATATGCGCGCTGTATTTACGGTCATTTTAAAAAAAAGTTCAAGTCTCTAGCTCTTATATCTTCTGAAATCGACGCGTTCATACATACGGACTTACGGACGGACGGACGGACGGACGGACGGACGGACGGACAGACAGACGAACAGGGCTAAATCGACTCAGTTTGTCGCCCTGATCAAGAATATATATACTTTGTGGGGTCTGCCACGCCTCCTTCTCCCTGTTACATACTTTTAACAAAACCATTATACCCTGATTTCCCATTTTCAATGGGTTCAGGGTATAACAAGTAAGAAAACTCTAGTCGAGAGTGCTCGACTACGAGATCCCCTGAACCCTTCAAGCAACAGCCATTTCAATCATTTTTAGCGTCTCTCTGCTTACACAAACACACACATACACACGCAAACACACATACATAGACACCCATAGGCGCGCACGCATGGGCTGCAGTGTGGGCTTACTATGGGAACTTAATTGTTTAATAACTTTTTTGCTGGACGTACGTTCTCCATGAAACTTTCAGATTGTGATTTTATCATTACTATGCGTATAATTGCCAAAGCTCAAGTCTCTAGTATTTGAAATACGCCTTTGAGGGGGTGGATATAAGGGTGGGGGGTGAAATTGAACAAAAATCGAAATTCTATAACGTACATATCAATCTACATTTAAAATTTGGATACTCAAGCTCTAAAGATGTAGGAGATATAATTTTATAACTGCATTTCGATAAGGTTTTTGATCGATAAAAAAATAACGGGATGAGTTATCGATTTTTAGTGATAAACTCGATATCCGCGTGCTATATACGAGCATTTTAAAAAAAAGTTGAAGTCTCTAGCTTCTATATCTTCTGAAATCGACGCGTTCAAACATACGGACAGACGGACAGACGGACGGACGGACAGACGGACAGACGGACAGACAGACGGACAGGGCTACATCGACTCAGTTTGTCGCCCTGATCAAGAATATATATACTTTATGGGGTCTGCCACGCCTCCTTCTGCCTGTTACATACATTTCAACAAAAACATTATACCCTGATTTCCCATTTTCAATGGGTTCAGGGTATAACAAGTAAGAAAACTCTAGTCGAGAGTGCTCGACTACGAGATCCCCTGAACCCTTCAAGCAACAGCCATTTCAATCATTTTTATCGTCTCTCTGCTTACACAAACACACACATACACACGCAAACACACATACATAGACCCATAGGCGCGCACGCATGGGCTGCAGTGTGGGCTTACTATGGGAACTTAATTGTTTAATAACTTTTTTTCTGGACGTACGTTCTCCATGAAACTTTCAGAATGTGGTTTTATCATTACTATGCGTATATTTGCCAAAGCTCAAGTCTCTAGTATTTGAAATACGCCTTTTACAGAGATGATGGTAAGGGGGTGGATATAGGGGTGGGGGGTGAATTATAACAAATCGAAATTCTATAACGTACATATCAATCTACATTTTAAATTTGAAGACTCTAGCTCAAAAGATGTAGGAGATATAATTTTATAACTGCATTTCGATAATGTTTTTTATCGATAAAAAAATAACTAGACGAGTTATCGATGTTTGGTGATAAACTCGATATGCGCGCTGTATTTACGGTCATTTTAAAAAAAAGTTCAAGTCTCTAGCTCTTATATCTTCTGAAATCGACGCGTTCATACATACGGACGGACGGACGGACGGACGGACGGACGGACGGACGGACAGACAGACGAACAGGGCTAAATCGACTCAGTTTGTCGCCCTGATCAAGAATATATATACTTTATGGGGTCTGCCACGCCTCCTTCTGCCTGTTACATACATTTCAACAAAAACATTATACCCTGATTTCCCATTTTCAATGGGTTCAGGGTATAACAAGTAAGAAAACTCTAGTCGAGAGTGCTCGACTACGAGATCCCCTGAACCCTTCAAGCAACAGCCATTTCAATCATTTTTAGCGTCTCTCTGCTTACACAAACACACACATACACACGCAAACACACATACATAGACCCATAGGCGCGCACGCATGGGCTGCAGTGTGGGCTTACTATGGGAACTTAATTGTTTAATAACTTTTTTTCTGGACGTACGTTCTCCATGAAACTTTCAGAATGTGGTTTTATCATTACTATGCGTATATTTGCCAAAGCTCAAGTCTCTAGTATTTGAAATACGCCTTTTACAAACTTATGGGTGAGGGGGTGGATATAGGGGTGGGGGGTGAATTATAACAAAAATCGAAATTCTATAACGTACATATCAATCTACATTTTAAATTTGAAGACTCTAGCTCAAAAGATGTAGGAGATATAATTTTATAACTGTCTTTCGATAATGTTTTTTATCGATAAAAAAATAACTAGACGAGTTATCGATGTTTGGTGATAAACTCGATATGCGCGCTGTATTTACGGTCATTTTAAAAAAAAGTTCAAGTCTCTAGCTCTTATATCTTCTGAAATCGACGCGTTCATACATACGGACTTACGGACGGACGGACGGACGGACGGACGGACGGACGGACAGACAGACGAACAGGGCTAAATCGACTCAGTTTGTCGCCCTGATCAAGAATATATATACTTTGTGGGGTCTGCCACGCCTCCTTCTCCCTGTTACATACTTTTAACAAAACCATTATACCCTGATTTCCCATTTTCAATGGGTTCAGGGTATAACAAGTAAGAAAACTCTAGTCGAGAGTGCTCGACTACGAGATCCCCTGAACCCTTCAAGCAACAGCCATTTCAATCATTTTTAGCGTCTCTCTGCTTACACAAACACACACATACACACGCAAACACACATACATAGACACCCATAGGCGCGCACGCATGGGCTGCAGTGTGGGCTTACTATGGGAACTTAATTGTTTAATAACTTTTTTTCTGGACGTACGTTCTTCATGAAACTTTCAGGTTGTGGTTTTATCATTACTATGCGTATAATTGCCAAAGCTCAAGTCTCTAGTATTTGAAATACACCTTTTACAAACTTATGGGTGAGGGGGTGGATATAAGGGTGGGGGGTGAAATTGAACAAAAATCGAAATTCTATAACGTACATATCAATCTACATTTAAAATTTGGATACTCTAGCTCTAAAGATGTAGGAGATATAATTTTATAACTGCATTTCGATAAGGTTTTTGATCGATAAAAAAATAACGGGATGAGTTATCGATTTTTAGTGATAAACTCGATATCCGCGTGCTATATACGAGCATTTTAAAAAAAAGTTGAAGTCTCTAGCTTCTATATCTTCCGAAATCGACGCGTTCAAACATACGGACAGACGGACGGACGGACAAACGGACAGACGGACAGACAGACGGACAGGGCTAAATCGACTCAGTTCGTCGCCCTGATAAAGAATATATATACTTTATGGGGTCTGCCACGCCTCCTTCTCCCTGTTACATACTTTTAACAAAACCATTATACCCTGATTTCCCATTTTCAATGGGTTCAGGGTATAACAAGTAAGAAAACTCTAGTCGAGAGTGCTCGACTACGAGATCCCCTGAACCCTTCAAGCAACAGCCATTTCAATCATTTTTAGCGTCTCTCTGCTTACACAAACACACACATACACACGCAAACACACATACATAGACACCCATAGGCGCGCACGCATGGGCTGCAGTGTGGACTTACTATGGGAACTTAATTGTTTAATAACTTTTTTGCTGGACGTACGTTCTCCATGAAACTTTCAGATTGTGATTTTATCATTACTATGCGTATAATTGCCAAAGCTCAAGTCTCTAGTATTTGAAATACGCCTTTGAGGGGGTGGATATAAGGGTGGGGGGTGAAATTGAACAAAAATCGAAATTCTATAACGTACATATCAATCTACATTTAAAATTTGGATACTCAAGCTCTAAAGATGTAGGAGATATAATTTTATAACTGCATTTCGATAAGGTTTTTGATCGATAAAAAAATAACGGGATGAGTTATCGATTTTTAGTGATAAACTCGATATCCGCGTGCTATATACGAGCATTTTAAAAAAAAGTTGAAGTCTCTAGCTTCTATATCTTCTGAAATCGACGCGTTCAAACATACGGACAGACGGACAGACGGACAGACGGACGGACGGACAGACGGACAGACGGACAGACGGACAGACAGACGGACAGGGCTACATCGACTCAGTTTGTCGCCCTGATCAAGAATATATATACTTTATGGGGTCTGCCACGCCTCCTTCTGCCTGTTACATACATTTCAACAAAAACATTATACCCTGATTTCCCATTTTCAATGGGTTCAGGGTATAACAAGTAAGAAAACTCTAGTCGAGAGTGCTCGACTACGAGATCCCCTGAACCCTTCAAGCAACAGCCATTTCAATCATTTTTATCGTCTCTCTGCTTACACAAACACACACATACACACGCAAACACACATACATAGACACCCATAGGCGCGCACGCATGGGCTGCAGTGTGGGCTTACTATGGGAACTTAATTGTTTAATAACTTTTTTTCTGGACGTACGTTCTCCATGAAACTTTCAGAATGTGGTTTTATCATTACTATGCGTATATTTGCCAAAGCTCAAGTCTCTAGTATTTGAAATACGCCTTTTACAGAGATGATGGTAAGGGGGTGGATATAGGGGTGGGGGGTGAATTATAACAAATCGAAATTCTATAACGTACATATCAATCTACATTTTAAATTTGAAGACTCTAGCTCAAAAGATGTAGGAGATATAATTTTATAACTGCATTTCGATAATGTTTTTTATCGATAAAAAAATAACTAGACGAGTTATCGATGTTTGGTGATAAACTCGATATGCGCGCTGTATTTACGGTCATTTTAAAAAAAGTTCAAGTCTCTAGCTCTTATATCTTCTGAAATCGACGCGTTCATACATACGGACGGACGGACGGACAGACGGACAGGGCTAAATCGACTCAGTTCGTCGCCCTGATCAAGAATATATATACTTTGTGGGGTCTGCCACGCCTCCTTCTCCCTGTTACATACATTTCAACAAAAACATTATACCCTGATTTCCCATTTTCAATGGGTTCAGGGTATAAAAAAACAAAAAAAAAAAAACACTTCACTGCTCTGCACTGCTCCGCTGACACCTACCGGGCCTGGACGACTGAAGAAATGCTGCAGATGCTGCCCTTTATATAGGGCGACTTTCACTCAAAGCCTGAATCGCTCTCAAATGTTGAGCCTAGCACCATGTAGAGATCGTAGCAATTGAGCTTTAAGTGACCAATGGGAACCCTCTCTGCTGCTGCTGCTGCTGGCATTCCAGCTTCGTTTTACTCAATCATATATGCCAAATCAATACTGCTGCATACATTTTGACAACTTTGAGTATCTTCTGCAGTTCTTCTTCATCCCTTGGTCTTTTTTAGACAGACAGACATGCGTTGAGTGGCATTGAGCCTAAATCGTAAACAGTTTGAGTCATATACTAGAGCTCTTTCACTTAAACTGTTTACGATTTAGGACTCAATGCCACTCAACGCATTTGTCTGTCTGTCTAAAAAAGACCAAGGGATGAAGAAGAACTACAGAAGATACTCTAAGTTGTCAAAATGTATGCAGCAGTATTGATTTGGCATGTATGATTGAGTAAAACGAAGCTGGAATGCCAGCAGCAGCAGAGAGGGTTCCCATTGGTCACTTAAGGCTCAATTGCTACGATCTCTTCATGGCGCTAGGCTCAACATTTGAGAGCGATTCAGGCTTTGAGTGAAAGTCGCCCTATATAAAGGGCAGCAGCTGCAGCATTTCTTCAGTCGTCCAGGCCCGGTAGGTGTCAGCGGAGCAGTGCAGAGCAGTGAAGTGTTTTTTTTTTTGTTTTTTTTTTCGTTTTTTTTTTTTTGTTTGTTTATTTTCTTGTGTTTTTTTGTTTTGTTTTTTTTTTCGTTTTTTTTTGTTTTTCTTTATTTTTTTGTGTTTTTTGTTTGTATTTTTTTTTTGTGTTTTTTTTCGTTTTTGTTTTTATGTTTTTTTTTGTTTATTTTGCCTTTTTTGTTTTTTTTTTGTTAATTTTTTGGTTTTTTTTTTTAGTTAATTTTTTTGTCTTTTTTTGTTAATTTTTTTGTTTTTTTTTGTTTTTTTTTTTTGTTTATTTTTTGTTTTTGTTTTGTTTTTTTATTATTTTTTTTATTTTTTTGGATGTGTAAACGTTCATTAAATCAATGCAGTAAAGTATTTAAATTATTTAAATGTTTTTTTATTTTTTGTTGTTTTTTTTTGTTTTAATTTTTTTTTTGTTTTTTTTTTGTTTTGTTTTTGTTTTGTTTTGTTTTGTCTATTTTTTTTTTTGGATGTAAATTATTTAAATTATTTAAATATGTTTTTTTTTTGTTTTGTTTTAATTTTTTTCCATTTTTTTATTTTTGTTGTTTTTTTTTTTGTTTATTTTTGTTTTTTGTTTTTTTTTTTTTTTTTGTTTTAGATGTGTAAACGTTTATTAACTCAATTTTTTTTTTTATACCCTGAACCCATTGAAAATGGGAAATCAGGGTATAATGTTTTTGCTGAAATGTATGTAACAGGCAGAAGGAGGCGTGGCAGACCCCATAAAGTATATATATTCTTGATCAGGGCGACGAACTGAGTCGATTTAGCCCTGTCCGTCTGTCTGTCCGTCTGTCCGTATGTTTGAACGCGTCGATTTCAGAAGATATAGAAGCTAGAGACTTCAACTTTTTTTTAAAATGCTCGTATATAGCACGCGGATATCGAGTTTATCACTAAAAATCGATAACTCATCCCGTTATTTTTTTATCGATCAAAAACCTTATCGAAATGCAGTTATAAAATTATATCTCCTACATCTTTAGAGCTAGAGTATCCAAATTTTAAATGTAGATTGATATGTACGTTATAGAATTTCGATTTTTGTTCAATTTCACCCCCCACCCCTATATCCACCCCCTCACCAATAAGTTTGTAAAAGGCGTATTTCAAATACTAGAGACTTGAGCTTTGGCAAATATACGCATAGTAATGATAAAATCACAATCTGAAAGTTTCATGGAGAACGTACGTCCAGCAAAAAAGTTATTAAACAATTAAGTTCCCATAGTAAGCCCACACTGCAACCCATGCCTGTTAATGCGTGCGTGCCTATGGGTGTCTATGTATATGTTTGCGTGTGTGTGTGTGTTTGTTTAAGCTGAATGACACTAAAAATTATTGAAATGGCTATTGCTTGAAGGGTTCAGGGGATCTCGTAGTCGAGCACTCTCGACTAGAGTTTTCTTACTTGTTGTATATGTGTTTTATTTCCTACAATGTAGTTTAGATTTTAATTAATTAAATATTGTTTTTTTGCTTTTTATACCCTGAACCCATTGAAAATGGGAAATCAGGGTATAATGTTTTTGTTGAAATGTATGTAACAGGCAGAAGGAGGCGTGGCAGACCCCATAAAGTATATATATTCTTGATCAGGGCGACGAACTGAGTCGATTTAGCCCTGTCCGTCTGTCTGTCCGTCTGTCCGTCTGTCCGTCCGTCCGTCTGTCCGTCTGTCCGTCTGTCCGTATGTTTGAACGCGTCGATTTCAGAAGATATAGAAGCTAGAGACTTCAACTTTTTTTTAAAATGCTCGTATATAGCACGCGGATATCGAGTTTATCACTAAAAATCGATAACTCATCCCGTTATTTTTTTATCGATCAAAAACCTTATCGAAATGCGGTTATAAAATTATATCTCCTACATCTTTAGAGCTAGAGTATCCAAATTTTAAATGTAGATTGATATGTACGTTATAGAGTTTCGATTTTTGTTCAATTTCACCCCCCACCCTTATATCCACCCCCTCACCCATAAGTTTGTTAAAGGCGTATTTCAAATACTAGAGACTTGAGCTTTGGCAATTATACGCATAGTAATGATAAAACCACAATCTGAAAGTTTCATGGAGAACGTACGTCCAGAAAAAAAGTTATTAAGCAATTAAGTTCCCATAGTAAGCCCACACTGCAGCCCATGCGTGCGCGCCTATGGGTGTCTATGTATGTGTGTTTGCGTGTGTATGTGTAAGCAGAGAGACGCTAAAAATGATTGAAATGGCTGTTGCTTGAAGGGTTCAGGGGATCTCGTAGTCGAGCACTCTCGACTAGAGTTTTCTTACTTGTTTATATTTGTTTTTTTTTGTTTGTTGTTTTTTTTTTTGTCTTCCGTTTTTTAAAAAATTTTTTTGTGTTTTTTTTTTTTTTAATTTTTTTTGTATGTGGGTTTTTTTTGTTTTTTTTTTTTTTTTTGTTTTAGATGTGTAAACGTTTATTAACTCAATTTTTTTTTGTATATGTGTATACAATGTAGTTAAGTATTTTAATTAATTAAGCTTTTTTTTGCTTTTTTATATTTATACCCTGAACCCATTGAAAATGGGAAATCAGGGTATAATGGTTTTGTTAAAAGTATGTAACAGGGAGAAGGAGGCGTGGCAGACCCCACAAAGTATATATATTCTTGATCAGGGCGACAAACTGAATCGATTTAGCCATGTCCGTCTGTCCGTCTGTCCGTATGTATGAACGCGTCGATTTCTGAAGATATAGAAGCTAGAGACTTCAACTTTTTTTTAAAATGCTCGTATATAGCGCGCGCATATCGAGTTTATCACTAAAAATCGATAACTCATCCCGTTATTTTTTTATCGATCAAAAACCTTATCGAAAACCAGTTATAAAATTATATCTCCTACACCTTTAGAGCTAAAGTCTCCAAATTTTAAATGTAGACTCGACTGCACGTGATAGAATTTCGGTTTTTGTTATAATTCACCCCCCACCCCTATATCCACCCCCTTACCCTCATCTCTGTAAAAGGCGTATTTCAAATACTAGAGACTTGAGCTTTGGCAAATATACGCATAGTAATGATAAAACAACATTCTGAAAGTTTCATGAAGAACGTACGTCCAGAAAAAAAGTTATTGAACAATTAAGTTCCCATAGTAAGCCCACACTGCAGCCCATGCCTGTTAATGCGTGCGTGCCTATGGGTGTCTATGTATATGTTTGCGTGTGTGTATGTGTTTGTTTAAGCTGAATGACACTAAAAATTATTGAAATGGCTGTTGCTCGGAGGGTTCAGGGTATCTCGTAGTCGAGCAGTCTCGACTAGAGCTTTCTTACTTGTTTTTTTTGTGTTTGTTGTTTTTTTTTTGTCTTCTGTGTTTTTAAAAACTTTTTGTGTTTTTATTTTTAGTTTTTTTTGTATGTGGGTTTTTTTTTTGTTTTTTTTTTTGTTTTTTTTGTTTTAGATGTGTAATCGTTTATTAACTCAATTTTTTTTGTATGTGTGTTCTATTATTATTTATTTTATTAATAATTTTTTTTTTATTTTTTTTTTTATTATTATTTTTATACCCTGAACCCATTGAAAATGGGAAATCAGGGTATAATGGTTTTGTTAAAAGTATGTAACAGGGAGAAGGAGGCGTGGCAGACCCCACAAAGTATATATATTCTTGATCAGGGCGACGAACTGAGTCGATTTAGCCCTGTCCGTCTGTCTGTCCGTCCGTCCGTCCGTCCGTCCGTCCGTCCGTCCGTCCGTATGTATGAACGCGTCGATTTCAGAAGATATAAGAGCTAGAGACTTGAACTTTTTTTTAAAATGACCGTATATACAGCGCGCATATCGAGTTTATCACCAAAAATCGATAACTCGTCCCATTATTTTTTTATCGATCAAAAACCTTATCGAAATGCAGTTATAAAATTATATCTCCTACATCTTTAGAGCTAGAGTATCCAAATTTTAAATGTAGATTGATATGTACGTTATAGAATTTCGATTTTTGTTCAATTTCACCCCCCACCCTTATATCCACCCCCTCACCCATAAGTTTTTAAAAGGCGTATTTCAAATACTAGAGACTTGAGATTTGGCAATTATACGCATAGTAATGATAAAACCACAATCTGAAAGTTTCATGGAGAACGTACGTCCAGAAAAAAAGTTATTAAACAATTAAGTTCCCATAGTAAGCCCACACTGCAGCCCATGCGTGTGCGCCTATGTGTGTCTATGTATGTGTGTTTGCGTGTGTATGTGTGTGTTTGTGTGAGCAGAGAGACGCTAAAAATTATTGAAATGGCTGTTGCTTGAAGGGTTCAGGGGATCTCGTAGTCGAGCAGTCTCGACTAGAGCTTTCTTACTTGTTATACCCTGAACCCATTGAAAATGGGAAATCAGGGTATAATGGTTTTGTTAAAAGTATGTAACAGGGAGAAGGAGGCGTGGCAGACCCCACAAAGTATATATATTCTTGATCAGGGCGACGAACTGAGTCGATTTAGCCCTGTCCGTCTGTCTGTCCGTCCGTCCGTCCGTCCGTCCGTCCGTCCGTCCGTATGTATGAACGCGTCGATTTCAGAAGATATAAGAGCTAGAGACTTGAACTTTTTTTTAAAATGACCGTATATACAGCGCGCATATCGAGTTTATCACCAAAAATCGATAACTCGTCCCATTATTTTTTTATCGATCAAAAACCTTATCGAAATGCAGTTATAAAATTATATCTCCTACATCTTTAGAGCTAGAGTATCCAAATTTTAAATGTAGATTGATATGTACGTTATAGAATTTCGATTTTTGTTCAATTTCACCCCCCACCCTTATATCCACCCCCTCACCCATAAGTTTTTAAAAGGCGTATTTCAAATACTAGAGACTTGAGATTTGGCAATTATACGCATAGTAATGATAAAACCACAATCTGAAAGTTTCATGGAGAACGTACGTCCAGAAAAAAAGTTATTAAACAATTAAGTTCCCATAGTAAGCCCACACTGCAGCCCATGCGTGTGCGCCTATGTGTGTCTATGTATGTGTGTTTGCGTGTGTATGTGTGTGTTTGTGTGAGCAGAGAGACGCTAAAAATTATTGAAATGGCTGTTGCTTGAAGGGTTCAGGGGATCTCGTAGTCGAGCAGTCTCGACTAGAGCTTTCTTACTTGTTTATTATATTTTTTATTATTTTTTTTTATTTTTTTTTTTTTTGTTTTGTTTTTTATACCCTGAACCCATTGAAAATGGGAAATCAGGGTATAATGGTTTTGTTAAAAGTATGTAACAGGGAGAAGGAAGCGTGGCAGACCCCACAAAGTATATATATTCTTGATCAGGGCGACGAACTGAGTCGATTTAGCCCTGTCGGTCTGTCTGTCCGACCGTCCGTATGTATGAACGCGTCGATTTCAGAAGATATAGAAGCCTTGACTTTTTTTTAATTGACCGTATTTACAGCGCGGACATCGTGTTTATCATCAAAAATCGATATTTCGTCCCGTTATTTTTTTATCGATAAAAAGCTTTATCGAAAATCAGTTATAAAACAAGTAAGAAAGCTCTAGTCGAGACTGCTCGACTATGAGATCCCCTGAACCCTTCGAGCAGTAGCTATTTCAAAAATTTTAAGCGTATCTTTGCTTATACAAATACACACATACACACGCAAACACACAAACACACAAACATAGACACACATAGGCGCGCACGCATGGGCTGCAGTGTGGGCTTTCTATGGGAACTTAATTGTTTAATAACTTTTTTTCTGGACGTACGTTCTCCATGAAACTTTCAGATTGTGGTTTTATCATTACTATGCGTATAATTGCCAAAGCTCAAGTCTCTAGTATTTGAAATACGCCTTTTACAAACTTATGGGTGAGGGGGTGGATATAAGGGTGGGGGGTGAAATTGAACAAAAATCGAAATTCTATAACGTACATATCAATCTACATTTAAAATTTGGATACTCTAGCTCTAAAGATGTAGGAGATATAATTTTATAACTGCATTTCGATAAGGTTTTTGATCGATAAAAAAATAACGGAATGAGTTATCGATTTTTAGTGATAAACTCGATATCCGCGTGCTATATACGAGCATTTTAAAACAAGTAAGAAAGCTCTAGGCGAGACTGCTCGACTACGAGATACCCTGAACCCTCCGAGCAACAGCCATTTCAATAATTTTTAGTGTCATTCAGCTTAAACAAACACACACACACACGCAAACATATACATAGACACCCATAGGCACGCACGCATTAACAGGCATGGGCTGCAGTGTGGGCTTACTATGGGAACTTAATTGTTCAATAACTTTTTTTGTGGACGTACGTTCTTCATGAAACTTTTAGAATGTGGTTTTATCATTACTATGCGTATATTTGCCAAAGCTCAAGTCTCTAGTATTTGAAATACGCCTTTTACAGAGATGAGGGTAAGGGGGTGGATATAGGGGTGGGGGGTGAATTATAACAAAAATCGAAATTCTATCACGTGCAGTCGAGTCTACATTTAAAATTTGGAGACTTTAGCTCGAAAGGTGTAGGAGATATAATTTTATAACTCGTTTTCGATAAGGTTTTTGATCGATAAAAAATAACGGGATGAGTTATCGATTTTTAGTGATAAACTCGATATCCGCGTGCTATATACGAGCATTTTAAAAAAAAAGTTGAAGTCTCTAGCTTCTATATCTTCAGAAATCGACGCGTTCATACATACGGACAGACGGACAGACGGACATGGCTAAATCGATTCAGTTTGTCGCCCTGATCAAGAATATATATACTTTGTGGGGTCTGCCACGCCTCCTTCTCCCTGTTACATACTTTTAACAAAACCATTATACCCTGATTTCCCATTTTCAATGGGTTCAGGGTATAAAAAAGTTGAAGTCTCTAGCTTCTATATCTTCAGAAATCGACGCGTTCAAACATACGGACAGACGGACAGACGGACAGGGCTAAATCGACTCAGTTCGTCGCCCTGATCAAGAATATATATACTTTATGGGGTCTGCCACGCCTCCTTCTGCCTGTTACATACATTTCAACAAAAACATTATACCCTGATTTCCCATTTTCAATGGGTTCAGGGTATAAAAAAAACGTAAAAATAAACAAAACAAGTAAGAAAACTCTAGTCGAGAGTGTTCGACTACGAGATTCCCTGAACCCTTCAAGCAACAGCCATTTCAATCATTTTTAGCGTCTCTCTGCTTACACAAACACACACATACACACGCAAACACACATACATAGACACCCATAGGCGCGCACGCATGGGTTGCAGTGTGGGCTTTCTATGGGAACTTAATTGTTTAAAAATTTTTTTTCTGGACATACGTTCTCCATGAAACTTTCAGATTGTGGTTTTATCATTACTATGCGTATAATTGCCACAGCTCAAGTCTCTAGTATTTGAAATACGCCTTTTACAAACTTATGGGTGAGGGGGTGGATATAAGGGTGGGGGGTGAAATTGAACAAAAATCGAAATTCTATAACGTACATATCAATCTACATTTAAAATTTGGATACTCTAGCTCTAAAGATGTAGGAGATATAATTTTATAACTGCATTTCGATAAGGTTTTTGATCGATAAAAAAATAACGGGATGAGTTATCGATTTTTAGTGATAAACTCGATATCCGCGTGCTATATACGAGCATTTTAAAAAAAGTTGAAGTCTCTAGCTTCTATATCTTTTGAAATCGACGCGTTCAAACATACGGACAGACGGACAGACGGACGGACGGACAGACGGACAGACGGACAGGGCTAAATCGACTCAGTTCGTCGCCCTGATCAAGAATATATATACTTTATGGGGTCTGCCACGCCTCCTTCTCCCTGTTACATACATTTCAACAAAAACATTATACCCTGATTTCCCATTTTCAATGGTTTCAGGGTATAACAAGTAAGAAAACTCTAGTCGAGAGTGCTCGACTACGAGATCCCCTGAACCCTTCAAGCAACAGCCATTTCAATCATTTTTAGCGTCTCCCTGCTTACACAAACACACACATACACACGCAAACACACATACATAGACACCCATAGGCGCGCACGCATGGGCTGCAGTGTGGGCTTACTATGGGAACTTAATTGTTTAATAACTTTTTTTCTGGACGTACGTTCTCCATGAAACTTTCAGATTGTGATTTTATCATTACTATGCGTATAATTGCCAAAGCTCAAGTCTCTAGTATTTGAAATACGCCTTTTACAGAGATGAGGGTAAGGGGGTGGATATAAGGGTGGGGGGTGAATTATAACAAAAATCGAAATTCTATAAAGTACATATGAGTTTCCATTTAAAATTTGAAGACTCTAGCTCTAAAGATGTGGGAGATATAATTTTATAACTGTCTTTCGATAAGCCTTTTTATCGATAAAAAAATAACGGGATGAGTTATCGATCTTTTGTGATAAACTTGATATGCGCGCTGTATATACGGTCATTTTAAAAAAAGTTCAAGTCTCTAGCTCGTATATCTTCGGAAATCGACGCGTTCATACATACGGACGGACGGACGGACGGACGGACGGACGGACGGACGGACGGACGGACGGACAGACAGACGGACAGGGCTAAATCAACTTCTCTCGTCGCCCTGATCAAGAATATATATACTTTGTGGGGTCTGCCACGCCTCCTTCTCCCTTTTACATACTTTTAACAAAACCATTATACCCTGATTTCCCATTTTCAATGGGTTCAGGGTATAACAAGTAAGAAAGCTCTAGTCGAGACTGCTCGACTACGAGATCCCCTGAACCCTTCAAGCAACAGCCATTTCAATAATTTTTAGCGTCTCTCTGCTCACACAAACACACACATACACACGCAAACACACATACATAGACACACATAGGCGCACACGCATGGGCTGCAGTGTGGGCTTACTATGGGAACTTAATTGTTTAATAACTTTTTTTCTGGACGTACGTTCTCCATGAAACTTTCAGATTGTGGTTTTATCATTACTATGCGTATAATTGCCAAATCTCAAGTCTCTAGTATTTGAAATACGCCTTTTAAAAACTTATGGGTGAGGGGGTGGATATAAGGGTGGGAGGTGAAATTGAACAAAAATCGAAATTCTATAACGTACATATCAATCTACATTTAAAATTTGGATACTCTAGCTCTAAAGATGTAGGAGATATAATTTTATAACTGCATTTCGATAAGGTTTTTGATCGATAAAAAAATAATGGGACGAGTTATCGATTTTTGGTGATAAACTCGATATGCGCGCTGTATATACGGTCATTTTAAAAAAAAGTTCAAGTCTCTAGCTCTTATATCTTCTGAAATCGACGCGTTCATACATACGGACGGACGGACGGACAGACAGACGGACAGGGCTAAATCGACTCAGTTCGTCGCCCTGATCAAGAATATATATACTTTGTGGGGTCTGCCACGCCTCCATCTCCCTGTTACATACTTTTAACAAAACCATTATACCCTGATTTCCCATTTTCAATGGGTTCAGGGTATAAAAATAATGAAAAAAAAAAACAAAAAAAACAACAAAAAATAAAAAAAAACATATTCAAATAATTTAAATAATTTACTGCAATGATTTAATGAACGAAACAAAAAAAAAAACAAAAAAAATTAACCAAAACAAAAAAAACAAGTAAGAAAGCTCTAGTCGAGACTGCTCGACTACGAGATACCCTGAACCCTCCGAGCAACAGCCATTTCAATCATTTTTAGTGTCTTTCAGCTTATACAAACACACACACACACACGCAAACACATACATAGACACCCATAGGCACGCACGCATTAACAGGCATGGGCTGCAGTGTGGGCTTACTATGGGAACTTAATTGTTCAATAACTTTTTTTGTGGACGTACGTTCTTCATGAAACTTTCAGAATGTGGTTTTATCATTACTATGCGTATATTTGCCAAAGCTCAAGTCTCTAGTATTTGAAATACGCCTTTTACAGAGATGAGGGTAAGGGGGTGGATATAGGGGTGGGGGGTGAATTATAACAAAAATCGAAATTCTATCACGTGCAGTCGAGTCTACATTTAAAATTTGGAGACTTTAGCTCTAAAGGTGTAGGAGATATAATTTTATAACTGGTTTTCGATAAGGTTTTTGATCGATAAAAAAATAACGGGATGAGTTATCGATCTTTTGTGATAAACTCGATATGCGCGCTGTATATACGGTCATTTTAAAAAAAAGTTCAAGTCTCTAGCTTTTATTTCTTCTGAAATCGACGCGTTCATACATACGGACGGACGGACGGACGGACGGACGGACGGACGGACGGACGGACGGACGGACGGACGGACGGACGGACGGACGGACGGACGGACAGACAGACGGACAGGGCTAAATCGACTCAGTTCGTCGCCCTGATCAAGAATATATATACTTTATGGGGTCTGCCACGCCTCCTTCTCCCTGTTACATACTTTTAACAAAACCATTATACCCTGATTTCCCATTTTCAATGGGTTCAGGGTATAAAAAAACAAAAATAAACAAACAAAAACACAAAAAAACAAGTAAGAAAACTCTAGTCGAGAGTGCTCGACTACGAGATCCCCTGAACGCTTCAAGCAACAGCCATTTCAATCATTTTTAGCGTCTCTCTGCTTACACAAACACACATACACACGCAAACACACATATGTACATAGACACCCATAGGCGCGCACGCATGGGCTGCAGTGTGGGCTTACTATGGGAACTTAATTGTTTAATAACTTTTTTTCTGGACGTACGTTCTTCATGAAACTTTCAGAATGTGGTTTTATCATTACTATGCGTATATTTGCCAAAGCTCAAGTCTCGGTGGGATGGGGTTACGAAAACAAGGCAACGCTACGTTGCTCATCTAGAGACCATCAATAGCAATCCTTGTCCCTGGTAATTCAAGTTGACACACAGCCTCCACGATCGGCCCCACTGGATAGCGATTGGGCAGTCGACCAATCGTGAACTAATGTGTGCAGCGACTGTAGAAGAAACAGAAAGACGGAACTTACTAAAGTGAAATCTTCGACCGACCTCTGATCACGAACAAAAATACACGATTTGGAAATGTTTGCCCCTGGGCTGACAGGTGCCGCATTCTAGGACCTCAGTAAGCAGGAGTGACATCCTGCGGAAATGGCTCCTAGGTCAATGCTGCAGCTGCCCCCGTCCCGTTAAAACCCTGGCAGGCCTCCAAGTACGTTCGAAGATCGTCACCAACTGAATTTTCATTGGTGGTACAGGTTTAAGTTGATATATATCCTTAATTTGCGCAAGATCCTGGCTCTGAACATTGGCTCCCATAAGGACCAACGTCAACCCTCGCATGGCCTCCCTGCTTTGCACAGATAACCATGAGGATCGCTTGAGTGACTGTACACCCGATCTAAGATAGCGGCTTGGAGTCGGGACCCTATAACATGGAATCACGAAAGACCCCTACAACAACAAAAACAATTAGTGGAACACCACAAGTAGAGAGCGAGGCCCGTTTCACGGACCCAAGACTGGGCTTTGGCAAAAGCTCAAAAATGCAAAGGAGCCCTGTAGCACAGGCGCCAAAAGGTGTGGAGGAAACTCCAAAAACCGCTACCGCGGAAGCAGGTGCCCCAAGCACCACTGCAGAGGTGGCAATCTCACCAAGGCACGAGTACATGCTAAAACTCCGTGCCGAGGAAGAGGACGCCATACTAAAATGTCGTCAGGCGCTGCGGCGTATAAAAACCGCTGTCGCAAAACAAAAAAACATCAGTCTGGATGTTAAAAGCGGGGTATCCGACCTAGACGAACTGCTCGATATTCTGGGACACTGCAGGAACTCCTGGAAGAAGCTGGAAGCTGAAGCAACTAAGCAGAAGCAATTAGAACCAGCAGCAGAGAGAGAGGCACGGATCTCGGAAATGGTGGAAACACCTACCATACAAAAGAGACTGAATCCGGCAAAAAACTTTGCAAGGGACAACAGAATCTGTGGCAAAAAGTCACCAGAAAAGGGGCTTTGAAACAAAGAGCGGAAAAGACTACTTCGGCACCTGCAGAGAAGCCGAAAGTGATAGCACAACCAACGAGAAAAGAGATGAAAAAACCTCCCCGCACAGAAGCAGTCCTCATAAAACCTGAAAGTGGACAAAGCTACGTAGATGTGTTACGAAACATACGCAGCACAATCCAACAGGACGAAAAGACAAATGTGAGAGGCATAAGGAAAACCCGATCTGGGGCACTCCTTGTAGAACTGAGCAAAGGGGAAAAGTTACAACCGGAGCTGGTTGAAAAACTAAAGGCTACCGTCAAGAAAACAGCTACGGTAGCCGAGTTAAAACCTACAGCGACAGTGGAGATCCGAGATCTCGACTCACTAACTGTAGAGTCTGAGGTGGCTGAGGCAGTACGACAAGTCCTTGATAATTCATCAGTGGACTTGCGCATAAAAGTCACTGCCCCAAACAGTCGAGAGCAAGTAAGGGCTTTTGTAACTTTAGAAAGCCAACTAGCGGAGACGTTGCTGAGCTCAGACATTAAAATCGGCTTTGTCAGGGCTAGGCCCAGGATGTGTAAACCCATCCGCAGATGTTACAGATGCTTCGGGGTCGGTCATCTGCAGACCAACTGCACAGGACCGGACCGAAGTGGTGGTGGCATCTGCATTAAATGTGGGGAATCAGGTCACAAGATGAAAGACTGCAAAAAACCACCAAAATGCTGCATTTGCACGGATGCAGGCCGTACTTCTGTCGATCACATGCCGGGATCGCAGAAATGCCCAAGCACACGACAGACTACAGCAAAATGTTGAAAATTCTCCAAGGTAATCTACACCGGAGCAAAACGGCAGATGCACTTTTGACACAGATAGTAGCAGAATATGCTATAGATGTAGTGATCATCAGTGAGCAATACAAGCGAAAAGAAAACGGTGTCTGGCTAGAGGACGACACCAAGACTGCTGCCATATGGATCCCCAGTAGTAGTGGACAACGGCCACTAGAAAGCAAGACGGGCAACTGCTATGTTTACGCACGCTTCAGAGAAATAGCAGTAGTCAGTTGCTACTTAACCCCTAGCGATGACATAAGCACCTTCCAGAATAAACTGGATGCAATCGAGGATCTGCTCGTGGATCGACGGCAGCCTTTCATTTTGGCAGGCGATCTTAATGCACGAGCAGTAGATTGGGGAATGTCCTCTACTAACTCTAGAGGACGGAAAATCATGGATATGGCCGCTAGGTCCGGGCTAGTGGTAGCAAACCGCGGAAGCAGAGCTACCTTCCATAGGCCGGGATGTGAAGGCACAATACCTGACGTAACCTTTGGATCCGAACACATCGTGGATCGGATAAAGGACTGGAAGATACTCGATGACTTCACGGGCAGTGATCACGAGTATATCTCATATGAGTTCCAGAATACCAGTCAGCAAAACCCCCTATCATGCCCAAGAAAGACTTCCCACAGATGGGACATAAGTAAGGTGGACACAGGTAAATTATTAGCTGAATTAGATAGGCGAGAAGGACAGTTCGACGGCGCATTGACCTCGAAGGAAGTGGTCGAAAGAAGCCTAACAGCTATGGAAAGAGCGTGTAACGTTTCGATGCCAAAAACGCACAGCAAACACGGAGGTAGACGACAGGCGTACTGGTGGAACCACGATATTGCAGAAAAAAGGAAAGTATGCATACAATGTAGAAGAAGGCTAACAAGGGCACGACGCTCTGGAAATTTCATGGCGGAAGCGTTAGCATCCAAGAATGCGAGAAAAGAACTGTCGATTGCTATCACACGCAGTAAGCATAACAAGTGGAAAGAGCTCTGCAAAGATGTAAACAAAGACCCTTGGGGACTTGGCTACAAGATAGTCATGAAGAAGCTGAGAAACTACGGAGCAGTGCCAAACGTGGATGATGATACGATGGATCATATTGTGGAAACACTATTTCCAACACACATCCACGAGAGGCATGAGCGAGCACCCGTAGAGTTCGATGATTCAGTCCCAAATTTCACCGAGGAAGAACTCAATATTGCAGCTCTCTCCCTGAAGAATAAGAAAGCGCCGGGACCAGATAATATACCGGCCGAAATACTGAAGGTGATAGCATCAGGACGGCCTACTTTTCTACTTAGGATGTATAACGCATGCCTAAAAGAAAGGATATTCCCAGAAGAGTGGAAAGAACAGAGACTGGTGCTCATTAGCAAAGGCAAAGGCGATCCCAACTCACCCTCGGCTTATCGCCCATTGTGCATGCTAAACACAGCTGGGAAGCTGTTAGAAAAGCTCATAAGACCCAGACTACTCGCCGCAGTAGAGGCCGCTGGAGGACTTAGCCCCAGGCAACACGGGTTCAGAGCTGGAAAATCCACAATGGGAGCTATCGATGAAGTGGTTCAGGCAGCTAGAGCTACGCAAAGAGGAAATGCATACTCGCGCCCAGTGGTTCTGCTAGCAACGCTGGACGTTAAAAACGCCTTTAACAGTGTAAGGTGGACCGACATGCTTGCTTCCCTGGAGCATCGCTTCCATATACCGGAGTACCTCATGGATATGATCAGGAGCTATTTGCAGGATCGAATACTCCTGTACTCCACACAGACTGGAACGAAACGGTACAGAGTGACTGGAGGAGCTGCACAGGGGTCAATCCTGGGACCAGACCTGTGGAACATCAGCTACGACGACATCTTAAGACTGGAAATGCCTGAAGACACCTTCCTGATTGGTTATGCCGACGATATCGCAGCCGTCATCACTGCCAGAAACACCATAGAGGCCCAAAAGAGACTTAACCAAGTTATGATCCGCACACAGACATGGCTCAGCTCTCGAGGGTTGGAACTTGCCACCCATAAAACAGAATTACTTCTGTTCACGGGGAAACAGATCCCAACCGAAATAGAGATGCGAGTAAGCGGAAACTTGATAAGGACTCAGAGGACAGTGAACTATCTAGGCGTTAGACTAGACAGTAAACTTACCTTCTGGGAACAGCTGAAGCACGCCACGCGGAAAACAGCGACAGCAACGGGGTCTCTGAGTAGACTGATGGCAAACGTTGACGGCCCGACGGCAGGAAAACGAAGACTCCTCATGGAAGCGACGAATGCTATATTGCTATATGGCAGTGAAGTATGGGCGGACACCCTAAATGCGGATGTAAGGCGAAAGCCGATGTTATCTGTGCAACGAAGAGCAGCCTTAAGGATAACATCGGCGTACCGCACAGTCTCCGGGGCTGCCGTGACTGTGTTAGCAGCAGTCATACCGGTTGACTTGCTTGCACAAGAGCGCAAAAAAATATGGAATCTTCGGCAAAGAGGAGAATTCTCAGAGCAGGCGGCAAAGAGCATACGGCAGCAAACCATAGTCTCGTGGAAAGCGAGATGGTCATGCGAAAGGTATGGAAGATGGACCGCTAGAATAATCCCCGATCTAGAGAAGTGGATAAATAGAAAACACGGTGAAACGTCATTCTACTTGACACAACTACTCTCTGGACACGGTTACTTTCGAAAGTATCTAAATAAGATGGGGAAAACTGCCGAATCCAGCTGCATTTACTGTGGAAATGCAATGGATGATGCAGAACACACCTTCTTCAACTGCATAAGATGGTCGGAAGAAAGAATCGACCTGGCAGAAACAGTAGGTGAAGTCAGAGTAGAGACATTAGTACAACAAATGTGCAGCAGCATAGATGCTTGGAAAAAAGTCTATGACTTCGCCGAAAAGATTCTGCGGCGGAAAAAGTATGACCTGGACGCAGGCACACAGAGGGCAACGCTCACTTAGAGCACACTATGGGGTTCCACCTTGAAGGTTAATGCGGGATAACTCCTGGTTCCAAGGTGGATTTGAGCCCCAAAAGAGGAGGATTTTTAGTCAGTAAGCAGCTATGCAGTCCGACACACCGGTCAAAGTGACGACCTGACTGACGGTGCATAAAGCATTTTTTCCTACCTCAGCCCAACAAAAAAAAAAAAAAAAAAAAAAAAAAAAAAGCTCAAGTCTCTAGTATTTGAAATACGCCTTTTACAGAGATGAGGGTAAGGGGGTGGATATAGGGGTGGGGGGTGAATTATAACAAAAATCGAAATTCTATCACGTGCAGTCGAGTCTACATTTAAAATTTGGAGACTTTAGCTCTAAAGGTGTAGGAGATATAATTTTATAACTGGTTTTCGATAAGGTTTTTGATCGATAAAAAAATAACGGGATGAGTTATCGATTTTTAGTGATAAACTCGATATGCGCGCGCTATATACGAGCATTTTAAAAAAAAAGTTGAAGTCTCTAGCTTCTATATCTTCAGAAATCGACGCGTTCATACATACGGACAGACGGACAGACGGACAGACGGACATGGCTAAATCGATTCAGTTTGTCGCCCTGATCAAGAATATATATACTTTGTGGGGTCTGCCACGCCTCCTTCTCCCTGTTACATACTTTTAACAAAACCATTATACCCTGATTTCCCATTTTCAATGGGTTCAGGGTATAAAAACAAACAAACCAAAAAAAAAAACAAAAAAATAAACAAAAACAAAAAAACAAAAACGAAAAAAAAAAACAAAAAAAACGAAAAAAAACGCCCAAAATAAATAAACAAAAACAAAAAAAAAACAAAAAAAATTAACCAAAACAAAAAAAAAAACAAAAAAACAAAAAAAAAACAAACAAAAACACAAAAAAAACAAACCAAAAAAAAAACAAAAAAATAAACAAAAACAAAAAAAAAACAAAAAAAAAACCCCAAAATAAATAAACAAAAACAAAAAAAACGAAAAACCAAAAACGAAAAAAAAAAACAATAAAAAAAAAAAATAAATAAATAAAAACAAAAAAACACAAAAAATAAACAAACAAAAAAAAAAAACAAAAAAAAAACAAATAAAAACAAAAAAAAAAACACTTCACTGCTCTGCACTGCTCCGCTGACACCCACCGGGCCTGGACGACTGAAGAAATGCTGCAGCTGCTGCCCTTTATATAGGGCGACTTTCACTCAAAGCCTGAATCGCTCTCAAATGTTGAGCCTAGCGCCATGAAGAGATCGTAGCAATTGAGCTTTAAGTGACCAATGGGAACCCTCTCTGCTGCTGCTGCTGCTGGCATTCCAGCTTCGTTTTACTCAATCATATATGCCAAATCAATACTGCTGCATACATTTTGACAACTTAGAGTATTTTTTGTAGTTCTTCTTCATCCCTTGCTCTTTTTTAGACAGACAGATAAATGCGTTGAGTGGCATTGAGCCTAAATCGTAAACAGTTTAAGTGAAAGAGCTCTAGTATATGACTCAGAGGCAGAATATGTAACCGATCAAGAAAGAATTGAAGGAGAGGGAGTTGCGAGTAAATGATAGTATTAGCTCACACACAGACACAAAAAAGCCGCGAAAACATTCTTATTGCTTACCAACACTTATACGACGTAGTAATAGGAAATATAATATGCATGTACTTGTGTGCTTTGCCAAACTTTGCATTCCATTTTAGGTTTCATTTTTTCTCACTCATTTTACTGAAGGCGCTAAGCTATGGCATCTAATGCCACTCCAATAGCAACACCGATTGCAGTGTCATATTCGTGCGTACGAGTGTGTGCGTGTGAAACGATGATTTATTGAAATTTGTATTAGTTGCTCAAAGGGTTTAGGGGCGTTCTCGACAAGAACTTTCTGACTTGTTATACCCTGAACCCATTGAAAATGGGAAATCAGGGTATAATGGTTTTGTTAAAAGTATGTAACAGGGAGAAGGAGGCGTGGCAGACCCCACAAAATTCTTGATCAGGGCGACGAACTCAGTCGTCCGTCTGTCCGTATGTTTGAACGCGTCGATTTCAGAGGATATAGAAGCCAGAGACTTGACTTTTTTTTAAATGACCGTATTTACAGAGCGCATATCGTGTTTATCACCAAAAATCGATAACACGTCCCGTTATTTTGTTTATCGATAAAAAGCTTCATCGAAAATCAGTTATAAAACAAGTAAGAAAGCTCTAGTCGACCCTGCTCGACTACGAGATCCCCTGAACCCTTCGACAAACAGCCATTTCAATAATTTTTAGCGTCTCTCTGCTTATACAAACACACACATACACAAGCAAACACACACGCATAGGCGCGCACGCATAAACACGCATGGGCTGCAGTGTGGGCTTACTACGGGAAATTAATTGTTTAATAACTTTTTTTGTGGACGTACGTTCTTCATGAAACTAACTTAAGATTGTGCTTATATCATTAATATGCGTGTATGTGCCGAAGCTCAAGTCTCTAGTATCTGAAATACGCCTTTTACAAACTTATGGGTGAGGGGGTGGATATAGGGGTGGGGGGTGAAATTTAACAAAAATCGGAATTCTATAACGTACATATCAATCTACATTTAAAATTTGGATACTCTAGCTTTAAAGATGTAGGAGATATAATTTTATAACTGCATTTCGATAAGGTTTTTTATCGATAAAAAATAACGAGGTGAGCTATCGATTTTTGGTGATAAACTCGATATCTGCGCTGTATATACGGTCATTTTAAAAAAAGTTCAAGTCTCTAGCTCTTATATCTTCTGAAATCGAAATCTAATTAATTAAAATACTTAACTACATTGTAGGAAATAAAACACATATACCAAATAATATTGAGTTAATAAACGTTTACACATCTAAAACAAAAAAAAAAAAAAAAAACAAAAAACAAAAATAAACACCAACAAAAATAAACAACAAAAAACAACAAAAAAAACAAAAAAAAAAAACAAAAAACAAGTAAGAAAGCTCTAGTCGAGACTGCTCGACTACGAGATCCCCTGAACCTTTCGAGCAACAGCAAACACACATACACACGCAAACACACATACATAGACACACATAGGAGAGCACGCATAAAGACGCATGGGCTGCAGTGTAGGCTTACTATGGGAACTTAATTGTTTAATAACTTTTTTTGTGGACGTACGTTCTTCATGATACTCTTAGATTGTGTTTATATCATTAATATGCGTGTATGTGCCGAAGCTCAAGTCTATAGTACTTGAAATACGCATTTTACAAAGGTTAGGGTGAGGGGGTGGATATAGGGGTGGGGGGTGAAATTTAAAAAAAATCGAAATTTTATAACGTACATATCAATCTACATTTAAAATTTGGATACTCTAGCTCTAAAGATGTAGGAGATATAATTTTATAACTGCTTTTCCATAAGGTTTTCGATCGATAAAAAAATAACGGGACGAGTTATCGATTTTTGGTGATAAACTCGATATGCGCGCTGTATATACGGTCATTCAAAAAAAAAGTTCAAGTCTCTAGCTCTTATATCTTCTGAAATCGACGCGTTCATACATACATACGGACGGACGGACAGACAGACCGACAGGGCTAAATCGACTCAGTTCGTCGCCCTGTTCAAGAATATATATATTTTGTGTTGTCTGCCACGCCTCCTTCTCCCTGTTACATACTTTTAACAAAACCATTATACCCTGATTTCCCATATTCAATGGGTTCAGGGTACAAAAAGCAAAAAAAAAAAAAAAAAAAAATAATAATAATAATAATAATAAAAACAAGTAAGAAAACTCTAGTCGAGAGTGCTCGACTACGAGATCCCCTGAACCCTTCAAGCAACAGCCATTTCAATCATTTTTAGCGTCTCTCTGCTTACACAAACACACACATACACACGCAAACACACATACATAGACACCCATAGGCGCGCACGCATGGGCTGCAGTGTGGGCTTACTATGGGAACTTAATTGTTTAATAACTTTTTTTCTGGACGTACGTTCTCCATGAAACTTTCAGATTGTGGTTTTATCATTACTATGCGTATAATTGCCAAAGCTCAAGTCTCTAGTATTTGAAATACGCCTTTTACAAACTTATGGGTGAGGGGGTGGATATAAGGGTGGGGGGTGAAATTGAACAAAAATCGAAATTCTATAACGTACATATCAATCTACATTTAAAATTTGGATACTCTAGCTCTAAAGATGTAGGAGATATAATTTTATAACTGCATTTCGATAAGGTTTTTGATCGATAAAAAAATAACGGGATGAGTTATCGATTTTTAGTGATAAACTCGATATCCGCGTGCTATATACGAGCATTTTAAAAAAAGTTGAAGTCTCTAGCTTCTATATCTTCTGAAATCGACGCGTTCAAACATACGGACAGACGGACAGACGGACAGACAGACGGACAGGGCTAAATCGACTCAGTTCGTCGCCCTGATCAAGAATATATATACTTTATGGGGTCTGCCACGCCTCCTTCTGCCTGTTACATACATTTCAACAAAAACATTATACCCTGATTTCCCATTTTCAATGGGTTCAGGGTATAACAAGTAAGAAAACTCTAGTCGAGAGTGCTCGACTACGAGATCCCCTGAACCCTTCAAGCAACAGCCATTTCAATCATTTTTAGCGTCTCTCTGCTTACACAAACACACACATACACACGCAAACACACATACATAGACACCCATAGGCGCGCACGCATGGGCTGCAGTGTGGGCTTACTATGGGAACTTAATTGTTTAATAACTTTTTTTGTGGACGTACGTTCTCCATGAAACTTTCAGATTGTGGTTTTATCATTACTATGCGTATAATTGCCAAAGCTCAAGTCTCTAGTATTTGAAATACGCCTTTTACAAACTTATGGGTGAGGGGGTGGATATAAGGGTGGGGGGTGAAATTGAACAAAAATCGAAATTCTATAACGTACATATCAATCTACATTTCAAATTTGGATACTCTAGCTCTAAAGATGTAGGAGATATAATTTTATAACTGCATTTCGATAATGTTTTTGATCGATAAAAAAATAACGGGATGAGTTATCGATTTTTAGTGATAAACTTGATATGCGCGCTGTATATACGGTCATTTTAAAAAAAAGTTCAAGTCTCTAGCTCGTATATCTTCGGAAATCGACGCGTTCATACATACGGACGGACGGACGGACGGACGGACGGACGGACGGACGGACAGACGGACGGACGGACGGACGGACGGACAGACAGACGGACAGGGCTAAATCAACTTCTCTCGTCGTCCTGATCAAGAATATATATACTTTGTGGGGTCTGCCACGCCTCCTTCTCCCTGTTACATACTTTTAACAAAACCATTATACCCTGATTTCCCATTTGCAATGGGTTCAGGGTATAAAAAGACAAAAAAAAACACTTCACTGCTCTGCACTGCTAAGCTGACACCCACCGGGCCTGGACGACTGAAGAAATGCTGCAGCTGCTGCCCTTTATATAGGGCGACTTTCACTCAAAGCCTGAATTGCTCTCAAATGTTGAGCCTAGCGCCATGAAAAGATCGTAGCAATTGAGCTTTAAGTGACCAATGGGAACCCTCTCTGCTGCTGCTGCTGCTGCTGCTGGCATTCCAGCTTCGTTTTACTCAATCATATATGCCAAATCAATACTGCTGCATACATTTTGACAACTTTGAGTATCTTCTGTAGTTCTTCTTCATCCCTTGCTCTTTTTTAGACAGACAGATAAATGCGTTTAGTGGCATTGAGCCTAAATCGTAAACAGTTTAAGTGAAAGAGCTCTAGTATATGAATCAGAGGCAGAATATGTAACCGATCAAAAAAGAATTGAAGGAGAGGGAGTTGCGAGTAAATGAGAGTATTAGCTCACACACAGACACAAAAAAGCCGCGAAAACATTCTTAATGCTTACCAACACTTATACGACGTAGTAATAGGAAATATAATATGCATGTACTTGTGTGCTTTGCCAAACTTTGCATTCCATTTTAGGTTTCATTTTTTCTCACTCATTTTACTGAAGGCGCTAAGCTATGGCATCTAATGCCACTCCAATAGCAACACCGATTGCAGTGTCATATTCGTGCGTACGAGTGTGTGCGTGTTAAACGATGAATTATTGAAATTTGTATTAGTTGCTCAAAGGGTTTAGGGGCGTTCTCGACAAGAACTTTCTGACTTGTTATACCCTGAACCCATTGAAAATGGGAAATCAGGGTATAATGGTTTTGTTAAAAGTATGTAACAGGGAGAAGGAGGCGTGGCAGACCCCACAAAATTCTTGATCAGGGCGACGAACTCAGTCGATTTAGCCATGTCCGTCTGTCCGTCCGTCCGTCTGTCCGTATGTTTGAACGCGTCGATTTCAGAGGATATAGAAGCCAGAGACTTGACTTTTTTTTAAATGACCGTATTTACAGCGCGCATATCGTGTTTATCACCAAAAATCGATAACACGTCCCGTTATTTTGTTTATCGATAAAAAGCTTCATCGAAAATCAGTTATAAAACAAGTAAGAAAACTCTAGTCGAGAGTGCTCGACTACGAGATCCCCTGAACCCTTCAAGCAACAGCCATTTCAATCATTTTTAGCGTCTCTCTGCTTACACAAACACACACATACACACGCAAACACACATACATAGACACCCATAGGCGCGCACGCATGGGCTGCAGTGTGGGCTTACTATGGGAACTTAATTGTTCAATAACTTTTTTTGTGGACGTACGTTCTTCATGAAACTTTTAGAATGTGGTTTTATCATTACTATGCGTATATTTGCCAAAGCTCAAGTCTCTAGTATTTGAAATACGCCTTTTACAGAGATAAGGGTAAGGGGGTGGCTATAGGGGTGGGGGGTGAATTATAACAAAAATCGAAATTCTATCACGTGCAGTCGAGTCTACATTTAAAATTTGGAGACTTTAGCTCGAAAGGTGTAGGAGATATAATTTTATAACTCGTTTCCGATAAGGTTTTTGATCGATAAAAAATAACGGGATGAGTTATCGATTTTTAGTGATAAACTCGATATCCGCGTGCTATATACGAGCATTTTAAAAAAAAGTTGAAGTCTCTAGCTTCTATATCTTCAGAAATCGACGCGTTCATACATACGGACAGACGGACAGACGGACGGACGGACGGACGGACAGACGGACAGTCGGACAGACGGACATGGCTAAATCGATTCAGTTTGTCGCCCTGATCAAGAATATATATACTTTGTGGGGTCTGCCACGCCTCCTTCTCCCTGTTACATACTTTTAACAAAACCATTATACCCTGATTTCCCATTTTCAATGGGTTCAGGGTATAAAAAAGTTGAAGTCTCTAGCTTCTATATCTTCAGAAATCGACGCGTTCAAACATACGGACAGACGGACAGACGGACAGGGCTAAATCGACTCAGTTCGTCGCCCTGATCAAGAATATATATACTTTATGGGGTCTGCCACGCCTCCTTCTGCCTGTTACATACATTTCAACAAAAACATTATACCCTGATTTCCCATTTTCAATGGGTTCAGGGTATAAAAAAAAACGTAAAAATAAACAAAACAAGTAAGAAAACTCTAGTCGAGAGTGTTCGACTACGAGATTCCCTGAACCCTTCAAGCAACAGCCATTTCAATCATTTTTAGCGTCTCTCTGCTTACACAAACACACACATACACACGCAAACACACATACATAGACACCCATAGGCGCGCATGGGTTGCAGTGTGGGCTTTCTATGGGAACTTAATTGTTTAATAACTTTTTTTCTGGACATACGTTCTCCATGAAACTTTCAGATTGTGGTTTTATCATTACTATGCGTATAATTGCCACAGCTCAAGTCTCTAGTATTTGAAATACGCCTTTTACAAACTTATGGGTGAGGGGGTGGATATAAGGGTGGGGGGTGAAATTGAACAAAAATCGAAATTCTATAACGTACATATCAATCTACATTTAAAATTTGGATACTCTAGCTCTAAATATGTAGGAGATATAATTTTATAACTGCATTTCGATAAGGTTTTTGATCGATAAAAAAATAACGGGATGAGTTATCGATTTTTAGTGATAAACTCGATATCCGCGTGCTATATACGAGCATTTTAAAAAAAGTTGAAGTCTCTAGCTTCTATATCTTTTGAAATCGACGCGTTCAAACATACGGACAGACGGACAGACGGACGGACGGACAGACGGACAGACAGACAGGGCTAAATCGACTCAGTTCGTCGCCCTGATCAAGAATATATATACTTTATGTGGTCTGCCACGCCTCCTTCTCCCTGTTACATACATTTCAACAAAAACATTATACCCTGATTTCCCATTTTCAATGGTTTCAGGGTATAACAAGTAAGAAAACTCTAGTCGAGAGTGCTCGACTACGAGATCCCCTGAACCCTTCAAGCAACAGCCATTTCAATCATTTTTAGCGTCTCCCTGCTTACACAAACACACACATGCACACGCAAACACACATACATAGACACCCATAGGCGCGCACGCATGGGCTGCAGTGTGGGCTTACTATGGGAACTTAATTGTTTAATAACTTTTTTTCTGGACGTACGTTCTCCATGAAACTTTCAGATTGTGGTTTTATCATTACTATGCGTATAATTGCCAAAGCTCAAGTCTCTAGTATTTGAAATACGCCTTTTACAGAGATGAGGGTAAGGGGGTGGATATAAGGGTGGGGGGTGAATTATAACAAAAATCGAAATTCTATAAAGTACATATGAGTTTCCATTTAAAATTTGAAGACTCTAGCTCTAAAGATGTGGGAGATATAATTTTATAACTGTCTTTCGATAAGCCTTTTTATCGATAAAAAAATAACGGGATGAGTTATCGATCTTTTGTGATAAACTTGATATGCGCGCTGTATATACGGTCATTTTAAAAAAAAGTTCAAGTCTCTAGCTCGTATATCTTCGGAAATCGACGTGTTCATACATACGGACGGACGGACGGACGGACGGACGGACGGACGGACAGACAGACGGACAGGGCTAAATCAACTTCTCTCGTCGCCCTGATCAAGAATATATATACTTTGTGGGGTCTGCCACGCCTCCTTCTCCCTGTTACATACTTTTAACAAAACCATTATACCCTGATTTCCCATTTTCAATGGGTTCAGGGTATAAAAATAATGAAAAACAAGTAAGAAAGCTCTAGTCGAGACTGCTCGACTACGAGATACCCTGAACCCTCCGAGCAACAGCCATTTCAATAATTTTTAGTGTCATTCAGCTTAAGCAAACACACACACACACACGCAAACATATACATAGACACCCATAGGCACGCACGCATTAACAGGCATGGGCTGCAGTGTGGGCTTACTATGGGAACTTAATTGTTTAATAACTTTTTTTCTGGACGTACGTTCTCCATGAAACTTTCAGATTGTGGTTTTATCATTACTATGCGTATATTTGCCAAAGCTCAAGTCTCTAGTATTTGAAATACGCCTTTTGCAGAGATGAGGGTAAGGGGGTGGAATTATAACAAAAATCGAAATTCTATCACGTGCAGTCGAGTCTACATTTAAAATTTGGAGACTTTAGCTCTAAAGGTGTAGGAGATATAATTTTATAACTGGTTTTCGATAAGGTTTTTGATCGATAAAAAAATAACGGGATGAGTTATCGATCTTTTGTGATAAACTCGATATGCGCGCGCTATATACGAGCATTTTAAAAAAAAGTTGAAGTCTCTAGCTTCTATATCTTCTGAAATCGACGCGTTCATACATACGGACAGACGGACAGACGGACAGACGGACAGACGGACAGACGGACATGGCTAAATCGATTCAGTTTGTCGCCCTGATCAAGAATATATATACTTTGTGGGGTCTGCCACGCCTCCTTCTCCCTGTTACATACTTTTAACAAAACCATTATACCCTGACTTCCCATTTTCAATGGGTTCAGGGTATAAAAAAAACAAAAACAAGTAAGAAAGCTCTAGTCGAGACTGCTCGACTACGAGATACCCTGAACCCTCCGAGCAACAGCCATTTCAATAATTTTTAGTGTCATTCAGCTTAAACAAACACACACACACACGCAAACATATACATAGACACCCATAGGCACGCACGCATTAACAGGCATGGGCTGCAGTGTGGGCTTACTATGGGAACTTAATTGTTCAATAACTTTTTTTCTGGACGTACGTTCTCCATGAAACTTTCAGATTGTGGTTTTATCATTACTATGCGTATAATTGCCAAAGCTCAAGTCTCTAGTATTTGAAATACGCCTTTTACAGAGATGAGGGTAAGGGGGTGGATATAGGGGTGGGGGGTGAATTATAACAAAAACCGAAATTCTATCACGTGCAGTCGAGTCTACATTTAAAATTTGGAGACTTTAGCTCTAAAGGTGTAGGAGATATAATTTTATAACTGGTTTTCGATAAGGTTTTTGATCGATAAAAAAATAACGGGATGAGTTATCGATCTTTTGTGATAAACTCGATATGCGCGCGCTATATACGAGCATTTTAAAAAAAAGTTGAAGTCTCTAGCTTCTATATCTTCAGAAATCGACGCGTTCATACTTACGGACAGACGGACAGACGGACAGACGGACGGACGGACAGACGGACATGGCTAAATCGATTCAGTTTGTCGCCCTGATCAAGAATATATATACTTTGTGGGGTCTGCCACGCCTCCTTCTCCCTGTTACATACTTTTAACAAAACCATTATACCCTGACTTCCCATTTTCAATGGGTTCAGGGTATAAAAAAAACAAAAACAAGTAAGAAAGCTCTAGTCGAGACTGCTCGACTACGAGATACCCTGAACCCTCCGAGCAACAGCCATTTCAATAATTTTTAGTGTCATTCAGCTTAAACAAACACACACACACACGCAAACATATACATAGACACCCATAGGCACGCACGCATTAACAGGCATGGGCTGCAGTGTGGGCTTACTATGGGAACTTAATTGTTCAATAACTTTTTTTCTGGACGTACGTTCTCCATGAAACTTTCAGATTGTGGTTTTATCATTACTATGCGTATAATTGCCAAAGCTCAAGTCTCTAGTATTTGAAATACGCCTTTTACAGAGATGAGGGTAAGGGGGTGGATATAGGGGTGGGGGGTGAATTATAACAAAAACCGAAATTCTATCACGTGCAGTCGAGTCTACATTTAAAATTTGGAGACTTTAGCTCTAAAGGTGTAGGAGATATAATTTTATAACTGGTTTTCGATAAGGTTTTTGATCGATAAAAAAATAACGGGATGAGTTATCGATCTTTTGTGATAAACTCGATATGCGCGCGCTATATACGAGCATTTTAAAAAAAAGTTGAAGTCTCTAGCTTCTATATCTTCAGAAATCGACGCGTTCATACTTACGGACAGACGGACAGACGGACAGACGGACGGACGGACAGACGGACAGACGGACATGGCTAAATCGATTCAGTTTGTCGCCCTGATCAAGAATATATATACTTTGTGGGGTCTGCCACGCCTCCTTCTCCCTGTTACATACTTTTAACAAAACCATTATACCCTGATTTCCCATTTTCAATGGGTTCAGGGTATAAAAATAATGAAAAACAAGTAAGAAAGCTCTAGTCGAGACTGCTCGACTACGAGATACCCTGAACCCTCCGAGCAACAGCCATTTCAATAATTTTTAGTGTCATTCAGCTTAAGCAAACACACACACACACACGCAAACATATACATAGACACCCATAGGCACGCACGCATTAACAGGCATGGGCTGCAGTGTGGGCTTACTATGGGAACTTAATTGTTTAATAACTTTTTTTCTGGACGTACGTTCTCCATGAAACTTTCAGATTGTGGTTTTATCATTACTATGCGTATATTTGCCAAAGCTCAAGTCTCTAGTATTTGAAATACGCCTTTTGCAGAGATGAGGGTAAGGGGGTGGAATTATAACAAAAATCGAAATTCTATCACGTGCAGTCGAGTCTACATTTAAAATTTGGAGACTTTAGCTCTAAAGGTGTAGGAGATATAATTTTATAACTGGTTTTCGATAAGGTTTTTGATCGATAAAAAAATAACGGGATGAGTTATCGATCTTTTGTGATAAACTCGATATGCGCGCGCTATATACGAGCATTTTAAAAAAAAGTTGAAGTCTCTAGCTTCTATATCTTCTGAAATCGACGCGTTCATACATACGGACAGACGGACAGACGGACAGACGGACGGACGGACAGACGGACAGACGGACATGGCTAAATCGATTCAGTTTGTCGCCCTGATCAAGAATATATATACTTTGTGGGGTCTGCCACGCCTCCTTCTCCCTGTTACATACTTTTAACAAAACCATTATACCCTGACTTCCCATTTTCAATGGGTTCAGGGTATAAAAAAAACAAAAACAAGTAAGAAAGCTCTAGTCGAGACTGCTCGACTACGAGATACCCTGAACCCTCCGAGCAACAGCCATTTCAATAATTTTTAGTGTCATTCAGCTTAAACAAACACACACACACACGCAAACATATACATAGACACCCATAGGCACGCACGCATTAACAGGCATGGGCTGCAGTGTGGGCTTACTATGGGAACTTAATTGTTCAATAACTTTTTTTCTGGACGTACGTTCTCCATGAAACTTTCAGATTGTGGTTTTATCATTACTATGCGTATAATTGCCAAAGCTCAAGTCTCTAGTATTTGAAATACGCCTTTTACAGAGATGAGGGTAAGGGGGTGGATATAGGGGTGGGGGGTGAATTATAACAAAAACCGAAATTCTATCACGTGCAGTCGAGTCTACATTTAAAATTTGGAGACTTTAGCTCTAAAGGTGTAGGAGATATAATTTTATAACTGGTTTTCGATAAGGTTTTTGATCGATAAAAAAATAACGGGATGAGTTATCGATCTTTTGTGATAAACTCGATATGCGCGCGCTATATACGAGCATTTTAAAAAAAAGTTGAAGTCTCTAGCTTCTATATCTTCAGAAATCGACGCGTTCATACTTACGGACAGACGGACAGACGGACAGACGGACGGACGGACAGACGGACAGACGGACATGGCTAAATCGATTCAGTTTGTCGCCCTGATCAAGAATATATATACTTTGTGGGGTCTGCCACGCCTCCTTCTCCCTGTTACATACTTTTAACAAAACCATTATACCCTGATTTCCCATTTTCAATGGGTTCAGGGTATAAAAACAACAAAAAATAAAAAAAAACATATTCAAATAATTTAAATAATTTACTGCAATGATTTAATGAACGAAACAAAAAAAAAAACAAAAAAAATTAACCAAAACAAAAAAAAAAAACAAAAAAACAAAAATAAACAAACAAAAACACAAAAAAACAAGTAAGAAAACTCTAGTCGAGAGTGCTCGACTACGAGATCCCCTGAACCCTTCAAGCAACAGCCATTTCAATCATTTTTAGCGTCTCTCTGCTTACACAAACACACACATACACACGCAAACACACATACATAGACACCCATAGGCACGCACGCATTAACAGGCATGGGCTGCAGTGTGGGCTTACTATGGGAACTTAATTGTTTAATAACTTTTTTTCTGGACGTACGTTCTCCATGAAACTTTCAGATTGTGGTTTTATCATTACTATGCGTATAATTGCCAAATCTCAGGTCTCTAGTATTTGAAATACGCCTTTTACAAACTTATGGGTGAGGGGGTGGATATAAGGGTGGGGGGTGAAATTGAACAAAAATCGAAATTCTATAACGTACATATCAATCTACATTTAAAATTTGGATACTCTAGCTCTAAAGATGTAGGAGATATAATTTTATAACTGCATTTCGATAAGGTTTTTGATCGATAAAAAAATAACGGGATGAGTTATCGATTTTTAGTGATAAACTCGATATGCGCGCTGTATATACGGTAATTTTAAAAAAAGTTTAAGTCTCTAGCTTCTATATCTTCTGAAATCGACGCGTTCATACATACGGACAGACGGTCAGACGGACAGACGGACATGGCTAAATCGATTCAGTTTGTCGCCCTGATCAAGAATATATATACTTTGTGGGGTCTGCCACGCCTCCTTCTCCCTGTTACATACTTTTAACAAAACCATTATACCCTGATTTCCCATTTTCAATGGGTTCAGGGTATAAAAAAGTTGAAGTCTCTAGCTCTTATATCTTCTGAAATCGACGCGTTCATACATACGGACGGACGGACGGACAGACAGACGGACATGGCTAAATCGACTCAGTTCGTCGCCCTGATCAAGAATATATATACTTTGTGGGGTCTGCCACGCCTCCTTCTCCCTGTTACATACTTTTAACAAAACCATTATACCCTGATTTCCCATTTTCAATGGGTTCAGGGTATAACAAGTAAGAAAGCTCTAGTCGAGACTGCTCGACTACGAGATACCCTGAACCCTCCGAGCAACAGCCATTTCAATAATTTTTAGTGTCATTCAGCTTAAACAAACACACACACACACGCAAACATATACATAGACACCCATAGGCACGCACGCATTAACAGGCATGGGCTGCAGTGTGGGCTTACTATGGGAACTTAATTGTTCAATAACTTTCTTTGTGGACGTACGTTCTTCATGAAACTTTCAGAATGTGGTTTTATCATTACTATGCGTATATTTGCCAAAGCTCAAGTCTCTAGTATTTGAAATACGCCTTTTACAGAGATAAGGGTAAGGGGGTGGATATAGGGGTGGGGGGTGAATTATAACAAAAACCGAAATTCTATCACGTGCAGTCGAGTCTACATTTAAAATTTGGAGACTTTAGCTCTAAAGGTGTAGAAGATATAATTTTATAACTGGTTTTCGATAAGGTTTTTGATCGATAAAAAAAGAACGGGATGAGTTATCGATTTTTAGTGATAAACTCGATATGCGCGCGCTATATACGAGCATTTTAAAAAAAAGTTGAAGTCTCTAGCTTCTATATCTTCAGAAATCGACGCGTTCATACATACGGACAGACGGACAGACGGACATGGCTAAATCGATTCAGTTTGTCGCCCTGATCAAGAATATATATACTTTGTGGGGTCTGCCACGCCTCCTTCTCCCTGTTACATACTTTTAACAAAACCATTATACCCTGATTTCCCATTTTCAATGGGTTCAGGGTATAAAAAAGTTGAAGTCTCTAGCTTCTATATCTTCAGAAATCGACGCGTTCAAACATACGGACAGACGGACAGACGGACAGACGGACAGGGCTAAATCGACTCAGTTCGTCGCCCTGATCAAGAATATATATACTTTATGGGGTCTGCCACGCCTCCTTCTGCCTGTTACATACATTTCAACAAAAACATTATACCCTGATTTCCCATTTTCAATGGGTTCAGGGTATAAAAACAAACAAACCAAAAAAAAAAACAAAACAAGTAAGAAAGCTCTAGTCGAGACTGCTCGACTACGAGATCCCCTGAACCCTTCAAGCAACAGCAAACACACACACATACACACGCAACACACATACATAGACACCCATAGGCGCGCACGCATGGGCTGCAGTGTGGGCTCACTATGGGAACTTAATTGTTTAATAACTTTTTTTTCTGGACGTACGTTCTTCATGAATATGCGCGTATGTGCCAAAGCTCAAGTTTCTAGTATTTGAAATACGCCTTTTACAAACTTATGGGTGAGGGGGTGGATATAGGGGTGGGAGGTAAAATTGAACAAAAATCGAAATTCTATAACGTGCATATCAATCTACATTTAAAATTTGGATACTCTAGCTCTAAAGATGTAGGAGATATAATTTTATAACTGTCTTTCGATAAGGTTTTTTATCGATAAAAAAATAACTAGACGAGTTATCGATGTTTGGTGATAAACTCGATATGCGCGCTGTATTTACGGTCATTTTAAAAAAAAGTTCAAGTCTCTAGCTTCTATATCTTCTGAAATCGACGCGTTCATACATACGGACGGACGGACGGACGGACGGACGGACAGACAGACGGACAGGGCTAAATCGACTCAGTTCGTCGCCCTGATCAAGAATATATATACTTTGTGGGGTCTGCCACGCCTCCTTCTCCCTGTTACATACTTTTAACAAAACCATTATACCCTGATTTCCCATTTTCAATGGGTTCAGGGTATAAAAATAAACAAAAACAAAAAAACAAAAACGAAAAAAAAACAAAAAAAACGAAAAAAAACGTCCAAAATAAATAAACAAAAACAAAAAAAAACAAAAAAAATTAACCAAAACAAAAAAAAAACAAAAAAACAAAAAAAAAAACAAACAAAAACACAAAAAAAAACAAACCAAAAAAAAACAAAAAAATAAACAAAAACAAAATCAACAAAAACAAAAAAAAAAACAAAAAAAAAACAAAAAAAAAAAACCAAAATAAATAAACAAAAACAAAAAAAACGAAAAACCAAAAACGAAAAAAAAAACAATAAAAAAAAAAAAAAAAAAAAACAAAAAAACACAAAAAATAAACAAACAAAAAAAAAACAAAAAAAAAAAACAAATAAAAACAAAAAAAAACACTTCACTGCTCTGCACTGCTCCGCTGACACCCACCGGGCCTGGACGACTGAAGAAATGCTGCAGCTGCTGCCCTTTATATAGGGCGACTTTCACTCAAAGCCTGAATCGCTCTCAAATGTTGAGCCTAGCGCCATGAAGAGATCGTAGCAATTGAGCTTTAAGTGACCAATGGGAACCCTCTCTGCTGCTGCTGCTGCTGGCATTCCAGCTTCGTTTTACTCAATCATATATGCCAAATCAATACTGCTGCATACATTTTGACAACTTAGAGTATTTTTTGTAGTTCTTCTTCATCCCTTGCTCTTTTTTAGACAGACAGATAAATGCGTTGAGTGGCATTGAGCCTAAATCGTAAACAGTTTAAGTGAAAGAGCTCTAGTATATGACTCAGAGGCAGAATATGTAACCGATCAAAAAAGAATTGAAGGAGAGGGAGTTGCGAGTAACTGAGAGTATTAGCTCACACACAGACACAAAAAAGCCGCGAAAACATTCTTATTGCTTACCAACACTTATACGACGTAGTAATAGGAAATATAATATGCATGTACTTGTGTGCTTTGCCAAACTTTGCATTCCATTTTAGGTTTCATTTTTTCTCACTCATTTTACTGAAGGCGCTAAGCTATGGCATCTAATGCCACTCCAATAGCAACACCGATTGCAGTGTCATATTCGTGCGTACGAGTGTGTGCGTGTTAAACGATGAATTATTGAAATTTGTATTAGTTGCTCAAAGGGTTTAGGGGCGTTCTCGACAAGAACTTTCTGACTTGTTATACCCTGAACCCATTGAAAATGGGAAATCAGGGTATAATGGTTTTGTTAAAAGTATGTAACAGGGAGAAGGAGGCGTGGCAGACCCCACAAAATTCTTGATCAGGGCGACGAACTCAGTCGTCCGTCTGTCCGTATGTTTGAACGCGTCGATTTCAGAGGATATAGAAGCCAGAGACTTGACTTTTTTTTAAATGACCGTATTTACAGAGCGCATATCGTGTTTATCACCAAAAATCGATAACACGTCCCGTTATTTTGTTTATCGATAAAAAGCTTCATCGAAAATCAGTTATAAAACAAGTAAGAAAGCTCTAGTCGACCCTGCTCGACTACGAGATCCCCTGAACCCTTCGACAAACAGCCATTTCAATAATTTTTAGCGTCTCTCTGCTTATACAAACACACACATACACAAGCAAACACACACGCATAGGCGCGCACGCATAAACACGCATGGGCTGCAGTGTGGGCTTACTACGGGAAATTAATTGTTTAATAACTTTTTTTGTGGACGTACGTTCTTCATGAAACTAACTTAAGATTGTGCTTATATCATTAATATGCGTGTATGTGCCGAAGCTCAAGTCTCTAGTATCTGAAATACGCCTTTTACAAACTTATGGGTGAGGGGGTGGATATAGGGGTGGGGGGTGAAATTTAACAAAAATCGGAATTCTATAACGTACATATCAATCTACATTTAAAATTTGGATACTCTAGCTTTAAAGATGTAGGAGATATAATTTTATAACTGCATTTCGATAAGGTTTTTTATCGATAAAAAATAACGAGGTGAGTTATCGATTTTTGGTGATAAACTCGATATCTGCGCTGTATATACGGTCATTTTAAAAAAAGTTCAAGTCTCTAGCTCTTATATCTTCTGAAATCGAAATCTAATTAATTAAAATACTTAACTACATTGTAGGAAATAAAACACATATACAAAATAATATTGAGTTAATAAACGTTTACACATCTAAAAAAAAAAAAAAAAAAAAAACAAAAAACAAAAATAAACACCAACAAAAATAACACCAACAAAAATAAACAACAAAAAACAACAAAAAAAACAAAAAAAAACAAAAAACAAGTAAGAAAGCTCTAGTCGAGACTGCTCGACTACGAGATCCCCTGAACCTTTCGAGCAACAGCAAACACACATACACACGCAAACACACATACATAGACACACATAGGAGAGCACGCATAAAGACGCATGGGCTGCAGTGTAGGCTTACTATGGGAACTTAATTGTTTAATAACTTTTTTTGTGGACGTACGTTCTTCATGATACTCTTAGATTGTGTTTATATCATTAATATGCGTGTATGTGCCGAAGCTCAAGTCTATAGTACTTGAAATACGCCTTTTACAAAGGTTAGGGTGAGGGGGTGGATATAGGGGTGGGGGGTGAAATTTAAAAAAAATCGAAATTTTATAACGTACATATCAATCTACATTTAAAATTTGGATACTCTAGCTCTAAAGATGTAGGAGATATAATTTTATAACTGCTTTTCCATAAGGTTTTTGATCGATAAAAAAATAACGGGACGAGTTATCGATTTTTGGTGATAAACTCGATATGCGCGCTGTATATACGGTCATTCAAAAAAAAAGTTCAAGTCTCTAGCTCTTATATCTTCTGAAATCGACGCGTTCATACATACATACGGACGGACGGACAGACAGACCGACAGGGCTAAATCGACTCAGTTCGTCGCCCTGTTCAAGAATATATATATTTTGTGTTGTCTGCCACGCCTCCTTCTCCCTGTTACATACTTTTAACAAAACCATTATACCCTGATTTCCCATATTCAATGGGTTCAGGGTACAAAAAGCAAAAAAAAAAAAAAAAAAAAAAAATAATAATAATAATAATAATAAAAACAAGTAAGAAAACTCTAGTCGAGAGTGCTCGACTACGAGATCCCCTGAACCCTTCAAGCAACAGCCATTTCAATCATTTTTAGCGTCTCTCTGCTTACACAAACACACACATACACACGCAAACACACATACATAGACACCCATAGGCGCGCACGCATGGGCTGCAGTGTGGGCTTACTATGGGAACTTAATTGTTTAATATCTTTTTTTCTGGACGTACGTTCTCCATGAAACTTTCAGATTGTGGTTTTATCATTACTATGCGTATAATTGCCAAAGCTCAAGTCTCTAGTATTTGAAATACGCCTTTTACAAACTTATGGGTGAGGGGGTGGATATATGGGTGGGGGGATGAAATTGAACAAAAATTGAAATTCTATAACGTACATATCAATCTACATTTAAAATTTGGATACTCTAGCTCTAAAGATGTAGGAGATATAATTTTATAACTGCATTTCGATAAGGTTTTTGATCGATAAAAAAATAACGGGATGAGTTATCGATTTTTAGTGATAAACTCGATATCCGCGTGCTATATACGAGCATTTTAAAAAAAGTTGAAGTCTCTAGCTTCTATATCTTCTGAAATCGACGCGTTCAAACATACGGACAGACGGACAGACAGACGGACAGGGCTAAATCGACTCAGTTCGTCGCCCTGATCAAGAATATATATACTTTATGGGGTCTGCCACGCCTCCTTCTGCCTGTTACATACATTTCAACAAAAACATTATACCCTGATTTCCCATTTTCAATGGGTTCAGGGTATAAAAAGACAAAAAAAAACACTTCACTGCTCTGCACTGCTAAGCTGACACCCACCGGGCCTGGACGACTGAAGAAATGCTGCAGCTGCTGCCCTTTATATAGGGCGACTTTCACTCAAAGCCTGAATTGCTCTCAAATGTTGAGCCTAGCGCCATGAAGAGATCGTAGCAATTGAGCTTTAAGTGACCAATGGGAACCCTCTCTGCTGCTGCTGCTGCTGGCATTCCAGCTTCGTTTTACTCAATCATATATGCCAAATCAATACTGCTGCATACATTTTGACAACTTTGAGTATCTTCTGTAGTTCTTCTTCATCCCTTGCTCTTTTTTAGACAGACAGATAAATGCGTTTAGTGGCATTGAGCCTAAATCGTAAACAGTTTAAGTGAAAGAGCTCTAGTATATGAATCAGAGGCAGAATATGTAACCGATCAAAAAAGAATTGAAGGAGAGGGAGTTGCGAGTAAATGAGAGTATTAGCTCACACACAGACACAAAAAAGCCGCGAAAACATTCTTAATGCTTACCAACACTTATACGACGTAGTAATAGGAAATATAATATGCATGTACTTGTGTGCTTTGCCAAACTTTGCATTCCATTTTAGGTTTCATTTTTTCTCACTCATTTTACTGAAGGCGCTAAGCTATGGCATCTAATGCCACTCCAATAGCAACACCGATTGCAGTGTCATATTCGTGCGTACGAGTGTGTGCGTGTTAAACGATGAATTATTGAAATTTGTATTAGTTGCTCAAAGGGTTTAGGGGCGTTCTCGACAAGAACTTTCTGACTTGTTATACCCTGAACCCATTGAAAATGCGAAATCAGGGTATAATGGTTTTGTTAAAAGTATGTAACAGGGAGAAGGAGGCGTGGCAGACCCCACAAAATTCTTGATCAGGGCGACGAACTCAGTCGATTTAGCCATGTCCGTCTGTCCGTCCGTCCGTCTGTCCGTATGTTTGAACGCGTCGATTTCAGAGGATATAGAAGCCAGAGACTTGACTTTTTTTTAAATGACCGTATTTACAGCGCGCATATCGTGTTTATCACCAAAAATCGATAACACGTCCCGTTATTTTGTTTATCGATAAAAAGCTTCATCGAAAATCAGTTATAAAACAAGTAAGAAAGCTCTAGTCGACCCTGCTCGACTACGAGATCCCCTGAACCCTTCGACAAACAGCCATTTCAATCATTTTTAGCGTCTCTCTGCTTATACAAACACACACATACACACACAAACACACATGCATATGCGCGCACGCATAAACACGCATGGGCTGCAGTATGGGCTTACTACGGGAAATTAATTGTTTAATAACTTTTTTTGTGGACGTACGTTCTTCATGAAACTAACTTAAGATTGTGCTTATATCATTAATATGCGTGTATGTGCCGAAGCTCAAGTCTCTAGTATCTGAAATACGCCTTTTACAAACTTATGGGTGAGGGGGTGGATATAGGGGTGGGGGGTGAAATTGAACAAAAATCGAAATTCTATAACGTACATATCAATCTACATTTAAAATTTGGATACTCTAGCTTTAAAGATGTAGGGGATATAATTTTATAACTGCATTTCGATAAGGTTTTTTATCGATAAAAAATAACGCGGTGAGTTATCGATTTTTGGTGATAAACTCGATATCTGCGCTGTATATACGGTCATTTTAAAAAAAGTTCAAGTCTCTAGCTCTTATATCTTCTGAAACCGAAATCTAATTAATTAAAATACTTAACTACATTGTAGGAAATAAAACACATATACAAAACAAGTAAGAAAACTCTAGTCGAGAGTGCTCGACTACGAGATCCCCTGAACCCTTCAAGCAACAGCCATTTCAATCATTTTTAGCGTCTCTGCTTACACAAACACACACATGCACACGCAAACACACATACATAGACACCCATAGGCGCGCACGCATGGGCTGCAGTGTGGGCTTACTATGGGAACTTAATTGTTTAATAACTTTTTTTCTGGACGTACGTTCTCCATGAAACTTTCAGATTGTGGTTTTATCATTACTATGCGTATAATTGCCAAAGCTCAAGTCTCTAGTATTTGAAATACGCCTTTTACAAACTTATGGGTAAGGGGGTGGATATAGGGGTGGGGGGTGAAATTGAACAAAAATCGAAATTCTATAACGTACATATCAATCTACATTTAAAATTTGGATACTCTAGCTCTAAAGATGTAGGAGATATAATTTTATAACTGCATTTCGATAAGGTTTTTGATCGATAAAAAAATAACGGGATGAGTTATCGATTTTTAGTGATAAACTCGATATCCGCGTGCTATATACGAGCATTTTAAAAAAAAGTTGAAGTCTCTAGCTTCTACATCTTCTGAAATCGACGCGTTCAAACATACGGACAGACGGACAGACGGACGGACGGACAGACGGACAGACAGACAGACAGACGGACAGGGCTAAATCGACTCAGTTCGTCGCCCTGATCAAGAATATATATACTTTATGGGGTCTGCCACGCCTCCTTCTGCCTGTTAGTGCATAGTAATGACAAAACCACAATCTGAAAGTTTCATGGAGAACGTACGTCCAGAAAAAAAAGTTATTAAACAATTAAGTTCCCATAGTAAGCCCACACTGCAGCCCATGCATGCGCGCCTATGGGTGTCTATGTATGTGTGTTTGCGTGTGTATGTGTGTGTTTGTGTAAGCAGAGGGACGCTAAAAATGATTGAAATGGCTGTTGCTTGAAGGGTTCAGGGGATCTCGTAGTCGAGCACTCTCGACTAGAGTTTTCTTACTTGTTATACCCTGAACCCATTGAAAATGGGAAATCAGGGTATAATGTTTTTGTTGAAATGTATGTAACAGGCAAAAGGAGGCGTGGCAGACCCCATAAAGTATATATATTCTTGATCAGGGCGACGAACTGAGTCGATTTAGCCCTGTCCGTCTGTCTGTCCGTCTGTCCGTATGTTTGAACGCGTCGATTTCAGAATATATAGAAGCTAGAGACTTCAACTTTTTTTTTTAAATGCTTGTATATAGCACGCAGATATCGAGTTTATCACTAAAAATCGATAACTCATCCCGTTATTTTTTTATCGATCAAAAACCTTAACGAAATGTAGTTATGAAATTATATCTCCTACATCTTTAGAGCTAGAGTATCCAAATTTTAAATGTAGATTGATATGTACGTTATAGAATTTCAATTTTTGTTCAATTTCACCCCCCACCCTTATATCCACCCTCTCAACCATAAGTTTGTAAAATGCGTATTTCAAATACTAGAGACTTGAGCTTTGGCACATACACGCATATTAATGATATAAGCACAATCTTAAAGTTTCATGAAGAACGTACGTCCACAAAAAAAGTTATTAAACAATTAATTTCCCGTAGTAAGCCCACACTGCAGCCCATGCGTGTTTATGCGTGCGCGCCTATGCATGTGTGGTTGCGTGTGTATGTGTGTGTTTGTATAAGCAGAGAGACGCTAAAAATTATTGAAATGGCTGTTTGTCGAAGGGTTCAGGGGATCTCGTAGTCGAGCAGGGTCGACTAGAGCTTTCTTACTTGTTTTTCATTATTTTCTTTTATTCGCAACGGACAATAATTTTCTTACCAAGTATAGCCCACAGCCTTAACCTTCATGGAAGCGCTTTCATCGATGGACAATGCCGTATGTGAGCTACATATTGTTATAAGTATATAAAATGTATGTTGTTTTTATATGATGAACAGCTGTTGTTATCCAAACGCTGGCGAAGAAAAGGAATTAGGGTACTAAAACCTCTCTCTATTTATTTTTCTATATGTCTTGCCGGCCAGCTGATTCTACGCGGTCATTGACCTACTATCGGCGTCCGTTTTGCAGCCATCCGCCAAGACACTTGCGCCTAACAAGAGACAAAAAAAAACAAGTAAGAAAGCTCTAGTCGAGACTGCTCGACTACGAGATACCCTGAACCCTCCGAGCAACAGCCATTTCAATAATTTTTAGTGTCATTCAGCTTAAACAAACACACACACACACGCAAACATATACATAGACACCCATAGGCACACACGCATTAACAGGCATGGGCTGCAGTGTGGGCTTACTATGGGAACTTAATTGTTCAATAACTTTTTTTGTGGACGTACGTTCTTCATGAAACTTTCAGGTTGTGGTTTTATCATTACTATGCGTATATTTGCCAAAGCTCAAGTCTCTAGTATTTGAAATACGCCTTTTACAGAGATGAGGGTAAGGGGGTGGATATAGGGGTGGGGGGTGAATTATAACAAAAATCGAAATTCTATCACGTGAGTCGAGTCTACATTTAAAATTTGGATACTCTAGCTCTAAAGATGTAGGAGATATAATTTTATAACTGCATTTCGTTAAGGTTTTTGATCGATAAAAAAATAACGGGATGAGTGATCGATTTTTAGTGATAAACTCGATATCCGCGTGCTATATACGAGCATTTTAAAAAAAAGTTGAAGTCTCTAGCTTCTACATCTTCTGAAATCGACGCGTTCAAACATACGGACAGACGGACAGACGGACGGACGGACGGACGGACAGACGGACAGACAGACGGACAGGGCTAAATCGACTCAGTTCGTCGCCCTGATCAAGAATATATATACTTTATGGGGTCTGCCACGCCTCCTTCTGCCTGTTACATACATTTCAACAAAAACATTATACCCTGATTTCCCATTTTCAATGGGTTCAGGGTATAACAAGTAAGAAAACTCTAGTCGAGAGTGCTCGACTACGAGATCCCCTGAACCCTTCAAGCAACAGCCATTTCAATCATTTTTAGCGTCTTTCTGCTTACACAAACACACACATACACACGCAAACACACATACATAGACACCCATAGGCGCGCACGCATGGGCTGCAGTGTGGGCTTACTATGGGAACTTAATTGTTTAATAACTTTTTTTCTGGACGTACGTTCTCCATGAAACTTTCAGATTGTGGTTTTATCATTACTATGCGTATAATTGCCAAAGCTCAAGTCTCTAGTATTTGAAATACGCCTTTTACAAACTTTTGGGTGAGGGGGTGGATATAAAGGTGGGGGGTGAAATTGAACAAAAATCGAAATTCTATAACGTACATATCAATCTACATTTAAAATTTGGATACTCTAGCTCTAAAGATGTAGGAGATATAATTTTATAACTGCATTTCGATAAGGTTTTTGATCGATAAAAAAATAACGGGATGAGTTATCGATTTTTAGTGATAAACTCGATATCCGCGTGCTATATACGAGCATTTTAAAAAAAAGTTGAAGTCTCTAGCTTCTATATCTTCTGAAATCGACGCGTTCAAACATACGGACAGACGGACAGACGGACGGACGGACAGACGGACAGACAGACGGACAGGGCTAAATCGACTCAGTTCGTCGCCCTGATCAAGAATATATATACTTTATAGGGTCTGCCACGCCTCCTTCTGCCTGTTACATACATTCACTAACCAGAGAACACTTCGACCGGACAAGTAGTGTAAAGCTTTTTGCACGCTTTTTTTGAGATCGTTGCGTCCCATACAACTTCGTATTTGCTCGGCTCCCCACTTTTAGGTTCGGGCTACGAAAATATGCGAAAGCACAATCATTTTGTTTCATGCGCTCGATCGAGAAGGTCGACTATTGAAAGAAAGATCCTTCTATGCTCAATGTTTCCCTGCTTTCTCCCTGCAGCTCACAAAATTTGAAATTTCTTCGCAACAAGAACTCATGTCCTCCCCTCTGAAGAAGAAGAGTATACCGAACCATTTGCCAAGCTTGTACAAAATATTTGTGTTTTCGTTATTATTTGTGGGAAAGGTATGAAAGCGTTGGTGTGCATAATGAAAATGTTTTCGCGACAAGCATGCACACACACACTTGCAGTCCTTTACTACGTGTGTGAGCATTTGTATGCCCGTGTGTGAAGCTCTTGCTGCCTCTATCAATTTGTACGTCCCACATTTGCATTTGGTAGACCTTGTGACCTGCACACACTTACATACATATGTACATATGTCGGAGATACATTTACATATTTCGCTCGACCGATCTGTAATGATGACACATACTAAGAACGTATCGAATTCCAACATGCGCGTAACACTGTCTGAACTTCTTATTCTCGCATCAGTACCTGCTTCTGTTGCTTTTCAAACGCAAGTTGGACTACAATTATTCATGCATAATTCTTGGAATTTCTAAATAATTTCATAATAGACCAAATCTATTGCTTAGCAGCGACATGCAAGCACACGCACAGTGGCCCAGCTACATACATATGTATGTTCATGCTGCGACACATACATATCTTTGATTGTATGTGTGCCTACCACAACTTAGAATTGTATGAACGATTTTGGGCATGAATTGCAGAGGCGCGCTTATGTATGTACATATATACTTTGTGGCACTATGACCGGTAACTCAAACTGAGTAACTCATACACATATATGTATGTATGTATGTAGTATAGTGTGTGGCGGGTAACTCGCGCTTATATGTAAGCACCTGATTTTATATAGTTTAGGAGATACCTTGAACCCTCCATGCTGATGGTCCAATCATTCTACAGTTTTTCTAAGCACACACACTTACACAAGCACCCACCCGCACACATAGGCCCATGCTCTGCTAACTGCGCAGTAAGCAGCGACTGCGCTTGGGCTGCGCTGCAGTGTGGGCAATATTATGAGAATTTATTTGTTGAATAATTTCGTTTGTAGACGTACAATCTTAATGAAACTTTCAGAACGTAATCATAATGTGCACATCTGTGTACATTCCAAAGCACAAGTCTCTAGTACTTGATATGCGTTTTTTACGAATTGCGGGCGAAGGGGGCGTGGTATCCAAAATCTGTAAATTACAAAATGTGTGTATCCATCAAATGTATATACACAGTAAATCTGAAGTCTCTATGTTACTAAATTTATCGATTATTCTCGATATCGGATGAGTTATCGAAAAAGTAAGATAAACTTGTACTGCCTATGGTATACACGAGTATGCACACCAAATTTCAGCTCTCTAGCTCTTATATCTTCTGAGATTCTTTTGCTCATACGGACAGACGGACAGGGCTATATCGACTCAGCTCATCGCCCTGATCAAGAATATATACTTTATGGTGTCGGCGATGATTCCTTCTGCCTGTTACATACTTTTCACAAAGCCATTATACTCTGATTTCCCATTTTCAATGGGTTCAGGGTATAAAAAAATGTAATACCTCATTAAGCCCAGAGGGCAAAATGGGATGCGATTTTCGACGCTTACACCTGCACATATACGTACATACATATACCGGTGAAATTTACATTTTTTCAAATAAGCATACATACATATGTTCGTACATAAACATATGAGAGAGCAGAGAGCATCGGGAGAGAGAGAGAGAGAGCAGGGAAACATTGAGCATAGATGGATCTTTCGTTCAATAGTCGACCATCTCGGCCGAGCGCATGAAGTCAAATGATTTTGTGTTCCCATATTTTCGTAGCTCGAGCCTAAAAGTGAAGAGCCGAGCAAATACGAAGTGGTCTGGGAGATTACGCACGATTACGCAAAGCGCTTTACACTAGTTGTCCGTCCGGTCTATGTGATCGCTGGTTAGTTGTCCTACTTGTGTATGTGAGTTATGGCTAGTGGTATTATTTATTCATGGCCTGAGAATAAATTAAAATTGTTTGTCATTAGATTTACAGCTTTTAAATTATAAGACTACAGCTTTTTCATAATTTAATGAAAACAAAAATCTAAAGATATTGAATGGAAGTTAAGAATTTTCTTAACCTGCCCTCGTGTGCCTGTTCATATACATACATATGTATGTACATACATGTGTACATAGTATGTATTTTTTATGTATGTATATATTCATATATACATACATACATATATTCCATACACCTTTAGATGCAGGAGAGTAAATATATGTGTGTATATATATGTATATGTATACACAGATGTGTGCATTGTAATTATGTATTATGTACATACATATGTACATATGTACGTATGTATGTACATATGTACATTTGTACGTATGTATGTACATGTTTACTATCAAAGTACTAGGGGGGTACAAATTCGATTATATTGATGGCTATACACACTAAATGTATATTTGTGGTGTGTTTACAGATAAATATTACTATAAACACTTAACATCTGTATGTGCACATTTGTGTATGGATATGTACATACATACATATGTATGTATGTATGAATGTATGATTGTGTACATATGAATGGACGGATAGATATTTATTTATGTTCTTGCTATCCACTTTTTCAGTCGTTAGAAGTACAGGCATTCAGTTAAACTCAAGAGGCCCATTTACTCCAACGTCTTTTCGTGTTGTGCGGTATCAATCAGCGATAAGATACATTTCTTATAGATACATACATACATACACAAAGCTTATGCATTTACACATATGAAAAGTGTATACTCACCTATTGGCTTTAAAGTAAAAAATATAATACTGATTATTTCAGATGTGTGCGAAACTGGCTTTTTTATACTTAGTTTTCAGTTATGTATTTAGAAATATCAATTCAGTTAAAATGTGCTGTAATCCACAATCAATATTATATAAGATCTATGGATCGAATAACTTAACTACTTATAATTGCACCCATGAAGATTTAAATGAAAACGACAACGCATACGCTATTGACATGCTTGGTACTATAGAAAGTCCACATGGATATGGCTTAGTCGAAATTAATGACACATTCGGTCTGACAAATTTTCCACAATGTGCGCACATCGGATATTCAAATGTATCCCTACTGACAGAAATATCATTTACCGTATTAGCAAACTCATGCATTCTTATTCTAGACAGCAGCAGTCTTATTAGTTTAAATTGTCCAGCGAAAAAAGATGATATGTTGCAAAGTATTGGAATTATAAATAAATGCTGTCCGCATGGATACTCTTTTGGTGCAGATGTGAACAAATGCTATTTACGACACCCCGACTACAATAAATACTCTGATATTTTTGATAATCCAATGATTTTTGTTGACAATTCGTTCAAGTGTCCCAAAAATAAAGTTTTAGTTGAATATGTTCTAACGGCGGAATCAATCGCCATAAAAAATGAAAGAATGTTACTTAAAGAACACAAGAAATCATTTCAGAGAAGTGAATTTTGTATTGAAGTGTTAATTAAAAAAGAAAACTCTCAATTCGATAAAAATACTCAACAATTTATAGTTCGTACTTGTCAACAATTAAAAATTTGTGATTCGTTACCGTGTGTTCGTAAGTGTTGTGTCGATGGTGAAATCTATGCTAAAAGAAATTTGACAACTTCATGTACAAGAGATGAAAATAATTTTCAATATCACAGTATAAATAAAATGAATACCAGTGGTGCTTTTTCCAAACCCTCAGGTATGGCACAGTTTCATATATGTATTATTGTTATTCATTATTATTCTTGAGTACCATATTTGTACATATCTACATACAGGTATGTATGTATGTACATATATGCATAATAAGTGTAAGTTAGAGTTGGTAAGTATAAGGTATGATTGCCTTAATATTCGTTGCCGGTTACAAGTAACAAAGTAAGAAAGTTTAGTCGTGACTGCTCGACGACGAACTCCCCTGAATCCTTCGAGCAACTCATATTTCAACGATTCTGTGGAAACGATATGGAAACTTAATAGTTAATAACTTGTTAAATAGACTATCTTCATGAATCTTTCTATTCGTGATTATAACATTAAAAGACGTGCATTTGCCAAAGCACAACTCTCTAAAAGGCTTACGCCTTTTACAAATTTGTTAGATAGGAGTGGGGGGTAACTATTAAGAAAAATCGAAATTCTATAAAATAATTATGAATCTAGATTTAAAATTTATAGATTTTAGCCACTAACCAAATAATATATAGACTAGACATCTAGAACAATTTTTTTTCCCCACCGAAAAACGTGTCTAGTAGGTCCCAACCAACTTCGTATTCGCTCGACTCGGCATTTTGTGGCTCAGGTAATAAAAAGATAGCGCGACGAAATCAGTGCGCTGGAAGCGCTCAATTGAAATGCTCCCGTTCTTTTATGAAGCACGGCTATGCGATATTTGTCCTACTCTCTCTCACACTCTTTCTCTCTCTCTTCTCTCTTTCTCTCTATAGTCTCTCAAATCATCAAGCCCTGCAGCGCACAAAAATTGAAATTTGTTCGCTACGATCCCAGCTCTTTACCTTTGAGTGAAGAGTATACCGAAATTTTAAAAGCGTTTGCCACGCTCATTCAATAAAACTGTAAGCGTTTCTATGATTATTTGAGGAAGAATATGAATGCGTTGATGCGCATAAAGAATATGATTTCGCTATGGGCATGCACACTCACACTTGCAGTCACACTTTATCATTTCGGTGCTTCTGTGTGTAGCTCTTGTTGTCTGTGCAAATTGTAAAGACAAAAATTTGCAGTTCGTCAGTCTTGTGAAGTGAGCGCACACATTTGCATACATACATATGGTATAAACGACACGAGGAAACGGCACATGCACACGCACGCACGTACGCTGCAATGTGAGCATAAATCTCTAGATTTTAAATAAGCAAAATAAGGGGATTATTAATCGATTTTTGAAAACAAACTTGATATGTCACGCCTCCCTATGTCTACTTTTTCAACGCAGAACAAATAGTTCTTCCACAAGAAAAGTTTTTAAGCAATTAAGTTTCCATAGTAAGCCCACACTGCAGCCAATGTGTGTTTATGCCTGCCTGTGTGTGTGTGTTTCTTGCGTAGCCCGAACGACGCGAAGAATTATTGTGAAATATCAATTCATCGAAGGGTTCAGCGGATTCCCTAGTCGAGCAGTCTCGACTAGAGCTTTCTTACTTGTTTCAGCCTAATTTGAACATTTCTAGACCTGGAGATTTCACATTTGTTGTATATATACTATGTACATTTGAGGAATACACAGATTTTCTAATTTACAGATTTTGAATACCGCGCCCTCTTCGACCCCCATTTGTAAAAAGTATTTTAAGTCCTAGAGAATTATGATTTGGAATGTACACACATTTTAACCATATGATCACGTTCTGAAAATCAGTAATAAAACAAGTAAGAAAACTCTAGTCGAGAGTGCTAGACTAGATACTACCCTGAACCAAACAAATAAAAACGCACATTTAGAACGTTTTAAAATTTCAATAACTTAAACAATGTAAAATATTTATAGAGAATAAATGAAGCCTTAAAATGGATTGAAAAAGATGCCAAAGCGTAAAGGCGTCGAATCACTCGAGTTTTTGCATGCATTTTCTACTTCCTATATGCTCGGCTTGACAAAATCAGTGCGTTGGGACCGCTCAGATATACTTGATCACATTTTCATATGCTATTCGCTATTTTTGCCTTATTCTCATTCACTTACTCTTTCTGTTTCCCTATGCTCTTACCCTCTATGTGCGCACAAGCCCTTGCGCAGAAAAATTAAATCGGTTTGCAACAAGCATGCCCACTCACACTATAGTCCCGTGCTACACGTATGATCATTTTTGTGTCTGTATGCGAACTTTTCAACTCTCCCTCATTCCTTAATTATTTTTTGCTAGTCTGAATATTCTGCCTTGAGTCATATGTGAGCGCACTCTTTCACTCACCCCGTTTTCGGCCTAGCTTCTATGCATGTATGTATGTATATTGCGAACTGTTAATTCGAATACCGTTTTTCTTGAATTCATGCAGCACTCTAGTATATACATATGTAAATTAATCTTCTTGCCTTTGCAAGTTGATAAAAAAAATAATTTTATAATTTGTGAACTTAGGGTTCTTTTATTAAACTCCAAAATTGAACTGATTACAAGATATGATCTTATGCTGCAAGTCAGCTAATGTTTATGCTTTTATATCGGAATTGTGAAATTAAGATTTGTTTACATCAAAGCTGGGTTGCCGGCTCCATGGGCTCATGGAAACAGCGCAGGGAAATCTTATGTTTATATTGAGGCTAAAACTGCTTACTCTGTGGGAATAGTGCAAGAAGATTTTATGTCTGGGCTGAGTGGCGTGATACTATAGAGGAAATTATGTTATTTGAAAGTTGTTTACATTTGTCATAAGATTTGCCTGAGCAGCGTGATGATAACGGCCCCTCTTCTTAAGAAGGATCGTCCGCGATTCTTAACGATTTCTCATAAGAAATTCGATTTGATTATTTATGGCATTTAGTATATCAGAATTTTGAATATTTTGATTATTTGACGGGTTTGAAAATAAAAATGTAATAGGGTTGAAATTGTTCCTTGAACAAAATTTGAGAAGCTTTATCATAATGAATGTAAAAATTATTAAAAATATAATGAATGTTATTTTTGTGTGGTTGTTTTCTATTACAATTTTTGATAAAGTATTAAAATTTTCAAATCGTAATTCAGTGTCATTAGGGGTTTGATAATCAGTAATTAAATAATTGGTAAATTTGTTATGTTTTACATAATTAAGCAGTTTCTCTTTTTCGTTTGTGTAAGTAATATTGTTTATGGTTACAATGGTCTTGAAAGTTATAGGATAAGTACCTCTAAGCCAGGTGTTATTAACGCAATTTTTCCTGATATTAAAATTGCACCATCTGTAATTACTTCTATTGGCTTATTTTTATACTCATTCACGAAGTGAATTATTATACTCATTCACGAAGTGAATAAGTATATTGGTTTTGTGAAATGTCCGTCTTGCTGTCCGTCGGTCTGTCCGTCTGTCCGAATGAACGCAGTTCATTTCGAGGCTATTGAAGCTAGAGACATGAAATTTGGAACACATACTCATGTATAACTCCGATTTATAAAGTGTTAAAATTTTCCCGATCCGCCCACTAGGGGCGTGGCAAATCGAAAAATGCATTTTCCGATATACCAGAAACCATGTTAGTTGAAGAGCTAGAAGCTGAAATTTGGTATGTAGGTCCGCGTCGACCACCCAAGTCCATCAAGTTATGGCGGATATATCTACGCCAATTGGGGGCGTGGCAAATCGGATAAAACTGTATCTCCGAAAGTCATAAAGCTAGAAAGTTGAAATTTTGCACGTGAGCTAATGTTATGATTCTATAATGACTGATGAAAAAATTTTATGTTAACGCCCACTAAGGGCGTGGCAAATCGGACTACTATTGATGCTAGAGACCTGAAATTTGGTACATATACGCGGGGTGACAACGCAAGTCTAACGAGCTATGGTGGATATATGTCCGTGTGGCAAACCGCAAAAGCTTATATCTCCTACAGTTTAAGAGCTAGAAGCTTCAAATTGAAATAGTTGAGTTACTGGTAACATCCTCTATAGATGTTCCATAAATAATTGTTACGCCTCTTTGGGGGCGTGGCATATCGAAAAATACCCTATAATTTTCACATTTTTGGAGCATAAGCATTCAAATGTACGTTACTGTTAGCTCGTTCTAAGTACTGGCCAAAAATGAGGCGTCTACGGCCACTAGGGGCGTGGTAATCGGCATTTGTAGTATCAAATTGCGACATTTATATGCGTGAGCCATCTATGTATGTACATGTATATACAAATACGCCTAATAGGCATTGATAACACGAAAGTAAACATTTTTATAAAATTAAAAAAATATAAAAGAAGCTAAAATAACAAAAATTCGCAATTTACAAAAAATAGTTTACCGCGGGATTTGAATTCGCACCCAACCCAAATAGCATGTTTGTCATAATAACTAAAATGAATTTAACCGACGCCTCTGCCGACAGCACCACCGCCTGCTTTCAACAACAGTAAATAAAACGAAATGACATTCTTGCTATGACGCCTTATAGCCGAAAAAAGCCAGAGTAGCGGTTGAAAACTTCAAGAACAATGCAAAAACAAGTAAGAAAGCTCTAGTCAAAACTGCTCGACTAGGAAATCCCCTGAACCCTTCGGAGAACTGATATTTCAATAATTCTTCCCGTCTTTCTGCTTACAAAAGAAACACACACTCATAGGCACGCACGCATAAAAACACATGGGCTGCAGTGTGGACTTACCATGGGAACTTTATTGTTTAATAGATTTCAGATTGTGGTTTTATCATTACTAAGCGTGTATTTGCCAAAGCTCAAGTGGAACACCACAAGTAGAGAGCGAGGCCCGTTTCACGGACCCAAGACTGGGCTTTGGCAAAAGCTCAAAAATGCAAAGGAGCCCTGTAGCACAGGCGCCAAAAGGTGTGGAGGAAACTCCAAAAACCGCTACCGCGGAAGCAGGTGCCCCAAGCACCACTGCAGAGGTGGCAATCTCACCAAGGCACGAGTACATGCTAAAACTCCGTGCCGAGGAAGAGGACGCCATACTAAAATGTCGTCAGGCGCTGCGGCGTATAAAAACCGCTGTCGCAAAACAAAAAAACATCAGTCTGGATGTTAAAAGCGGGGTATCCGACCTAGACGAACTGCTCGATATTCTGGGACACTGCAGGAACTCCTGGAAGAAGCTGGAAGCTGAAGCAACTAAGCAGAAGCAATTAGAACCAGCAGCAGAGAGAGAGGCACGGATCTCGGAAATGGTGGAAACACCTACCATACAAAAGAGACAGGCCCCTAGCCCCCTAGAGTCTGAATCCGGCAAAAAACTTTGCAAGGGACAACAGAATCTGTGGCAAAAAGTCACCAGAAAAGGGGCTTTGAAACAAAGAGCGGAAAAGACTACTTCGGCACCTGCAGAGAAGCCGAAAGTGATAGCACAACCAACGAGAAAAGAGATGAAAAAACCTCCCCGCACAGAAGCAGTCCTCATAAAACCTGAAAGTGGACAAAGCTACGTAGATGTGTTACGAAACATACGCAGCACAATCCAACAGGACGAAAAGACAAATGTGAGAGGCATAAGGAAAACCCGATCTGGGGCACTCCTTGTAGAACTGAGCAAAGGGGAAAAGTTACAACCGGAGCTGGTTGAAAAACTAAAGGCTACCGTCAAGAAAACAGCTACGGTAGCCGAGTTAAAACCTACAGCGACAGTGGAGATCCGAGATCTCGACTCACTAACTGTAGAGTCTGAGGTGGCTGAGGCAGTACGACAAGTCCCTGATAATTCATCAGTGGACTTGCGCATAAAAGTCACTGCCCCAAACAGTCGAGAGCAAGTAAGGGCTTTTGTAACTTTAGAAAGCCAACTAGCGGAGACGTTGCTGAGCTCAGACATTAAAATCGGCTTTGTCAGGGCTAGGCCCAGGATGTGTAAACCCATCCGCAGATGTTACAGATGCTTCGGGGTCGGTCATCTGCAGACCAACTGCACAGGACCGGACCGAAGTGGTGGTGGCATCTGCATTAAATGTGGGGAATCAGGTCACAAGATGAAAGACTGCAAAAAACCACCAAAATGCTGCATTTGCACGGATGCAGGCCGTACTTCTGTCGATCACATGCCGGGATCGCAGAAATGCCCAAGCACACGACAGACTACAGCAAAATGTTGAAAATTCTCCAAGGTAATCTACACCGGAGCAAAACGGCAGATGCACTTTTGACACAGATAGTAGCAGAATATGCTATAGATGTAGTGATCATCAGTGAGCAATACAAGCGAAAAGAAAACGGTGTCTGGCTAGAGGACGACACCAAGACTGCTGCCATATGGATCCCCAGTAGTAGTGGACAACGGCCACTAGAAAGCAAGACGGGCAACTGCTATGTTTACGCACGCTTCAGAGAAATAGCAGTAGTCAGTTGCTACTTAACCCCTAGCGATGACATAAGCACCTTCCAGAATAAACTGGATGCAATCGAGGATCTGCTCGTGGATCGACGGCAGCCTTTCATTTTGGCAGGCGATCTTAATGCACGAGCAGTAGATTGGGGAATGTCCTCTACTAACTCTAGAGGACGGAAAATCATGGATATGGCCGCTAGGTCCGGGCTAGTGGTAGCAAACCGCGGAAGCAGAGCTACCTTCCATAGGCCGGGATGTGAAGGCACAATACCTGACGTAACCTTTGGATCCGAACACATCGTGGATCGGATAAAGGACTGGAAGATACTCGATGACTTCACGGGCAGTGATCACGAGTATATCTCATATGAGTTCCAGAATACCAGTCAGCAAAACCCCCTATCATGCCCAAGAAAGACTTCCCACAGATGGGACATAAGTAAGGTGGACACAGGTAAATTATTAGCTGAATTAGATAGGCGAGAAGGACAGTTCGACGGCGCATTGACCTCGAAGGAAGTGGTCGAAAGAAGCCTAACAGCTATGGAAAGAGCGTGTAACGTTTCGATGCCAAAAACGCACAGCAAACACGGAGGTAGACGACAGGCGTACTGGTGGAACCACGATATTGCAGAAAAAAAGGAAAGTATGCATACAATGTAGAAGAAGGCTAACAAGGGCACGACGCTCTGGAAATTTCATGGCGGAAGCGTTAGCATCCAAGAATGCGAGAAAAGAACTGTCGATTGCTATCACACGCAGTAAGCATAACAAGTGGAAAGAGCTCTGCAAAGATGTAAACAAAGACCCTTGGGGACTTGGCTACAAGATAGTCATGAAGAAGCTGAGAAACTACGGAGCAGTGCCAAACGTGGATGATGATACGATGGATCATATTGTGGAAACACTATTTCCAACACACATCCACGAGAGGCATGAGCGAGCACCCGTAGAGTTCGATGATTCAGTCCCAAATTTCACCGAGGAAGAACTCAATATTGCAGCTCTCTCCCTGAAGAATAAGAAAGCGCCGGGACCAGATAATATACCGGCCGAAATACTGAAGGTGATAGCATCAGGACGGCCTACTTTTCTACTTAGGATGTATAACGCATGCCTAAAAGAAAGGATATTCCCAGAAGAGTGGAAAGAACAGAGACTGGTGCTCATTAGCAAAGGCAAAGGCGATCCCAACTCACCCTCGGCTTATCGCCCATTGTGCATGCTAAACACAGCTGGGAAGCTGTTAGAAAAGCTCATAAGACCCAGACTACTCGCCGCAGTAGAGGCCGCTGGAGGACTTAGCCCCAGGCAACACGGGTTCAGAGCTGGAAAATCCACAATGGGAGCTATCGATGAAGTGGTTCAGGCAGCCAGAGCTACGCAAAGAGGAAATGCATACTCGCGCCCAGTGGTTCTGCTAGCAACGCTGGACGTTAAAAACGCCTTTAACAGTGTAAGGTGGACCGACATGCTTGCTTCCCTGGAGCATCGCTTCCATATACCGGAGTACCTCATGGATATGATCAGGAGCTATTTGCAGGATCGAATACTCCTGTACTCCACACAGACTGGAACGAAACGGTACAGAGTGACTGGAGGAGCTGCACAGGGGTCAATCCTGGGACCAGACCTGTGGAACATCAGCTACGACGACATCTTAAGACTGGAAATGCCTGAAGACACCTTCCTGATTGGTTATGCCGACGATATCGCAGCCGTCATCACTGCCAGAAACACCATAGAGGCCCACAAGAGACTTAACCAAGTTATGATCCGCACACAGACATGGCTCAGCTCTCGAGGGTTGGAACTTGCCACCCATAAAACAGAATTACTTCTGTTCACGGGGAAACAGATCCCAACCGAAATAGAGATGCGAGTAAGCGGAAACTTGATAAGGACTCAGAGGACAGTGAACTATCTAGGCGTTAGACTAGACAGTAAACTTACCTTCTGGGAACATCTGAAGCACGCCACGCGGAAAACAGCGACAGCAACGGGGTCTCTGAGTAGACTGATGGCAAACGTTGACGGCCCGACGGCAGGAAAACGAAGACTCCTCATGGAAGCGACGAATGCTATATTGCTATATGGCAGTGAAGTATGGGCGGACACCCTAAATGCGGATGTAAGGCGAAAGCCGATGTTATCTGTGCAACGAAGAGCAGCCTTAAGGATAACATCGGCGTACCGCACAGTCTCCGGGGCTGCCGTGACTGTGATAGCAGCAGTCATACCGGTTGACTTGCTTGCACAAGAGCGCAAAAAAATATGGAATCTTCGGCAAAGAGGAGAATTCTCAGAGCAGGCGGCAAAGAGCATACGGCAGCAAACCATAGTCTCGTGGAAAGCGAGATGGTCATGCGAAAGGTATGGAAGATGGACCGCTAGAATAATCCCCGATCTAGAGAAGTGGATAAATAGAAAACACGGTGAAACGTCATTCTACTTGACACAACTACTCTCTGGACACGGTTACTTTCGAAAGTATCTAAATAAGATGGGGAAAACTGCCGAATCCAGCTGCATTTACTGTGGAAATGCAATGGATGATGCAGAACACACCTTCTTCAACTGCATAAGATGGTCGGAAGAAAGAATCGACCTGGCAGAAACAGTAGGTGAAGTCAGAGTAGAGACATTAGTACAACAAATGTGCAGCAGCATAGATGCTTGGAAAAAAGTCTATGACTTCGCCGAAAAGATTCTGCGGCGGAAAAAGTATGACCTGGACGCAGGCACACAGAGGGCAACGCTCACTTAGAGCACACTATGGGGTTCCACCTTGAAGGTTAATGCGGGATAACTCCTGGTTCCAAGGTGGATTTGAGCCCCAAAAGAGGAGGATTTTTAGTCGGTAAGCAGCTATGCAGTCCGACACACCGGTCAAAGTGACGACCTGACTGACGGTGCATAAAGCATTTTTTCCTACCTCAGCCCAACAAAAAAAAAAAAAAAAAAAAAAAAAAAAAAAAAAAAGCTCAAGTCTCTAGTATTTGAAATATGCCTTTTACAAAGGTGAGGGTAAGGGGGTGGATATAGGGGTGGGGGGTGAATTATAACAAAAATCGAAATTCTATCACGTGCAGTCGAGTCTACATTTAAAATTTGGAGACTTTAGCTCTAAAGGTGTAGGAGATATAATTTCATAACTGGTTTCGATAAGGTTTTTTATCGATAAAAAAATACCGGGATGAGTTATCGATTTTTAGTGATAAACTCGATATCCACGTGCTATATACGAGCATTTTAAAAAGAAGTTGAAGTCTCTAGCTTCTATATCTTCTGAAATCGACGCGTTCAAACATACGGACAGACGGACATACAGACGGACAGGGCTAAATCGACTCAGTTCGTCGCCCTGATCAAGAATATATATACTTTATGGGGTCTGCCACGCCTCCTTCTGCCTGTTACATACATTTCAACAAAAACATTATACCCTGATTTCCCATTTTCAATGGGTTCAGGGTATAACAAATCAGTCGCATTTGAGATTCTTAGAAAACGCTAGAGTACACACATACACACATAAATGTGAGCGCGTGTATAAGAAGGCTGGAATGCTTGATGCTATGCCTGCAGCCTTATGTGTATCTGTCTGTATATACATTATATACATACATATAATCGTATATGTTATGAGGGCTATTTAAGTAGAAACAAATTTAAACTTATAAAATTGTTCGATTAAGAAAAACGAAAAGTATTAAGTGCGCTTCATTAAATCTCGCATCTTCCCAATAAAATATCTATTTTATAATAAAGACAAAATATGTATGAAAAAAAAAACATAACATTGGAGGGGCTTTGAACCTCCGCTATTTTAACATAACTCGCGTCGCCTTTAGCACCCACGCTATTGCCTTGCTTGACTATGTATATGGTAGCTAATATACAATAACGTAATAACAGACCATCATCTGACAAAACTACAGTAACAGCTAGAAAATTAATCCTTGGTATGAGATAATTGAAAAAGAGGATACGTCTAGGAGGTCACAAAGAGTAATATTGAATGCTTCGTGATTAAATATGTTTTTCATGTCTTGTTTATTTAAAATTTTTGGGTTTATTATGTTGGCTTTTGAAAATGTAATAGTGTCGAGCAGATTTTGCAATGTCGTATGTATTGTTTGACAGTTTTGTATAGTGTTGGCCAATTATAATATTTAAGAATTTGTTTAAGATTTTCATCGAAACCTCTATGAGCACGAGCATGTGTTTCTTCTATAATGATTTCTTGGTCGTTTTTGTTTTCGATATCTACGACGAATTTTCTGGTGAATAAAAATTTATTTGTAAAGGTGACTTTTAGCGTATTTTGAATTTCGTATAGGTCTTCAAGACTGCAATGGATTCCTGTAGTTATATTTGGCTTTAGAAATTCTTTAACAATTGTGATTAGGTTGTCTAGTGTATCGTATTCTATAATATGTCTAGTTTTATTGAATGGATTACACTTTTCATGGATAGTAAAATTATTTTTTGAAATGAGTAGTTGCTGTTTAAATTGGTTTAGTGTTTTTTTTTTGTTTCTTCTAATATGTAATCATGGCTGCTGTCCGGATTGCCCCAAAGCCCATAATTGCTTGTATCCGCTTGCAAGCAAAACGGAGGAATCGGGGCACGCAAGTTCCGGTGACTCCGTCAGCTTGGCCTTCACCGTCTCGAACGCCTTTTGCCATTCCTCCGTCCATTGCCACTTCGTACCCTTTTTGAGCAGTACATTGAATTGCACTATTGCACTGTTTGTGGCCAGATACTTCAGCTCTTTCTTGAAGAAATCGCACTTGTCGATGTTGATCCTCAAGTTGGTTCCTCGCAGTCGCCGGAACACCTCTCGCAGGTTGTCCATATGCGCATGCCGCGTTCTGCCGATGACGATGATGCCGTCCATGCAAATGCATGTGGCATCATCTCTGGGCTGAAGACCTATTCCAGCGCTCGCTGGAATGTTGCCGGCGCAGAATGAAGCCCAAACGCCATCATCTTCACTGATACAGCCCCTTTTTCTTGGCACCGTGAATGCCGTCAGCGATCTGATACCCTTCTTCATAGGTATCTACCAATACCCATCCTTCAAAACCAGGCTTTTGATATAGCGTGGCTCTCGCAGCTGATCCAAAATATGATGAAATGCGTAAAAATAATTGTTAAATAATAGTTATACATAATTATAGTATTTTATGGATATACACGCATTTATAAACATGATTAGCAATATATAATATATAAATCTACTTATACTTATACATATGTATATTCATACATAGTACATCTGTGTGAAGTGGTTATGACAGTCCGTAAGACCGACCAAATGCAAATGCTAGGCTTTAAAATTGCTACAGGCAGCAAGAGCTACGCACACTGGCATACAAATGCTCACACACGGAGTAAGGGACTGCAAGTGTGCATGCTTGTCGCCAAAACATATTCTTTACGTGCCTCACGCGTTCATACCCTTCCTAGAAGTTATTATGATAATGCTAGCATTTTGTATGAACGGGGCCAATGCTTTTAAGATTTCGGTATACCACTCAAAAAGAAAGAGCTGGGATCGTCGCGAACAATTTTTAATTTTTGCGCGCTGCTGCTATTCGAGAGACCATGGAGAGAGAGCATAAAGAGAGGGAAAGAGAGAGTGAGGGAAAAGGAGCGCATAGCCGTTCTTCATATGGGCATCTGTTCATTTCGTGCCACCGCTCATAGCGCACTGATTTTGCCATGCCTTATTTTCACTGCTTGAGCCTCAAAAGACCGAGCCGAGCAAATACGAAGTTGTCTGGTCGCTTCCAGAGCACATTTTCGCCGTTGAAAAAAATTGCTCTACATGTCTAGTCTAATTGTTGTCTGGTTAGTGGCAGCACTCATACAGTTTTTTATAAGTGTGTGTATATAATTTTCTGATCCAATGATGAGTGACACCGGCACACAAATTTTGTGAGTGTGAGTGTGAGTAAGGTGGCCAACATTGACACACTTGAAGTTCTCTGATGTATGTATAATATGTATCACAACTCGTTTTCACCACATACAGGGTCAGTGTAGGTATCTCATCGTCTCTGTCTTCGCACTTCTTTCACTAAGAAGCGAGCAAGACGACAAGCTCTCATCCATAACTACAATTTCTACTATTAATTAGTTAAATAGCGAATTGTAAATAGCTTCAGCAGTTCAATAAATATGTACATACATACATATATGCCATATGTATATAAAATTGTCGACCACTCGCTTACGTGAAGCTCAAGGCGGAGGTAAGCGAAGCACCGCCAAAGTCTCTTTACTGTTAATGAGGTATGAAAGGAAACCTAAAATATAATTTTTTGAGACCAAAACAAAAACAAGTAAGAAGACTCTAGTCGAGACTGCTCGACTAGGAGATACCCTGAACCCCCCATGCTGATGATCCAATCATTCTGCACACATACATACATCCACCCGCACGCAAAGGCCCGCGCTATGCTAACTGCGCAGTAAGCAGCGACTGCGCGTGGGCTGCGCTGCAGTGTGGGCAATATTATGAGAATTTATTTGTTGAATAATTTCGTTTGTAGACGTATAATCTTAATGAAACTTTCATAACATAATCATAATGTGTAAATGTGTGTACATTCCAAAGCACAAGTCTCTAGCATTTGATATACGCGTGGTATCCAAAATCTGTAAATTACGAAATGTGTATCCATCAAATGTATATACACAGTAAATTGGAAGTCTCTAGGTCTAATAGTGTTCAAATAAGGCTAAAAAAACAATATAAATTCATCGATTATCCTCGATAAAAAAGATATCGAATGAGTTATCGAAAAAATATGATAAACTCGTACTGCGTATGGTATTCACGAGTATGCATACAAAATTTCAGCTCTCTAGCTCTTATAACTTCTGAGATCGACGCACTCATACGGACGGACGGACGGACAGACGGACAGGACTATATCGACTCAGCTCATCGTCCTGATCAAGAATATATGTATATACTTTATGGGGTCTGCGATGATTCCTTCTGCCTGTTACATACTTTTCACAAAACCATTATACCCTAATTTCCCATTTTCAATGGGTTCAGGGTATAACAAAAGCGTTAACGGTGCTTTTCTTATCTGCAATAATCTGATTTCGGGTGCTTGCTAACTACAAGCGGACATAGGAAATGTTGGAATGAAGTGTTTATATTATAACTAATGAAAGAAATATACATATGTATTTGTAAGTTTCTATAATGTTGGTCTCCAAGAACTTTATTTTCGATTCCCTTTCATACATCATATTCAGATAAAAGCGGACGCTACACTAGAAAGTGTAGTGGAAAGTGTGCGCTTATAGATATGCTAGTGTATTATTCTAAAATAAGATGGTAATAAATATAAATATAAATATAAATATAAATATAAATATAAATATAAATATAAATATAAATATAAATATAAATATAAATATAAATATAAATATAAATATAAATATAAATATAAATATAAATATAAATATAAATATAAATATAAATATAAATATAAATATAAATATAAATATAAATATAAATATAAATATAAATATAAATATAAATATAAATATAAATATAAATATAAATATAAATATAAATATAAATATAAATATAAATATAAATATAAATATAAATATAAATATAAATATAAATATAAATATAAATATAAATATAAATATAAATATAAATATAAATATAAATATAAATATAAATATAAATATAAATATAAATATAAATATAAATATAAATATAAATATAAATATAAATATAAATATAAATATAAATATAAATATAAATATAAATATAAATATAAATATAAATATAAATATAAATATAAATATAAATATAAATATAAATATAAATATAAATATAAATATAAATATAAATATAAATATAAATATAAATATAAATATAAATATAAATATAAATATAAATATAAATATAAATATAAATATAAATATAAATATAAATATAAATATAAATATAAATATAAATATAAATATAAATATAAATATAAATATAAATATAAATATAAATATAAATATAAATATAAATATAAATATAAATATAAATATAAATATAAATATAAATATAAATATAAATATAAATATAAATATAAATATAAATATAAATATAAATATAAATATAAATATAAATATAAATATAAATATAAATATAAATATAAATATAAATATAAATATAAATATAAATATAAATATAAATATAAATATAAATATAAATATAAATATAAATATAAATATAAATATAAATATAAATATAAATATAAATATAAATATAAATATAAATATAAATATAAATATAAATATAAATATAAATATAAATATAAATATAAATATAAATATAAATATAAATATAAATATAAATATAAATATAAATATAAATATAAATATAAATATAAATATAAATATAAATATAAATATAAATATAAATATAAATATAAATATAAATATAAATATAAATATAAATATAAATATAAATATAAATATAAATATAAATATAAATATAAATATAAATATAAATATAAATATAAATATAAATATAAATATAAATATAAATATAAATATAAATATAAATATAAATATAAATATAAATATAAATATAAATATAAATATAAATATAAATATAAATATAAATATAAATATAAATATAAATATAAATATAAATATAAATATAAATATAAATATAAATATAAATATAAATATAAATATAAATATAAATATAAATATAAATATAAATATAAATATAAATATAAATATAAATATAAATATAAATATAAATATAAATATAAATATAAATATAAATATAAATATAAATATAAATATAAATATAAATATAAATATAAATATAAATATAAATATAAATATAAATATAAATATAAATATAAATATAAATATAAATATAAATATAAATATAAATATAAATATAAATATAAATATAAATATAAATATAAATATAAATATAAATATAAATATAAATATAAATATAAATATAAATATAAATATAAATATAAATATAAATATAAATATAAATATAAATATAAATATAAATATAAATATAAATATAAATATAAATATAAATATAAATATAAATATAAATATAAATATAAATATAAATATAAATATAAATATAAATATAAATATAAATATAAATATAAATATAAATATAAATATAAATATAAATATAAATATAAATATAAATATAAATATAAATATAAATATAAATATAAATATAAATATAAATATAAATATAAATATAAATATAAATATAAATATAAATATAAATATAAATATAAATATAAATATAAATATAAATATAAATATAAATATAAATATAAATATAAATATAAATATAAATATAAATATAAATATAAATATAAATATAAATATAAATATAAATATAAATATAAATATAAATATAAATATAAATATAAATATAAATATAAATATAAATATAAATATAAATATAAATATAAATATAAATATAAATATAAATATAAATATAAATATAAATATAAATATAAATATAAATATAAATATAAATATAAATATAAATATAAATATAAATATAAATATAAATATAAATATAAATATAAATATAAATATAAATATAAATATAAATATAAATATAAATATAAATATAAATATAAATATAAATATAAATATAAATATAAATATAAATATAAATATAAATATAAATATAAATATAAATATAAATATAAATATAAATATAAATATAAATATAAATATAAATATAAATATAAATATAAATATAAATATAAATATAAATATAAATATAAATATAAATATAAATATAAATATAAATATAAATATAAATATAAATATAAATATAAATATAAATATAAATATAAATATAAATATAAATATAAATATAAATATAAATATACATATACATATACATATACATATACATATTTTTGTTGCTGAGTAATACTAAATTTATATTCACCATTTATTGTTTCAGTATTTGGAGTCTTAACCGGACTAGAATGCCCGAAGTTTCGTTTGGATCCGGAGGCTTTTTCGGATGAGTTTCATGTTATAAGTTCAACTACAGGATCGTTGCTTATTACTAGTACAAAGAAAATGTATTCAAACAGTCAATATTGCATTGAAAGAATAAGAAATTCATCATTTGCAGATCACAAGGTATATTTTTAAAAAGCTTATAAGCTGTTTATTTTCAATTAGCATTTGTCACATAAGTTCCATAAGTCACATAATGGCGAATGAATTTTTTTCGCCAATTTTTTTATGATCCTATTCGATCCGATCATATTGAGCGCTACTTGAAATTTTTCCCCATTTTTCTGCTTACACAAGAAACAATACATACACTAACACACACATGCATAAAACGCTGGGCTGCAGTGTGGGTTTACTACGGGAAGTTAATTGTTTAAATTTAAACTTTTTTTATACCCTGAGCCACGCCCCTAGTGTACACATATCGGAGATATACACGAGTATGTGTTCCAAATTTCAAGTCTCTAGCTTCAATAGCGCCGAAATGAATTGCGTTCATACGGACAGACGGGCAGACGGACGGACAGCAAGACGGACATTGCAAAAAACCAATATACTAATTCACATCGTGACTGATAATAATTCACTTTCGTTAATGAGTATAAAAATCAAAATTGATTAAAAATTACATGCAATTTGAAGATCCTGGCTAGAAAGATTTACTATCTAGTATATCTATATCTATATAAGGGAATAGCTTTCGATGATTTCCCAATTCTAATAGGAACACGACCTATTTTTATACCCTGAACCCATTGAAAATGGGAAATCAGGGTATAATGGTTTTGTTAAAAGTATGTAACAGGGAGAAGGAGGCGTGGCAGACCCCACAAAGTATATATATTCTTGATCAGGGCGACAAACTGAATCGATTTAGCCATGTCCGTCTGTCCGTCTGTCCGTCTGTCCGTATGTATGAACGCGTCGATTTCTGAAGATATAGAAGCTAGAGACTTCAATTTTTTTTTAAAATGCTCGTATATAGCGCGCGCATATCGAGTTTATCACTAAAAATCGATAACTCATCCCGTTATTTTTTTATCGATCAAAAACCTTATCGAAAACCAGTTATAAAATTATATCTCCTACACCTTTAGAGCTAAAGTCTCCAAATTTTAAATGTAGACTCGACTGCACGTGATAGAATTTCGGTTTTTGTTATAATTTACCCCCCACCCCTATATCCACCCCCTTACCCTCATCTCTGTAAAAGGCGTATTTCAAATACTAGAGACTTGAACTTTGGCAAATATACGCATAGTAATGATAAAACAACATTCTGAAAGTTTCATGAAGAACGTACGTCCACAAAAAAAGTTATTGAACAATTAAGTTCCCATAGTAAGCCCACACTGCAGCCCATGCCTGTTAATGCGTGCGTGCCTATGGGTGTCTATGTATATGTTTGCGTGTGTGTGTGTGTTTGTTTAAGCTGAATGACACTAAAAATTATTGAAATGGCTGTTGCTCGGAGGGTTCAGGGTATCTCGTAGTCGAGCAGTCTCGACTAGAGCTTTCTTACTTGTTTTGTCTGTTAGTTTTGAGAAAACCGTTTTTATACCCCGTCTGTCCGTCTGTCCGTATGTTTTAACGCGTCGATTTCAAAAGATAGAAGAGCTAGAGACTTAAAATTTTTTTTTAAATTTCCGTACATAGCGCGCGGATATCGAGTTTATGGCCAAAATCGATAACTCATCCCGTTATTTTTTTATCGATTAAAAACTTTATCGAAAATCTATTATAAAATTATATCTGCTGCATCTTTAGAGCTAGAGTCTCCAAATTTTAAATATATATTCAAATGCACTTTATAAAATTGCGATTTTTGTGATAATTCACCCCCTCACCCTCACCTTTGTAAAAGGCGTATTTCAAATACTAGAGCTTTGGCATATACACGCATAGTAATGATATAATCACATTCTAAAAGTTTCATGAAGAACGTTCGTCCACAAGAAAAGTTATTAAACAATTAAGTTCCCATATTAAGCCCACACTGCAGCCCATGCGTGCGCGCCTATGTGTGTCTCTGTATGTGTGTTTGCGTGTGTATGTATGTATTTGTGTAAGCAGAAAGACGCTAAAAAATATTGAAATGGCTGTTGGTCGCAGGGTTCAGGGGATCTCGTAGTCGAGCAGTCTCGACTAGAGCTTTCTTACTTGTTATACCCTGAACCCATAGAAAATGGGAAATCAGGTTATAATGGTTATGTTGAAATGTATCTAACAGGTAGAAGGGGGCGTGGCAGACCCCAAAAAGTATACATATTCTTGATCAGGGTGACGAGCTGAGTATATTTAGGCCTGTCCGTCTGTCCGTATGTATGAACGCGTCGATTTCAGAATATATAAGAGCTAGAGACTTAAACTTTGTTTTTCAATGACCGTATATACGCGCACAAGTCTCTAGTACTTGATATACTTTTTTACAAATTGGGGGCGAAGGGGGCGTGGTATCCAAAATCTGTAAAACGCTAGAGTACGCATTTATGTGTACATACATACACACATACACACATAAAAGTGAGCGCGTGCATAAGAAGGCTGGAATGCTTGAAGCTATGCGTGCAGACTTATGTGTTTCTGCATGTATATATGTATATACATTATATACATATGTACATATATGCGTATATGTTATAAGGGCTATTTAAGAAGAAACAAATTTAAACTTATAAAATTGTTCGATTAAGAAAAAGAAAAGTATTAAGTGCCCTTTATTAAAGCTCGCACCTTCCCAATAAAATATCTATTTTATAATAAAAACAAGTAAGAAAGCTCTAGTCGAGACTGCTCGACTACGAGATACCCTGAACCCTCCGAGCAACAGCCATTTCAATAATTTTTAGTGTCATTCAGCTTAAACAAACACACACACACGCAAACATATACATAGACACCCATAGGCACGCACGCATTAACAGGCATGGGCTGCAGTGTGGGCTTACTATGGGAACTTAATTGTTCAATAACTTTTTTTGTGGACGTACGTTCTTCATGAAACTTTCAGAATGTGGTTTTATCATTACTATGCGTATAATTGCCAAAGCTCAAGTCTCTAGTATTTGAAATACGCCTTTTACAGAGATGAGGGTAAGGGGGTGGATATAGGGGTGGGGGGTGAATTATAACAAAAATCGAAATTCTATCACGTGCAGTCGAGTCTACATTTAAAATTTGGAGACTTTAGCTCTAAAGGTGTAGGAGATATAATTTTATAACTGGTTTTCGATAAGGTTTTTGATCGATAAAAAAATAACGGGATGAGTTATCGATTTTCAGTGATAAACTCGATATGCGCGCGCTATATACGAGCATTTTAAAAAAAAATTGAAGTCTCTAGCTTCTATATCTTCAGAAATCGACGCGTTCATACATACGGACAGACGGACAGACGGACAGATGGACAGACGGACGGACGGACAGACGGACAGACGGACAGACGGACATGGCTAAATCGATTCAGTTTGTCGCCCTGATCAAGAATATATATACTTTGTGGGGTCTGCCACGCCTCCTTCTCCCTGTTACATACTTTTAACAAAACCATTATACCCTGATTTCCCATTTTCAATGGGTTCAGGGTATAACAAGTAAGAAAGCTCTAGTCGAGACTGTTCGACTACTAGATCCCCTGAACCCTGCGACCAACAGCCATTTCAATATTTTTTAGCGTCTTTCTGCTTATGCAACACACACATACACACGCAAACACACATACATTGACACACATAGGCACGCACGCATGGGATGCAGTGTGGGCTTACTATGGGAACTTAATTGTTTAATAACTTTTTTTGTGGACGTACGTTCTTCATGAAACTTTCAGATTGTGTTTATATCATTAATATGCGTGTATGTGCCAAAGCTCTAGTATTTGAAATACGCCTTTTACAAAGGTGAGGGTGAGGGGGTGTGTGAAACTCAAATCTCTAGTATTTGAAATACGCTTTTTAGAAACTTATTGGTGAGGGGGTGGATATAGGGGTGGGGGGTGAAATTGAAAAGAAATCGAAATTCTATAACGTACATATGTATCTACATTTAAAATTTGGATACTCTAGCTCTAAAGATGTAGGAGATATAATTTTATAACTGCATTTCGATAAGGTTTTTGATCGATAATAAAATAACGGGATGAGTTTTCGATTTTTAGTGATAAACTCGATATCCGCGTGCTATATACGAGCATTTTAAAAAAAATGTAGAAGTCTCTAGCTTCTATATCTTCTGAAATCGACGCGTTCAAACATACGGACAGACGGACAGACAGACGGACAGGGCTACATCGACTCAGTTCGTCGCCCTGATCAAGAATATATATACTTTATGGGGTCTGCCACGCCTCCTTCTGCCTGTTACATACATTTCAACAAAAGCATTATACCCTGATTTCCCATTTTCAATGGGTTCAGGGTATAACAAGTAAGAACGTTGCAGTCGGGCGATACCGATTGCAGAATACTCATTCACAGCCCAAACGTTGATCCCATTATAATTTAAAAAAAAATCATCGATAGCTATTGCCGTTTATATCTAGTACATCTTTAGAACTATGATCTTCAAATCAATTTTATACTATTTTGATTTTTGTATATTTTGTATACCGGTTCGAAGCTAGCGGCAGATCAGCGATTTTCTAATACATGTGCACAAACTCATTGTTTATTCTATGCGTATAGACAAAAGCGCGCCTTTTTTGATATTCTAAGAATTGCGATTGATTTCTGGATTTTCTATCTGTTACTGTAGTTTTTTCAGATGATGCTCTGTTATTACGTTATTATATTTTAGCTACCATATAGTCAAGCAAAGCAATACACGCTATTGCTTTGCTTGACTATATGGTAGCTAAAATAAATGATAAAGGCGACGCGAGTTATGTTAGAATAGCGGAAGTTCAAAGCCCCTTCAATGTTTTGTTTTTTTTTTTTTTTTCATACATATTTCGTTTTTATTATAAAATAGATATTTTATTGGGAAGGTGCGAGCTTTAATAAAGGGTACTAATACTTTTCATTTTCTTAATCGAACAATTTTATAAGTTTAAATTTGTTTCTTCTTAAATAGCCCTCATAGCATATACGCATATATGCATGTATATAATGTATGTACATATATACATACAGATACACATAAGTCTGCACGCATAGCATCAAGCATTCCAGCCTTCTTATACACGCGCTCACTTTTATGTATGTTTGTGTGTGTGTATGTACACATAAATGCGTGTTCTAAGAATCTCAAATGCGACTGATTTGCTTTTGCATTGTTCTTGAAGTTTTTAACCGCTACTCTGGCTTTTCATAACAAGAATATCATTTCGTTTTATTTACTGTTGTTCAAAGCAGGCGGTAGCGCTGTCGGTAGAGGCGCCGGTTAAATTCGTTTTAGTTATGTTGACAAACATGCTATTTGGCTTGGGTGCGAGTTCAAATCCAGCGGGAAAATATTTTTTGTAAATTGCAAATTTTTGTTATTTTAGCTTCTTTTATATGTTTTGAATTTTATAAAAATGTTTACTTCCGTGTTATCAATGCCTTTTAAGCCTATTTGTATATGCATGTACATACATAGATGGCTCACGCATATAAATATCGCAATTTGATACTACAAATGCGGATTGCCACGCCCCTAGTGGCCGTAGACGCCTCATTTTTGGCCAGTACTTAGAACGAGCTAACGGTAAAATACATGTCAAATTTGAATGCTTACGCTATAAAAATGTGAAAATTACAGGGTATTTTTCGATATGCCACGCCCGACATCGATAGAGGATGTTACCAGTAACTCAACTCTCCAAATTTGAAGCATCTAGCTCTTAAATTGTAGGAGATATAAGCTTTTGCGGTTTGCCACGCCCCCTTTGGGCGGACATCTGTCCATCATAGCTCGTTGGACTTGGGTTGCCACCCCGCGTATATATACCAAATTTCAGGTCTCTAGCATCAATAGTGTCTAAAATATAGCAAAATTTGAAAAATCACTATATCTTCAGGTCCGATTTAAAAAAAAAAAAATTTTTAATTTTTTCATCAGTCATTATAGAATCATAACATTAGCTCACGTGCAAAATTTCAACTTTCTGGCTTTATGACTTCCGGAGATACAGTTTTATCCGATTTGCCACGCCCCCAATGGGCGTAGATATATCCGCCATAGCTTGATGGACTTGGGTGGTCGACGCGGACCTACATACCAAATTTCAGCTTTCTAGCTCTTCAACTAACATGGTTTCTGGTATATCGGAAAATGCATTTTCCGATTTGCCAAGCCCCTAGTGGGCGGATCGGGAAAATTTTAACACTTTATAAATAGGAGTTATGCACGAGTATGTGTTCCAAATTTCAAGTCTCTAGCTTCAATAGCGGCGAAATAAACTGCGCTCATACGGACAGACGGACAGACGGACGGACAGCAAGATGGACATTGCACAGAACCAATATACTAATTCACTTCGCGAATGAGTATAACAAGTAAGAAAGCACTAGTCGAGACTGCTCGACTAGGAAATCCCCTGAACCCTTCGGAGAACTGATATTTCAATAATTCTTCGCGTCTTTCTGCTTACAAAAGAAAAACACACATGAATAGGCACACACACATAGACACACATAGGCGGGCAGGCATAAACACGCATGGGCTGCAGTGTGGGCTTACCATGGGAACTTTATTGTTTAATAACTTTCTTAATAAATTTTTTTGTGGACGTACGTTCTTTATGAAACTTTCAGATTGTGGTTTTATCATTACTATGCGTATATTTGCCAAAGCTCAAGTCTCTAGTATTTGAAATACACATTTTACAAAGGTGAGGGTGAGGGGGTGGATATAGGAGTGGGGGGTAAATTATAACCAAAATCGAAATTCTATAAAATGCATATGAGTCTACATTTAAAATTTGGAGACTCTAGCTTTAAAGATGTAGGAGATACAATTTTATAACTGACTTTCGAAAAAATAACGAGGTGAGTTATCGATTTTTGGTGATAATCTCGATATCCGCGTGCTATATACTAGCATTTTAAAAAAAAAGTTGGAGTCTCTAGCTTCTATATCTTCTGAAATCGACGCGTTCAAACATACGGACAGACGGACATGGCTAAATCGACTCAGTTCGTCGCCCTGATCAAGAATATATATACTTTGTGGGGTCTCCACGCCTCCTTCTCCCTGTTACATACATTTCAACAAAACCATTATAACCTGATTTCCCAATTTTCAATGGGTTATAAAAAGTATTGGGAAGTGCGTCTGTCCGGATCGTTTACACGATTCATGCATGCAAATGCTCATACACGTAGCAAAGGATAGTAAGTGTATGTGTGTGTGCATTCTTGTCGCGAAAAAATTTTAATTATTCGCACCAATGCTTTCATACCCTTCCCACAAATAATGGCGAAATCGCAAACATTTTGTATGAGCATGGCAAACGATTTCTAGCGTTTGTGGCCCATATACATATTTGAGAGAGTAAAAAGCAGGGAGAGAGAGAGAGAGAAAGAAAAAACAAGTAAGAACGTTGCAGTCGGTCGTTACCGACTGCGGAATACTCATTCACATCCCATCATCAATTCAATAGCTAAGTTTAGTTCTAATACTTTGGAAAATGCATTTTTTTGCGATTTGCCACGCCCCTACTGGGCGTAGGTACCATTTTTGGTCAGTTCTTAGAACGAGCTAACGGTAAGCTAATTGCAAAATTTGGAAGCTTACGCTCTAAACATGTTAAAATTACAGAGTATTTTTCGATATGCCACGCCCCTGAAAAGGCGTAACAATTATTTTTAGGGCATCGATAGGGGTGGGTTACCAGTAACTGATCTATCAAAATTTGAAGCTTCTAGCTCATATACTTAGGAGATATAAGCTTTTGCGGTTTGCCACGCCCCCTTTGGGCAGAGATTTGTCCACCATAGCTCGTTGGACTTGGACTGTCACACTGCGTATATACCAAATTTCAGGTCTCTAGCATCAATCATGCCCAAAATATAGCCAAATTTCAAAAATCACTATATGTTCAGGACCGATTTGCCACGGCCCTAGTAGGCGTGGATGTATATTTTTTCATAAGATTAGGTCACGTGCAAAATTTTAACGTTCTATCTTGAAAACTCTAGGAGATACAGTTTTATCCGATTTGCCACGCCCCCAATGAGCGTAGATATATCCACCATAGCTCGTTGACTTGGGTGGCCAATACAGATCTACATACTAAATTTCAGCTTTCTAGCTCTTCAACTAACATGATTTCTGGTATATCGGAAGAGGCATTTTACGATTTGCCACGCCCCTAGTAGGCGGATCGGGAAAATTTTCAACATTTGACCATATTGATCGAGCGTATGAAAAGAAATGGTTGGGCTTCCACAAACTGATCTGTAATTTTCGCATTTTTATATAGAAAACCCTTACCTTAGACGTCTTCGAAGAATTGACGAAAAATTACAGAATATTTAATGTTTTCCACATATTCTGTTATATTTGAACATTTATAATGCTGGGGACTTGAATATTGACGTCGAGTTGATAGCTCTAAATCAAAAAGGTATGGTATATCTACGTCTATAAAGAGCGTGTCCAAATGAAAAAGTCTGTCACAATTTAAGCTCAAGTGACTAAATTAAATAAGGTTGTGTACCCCAAATTATCTTATTCAAAAGCCTTAAATTATGATATAATAATTTTTCACCAAAAAAAAGGCAATCAATAATAGCGGCTGATAATTTAATGGCAATAGTGATTTTTCAATATTCTTGAACACTATTTTGAATGTATGTGTGCACACGTATAGGAATATTCAATCTCATATTTTCTTATTCAGTAATCCTGTCAGCTATAAATTTGGCGTTAAATTCTGAATTTCTAATCGCACTGCTTGTATCACAGTTAACGTAGCTATTACGCTATCACAAAACAAATAAGAGTGCCCGACTAGGAGATACCCTGAACCATCCAAGCTGATATTCTACATTTTGCATTTCTTTTATGCACACATGCATACACTTGCATTCTCATAAGCATAAGCATAAACGCTCTGCTAACTGCGCAGTAAGCAGCCACTGCACCTGGGCTGCGCCGCAGTGTGGCAACATTTATTTGTTGAATAATTTCTTTTGTTGACATACAATCTTAATGAAACTTTCAGATTGTAATCATAGTATGTAAATTTGTAAATTACAAAATGTGTATATTCATCAAATTTATATATACAGAACAGGTCTAATAGTGTTCAAATTAGGCTGAAAAACGAACTCAATGTATCGGTTATTCTCGATAAAAACGATATCGGATGAGTTATCGAAAAACTCGTGTATACCAAACGCAGTACCAGCTTATAAATTTTGATTACAATTCATCCTAATTCCGTATATCGATCAAAACGATAGACTGAACCCTGGGATCATATAATTTTCAGAGTTCAGCTGATGATGATGCTAGTCTAAAATTCTCGTCTAGGCCACTCTTACGTGTTATTCATTATATTAAAAATTAAAAATTGTATTAATCTAGGTCCTTGTTTACAGATTATTACTTATACCATCTCATTTTTTTCAGCACAGCTGTATACATTCTTGTGCTTTGACACCAAAGTTGTGAGCAATGATCGTATACGATTTAGAATGTATCCGGTTGGTCTTCTAATATCATGCTGCTTTTATATAGTAACTCTGTTGGTGTATTCATCACTCGAAAAGTTGCGAAATCTTCCGGGAAAAATTTTAATATGTTTAGTAAGCAGTCTTCTTTTCGCCTATCTTGGAATTGCATTAGGACAATTGCTGCCTACTTCAAACAATGATATATGTTTTATGTCTGGTAAGTCAATTATTAATTAATATTTTTCTAACAAGTCAGAAAGCTCTAGTCGAGACTGCTCGACTACGAAATCATCTGAACTGATATTTCTGATATCTGGGTAAATTATAAGTAAACAAGTAAGAAAGCTCTAGTCGAGACTGCTCGACTACGAGATCCCCTGAACCCTTCGAGCAACAGCCATTTCAATAATTTTTAGGGTTTTCTGCTTATACAAACACACACATACATAGACACACATAGGCGCGCACGCATAAACACGCATGTGCTGCAGTGTGGGCTTACTATGGGAATTTAATTGTTTAATAACTTTTTTTGTAGACGTACGTTCTTCATGAAACTTTTAAATTGTGTTTATATCATCAATATGCGTGTATGTGCCGAAGCTGTAGTCTATAGTATTTGAAAGGGTGAGGGGGTGGATATAGGGGTGGGGGGTAAAATTTAACAAAAATCGAAATTCTATAACGTACATTAAAAATTTGGAAACTCTAGCACTAAAGATGTGGGAGATATAATTTAATAAGTGTCTTTCGATAAGGTTTTTTATCGATAAAAAATAACGGGATGAGTTATCGATTTTTGGTGACAATTTCGATATGCGCGCTGTACATATGGACATTCAGGAAATAATTTAAGTCTCTAGCTCTTATATCTTCAGAGATCGACGCGCTCATACATACGGACAGACGGACGGACAGACAGACGGATAGGGCTGAATCGACTCAGTTCGTCGCCCTGATTAAGAATATATGTACTTTGTGGGGTTTGCCACGCCTCCTTCTACCTGTTACATACATTTAATAAAACCATTATACCCTGATTTCCCATTTTCAATGGGTTCAGGGTATAATTAATACATTTATTTTTATGTGTTGTGCTACCGCTCTTCGACTCTTTCTTAAACTAAACTTATAGACGCAACGAAGCTTTGGACCAGGGCTACGACCTATCGATAACTACTAGGGCATCATATCCCAACTAGCTGTCTTGAAGGCATTCTTTACATCCAGGGTCGCGATGATGCGGTATTGCTTCGTCCCTCCATCTGGTGCCTTGGAAGACGGAAGATGCCAGGCCAACAACTTTTTCTAGCGTATCTGGGTCTTCCGGAATCCAAATTGGTTCGGTGACAGGCTTCCGGCGCTAGCAATAGCGGTCTCCAATCTAGAGCATAGCCGTTTTTCAAAAGACTAGGGTGTAAGGCGAGGGCTTTAGAGCTTTAGTGCATGAATTGGGATCCCATCCAATATCCAATGTAGCGCAGATCTTGTAACGTGTTACAGTGTGTTGCGCAGACGGTGGAATAGGAGGGATGGTGCAGTGCACTCGCTGGATCCGGCCATTAGGTCATCGGGAAGAGGGTGTAAAGAGGGAACTGCAATTCCTAGCGCTGCCAATATTTTTATCAAATAAAATCGCGTGCTAACGATTGTCATCAGCCACTCTAACAGAAAAAGAAGAGAGAGAGAGAGATAGAAAAGATCTAGACACATACACAAACATACCTGCCCAAGCTGGGTCTCGCTGTGCAAGCAAATAAGTGCCTGCTCAGCGAAAGTCGGCCTTCGATATTAAGGCGACCGACCATGCCTTCCTTACCTTGATCGCTGGCCACCTGCCTTTATTAACAGCGATCCCATTTCCTGCATGGGGGGGGGGGGGGGGGTTTAGAAAATAACTAGAGAGATGCGCCGCATGGTCCCAAATAGAAATTCAAATTCAATTCAAACTGAAGTTCCATAATTAATGTAAATTTTAATTCATCGAATATATTAATACAATTCATTTCATGATAATTTCTCTAGTTAGATTATGTTAGATTTTTGTTTTTGGTTTTCTCTTTACACAAACGAAGATTGCGAGCAAAGGGAAGAAAATCTCTGCACAATTAGCTCATGAGAGAGCGAGATAACGCAAAGAAGTTTTTTTTATACCCTGAACCCATTGAAAATGGGAAATCAGGGTATAATGTTTTTGTTGAAATGTATGTAACAGGCAGAAGGAGGCGTGGCAGACCCCATAAAGTATATATATTCTTGATCAGGGCGACGAACTGAGTCGATTTAGCCCTGTCCGTCTGTCTGTCCGTCTGTCCGTATGTTTGAAAGCGGTCGATTTCAGAAGATATAGAAGCTAGAGACTTCAACTTTTTTTTTAAAACGCTCGTATATAGCACGCGGATATCGAGTTTATCACTAAAAATCGATAACTCATCCCGTTATTTTTTTATCGATCAAAAACCTTATCGAAATGCAGTTATAAAATTATATCTCCTACATCTTTAGAGCTAGAGTATCCAAATTTTAAATGTAGATTGATATGTACGTTATAGAATTTCAATTTTGGTCAATTTCACCCCCCACCCTTATATCCACCCCCTCACCCATAAGTTTGTAAAAGGCGTATTTCAAATACTAGAGACTTGAGCTTTGGCAATTATACGCATAGTAATGATAAAACCACATTCTGAAAGTTTCATGAAGAACGTACGTCCACAAAAAAAGTTATTGAACAATTTAGTTCCCATAGTAAGCCCACACTGCAGCCCATGCCTGTTAATGCGTGCGTGCCTATGGGTGTCTATGTATGTGTTTGCGTGTGTGTGTGTGTTTGTATAAGCTGAAAGACACTAAAAATGATTGAAATGGCTGTTGCTCGGAGGGTTCAGGGTATCTCGTAGTCGAGCAGTCTCGACTAGAGCTTTCTTACTTGTTTTATGAATAGTTTGGTTCGCCTAAGGCTGTGCCGTAGACTGACTGACTACATTTGTTTATTTACAACTATACTATTGTATAACATGAGATGAGGGCAAATCCAACAAATCAAAAACTATGAAAATTGGTCCAGCAAACATCAAGTTATAAGTGTAGTAACACTTTTACACAACTTTCTTTTATATATATAGATTGGTTTATTAACAACTTTACTTATACATTTTACAATATGTGTTTAGGTGGCTAAGGGTAGCGCACGATGCTTGCGGTGCACTTTGCACTCCTTTAGCTTGGGACAGCTTGTATTCGCCAGATTCTGCGTAGCTCCATCATGATTGTGGCCATGAAGGTACTTTTAAGTTGTTTTCTAAACTGCCTCCGATTCCAGCATCACGTTGACCATGTTGTCTTCCAGACAACTCCTCTCCTCTAGGAATCGTCCACATTCGAATAAGACATGGTTGGCGTCCTCCATCAGACCTCGTCCGCACCAAGAGCATTCGTAAGTTTCATCGTGGCCAAAGCGCTTCAAGTAGCTCCGAAAGCATCCATGTCCCGAAAGAATCTGTGAATGATAAAAATTAACTTTGCCGTTTATCCATGGCTCAAGCTCCGGGATGAGAGTGCGTGTCAACCGCCCTTTAGTTGAGCTAATCCACCTTATTTGCCATCGTGCAATGATGTTCTCCCTGATATCATTGCGTCGTATAGGCTCGTGTGGATTCCACTCTACGGCTTCGGCGACTAAGTCCGCCAGAGGCACCATGCCGGCTGTGACGAGCGCCGCGTCGTTAAGGACTGTTCTGAGCGCGCAGCAGACTCTGATTGCGCTCAGTCTGTAGGTGGCGCAAATGGCCCGGCTGTAGCTCGGCGTTGCCATCGCTCTTGACCATATTGGCGCAACATAGAGGATGACGGACCTAATTACGCTCATTAGAAGGAGACGTCGTTGCTGTTTTGGTCCCTGCGTGGTAAGCATAATTCTTGAGAGAGCTCTACAAGAATCAGCTACCTTTTTATGCACATTTTCTAAGTGCTCACGGAAAGTTAAACCTCTAAGACTACTTTCTAAAATAATTTTTTTTAAAGTAAATCGGAGCCCCTGAGCTCAAATATGAACTCAGAAAAAATCTAGAAGCTCTCGTTTACGTAGAAGGTGAGAAAATGTAAATAAGTGCCTCAAGGCACTCTTGGGGCTTAAAGGGTAAAAAAGTAGTTTCCAAATAAATTGATTTTTTTAAATATCTGTTTTATTATTATAATATATTTTATTTATTATATATTTATTATATACATTTTATATGTATCGATGATACTCAGCAAAACAATTTTTGCTGGCCGAGCAGCATAAATGCAGTTTGCATTTTGTGCAAATGCACTGCGTTTGTGAAGTTTTGCAGTGCTTGCACCATCTTTTTCCCGTATTGCGATCCAACTATTCTGGAAAATGATTCAGATGGTCACACCTTAAGTCCTTTATTGGGTGATTTGATTTTTGACCGTGTTTGAGTTGTGGCTGCAAGGATCGCTGAGAAATTGGCGACTGCATAGTATGTGATGGCGACCGAGCTGATCGCGCAGACGAAGCTGAAGATGGTGAAGGTAAATTGTTGTTCTTGAGTGGACGACCTGGCAAGTCTTTTGACTGATATCCCACTAGACCCGCTGCAATAGACTCTCGAAAATCCGGAAGCTCAATCATTTTCTCGCTGCTCATGGTTTCCTTCTGTATACGTCTGTATAGGATGTAGGCGTTTGTTATGGCCATATCTACTAAATGGTAGAAAATTCGGGTTGCAGCATCTTGAGTTTTACTTCTTATATGGTATCGGCCCATAAGCCCATCCATCAGATCCACACCCCCCATATGAGCATTATACTCTCTAATAATTTGTGGACAATCAACTTCTACATGGCGCTTCGACTTTCTGTCGTATCGAGAGGTCTTTGCTGTTCCTTCTTGTGCATGTGATATCGAATTATCACCTGCGCCACTATATATTGCGAATCTGTATGCATATCCAAATGAATCACACAGGACAAATAATTTTATTCCCCACTTGTGTGGCTTATTGGGCATGTATTGCCGCAAATGGTGCTTCATTTTTGTGCTGCACATTTGTTCGTCGACGCATAATCGAGCTTGCTTAGGCACAGAGTCAAATCTTTCATTCAAAATGTCAATAACTCTGCGCGTGCGAAAAAGTGGATCATAGCCAGGCTCACCCTTTTTGATACGCTTGCTTTCATCACACAATGAGAAGTATTTCGTAATTGCTTCAAATTTGCTGCGGGTCATACAGGTTTGTATGGGTGCAAACGCGTTTTGTCCCCAGTAACTTTTCAAATTAGGGTACCGATATATTGACATGTAAATCAAAATAGTGATGAACATCTCCCGTTGTGATTTTAAACTTGTTCGCAATATTTTCCTTGAAAGATGCGCGCATTGTTTCCTCGACTATCATACTTATAGTGTCCGAGTTTACAAAATAACAAAATAGTTGATACGGATTTTTCAGATCAGTTAATTTCGATGGCAACGAAGAGTCGCCTTGAAAAGCTACATTGTTTATGTGCAACTGCATTGATTAATGTCGCCATATAACTTTACTGGGTTCCTTTTTAATCGATTCGATATCTAATGAAATAAAATAATGAGTTGTATTAAAATTCAAAGTAATGACTTCCTTACTAAGCCCATTAAAGCCACCAGAAGATGGTAAAGCTGTATGTGTTGCTCCTTCAATAACTGGCAATGGAGATCGAGGCCTTTTAGGAGCTTTTCGGAAAAACTCATGGTTCTGCACAGTATTTTCAATGTTTTCAAGATTACAGCACATTAAGGATACCGTAGAGGCATCTTCTATTGCAGTGTTTAGTGCCTCTGCTAGGTCTTCATCTTCTTCATCCTCGTTGCCACTTGATATACTCGACATATCCGCATCCGACGGGACTGATTCGAACAGCTCCAGCAGCTGTTCATCCGTCAAATCAGACCATTTATAGCGAGCTCTCAAAGCCATTATTCAATCTCTATTAACAATTTTCAACAATAAATAAAAATCACACACAAATCATACAAGAAGTGCAAGCAGTTGTGGAATAGCTGCTGACAACGAATTTTGCCGTTTAGCCCAAAGAGTGCCTCAAGGCTCTTATCACTTTTACGATGCTACTAAGCAGAATTTTAACATATTCGCACATTTTAAAGTTTATTTACTTACATTTCACTAAAAAAATATTGAGTTCAATAGGTTTTATAAATTCGCTTTTATCAACACTTCAAAAGACAATATGCAGCAGCTAAAATTTTTGGCGCTAAATAACATATGATTCGATCATATGTTTATTAAAAGTACCGATTATTGTGTCCGAAAGCTTGAAAACATTTTCAGGACATTTTGGCAAGTATTTTTAACAGTCCTACCATTTGTAAGTTAACTTAAAGCTCTTAGTTATTTTATTTTTAAATTAAAAATAAAATAAGTGCCTAGAGGCACTCTTGGGGCTTAGAGGGTTAATCTTGTGTCTATCTTGACACTAAGACACTAAGAAGGCGACAGCCTTCTTTGCCGCCATGGTGACGCTGCCGATCTTTATATTATCAGTTTCTACTCTTTTGCGAGTGCTGACTAGGACGACTTCGGCTTTGTATGCCGCTAGCTCGAGCCCAGCTGCTGTCAACCAACTTCTTACGCGATTGATACTTGCGCTACACATATCCACCGTATCTTTCAGATCCTTGCCTATAGAGACGATAGCTACATCATCAGCAAAGCCAATGGTATGCGCACCTGCTGGAAGTTCCAAGTACATAATATTCTATAGGAGAGACCCCAGCACTAAACCTTGTGAGACTCCAGCTGACACTCTATGAGTTTGCGGACCCTCACTTTTGTGGAGTGGCTGTTTATTATCTCTTTTACATATTTAGGGATATTAGATTGTGATAGAAATAGCTGTTACTCGAAGGGCTCAGGGGATCTCGTAGTCGAGCAGTCTCGGCTAGAGCTTTCTTACTTGTTTTATTATATTATTTGTATAAGTTTTATTACTCCCACTTGTTTGAAAATTTCAATTTTTATTCATTGCATTAATAACCAATACATACTTCAACTAGAACTTTTTTTCCCGTTGCTTCCACACAGGGAGTTAGACTAGGGGTATAACTTTAAGAGGGGGTTGAGCATGAACGATTTCATTTTTTTTTTTTTTAAATTATTATATTTTTATTGAATTTTGAAAAAGGTTTCGATTTTTATCTCCACTAGAAGCCCGCTCGCTCCATACAATCCCGCCCACTGTGCATAGGTGTCCGTGTATGTGAGTGAGAATCGGGAAATTATTGAAATATCAGCTCATCGAAGGGTTCAATGAATCGCGTCGAGCAGTCTCGAGTTAAGCTCTGATGTTTTCACTACTATATTTTAAAACTTATCAATAATTTAAATTGCCTATTATTAAATACACTTATTTTTTAGGGTTTTTCGTATACTTTTTTTTAATGGCTGCATTCTCTTGGATGAATATTACATGTTTTGACATATGGAACACGTTCGGGTATGTAAATGTAGTTATAAAAATCGTATGAAAATGTTTTACTATATTCTTAAATTAATTTTTGTATACCCTGAACCCATTTAGCAGTGTCCGTGTCTCTGTCTGTCTCTCCCTCAATTCGTATGTGTGAACGCCTCGATCTCAGAAGATATACATATATACATACATACATATGTATGTATAAGAGTAGAGCCACTAACCAATAGACCGGACACGTATTGTAAAGCGTTTTGCACACTTTTTTTTCGAAAATATGGGAACACAAAATCATTTCTCTTCATGCGCTCGGCCGTGATGGTCGACTATTAAATAAAACATGCTTCTATGCTCCATTTTTCTTCTTGCTCTCTCTTTTCTCTCTCTCTCTATGCTCATTGCTCTCTCAAATATGTATGTATGCATGTGAGCACAAGCAGCAGCTACGTGTCCGGTCTATGTGTTCTCTGGTTAGTGGTAGAGCGCTGGGTCCGTGTAGTGCACGTGTAAATTGAGTTAGTTTCGAACAATCGATAATCATACCAATTTTTTTACCGATTAAACCTTATCTAAACCGCCAGAGTCTCAAAATTTTAAATATAGATTTGATTATTATTCTTATCAAAGGAAAGCGTTTTGCAGAATGTGTCTCTCCTTTGGATTTATTTAACTAAATTGTTATTTTGCTCTTCAATGGAATCTAGAAATTGTCTTTTATATTTAATTCTGGATTTAAAGGAAACTATATAAAAGGAGTAAAATCTTCCTTTTTTTGTAAGCAGAATGTCGTTTTATTTATACATATATATATAAACTAAGTCGTTGTTAACGTAAATGCAATATTGTTTGGGTAAACGAATTAATTAATTCAACAGAAAGGTCTTTTTATGAAAATGGGAAATCAGGGTAAAATTTTTTTTTGTTTTGTTGATTTTTCAAATTTTGCTATATTTCAGACATTGTTGATGCTAGAGATCTCAAACTTGGTATATATACGCGGGTTGACCACCCAAGTCCAACAAGCTATGGTGGATATATCTCCGCCCAAAAGGGGCGTGGCATATCAAAAAATACCCTGTAATTTTAACATGTTTAGAGCGCAAGCATCCAAATTTTGAAAACTAGCCAAAAATGAGGTGTCTACGCCCCATAGGGGCGTGACAAATCGCAAAAAACTGCAATTTCTACAGTATTAGAACTAAACTTAGCTACTGAATTGCTGATGGGATGTGAATGAGCATTCCGCAGTCGGATACGCCCGACTGCAACGTTCATACTTGTTTTTTCTTACTCTCTCTATCTCTGCTTTTTACTCTCTCAAATGTATATATGTATGCGTGCATGTGAGCACAAGCAGCAGCCCACAAAAATTTAAATTTCTTCGTTTACCGAACTCTACAAGCCGTTTGCCATGCTCATGCAAAATATTAGCTTTTTTATGGTTATTTTTGGGGAGGGTATGCAAGCGTTGGTGCGCATATTGAAAATGTTTTCGCGACGAGCGTGCACACACACACTACAGTCCCTTGCTACATGTATGAGCATTTGTATGCCTGTGTGCGAAGCTCTTGCTGCCTTAGCAATTTTAAAGCCCAGCATTTGCATTTGGTCGATCTTGTGGAGTGTTAACATACACATATATTTCATTGTGTGTACGCATGGGAGGCGATGCTCACAATTATGGGATATCACTTGTAGTGTGCCTTTACATGTGCGTGTTTGTTTGTCTTTGTTTGTATGCATGGGAGATGAAGATTGGCGTGTGCCTACCACAACAGAATTGTGTGAACGGTTTTGGGTTCGAATTGCAGAGGTGCGCTTATATTTAAGTAGCTGACTAACAAGTACACTTCCCAATACTTTTTAAAAGTTTTTATACTCATTCACGAAGTGAATTAGTATATTGGTTTTGTGCAATGTCCGTCTTGCTGTCCGTCCGTCCGTCCGTCTGTCCGTATGAACGCAGTTCATTTCGCCGCTATTGAAGCTAGAGACTTGAAATTTGCAACACATACTCGTGTATAACTCCGATTTATAGTGTTAAAATTTTCCCGATCCGCCCACTAGGGGCGTGGCAAATCGGAAAATGCATTTTCCGATATACCAGAAACCATGTTAGTTGAAGAGCTAGAAAGCTGAAATTTGGTACGTAGGTCCGCGTCGACCAACCAGGTCCAACAAGCTATGGCGGATATATCTTCGGTCATTGGGAGCGTGGCAAATCGGATAAAACTGTATTTCCTAAAGTTTTAAAGCTAGAACGTTGAAATTTCGCACGTGGGCTAATGCTATGATTCTATAATGACTGATGCAAAATTTGTATGTTTACGCTTACTAGGGGCGTAGCAAATCGGACCTGAAGATATAGTGACTTCAAATTTTGCTATATTTTAGGCACTATTGATGCTAGAGGCCTGAAATTTGGTATATATACGCGGGGTGACAACCTACGTCCAACGAGCTATGATGGATATATGTCCGCCCAAAGGGGGCGTGGCAAACCGCAAAAGCTTATATCTCCTAAAGTATATGAGCTAGAAGCTTCAAATTTAGATAGTTGAGTTATTGGTAACATCCTCTATCGATGTCCCAAAAATAATCGTTACGCCTCTTTGGGGGCGTGGTATATCGAAAAATACCCTGTAATTTTCACATTTTTATAGCGTAAGCATTCAAATTTGTCATGTACGTTACCGTTAGCTCGTTCTAAGAACAGGCCAAAAATGAGGCGTCTACGGCCACTAGGGGTGTGGCAATCCGCATTTGTAGTATCATATTGCGATATTTATATGCGTAAGCCATCTATGTATGTACATGTATGTACAAATAGGCTTAATAGGCATTGATAACACGGAAGTAAACATTTTTATAAAATGAAAAAAATATAAAAGAAGCTAAAATAACAAATATTTGCAATTTACAATCTCTTTTCTGTAAATTGCGGGATTTGAACTCGCACCCAAGCCAAATAGCATGTTTGTCAATATAACTAAAACGAATTAAACCGGCGCCTCTGCTGACAGAATATGCAAAAAGGCGCGCTTTTGTCTATACGCATAGAATAAACGATGAGTGTGTGCACATGTATAGGAAAAGCGCGCTGATCTGCTGCTAGCTTGAAACCGGTATCCAAAATATAACTAAAATAAAAATTTTATAAAATTGATTTGAAGATCCTAGTTCTAAAGATGTACTAGATATAAACGGCAATAGCTATCCATGATAATTTTAATTATAATGGGATCAACGCTTGGGCTGTGAATGAGTATTCTGCAATCGGTATCGCCCGACTGCAATGTTCTTACTTGCTTAAACTTGCATTTAAGCGACTGATTATATTTCAATGTTCGTGCGTTTTCCTATCAGAATAAATTTAAACAAGTAAGAAAGCTCTAGTCGAGACTGCTCGATTACGAGATCCCCTGAACCCTTCTAGCAACAGTCATTTCAATAATTTTTAGCTTATACAAACACACACATACACACGCAAACACACATGCAAGGTCACACATAGGCGCGCACGCATGGGCTTAAGTAAGGTCTTACTATGGGAACTTAATAGTTTAATAACTTTTTTTGTGGACGTACGTTCTTCATGAAACTTTTAAATTGTGTTTATATCATTAATATGCGTGTATTTGCCGAAGCTCAACTCTCTAGGATTTGAAATACGCCTTTTACAAAGGTGATGGTGAGGGGGTGAATATAGGGGTGGGGGTGAATTATAACAAAAATCGAAATTCTATAAAATGGATATGAGTCTACATTTAAAATTTGGAGACTCTAGCTTTAAAGATGTAGGAGATATAATTTTATAACTGCATTTCGATAAGGTTTTTGATCGATAAAAAAATAACGGGATGAGTTATCGATTTTTAGTGATAAACTCGATATCCGCGTGCTATATACGAGCATTTTAAACAAGTAAGAAAGCTCTAGTCGAGACTGCTCGACTACGAGATCCCCTGAACCCTTCGAGCAACAGCCATTTCAATCATTTTTAGCGTCTCTCTGTTTATACAAACACACACATACACACGCAAACACACATACATAGTCACATATAGGCACGCACGCATAAACACGCATGGGCTGCAGTGTGGGCTCGCTATGGGAACTTAATTATTGAATAACTTTTTTTGTGGACGTACGTTCTTCATGCAACTTTTAGTTTTTATCATTAATATGCGTGTATGTGCCGAAGCTCAAGTCTCTAGTATTTGAAATACGGTTTTTACAAAGGTGTGGGTAAGGGGGTCGATATAGGGGTGGGGGGTGAGATTCAACAAAAATCGAAATTCTATAACGTACATATGAATCTACATTTTTGGAGACTCTAGCTCTAAAGATGTAGGAGATATAATTTTATAACTGCATTTCGATAAGTTTTTTTATCGAAAAAAAAAATAACGGGACGAGTTATCAATTTTTGGTGATAAACTCGATATCCGCGCTGTATATACGGTCATTTTAAAAAAGTTCAAGTCTCTCGCTCTTATATCTTCTGAAATCGACGAGTTCATACATACGGACAGGGGGACAGGGCTAAATCAACTCAGCTCGTCACCTTGATCAAGAATATATATACTTTGTGGGCTCGGCCACGCCTCCTTCTGCCTGTTACATACATTTCAACAAAACCATTATACACTGATTTCCCATTTTCAATGGGTTCAGGGTATAAAAATAAATGTATTGCCTGATTAAGCTCAGTGGGCAAAATGATCAGGGCGACGAACTGAGTCGATTTAGCCCTGTCCGTCTGTCTGTCCGTCTGTCCGTCTGTCCGTCCGTCCGTCTGTCCGTCTGTCCGTATGTTTGAACGCGTCGATTTCAGAAGATATATAGCACGCGGATATCGAGTTTATCACTAAAAATCGATAACTCATCCCGTTATTTTTTTATCGATCAAAAACCTTATCGAAATGCAGTTATAAAATTATATCTCCTACATCTTTAGAGCTAGAGTATCCAAATTTTAAATGTAGATTGATATGTACGTTATAGAATTTCAATTTTGGTCAATTTCACCCCCCACCCTTATATCCACCCCCTCACCCATAAGTTTGTAAAAGGCGTATTTCAATTACTAGAGACTTGAGCTTTGGCAATTATACGCATAGTAATGATAAAACCACAATCTGAAAGTTTCATGGAGAACGTACGTCCAGAAAAAAAGTTATTAAGTTCCCATAGTAAGCCCACACTGCAGCCAATGCGTGCGCGCCTATGGGTGTCTATGTATGTGTGTTTGCGTGTGTATGTGTGTGTTTGTGTAAGCAGAGAGACGCTAAAAATGATTGAAATGGCTGTTGCTTGAAGGGTTCAGGGGATCTCGTAGTCGAGCACTCTCGACTAGAGTTTTCTTACTTGTTTAAATAAGCATATGTTTATACATATACAAGTCAAGATGTCGTAAAAAGCATGCAAGTTAAAAAAACCGGCACATTGATTTTGAATGAAGCAATTTCACGCTGGGTTGCGAAATTAAACTTCGATATAAAAACATTAGCCGAAATCTTACTTGAGATGAAAGCAGATACTGCCTCACAGGCCGTGTCAGATGAAACGACAGATAAGGTAATGCCAGGAGAGGCTGACTTATTGTCACTCTTTGTTTGAACAACAATAAGAGATATATTTAATTTTTAAACAGGGACTTGAGTTTCAATAGCAGCATCAGCATATGGAACAATAGATTCGGAACCGGTTAATATAGGGCCCAGTGAGTTAAGAGCCGATGACAAAACAGAAACACAAGATGAGAGAGATGGTGCGAGCGAATTAGGTGACGATGCTAAGCCAAAAAGTACCAAACAACAGAGGAGCTTCAAATCGAGAAGGGCGACTCTCGAATTTATACTGAGTTAGTATTTTTTCAGTAGTAGCCATATCACTGGATAACTGCATAGAAATCTTCTTCAATTTTAAAAATTGAGCCCTTACAGCGCTATACATTTTAAATCGGACAAGACCAGTGAACGGCCCCACTACCATCACGACCAGTGAGACCTGTACATTTAGTGTGCATCAAATTATCGCACAACCAGCAATTTACAAATTCCGCTTGTGCAGAGTCCACTGGCTGCCTAATTTTTTGCAGCAACTCATATTCGCAATTGGGATCAAAGTAGATATTACCGAAATGAAGCAGACATATCAAAACAAAGAGAGTGAAACATATGTTGATAGAGCGAGTCCAACAACAAAACACTAGACAAAAAGCAAATAATGCAAATATCAAACCGACGCTGCATCGAGCCTCACAGATTAAAAAAGCAATTATAGAAAACACAGCAAACCACGGAATGCTATATCGGCTCAACTCATCAAGAATATTTACGCATTATACCCTGATTTCCCATTTTCAATGGGTTCAGAGTGTAAAAAGAGAAGAGAAATGGTCCCAAATGACTACCCTGAGATACACAAGGCGAAACAAAGATACGTTTAGAAATAGCTTTTCTCAGCAAGATTCTTTGGGCTGCACCTTTCAAATAGGATGAAATCCAGTACACAAGTTTAGGGGAAAATCAAGCTTTGGCGATAGTCAATCAAGCTTTGGCGATAAACTGAGTCAAATGCTTTACTAAATCAGTATAAATAAAACTATTTTGCATTTTATTAGATAAACTGTCTTTGACAAGGTAAGTATATTTTAGTAAATTAAAGGAGACTGGTCGATTCCGTGCATGGTTGAATAATATATTTGCAAAAATATTGGAAAGCCGATGTTATAATTTTTACTCTTGATCACTCATTATACCCTGAACCCATTGAAAATTGGAAATCAGGGTATAATGGTTTTGTGAAAAGTATGTAACAGGCAGAAGGAATCATCGCAGACCCCATAAAGTATATATATTCTTGATCAGGACGATGAGCTGGGTCGATATAGCCCTGTCCGTCAGTCCGTCCGTCCCTATGAGTGCGTCGATCTCAGAAGTTATAAGAGCTAGAGAAATTTTGTATGCATACACGTGTATACCATACGCAGTATGGTACAGTATACGATAACTCATTCGATATATTTTGTATCGAGCATAATCGATAAATTGATATCGTTTTTTCAGCCTTATTTGAACACTATTAGACCTAGAGACTTCAGATTTACTGTGTATATACATTTGATGGATACACACATTTTGTAATTTACAGATTTTGATACCACGCCCCCTACGCTTCCAATTTGTAAAAAACGTATATCAAGTACTAGAGACTTGTGCTTTGGAATGTACACACATTTACACATTATGATTACGTTATGAAAGTTTCATTAAGATTGTACGTCTACAAACGAAATTATTCAACAAATAAATTCTCATAATATTGCCCACACTGCAGCGCAGGCCAAGCGCTGTCGCTGCTTACTGCGCAGTTAGCAGAGCGCGGGCCTTTGCGTGCGGGTGGATGCATGTGTATGTGTGTGTGCTTAAAAGGACTGCAGAATGATTGGACCATTAGCATGGAGGGTTCAGGGTATCTCCTAGTCGAGCAGTCTCGACTAGAGTCTTCTTACTTGTTTTGATAATAAAATTCAATGATTTTCAAGCGTTGTTCGCTTGTGAGACGATTCATGGTTAAATTATAGACCAAACTGAAGGTGTTTGACAATGTAATAAAACACGAAACGTGCGTCAGCTGTTTAAACCAGTGTTGCCAAAAAGATAATAGCTAAATAGTTCAGGGGATTTCGTAGTCAAGCAGTCTTGACTAGAGCTTTCTTATATATACATATATATATATTTCTGAGTATATGTGTATATTCTTGATCTGGTCGATGAGCTGAATCGATTAGGCCTTGTCCGTATGTCTGTCCGTATGTGCAAGCGCGTCGATCTCAGAAGATATAAGAGCTAGAGACTTGAATTTTATTTTTAAATGTCCGTATATACATATCCCAAAATCAATAACTCAGCCCGTTATTTTGTTATCAATTAAAAAAATGATCGAAAATCAGTAGCGGACCTGAACAAGGTCGAGGCCAGGGCTTCTTTGGGTGGCGTCATGAGGCTCTACACTGCTGATGCTGCTACCTTCCGCAGCATTGTTAACTGGCTGGAGAATGAGCAGTACGAGTTACATTGCTACCAATTGAAAGAAGACAGGCCGTATAGAGTCTGCGTTAAAGGCTGCAAGCTACAGTACCTTAAATAGCCAGATTAAGGAGGAGCTAGGCAAAATTAGCCACAATGTCATTGATGCCCATACGCCACAACGACGCAGTGAGCCAGGTACCTAAAGATAGCCCAGTCAACATGTTCTACTTGAATATCGCTGCAGGCGATCCTGGCAGTTAAAACACTCTGCCGCACGAGAGTCTTAATTGAACCGCTTCGTAAACGGACTGCCGTAATGCAATACCACAGATGCCGGCAGTTCGGCCACACAGCTAAGTATTGTCGCCAGACGCACATATGCGTGAAATGTGCCGGAGAACATCCTTCAAAAGACTGCACTCGACCACGCAATGAGCTTTGCACCTGCTTCAACTGTGGGGAGCAACACCCTGCAAATTATTCGGGATGCACCAAATATCAAGCGTTCCTACAACGCTCCAGACCCTGAATTGGTGTAGGCGGCAGAAGCGCAAGCAACAAGCGACCACTAGCTATTCCTAGAGGCAGACCGGTTGCCACTCCTCGAAGCGACGTCTCATATGCGGATGTAGCTAAGCAACAACAGCAGCAGGCCCAACATCAACAGCTACAGGAGCCGGTTAAAGACAGGAGCCGCAGCCGCCAAAGGACAACGAGGGATCCACATCATCCGATTGCCAGCAGCAACATTGACGCCATTTTGCAAGCGCTTAATGAAAGCATTATCTCTCTGCTCACTCCAAGAGAAGCAGATAGAGCTAATGATGATGATGCTGAAACAGCAACAACAACAGACACAGCAGCAGGGGCAAATACTTAATTTGCTCACAGCTCTTTAAGCGTAGAGGACACCATAATGATGCGTGTGGAACGCTGATGGTGTTGCCACGAAGCTGCACGAAGTAGAGTGCTTCGTGCGGCGACACGAGATTGATGTTTTGCTGCTCAGCGAGACACACTGTAAGGTGCAACAAGCACCGACCCGAGTACCGGCAACGCCAAAGACGGCGCAGCTATCCTAATCAGGTCTACTCTGGTTCATTTCCCGCTAACACCACAAAAGTAACGTTCTGGCGACAGGGGGATTACGCTCTGACGAAAGGATTGATGAGCGTCCACGATGATATAAGAGCGGTCGTTGAGCTCAGCTCCGATCATCTACCTCTCATAATTACTCTGACGCTCTATGCTAAACTAGGACGGAACGGCTAATCACAAGGCGCACTAACCTGGATTGGTTCCATGAGCACCTCGAGTGGACACTGCACCTCAATATGGAGATGAGCTCTGGATATTGATGATGCTATCGACCTGTTCAATTCCTCTGTCCAGGCAGCAGCTAGAATGGCCCTGGCTCAGCGCTCCAGAGACCCGCTGCAGACAAGATTCCGGTAACCAGAGAAATTCTGCTGTTCATTGCCGAAAAGAGGCGCATACGCGCTAGATGGATGAAGTCTCTTCACCCCTTGGACAAAGCTGAGTGGAAAAGAGCAGCGAGTAGGCTCCTCCGAGCACTTGCGGAGCACAAATCTGCATGGTTTGATGAGAGACTTGCCAATACTGGGGTTGCAAGTGACGCAACGCATTCACTCTGGAAGGCCACGCGTGGTATTAAAAGGCGTTGCGTAAGGAAAGCGCCTCTGGCTAACAGTAACGGGACATGGTGTCGGACGGACTTGGAGCAAGCAGAGGTGTTTGCTGCGCACCTTGCCGAGCGCTTCCAGCCATTCAATCTGGACAGCCTGCAAGAAGTCCAGGATACTGATGACCAGCTGACTCAAGCGCTTCAAATGGATCTGCCTATCGAGCCATTCATTCCAAGTGAGGTAGAGGAAGTTATTGCAAGCCTGAAAACGAATAGAGCGCCGGGACACGACGACATCTGCAATGCCATTCTGAAGGCACTGCCCAGACATGCGGTTTGCTTCATAGCGTTGGTGTTCAATGCCATAGTAAGGCTGCAATACTTCCCTCCCCAGTGGAAGCTTGGATTAATCACCATAATCCACAAGCCGGGCAAGCCGGAAAGATAAGTCTCCTCCCTTCGATATCGAAGGTGCTGGAAAGACTTATTGCTGTTCGGCTGGTGATGATTATGGAAGCTCGAGGAATTATCACGGAGCACCTATTTTCCGTTGTCGACCAAATACTAATGGCGTACGACAAAAAGGACTATTGCAACACACTCTATCTAGACATCCAGGAGGCGTTCGATGGTGGTACGCCAGAATGCTGCTGAAAATCAAACGGACTCTTCCTGCGCCATATTTTGGACTGCTCAAGTCATACCTTGAGGGATGACGATTCGCGGTGCGTTTTCATACGGCGCACAGTGGACGATTTCATAGGCCAAAAATAAATTTTTTTTTTTTTTTAAATTTACAACTCTATGAATTTTTTATTACTTAAAAGAACAATTAATTCCACTGTAAGCTCATTTTTGCACTATCCCATTCGCACGCGCTACGAATAGCAGCAAAAGAGAGACAAAAAAACCCGTGGCGTGCGCAGCCTCGCTAAAAAGCTTTCGCTTGGCAAAACAATTAAATTTTAATATTAAATCGTGGTTAATTGGCATAAATTATGATGCATATTGAAAGAAAAGGTTAATACCATATAACAAAGTGAACTGTGTATAATAATATGTTGTATTATTGTTTTAGTAATAGATTGTTCGCAATGGCCTGTTTAATGTAGTTTTCTCTTTACACTGATTTCAGTTGGAGAAAAAGTTGTAATCCCCGTCGCGCCCCCAAATGAACTTTTTTGTTTTATATTTGTTAATGTTTTCTAAGTTTGTATTCTTAATTTCAGCTGCCACCTTTCACCTCCCATTCTGTTTTTCGTGTTCTTCTACCATGCGTTTATTGCGCCGTCATGCATTTAGAATAGATTTATGTTGCCTTTGTGTTTTCATTATATGTGTTTTGATCGTCATATTCGTTTGTGTTTTGGCTTCCGATTTTAATTTCGAATGCTTAATACCATCAAACGTTTTTTTTTATACATACTCATATATAGGCACATCATATCAAATTTGACGCATATTCATATATTTTTGATATGTGGTGCTTGGAAAAGGGTTTAGATCTTCCGAAGATATGGAACACTTGCAAAAACGTAAAAAAAATTACTTAATTAATTTTTATACTCATTCACGAAGTGAATTAGTATATTGGTTTTGTGCAATGTCCGTCTTGCTGTCCGTCTGTCCGTATGAACGCAGTTCATTTCGCCGCTACTGAAGCTAGAGTCTTGAAATTGGGAACACATTATCGTGTATAACTCCGATTTATAAAGTGTTAAAATTTTTCCGATCCGTCTACTAGGGGCGTGGCAAATCGGAAAATGCATTTTCCGATATATCAGACAGAAACCATATTATTTGAAGAGCTAGAAAGCTAAAATTTGGTATGTAATCGGCAATCGGCAACGTTTGGGCTGTGAATGAGTATTCTGCAATCGGTATCGCCCGACTGCAACGTTCTTACTTGTTTTACTTCATTTTATTCCATTTTTATGTTTTCATTATCATTTTTTGTTCAGTAAAATTTAATTAAAATAAATTGATTATGTTTTTCTTATTTAGTTTCTTATAATAAACAAAACAAATTATTTTACTATCCTCTTTTAGTCGTTATTCAAAATTTTTCATCATTTAACAGCCTGGGAGGGTTCCGACTTTGTCAATTGGTTAGTTTATAATTTGTAAGTACTAACTAAACCTAGTTTCAAAATTTCATAATAAAATTCCAACGCAATGAATTTTGGCCACCATTTCCATATAGCACCGTCCACTGTGCGGCGCTATCCACAGAGTATGATGTTGCAGCTGGAAGTACCACAGGGAGTGTCCTCGGCCCCTTGTTATACTGCCTGTACAGCCACGACATGTCACAGCCTGATAGCTGCTTGTATGGAGCATCAATGCTGGCCACCTTCGCAGATGACGTATGCATGACATACAGGTCCCGATGTGAGTACGATGCAGCTGATGGCATCCAAGATTTTGCGATAAAATTTGCGGACTGGGCAAGGCGATGGAACATTGCCATCAACGGAAGCAAATCTGTCAATGTTTGCTTTACGCTGAGGCGGAGAACGCCGCCAGCCTTGGAGGGAGACACAGTGCCGTAGGCGAATGATGCCAAATATCTCAGAGTGATACTGGATCGCAAGCTCACCTTTTCCAAGCACGTAACGGCGATTACAATGCGCTTGAAGAAGCATTATTGGCTTCTCTGCTCGCACGGTAAATTGTCACTCACCAATAAGGTGACAATTTACAAACAGATCATTGCGCCAATATGGAGATATGGGTGCCAAATCTAGAGGCTGGCTTGCGGTAGCCAAATTCATCGAATCTAGGCCACCCAGAATAAATTCATGAGATTGCTTACCGGCTGCGAGTGGTTTGTTAGGAACACCATACTGCACAGAGACCTGAAACTCTCCACGGTCTTTGACGAAATAAACAAGCACTCGAGCCGGTACAATGACCGATTGGAGCGGCACAGAAATCGGCTAGCAATCATGCTCGTTTCACACATAACTCCTAGGAGGCTCAAAAGAAGACAACCAAGAGACCTGATTCTTCGATCGCCCCGTATGGCGGTCAACAGGAGTTGACATTTAGCTGCCATCATTGTGATATTATTGCATTATGTTGTAAATATTTGTAAATAATTGTTGCCGGCGCGTCCAAATGGGCAGAATCAATAGAAAATAAGCTCACAAAGGGGTTATTAAAGAACTCCGTATGGCTTTAATAAAATTAAAAAAAAAAATAAAAATAAAAAGAGAGACAGTTCCTCGAAGGGATCAGGGGATTTCGTATCCGAGCAGTCTAGCCTAGAGCTTTCTTACTTGATTTACCTGTGAACCTTTTACTCTTTTTATTACAGATCTACCGAGTCAACTTATTTACAAAGAAGAGATCAGCGAAGTAGATTTTTGTGGTACTGTCTATACGGTTGGGGAATGCCAACAGTTTTGACATCAATTACAGCATCATTAAGCAAGTCCGATATCCTGGCAGAAAATATCCGACCCATATTTGGACACGGGAGATGTTGGTTTACCTGTAGGTGCAAGTATTTTCTTTTTCATTAAAGATTGTATTAATTTGTAAATATTATTGATTTCAGATGATACAATTGGATACGCGAGCTTAGTATTTTTTTCCGGTCCTCTGGGAGTACTTTTTGTCGTAAATCTTGTGTTCTTTCTGTTAACGCTGAAGTATTGCAACAAAGTCAAAAAAGAAATATTCAGAATGCAGAGCTCAAATACGGAAAAGCATACATTAAGAAGCCGGTTTTCTATGGATAAAACAAGATTTATTATGAACACAAAGCTCTGCTTTGTAATGGGAATAACGTGGCTTTTGGAAATTGCAAGCATTTTGTTTTATGATCACAAAAAAAACTTTTTTTGGTCAATTAGTGATTCTTTCAATGTTTTGCTGGGTGTCTTTGTTTTTATAATCTTCGTTTTTAAGAGACGGGTGTGGAAAGAAATCATGCAAAAATTAGGTAAGACAAATATGTATAGAATAATATATTGTTTATTGTTTTTTCAGCCATATTTGAGCATTATTAGACCTAGAGACTTCAGATCTACTGTGTATATACATTTGATGGATACACACATTTTGTAATTTTTAGATTTTGGATACCACGCCCCCTTCGCCCACAATTTCTAAAAAACGTATTTAAAGTACTAGAAACTTATGCTTTGGAATGTACACACATTTACACATTATGATTACGTTATGAAAGTTTCATTAAGATTGTATGTCTACAAAATAAATTATTCAACAAATATATTCTCATAATATTGGTCAAACTGCAGCGCAGCCGCTGCTTACTGCGCAGTTAGCAGAGCGGGTGCTCATACGTCCGTGTGAATGCATGTGTATGTATGTGCATAAAAGAAATGTGGAATGTATAGAATATCAGCTTGAAGGGTTCAGGGTATCTCCTAGTCAAGCAGTATTGACTAGAGCACTCTTACTTGTAAACTACACAAGTAAAAACAAGTAAGAAAGCTCTAGTCGAGACTGCTCGACTACGAGATCCCCTGAACCCTTCGGATAACTGATATTTCAATAATTCTTCGCGTCTTTCTGCTTACAAAAAACACACACACACATGCATAGACACACACAAACACACATGCATAGACACCCATAGGCACGCACGCATTAACAGGCATTGGCTGCAGTTCGGGCTTAATATGGGAACTTAATTATTTAATAACTTTTATTGTGGATGTACGTTCTTCATGAAACTTTCAGATTGTGATTATATCAATACTATGCGTGTATTTGCCGAAGCTCAACTATCTAGGATTTGAAATACGCCTTTTACAAAGGTGATGGTGAGGGGGTGGATATAGGGGTGGGGGATAAATTATAACAAAAATCGCAATTCTATAAAATGCATATGAGTCTACATTTAAAATTTGGAGACTCTAGCTTTAAAGATGTAGGAATTATAATATTATAACTGACTTTCGATAAGGTTTTTACCGATAAAAAAAATATCGGGACGAGTTATCGATTTTTAGTGATAAACTCGATATCCGCGCTGTATATACGGTTATTTAAAAAAAAAAGTTCAAGTCTCTAGCTCTTATATCTTCTGAAATCGACGCGTTCATACATACGGACAGACGGACGGACGGACGGACGGACAGGGCTAAATCGACTCAGCTCCTCGCCCTGATCAAGAATATATAGACTTTATGGGGTCTGCCACGACTCCTTCTGCCAGTTACATACATTTCAACAAAAACATTATACCCTGATTTCCCATTTTCAATGGGTTCAATGTATAAAGATGAAGTTTGACGTTATCAACTGCAGAATACTCATAAACAGACCAAACATTAATTTATTTTAAATTTGAAGTATATAGCACTAATAGTGTTCAATATATACATTAAACATGTTGCAGGGCTCTAAATCCCTAAAAATGGGAAATGATTAATCAGTTTGGAGAAGCCTGCTTTAAATATGTACGAGATAATAGTACACATTTCTTTATAATTATGACAGAAAATGAAATTCTGTAAAATACATACATGTAAAAGTTGGCGACTCTAGCTTCAAAGGTAGCAGATATAATTTTATATGATTTTTGAAAATGTTTTAATCGATAACAAATAACGGGATGAATTACCCATTTTTGAAAAAAAAAGTCGATATGCGTGCTGTATATACGGACATTTACCAAAAAAAGAGATCGACGCGTTCATACATGCGGACAGATAGACGGATAGGGCTAAATCGACTCATCGTCCTGATCTGATATACATATACTTTATGGGATTTGCTAATTTTCCTTCTGCCTGTTACATACATTTGAATAAAACCATTATACCCTGATTTCCCATTTTCAATGGGTTCAGGGTATCAAAAATGGTGGATATGAAATTTCGATTTTAGTTCTAATTCCCCCCACCCTTACATCCACCCCTCAACCATAATTTGTAAATGGCGTATTTAAAGTACTATATACTTATTCTTTGGCAAATGCACAAATGCAGTTATGATAATAATCTGAAAGTTTCATGAAGATAGACCATCCACAAGAAAAGTTAGTTAGAAAAGCAGCATGCGTGTCTGTGCGTGCTTGGGTATGTGTGCCTGTGTTGTGGGTATGGGTGTGGGTGTGTATGTGTGTGTGCGAGCGTGTGTGTGTGCGAGCGTGTGTGTGATTGCCTATGTAAGCAGAAAGAATTATTGATGTATCTGTTCCTAAAATGGTTTAGGGGATCTCGTAGTCGAGCAGTCTCGACTAGAGCTTTCTTACTTTTTATACTCTGAACCCATTGAAAATGGTAAATCAGGGTATAATGGCTTTGTTTAAATATATTTAACAGGCTGAAGGAGGCGTGACAGACTCCAAAAAGAACACATATATTTTGTATCATGAATCGAGTCTTGCCCGTCTGTCTGTCTATATGTAAATATCAAATTTTGTTATATTACAGTATTGATCTTTACGTAAAATATATATTTAGTTGATTAGAACGACTAGCAGTCGCTTGTCCGCCTGTCGGTTTACATTATGTGTATTGAATAAACGAAGATTTAAAATATTTTTGACTGCACGGCGAACATATTATCATTAGAATTTCGTAAAAGAGTATGATAATTTAACAATTAAATTGAACCTTTATAACATGTATGCTTTAAAACATTTCCTCATTTTTTTTTAGGTTTGTGGTCAACTAAAGATCGTCGTGTAAACCGAAATGCGACATGTATAACACAATCAACTTGTGTTAATCAAAGTATAGCTATGAAAAAACTTGGTGATGGTGATAAACCCCTTATAGGACGATCGACTTAGAGACAAAACGCCATAAACCTTGTTGAGTAAGGAACATACTAATCTACAAGTATGTTCTATATATTAATTATAAAATTAAATAAAATGAGTGTATTTCGTATATGTGCATTGTATTTTTGATTGATTAATAAATTTAAACAGTTGGGATTATATTTGAGTTACGGAAAACGACTGTATATTTTTATACTCATTCACGAAAGTGAAATGAGTATATTAATTATGATCGTCTTGCTGGACGTCCGTCTGTCCGTATGTACGCAGTTTATTTCGGCTATTGAAGCCAGAGACTTGGAAGTCGTAGCACATTCTCGTGTATATCTGCGATTTATAAAGTGTTGAAATTTTCCCGATCCGCCCACTAGGGGAGTAGAAAATCGGGAAATGCATTTTTCGATATACCAGAAATCATGTTAGGGATAGAATGCTGAAATTGGGTATGTAGATCCGCCTCGACCACTCAAGATCACAAGCTATAGCGTATATATCCACATCCATAGTATGAAATGGTATTACGATTCTATAAACATTGATGAAAAAATTATATATCTATCAAATCGGACCTGAAGATATAGTGATTTTTCAGATTCTGCTATATTTTAGGCACTATTGATGCTAGAGACCTGAAATTTGATATATATACGCGAGTTGAGCACTCAAGTCCAATGAACTAAGGTGAATATATCTGCGCCCAAAGACGTTTTCGTATAAGCATAGCTATTATAATATAAACAAAGCAACAAAGTGTTGATATGTTGTGAGTATGATACTCTTACTTTACTTCGGGCATATGCCTGCTTGATATATTGTATACACTACAATACTGTGAGCATTCGATTTCAGCCTGAACTTATTACCTGTTTCGTCATAAAATATCTTGGCATAATACCTATAATGGATATAATAATATCCAACATACAAATCAATTATGATTTAATAAGTAACTAAATCCAGCCTTACAGCCACCCGTGTGGTCGTGGGGCTTTAGAATACAACCACAGTGAGAGGACGCTTTTCGTAAAAGGCGACTAAGATTCTGAACTAGCCAAGACCAAAATTTTATAAAAGTCCTGAAGTCACTACCAGGCAAGTAAACAGAAAAATCCTGCAGGATATGTTCAAGAAGATTTGCCTATGCAACGCTTCTAAGCCCAAAGTCATTTGTAATGACGAAATATGAAAAGTAGTGGCCTTGCATATAACAAATCGATATGTTTTTAAAAACATGAAGAAATTATAGCCAGAATTGATGTTAGCGATTTTGTACTCCAATGGAGTTCTCGACTTAGGTCAGATTTTCCAAAGGCTTGAAAGGCAAGCCGGTGTATATATAATCAGCCAAGTGGCACCGTGCAAAAGATCTTTGAACTAGTTTCAACAGACTCTTTTAATAATATGGGCAATAATATATTTTAGAGTAGCGCTACTTAAGCCGGTGACCCTAATAATTAATAACGATCGAGAAGCGATAATGTTTACATAACATGATAATTCTACTATCTGAAAAGGTGATTACTAAGACAGTTTATAGATTCGAAAATAAGTGTTGAAAAAATTGGTTTGATGAACTAATTTAAAGATATAAAAATAAATAAAAAACAAATAAGAACGTTGCAGTCGGGCGATACCGATTGCAGAATACTCATTCACAGCCCAAACGTTGATCCCATTATAATTAAAAAAATCATCGATAGCTATTGCCGTTTATATCTAGTACATCTTTAGAACTAGGATCTTCAAATCAATTTTATACAATTTTGATATTAGTTATATTTTAGATACCGGTTCTAGCAGCAGATCAGTGCGATTTTCTAATACATGTGCACACGCGCGCCTTTTTGCATATTCTAAAAATTGCGATTGATTTATGGATTTTCTAGCTGTTACTGTAGTTTTGTCAGATGATGCTCTGTTATTATATATATTAGCTACCATATGGTCAAGCAAGGCAATAGCAAGAAAGGCGACGCGAGTTATGTTAAAATAGCGGAGGTTCAAAGCCCCTCCAATGTTATGTTTTTTTTTTCATACATATTTTGTTTTTATTATAAACAAGTAAGAAAGCTCTAGTCGAGACTGCTCGACTACGAGATTCCCTGAACCCTTCGAGCAACAGCCATTTCAATAATTTTTAGGGTCTTTCTGCTTATACAAACACACACATACATAGACACACAAAGGCGCGCACGCATAAACACGCATGTGCTGCAGTGTTGGCTTACTATGGAAACTTAATTGTTTAATAAATTTTTTTGTAGACTTACGTTCTTCATGAAACTTTTAAATTGTTTTTATATCATTAATATGCGTGTATGTGCCGAAGCTCAAGTCTCTAGTATATTAAATACGCCTTTTACAAACTTATGGGTGAGGGGGTGGATATAGGGGTGGGGGGTGAAATTGAACAAAAACCGAAATTCCCTAACGTACATATCTACATTTAAAATTTGGACACTAGCTATAAAGATTTAGGAGATATAATTTTATAACTGTCTTTCGATAAGGGTTTTTATCGATAAAAAATAACTGGACGAGTTATCGATTTTTGGTGATAAACTCGATATGCGCGCTGTATATACGGTCATTTAAAAAAAAAAGTTCAAGTCTCTAGCTTCTATATCTTCTGAAATCGACGCGTTCATACATACGGACGGACGGACGGACAGGGCTAAATCGACTCATTTCGTCACCCTGATCAAGAATATACATATATACTTTGTGGGGTCTGCCACGCCTCCTTCTGCCTGTTACATACTTTTAACAAAACCATTATACCCTGATTTTCCATTTTCAATGAATTCAGGGTATAAAAAAAAATAATTTATTGAGAAGCTGCGAGCTTTAATGAAGGGCACTTAATACTTTTCTTTTTCTTAATCGAACAATTTTATATGTTTAAATTTGTTTATTCTTAAATAACCCTCATAACATATACGCATATATGTATGTATGTATATAATGTATATACATATATACATACAGATACACTTAAGTCTGCACGCATAGCATCAAGGATTCCAGCCTTCTTATACACGCGGTCACTTTTATGTGTGTATGTGTGTACTCTAGCGTTTTCTAAGAATCTCAAATGCGACTGATTTGTTTTTGCATTGTTCTTGAAGTTTTCAACCGCTATTCTGGCTTTTCTTTGCTATAAGGCGTCATAGCAAGAATGTCATTTCGTTTTATTTACTGTTATTGAAAGCAGGCGGTATTGCTGTCGGCAGAGGCGTCGGTTAAATTCGTTTTAGTTATTTTGAAAAACATGCTATTTGGCTTTGGTGCGAGTTCAAATCCCGCGGAAAACTCTTTTTTGTAAATTGCGAATTTTTGTTATTTTAGCTTCTTTTATATTTTTTGAATTTTATAAAAATGTTTACTTCCGTGTTATCAATGCCTATTAAGCGTATTTGTATATACATGTACATACATAGATGGCTCACGCATATAAATGTCGCAATTTGATACTACAAATGCCGATTGCCACGCCCCTAGTGGCCGTAGACGCCTCATTTTAGGCCAGTACTTAGAACGAGCTAACAGTAACGTACATGCCAAATTTGAATGCTTACGCTCCAAAAATGTGAAAATTACAGGGTATTTTTCGATATGCCACGCCCCCAAAGAGGCGTAACGATTATTTTTGGGACATCGATAAAGGATGTTACCAATAACTCAACTATCTAAATTTGAAGCTTCTAGCTCTTCAACTGTAGGAGATATAAGCTTTTGCGGTTTGCCACGCCCCCTTTGGGCGGACATATATCCACCATAGCTCGTTAGACTTGGGTTGTCACCCCGCGTATATGTAATATATTTCAGGTCTCTAGCATCAATAGTGCCTATAATATAGCAAAATTTAAAAAATCACTATATCTTCAAGTCCGATTTGCCACGCCCCTAGTGGGCGTTAACATAAAATTCAGAATCATAACAGTAGCTCACGTGCAAAATTTCAACTTTCTAGCTTTATAACTTTCGGAGATACAGTTTTATCCGATTTGCCACGCCCCCAATGGGCGTATATATATAGCTTGATGGACTTGGGTGGTCGACGCGGAGATATATACGAGTATGTGTTCCAAATTTAAAGTCTTTAGCTTCTAGCCGAAATTAACTGCGTTCATACGGACAGACAGAAAGGCGGACATTGCACAAAACCAATATACTAATTCACTTCGTGAATGAGTATAATAATAATAATATGAAAAACTACATCTAAGCGAACGCAACGAAGAAACAAAAAATAAAACAAGTAAGAAAGCTCTAGTCGAAACTGCTCGACCGGACCTGCTCCCCTGAACCCTTCGTAGAACTGATATTTCAATAATTCTTCGCGTCTTTCTGCTTACAAAAGAAAAACACACATGCATAGACACACACACATAGGCACACATAGGCGCGCACGCATAAACACGCATGGACTGCAGTGTGGGCTTACCATGGGAACTTCATTGTTTAATAACTTTTTTTGTGGACGTACGTTCTTTATGAAACTTTCAGATTGTGGTTTTATCATTTGTATATTTGCCAAAGCTCAAGTCTCTAGTATTTGAAATACGCCTTTTACAAAGGTGTTGGTGAGGGGGTGGATATAGGGGTGTGGGATAAATTATAACAAAAATCGAAATTCTATAAAATGCACATGAGTCTACATTTAAAATTTGGAGATTCTATCTTTAAAGATGTAGGAGATATAATTTTATAACTGACTTTCGATAAGGTTTTTTATCGATAAAAATAACGAAGTGAGTTATCGATTTTTGGTGATAAACTCGATATCCGCGCTGTATATACGGTCATTTAAAAAAACAGTTCAAGTCTCTAGCTCTTATATCTTCTGAAATCGACGCGTTCATACCTACGGACAGACGGGCAGACGGACGGACGGACAGACGGACAGACAGACGGACAGGGCTAAATCGACTCAGTTCGTCGCCCTGATCAAGAATATATATACTTTATAGGGTCTGCCACGCCTCCTTCTGCCTGTTACATACATTTCAGCAAAAACATTATACCCTGATTTCCCATTTTCAATGGGTTCAGGGTATAACAAGTAAGAAAGCTCTAGTCGAGACTGCTCGACTACGAGATACCCTGAACCCTCCGAGCAACAGCCATTTCAATAATTTTTAGTGTCATTCAGCTTAAGCAAACACACACACACACGCAAACATATACATAGACACCCATAGGCACGCACGCATTAACAGGCATGGGCTGCAGTGTGGGCTTACTATGGGAACTAAATTGTTCAATAACTTTTTTTGTGGACGTACGTTCTTCATGAAACTTTCAGAATGTGGTTTTATCATTACTATGCGTATATTTGCCAAAGCTCAAGTCTCTAGTATTTGAAATACGCCTTTTACAAACTTATGTGTGAGGGGGTGGATATAAGGGTGGGGGGTGAAATTGAACAAAAATCGAAATTCTATAACGTACATATCAATCTACATTTAAAATTTGGATACTCTAGCTCTAAAGATGTAGGAGATATAATTTTATAACTGCATTTCGATAAGGTTTTTGATCGATACAAAAATAACGGGATGAGTTATCGATTTTTAGTGATAAACTCGATATCCGCGTGCTATATACGAGCATTTTAAAAAAAGTTGAAGTCTCTAGCTTCTATATCTTCTGAAATCGGCGCGTTCAAACATACGGACGGACGGACAGACGGACGGACGGACAGACGGACAGGGCTAAATCGACTCAGTTCGTCGCCCTGATCAAAAATATATATAATTTATGGGGTCTGCCACGCCTCCTTCTGCCTGTTACATACATTTCAACAAAACCATTATACCCTGATTTCCCATTTTATATAAATTTGTATAAAATAATGAATCAATAGGTAGCTTGAGTTTTTGACACAATTCTTAACAGTAGCTTAAAAATATTGTAGTAATAATAAAAGGTTGCTTAACACAACCGCTGTAGATTTAAAGGCCCTTGACAGGCACAAGGCTTATTCAAGTAAGATAAACATACATACACATAGGCGCGCACGCATGGGCTGCAGTGTGGGAACTTTATTGTTTAATAACTTTTTTTTTGAACGTACGTTCTTCATGAAACTTTTAGATTGTGTTTATATCATTAATATGCGTGTATGTGCCGAAGCTCAAGTCTCTAGTATTTGAAATACCCCTTTTACAAACTTATGGGTGAGGGGGTGGATATAGGGAAGGGGGGTGAAATATAACAAAAACCGAAATTCTATAAAGTACATATAAATCTACATATAAACATTTGGAGGCTTTAGCTCTAAAGATGTAGGGGGTATAATTTTATAACTGGTTTTCGATTAGGGTGTTTATCGATCAAAAAAAATAACGAGAAGAGTGTGATAAGCTCGATATGCGCGCGCTATATACGGATATTTCTAAAAAAAAAGTAGAAGTCTCTAGCTCTTATATCTTCGCGCATAAGAATTCTCTCATTGGAGGCACTCGAAGAATTGTTTATCAACAACATCAAAGTGATACAAAAAATCGAAGCGCATTCAAACATCATTATAATAGCGCTCGTCACCCTGTTTATAACCGCCATTCTCATCATTTTCTTATTCCATCTAATGATAAGGAAAATGAGGAAAAAAGTCCTTCTACAACTTGAACAGAAATATCATCCTACAATATGCGCCAAAAACAATGCAATAACAATCAACATGCGGAAACTCGAAACCCCAAACATCCTATTCAACAACATACCATTCTTTTAAAAATCACTTGAGAACAGTGTAAATCAAAGGAGAGAAGAGTTAACGACAAATAAATTTATGCCAAAATAAAATATCATATTCAGCTTATTAGAAATTGCTGACTTAGCGGCTGATTAATTTCCTGCATACGCCAATTCAGCCTGCATAATTCTAAGAAAAATAACAACACGCGCAACTCCAAGTTGCCCAACAGGCCAATGACATCGCCGATGACAGCGCTGCCAATGAAGCTGCCGCTAAAGCCACAGGTTGTTATGGATAGTTTTGATTTAAGTAAATCAGTTGCTAATTGGAGTCGAAAGAATAAAAATCAATAAAAATAAAACTTCACATACAAATCCTATATATTTTTGTATCAACTTTAGTTAATGATAATTTAACCACTTTTTACAAAGATGAATACGTAAACAGGTCAAATTGACCCTTTTTACAAAAATTGCATACATATAAGTTAAACAGGTAAGAAAGCTCTAGTCGAGACTGCTCGACTACGAGATCCCCTGAACCCTTCGAGCAACAGTCATTTCAATAATTTTTAGCGTCTTTCTGCTTATACAAATACATACATACACACGCAAACACACATACATAGTCCCACATAGGCGCGCACGCATAAACACGCATGGGCGGCAGTGTGGGCTTAGTATGGGAACTTAATTATTTAATAAATTTTTTGTGGACGTACGTTCTTCATGAAACTTTTAGATTGCCGAAGCTCAAATCTCTAGTATTTCAAATACGCCTTTTACAAACTTAAAGGTGAAGGGTTGGATATAGCGGTGGGGGGTAAAATTCAACAATAATCGAAATTCTATAACGTACATATGAATCTACATTTGAAATTGGAAGACTCTAGGTATAAAGATGTAGGAGATATAATTTTATAGCTGATAGCCGAGCCATTTGCGTCACCTACAGACTGAGCGCAATCAGAACAGTCTCTAACGACGCGGCGCTCGTCATAGCCGGCATGGTGCCTCTGGAGGACTTAGTCACCGAAGCCGTGGAGCGGAATGCACACGAGCATATACGACGCAATGATATCAGTGTGAACAGCATTGCACGATGGGAAAGATGGTGGATTAGCTCATCTAAAGGGCGGTTGACACGCACTCTCATCGCGGAGCTTGAGCCATGGGTAAACTGCAAATACGGCGAGGTTAATTTTTATCTTTCACAGATTCTTTCGGGACATGGATGCTTTCGGAGCTACTTGAAGCGCTTTGGCCACGATGAAACTTACGAATGCTCTTGGTGCGGACGAGGTCTGGTGGAGGACGCCAACCACTTCTCATTCGAATGTGGACGGTTCCTAGAGGAGAGGAGTTGTCTGGAAGAAGCAGGGGGAAGCTCCATTAGAGTGGACAACATGGTCAACGCCACGCTAGAATCGTAGGAATCGTAGAAAATTCAGTTTTTTCGATTTGCCACGCCCCTACTGGGCGTAGGTACCTCATGTTTGTCCAGTTCTTAGAACGAGCTAACGGTAAGCTAATTGCAAAATTTGGATGCTTACGCTCTAAACATGTTGAAATTACAGAGTATTTTTCGATATGCCACGCCCCTAAAGGGCGAAACAATTATTTTTAGGGCATCGATAGGGGGGTTACCAGTAACTCAACTATTTTATATCCACTATTTTGAAAACCCTAAACTCGTTGAAAATGGGAAATCAGGGTATAATGTTTTGTTGAAATGTATGTAACAGCCAGAAGGAGGCTTGACAGACCTCATAAAGTATATACATATATTCTCGATCATGGCGACGAGCTGAGTCGATGTGGCCCTGTTAGTCCTCCCGTCGGTCCGTCCGTCTGTCCGTATGTATGAAAGCGTCATTCTCAGAAGTTATAAGAGCTAGAAACTTCAACTTCTTTTTTAAATGTTCATATATAGCGCACGCATTTCGAGTTTTTTCTCTTAAAATCGATACCTACCTCTTTATTTTACATCGATTAAAAAGCGTATCGAAAATTAGTTATAAAATTATTTCTTTTAAATCTTTGCAGCTAGAGTCTCCATATTTTTAATATATTTTTAGATGCATTTCATACAATTTCGATTTTTGTTTTATTTTAGATACCGGATTCAAATTCACCAGAATCACTAGACCCACAACTGCGGTCGTTTGTTTTTTGCTAGTGGCTATATATTCCTGTGCAAGGTTTGAACCGTGGCTTGCTGTGGCTTTTATAATTGCTTTTTTAATTTTGCTCTAGTGTTTGTATTTCTTGGCGCTCTTCCCATTTCACTCTTTAAACGTTGAGTGCTAGTACTAACCAGAGAGTACATAGACCGGATACGTAGTCTTAAAGCTTTTTGCACGATTTTTCTGGAGGTTTGGGTCTCACACAACTTCGTATTTGCTCGGCCCCTCACTTTTAGGGTCGGGCTACGAAAATATATGAAAGCACAATCATTTCGTTTCATGCGCTCGACCGAGATGGTCGACTTTTGAACGGAAGATCCCTCTATGCTTAATGTTTTCCTGCTCTCTCTCTCTCGATGCTCTCTGCTCTCTCAAATATTTATATGTATGTATGCATGTGAGCACAAGCAGCAGCTCACAAAAATTTAAATTTCTTCGCAGCAAGAACCCATGCCTTTCCTTCTGTGCGAAGAGTATAACGAGCTCATCAAGCCGTTTACCATGCTCATGTAATATGTTTGCGTTTTCGTTATTATTTGTGGGAAGGGTATGAAAGCGTTGGTGCGCATATTGAAAATATATTCGCAACGAGCGTGCACACACACACTACAGCCCCTTGCTACATGTATGAGCATTTGTATGCCTGTGCTTGAAGCTCTAGCTGCCTGTAGCAATTTTAGAGTCCCACATTTGCATTTGGTAGATCTTGTGAGCTACACACACTTACATACATATGTTTGATTGTGTGTATGCACCTGACTTTATATTTACGTGTGTGTACATATGTGCATGTGTGTATAAGCGCGCCTCTGCAATTCGAACCCAAAATCGCTCATACAATTCTAATTTGCTGTAGGCACATGCCAATGCTTATGTCCCATGCATACACACACATACCAGTCACATAGGCATACAAATGCTTCTACAAGTGATATCCCCTGCATACACACAATCAAACATATGTATGTAAGTGTGTGTAGCTCACAAGATCTACCAAATGCAAATGTGGGACTCTTAAATTGCTACAGGCAGCAAGAGCTTCGTACACAGGCATACAAATGCTCATGCATGTAGCAAGGGACTGTAGCGTGTGTGTGCACGCTCGTCGCGAAAACATTTTCAATATGCGCACCAACGCTTGCATACCCTTCCCACAAATAACCATGAAAAAGCTAATATTTTGCATGAGCATGGCAAACGGTTTGAAGAGTTCGGTATACTCTTCACATAGAAGGGAAGACGGGTTCTTGCTACGAAGAAATTTCAATTTTTGTGAGTTGCTGCTTGGGTACATACATACATATACATTTTCGAGAGAGCAGAGAGCATAGAAAGAAAGAGAGAAAAGAAGAAAAAAAAAATTAGAGCATAGAGGGTTCTTTTGTTCAATAGTCCATCTCGGTCGAGCGCATGAAGACGAATGATTTTGTGCTCCCATATTTTCGTAGCCTGAACCCAAAAAGTGAAGAGCCGAGCAAATACGAAGTGGTCTAGGAGATTACGCTTCAAAATAAGTGTGCAAAACGCTTTACACTAGTTGGCTACGTGAACTTACTCAGATGTGCAGGCCTCGCTTAAGCCGCTGATATGCACCAATGTCCTGATTGGTGTCGCTGACGTTCCGCAAGGATTCCCACAGGATGTCCTTGCAGTCCCACGATGTCCTTCCTGTTCCCACGATGTCTTGGGAGTCCTGATTGGCCACTCGCGTTGATTCTCACTTAACTTTCTTCACGCACTTAAACTTCAGACTTCTGACTTTCACTCTCTGTATTCTCTTTTAATCTCGGTTTTCACTGACTATCCTGTATGGAGCTGCTAGTGGCCTTTTATACCCCAGCCACAGGCCCTGCTCGTGTGGTAACGGGGCCTGTTCGGCTCTGGAGCGGGGCCTCTCTGCCGTTATTGTCCATAAAAACGGTAGAGTGGCGTGATCTGGGTGACGCCACTTTCCCGCCAAATCGCGTGGCAGCCTCCCATTGGCCGAAGTACCGTTGGTGCCCTGCGAGTGAAAGTGTCCACTACTATCACCCGGCCCGAACGGCACCTCGGCTAACGGTCACCGATGATCGTCGTGCGTGCGACGCGAACCCATTGCTGAATCTGTAGGAGCGAAAAAGACCGACTCTAACAGGACTTTGCCCCCTTTCCAGTGCGAGGGTCGCTCCTACAGTATTCGCTTCGTTGTGTGGAGCAACATGTATATGCACGTATATGCATATAAACGCACAGCACATTAATACGTGCATACCCATATTGCTCCTCACAAAGTAGAGAAATTTAGTGAAACAATTTCACTATTATGAATATTATTACGTAGTGAATACGCTAATATCATATTGTACACTAAAACCATGCAAAAATAGACTTTTAAGTTTAGAGTTTAAGCCACGTAGATTTTATTAATCAGAGACAGCTGAGAAGAAGTTTGTAAATTATTTAATTTTTTGGTACAATGTTTGATGAAGATCGCACCGATGGTAAATTTACTGAAATAGGAGTCGATCTGTTATGATTTTTAGGTTTAAATTCATGAACAACTACATGAGGAGGCCAGAAATTAGGATCACATAGAGTTTTAAAGTATTCGACCGGCACATTGATCTTGAATGAAGCAATTTCCCGCGGAGTTTCGAAACTAAACTTCTATATAAAAACATTAGCCGAAGTCTTGCTTGTAATAAAAGCAGATACTGCCTCACAGGTCGTATCGGATGAAAGCCTAGATAGGAAAACTTGCTTTCGAAGTGAGACGAGAGATAAAGTAATGCCAGGAGAGGCTGAGTTATTGTCACTCATTGTTTCAACAACAATTAAAGAATATTCCAATTTTTGAACAGGGACTTAAGTTTCAATAGCAGCGTCAACAGGCAAAACAATAGATTCAGGAGCAGGTGATGTGGGATCTAGTGAGCAAGCAAGCAAGCAAATTAGGTGAAGATGTTAGCACGGAATGAGGTACTAACAACGAAGAAACCTCCAATTGAGAAGGGCGACTCTTGAAGCTTTACTGAGCTAATATTTCTTCAGCAGCAGCCATATCACTGGATAACTGCTTAGAAATCTTCTTCAATTTTAACAAGTCAGAAAGCTCTAGTCGAGACTGCTCCTGAGAGAGACGCTAAAAATTATTGAAATGAATGTTGCTCGAAGGGTTCAGGGGATCTCGTAGTCGAGCAGTCTCGACTAGAGGTTTCTTACTTGTTTGTTGAATAATTTCGTTTGTAGACGTACAATCTTAATGAAAATTTCAGAACGTAATCATAATGTGTAAATGTGTGTACATTCCAAAGCACAAGTCTCTAGTACTTGATATACGTTTTTTACAAATTGTGGCCGCAGGGGGCGTGGTATCCAAAATCTGTAAATTACAAAATGTGTGTATCTATCAAATGTATATTCACAGTAAATCTGAAGTTTTCAGGTTTAATAGTGTTCAAATAAAGCGGAAAAAGCAATATCAATTTATCGATTATTTTCGATGAAAAAGATATTGAATGAGTTATCGAAAAAATAAGATAAACTTGTACTGCCTATGGTATACACAAGTATGCATACCAAATTTCAGCTCTCTAGCTCTTATAATTTCTGAGATTCTCCTTCGGACAGGGCTGAATGCCAATGCTTATGTCCCATGCATACACACACATACAAGTCACATAGGCATACAAATGCTTCTACAAGTGATATCCCACAATTGTAAGCATCGCGTCCGCTGCATACACACAATCAAACATATGTATGTAAGTGTGTGTAGCTCACAAGATCTACCAAATGCAAATGTGGGACTCTGAAATTGCTACAGGCAGCTATAGCTTCAAGCAGAGGCATACAAATGCTCATACATGTAGCAAGGGGCTGTAGTGTGTGTGTGCACGCTCGTTGCGAAAATATTTTCAATATGCGCACCAAATAATAACGAAAACGCAAACATATTACATGAGCATGGCAAACGGCTTGATGAGCTCGGGAGAGAGAGAGCAGGAAAACATTGAGCATAGAGGGATCTTCCGTTCAAAAGTCGAACATCTCGGTCGAGCGCATGAAACCACTAACCAGACAACTCATAGACCGGACACGTAGTGTAAAGCGTTTTGCACACTTATTTTGAAGCGTAATCTCCCAGACCACTTCGTATTTGCTTGGCTCTTTACTTTTAGGGTTCAGGCTACGAAAATATGGGAGCACAAAATCATTCGTCTTCATGCGCTCGACCGAGATGATCAACTATTGAACAAAGAACCCTCTATGCTCAATTTTTTTTTCTTGCTCTCTCTCTCTCTCTGCTTTGTACTCTCTCAAATGTATATATGTATGTGTGCATGTGAGGACAAGCAGCAGCCCACAAAAATTGAAATTTCTTCGCAGCAAGAACCCATATCTTCCCTTCTGTGTGAAGAGTATACCAAACTTTTTAAACCGTTTGGCATGCTCATACAAAATATTTGTGTTTTCGTTATTATTTGGGTGTGAACAAATTTGAGGGAAGGGTATGACAGCGTTGGTGCGCATATTCGAAATGTTTTCGCGACGAGCGTGCACACACACACTACAGCCCCTTGCTACATGTATGAGAATTTGTATGCCTGTGTGTGAAGCTCTTGCTGTCTGTAGTACTTTTAAGGCCCAGCATTTGCATTTGGTCGATCTTGTGGAGTGTTCACATACACATACATTTGATTGTGTGTACGCATGGGAGGCGATGCTCACAACTATGGGATATCACTTGTAGAAGCCTTTGTATGCCTGTGTGCCTTAACATGTGCATGTGTGTTTGCCTCTGTTTGTATGCATGGGAGATGAACATTGGCGTGTGCCTACCACAACTTAGAATTGTGTGAACGATTTTGGGTTCGAATTGCAGAGACGCGCTTATTTTTAAGTAACTGACTAACAAGTACACTTCCCAATACTTTTTATATGTTTTTTAACTTGCATTTAAGCACCTGATATTATTTCAATGATCGTGCGTTTGCCTATCAGAATAAATTAAAAAAATAAATGTAGTACCTGATTAAGCTCAGTGGTCAAAATGGGATTTTCGATCCCTTACATCTGTGCAGATATGTACGTACAGGGGAAATTTACATTTTTTAAAATAAGCATATGTTGATACATATACAAGTCAAGATGTCGTACAAATCATGCAAGTAAAAAACATATAACAAGTATTGGGAAGTATACTTGTTAGTCAGTTACTTAAATATAAGCCCCTAGGCGCGCACGCATGGGCTGCAGTGCGGGCTTACTATGGGAAATTAATTGTTTAATAACTTTTTTTGTGGACGTACGTTCTTCATGAAACTTTTAGATTGTTTTTATATCATTAATATGCGTGTATGTGACGAAGCTCAAGTCTCTAGTATTTTAAATACGCCTTTTACAAAGGTGATGGTGAGGGGGTGGATATAGGGGTGGGGGTGAAATTTAACAAAAATCAAAATTCTATAACGTAATTATGAATCTACATATAAAATTTGGAGACTCTAGCTCTAAAGATGTAGGGGATATAATTTTATAACTGCATTTCGATAAGGTTTTTTATCGATAAAAATAACGAGATGAGTTATCGATTTTTGGTGAAAAACTCGATATGTGCGCTGTATTTACGGTCATTTAAAAAATAAAATTTGCAGTCTCTAGCTCTTATATCTTCTGAAATCGACGCGTTCTAACATACGGACAGACGGACAGACGGACAGACGGACGGACGGACGGACGGACGGACAGACGGACAGACGGACAGACAGACGGACAGGGCTAAATCGACTCAGCTCTTCGCCCATATCAAGAATATATATACTTTGTGGGGTGTGCCACGCCTCCTTCTGCCTGTTACATGCATTTTAACAAAACCATTATACCCTGATTTCCCATTTTCAATGGGTTCAGGGTATAAATAGAAGAAGAAAATAGTAAAAGAAAGCATAATATGTGGATGATGCCCCGCTCCAGACTTTTCGCTTCTTATTTTTTGCGGGTCCCGCCGATATGCTGCGCGCAGAGAATTAACTTTTTTTTTAATGACTGCACCGCACGGTTGGGCTTTCATCATGTTCTTTGTATTTTAGAACAAGAGTTTCCCAAGATTTGGTTCTCTTATTCTCTTATATTAGGGGTGAATTATAACAAAAGTCAAAATTCTATAACGTTTATTCGAGTCTACATATAAAATTTGGAGACTATAGCTCTAAAGATGTAGGAGATATAATTTAATAACTGACTTTCGATGAGGTTTTTTATCGATTAAAAATAACATGATGAGTTATCGATCTTTGGTGATAAGCTTGAAAGCAGATACTGCCTCACAGGCCGTGTCAGATGAAACGACAGATAAGGTAATGCCAGGAGAGACTGACTTATTGTCACTCTTTGTTTGAACAACAATAAGAGATATATTTAATTTTTAAACAGGGACTTGAGTTTCAATAGCAGCATCAGCATATGGAACAATAGATTCGGAACCGGTTAATATAGGGCCCAGTGAGTTAAGAGCCGATGACAAAACAGAAACACAAGATGAGAGAGATGGTGCGAGCGAATTAGGTGACGATGCTAAGCCAAAAAGTACCAAACAACAGAGGAGCTTCAAATCGAGAAGGGCGACTCTCGAATTTATACTGAGTTAGTATTTTTTCAGTAGTAGCCATATCACTGGATAACTGCATAGAAATCTTCTTCAATTTTAAAAATTGAGCCCTTACAGCGCTATACATTTTAAATCGGACAAGACCAGTGAACGGCCCCACTACCATCACGACCAGTGAGACCTGTACATTTAGTGTGCATCAAATTATCGCACAACCAGCAATTTACAAATTCCGCTTGTGCAGAGTCCACTGGCTGCCTAATTTTTTGCAGCAACTCATATTCGCAATTGGGATCAAAGTAGATATTACCGAAATGAAGCAGACATATCAAAACAAAGAGAGTGAAACATATGTTGATAGAGCGAGTCCAACAACAAAACACTAGACAAAAAGCAAATAATGCAAATATCAAACCGACGCTGCATCGAGCCTCACAGATTAAAAAAGCAATTATAGAAAACACAGCAAACCACGGAATGCTATATCGGCTCAACTCATCAAGAATATTTACGCATTATACCCTGATTTCCCATTTTCAATGGGTTCAGAGTGTAAAAAGAGAAGAGAAATGGTCCCAAATGACTACCCTGAGATACACAAGGCGAAACAAAGATACGTTTAGAAATAGCTTTTCTCAGCAAGATTCTTTGGGCTGCACCTTTCAAATAGGATGAAATCCAGTACACAAGTTTAGGGGAAAATCAAGCTTTGGCGATAGTCAATCAAGCTTTGGCGATAAACTGAGTCAAATGCTTTACTAAATCAGTATAAATAAAACTATTTTGCATTTTATTAGATAAACTGTCTTTGACAAGGTAAGTATATTTTAGTAAATTAAAGGAGACTGGTCGATTCCGTGCATGGTTGAATAATATATTTGCAAAAATATTGGAAAGCCGATGTTATAATTTTTACTCTTGATCACTCATTATACCCTGAACCCATTGAAAATTGGAAATCAGGGTATAATGGTTTTGTGAAAAGTATGTAACAGGCAGAAGGAATCATCGCAGACCCCATAAAGTATATATATTCTTGATCAGGACGATGAGCTGGGTCGATATAGCCCTGTCCGTCAGTCCGTCCGTCCCTATGAGTGCGTCGATCTCAGAAGTTATAAGAGCTAGAGAAATTTTGTATGCATACACGTGTATACCATACGCAGTATGGTACAGTATACGATAACTCATTCGATATATTTTGTATCGAGCATAATCGATAAATTGATATCGTTTTTTCAGCCTTATTTGAACACTATTGGACCTAGAGACTTCAGATTTACTGTGTATATACATTTGATGGATACACACATTTTGTAATTTACAGATTTTGATACCACGCCCCCTACGCTTCCAATTTGTAAAAAACGTATATCAAGTACTAGAGACTTGTGCTTTGGAATGTACACACATTTACACATTATGATTACGTTATGAAAGTTTCATTAAGATTGTACGTCTACAAACGAAATTATTCAACAAATAAATTCTCATAATATTGCCCACACTGCAGCGCAGGCCAAGCGCTGTCGCTGCTTACTGCGCAGTTAGCAGAGCGCGGGCCTTTGCGTGCGGGTGGATGCATGTGTATGTGTGTGTGCTTAAAAGGACTGCAGAATGATTGGACCATTAGCATGGAGGGTTCAGGGTATCTCCTAGTCGAGCAGTCTCGACTAGAGTCTTCTTACTTGTTTTGATAATAAAATTCAATGATTTTCAAGCGTTGTTCGCTTGTGAGACGATTCATGGTTAAATTATAGACCAAACTGAAGGTGTTTGACAATGTAATAAAACACGAAACGTGCGTCAGCTGTTTAAACCAGTGTTGCCAAAAAGATAATAGCTAAATAGTTCAGGGGATTTCGTAGTCAAGCAGTCTTGACTAGAGCTTTCTTATATATACATATATATATATTTCTGAGTATATGTGTATATTCTTGATCTGGTCGATGAGCTGAATCGATTAGGCCTTGTCCGTATGTCTGTCCGTATGTGCAAGCGCGTCGATCTCAGAAGATATAAGAGCTAGAGACTTGAATTTTATTTTTAAATGTCCGTATATACATATCCCAAAATCAATAACTCAGCCCGTTATTTTGTTATCAATTAAAAAAATGATCGAAAATCAGTAGCGGACCTGAACAAGGTCGAGGCCAGGGCTTCTTTGGGTGGCGTCATGAGGCTCTACACTGCTGATGCTGCTACCTTCCGCAGCATTGTTAACTGGCTGGAGAATGAGCAGTACGAGTTACATTGCTACCAATTGAAAGAAGACAGGCCGTATAGAGTCTGCGTTAAAGGCTGCAAGCTACAGTACCTTAAATAGCCAGATTAAGGAGGAGCTAGGCAAAATTAGCCACAATGTCATTGATGCCCATACGCCACAACGACGCAGTGAGCCAGGTACCTAAAGATAGCCCAGTCAACATGTTCTACTTGAATATCGCTGCAGGCGATCCTGGCAGTTAAAACACTCTGCCGCACGAGAGTCTTAATTGAACCGCTTCGTAAACGGACTGCCGTAATGCAATACCACAGATGCCGGCAGTTCGGCCACACAGCTAAGTATTGTCGCCAGACGCACATATGCGTGAAATGTGCCGGAGAACATCCTTCAAAAGACTGCACTCGACCACGCAATGAGCTTTGCACCTGCTTCAACTGTGGGGAGCAACACCCTGCAAATTATTCGGGATGCACCAAATATCAAGCGTTCCTACAACGCTCCAGACCCTGAATTGGTGTAGGCGGCAGAAGCGCAAGCAACAAGCGACCACTAGCTATTCCTAGAGGCAGACCGGTTGCCACTCCTCGAAGCGACGTCTCATATGCGGATGTAGCTAAGCAACAACAGCAGCAGGCCCAACATCAACAGCTACAGGAGCCGGTTAAAGACAGGAGCCGCAGCCGCCAAAGGACAACGAGGGATCCACATCATCCGATTGCCAGCAGCAACATTGACGCCATTTTGCAAGCGCTTAATGAAAGCATTATCTCTCTGCTCACTCCAAGAGAAGCAGATAGAGCTAATGATGATGATGCTGAAACAGCAACAACAACAGACACAGCAGCAGGGGCAAATACTTAATTTGCTCACAGCTCTTTAAGCGTAGAGGACACCATAATGATGCGTGTGGAACGCTGATGGTGTTGCCACGAAGCTGCACGAAGTAGAGTGCTTCGTGCGGCGACACGAGATTGATGTTTTGCTGCTCAGCGAGACACACTGTAAGGTGCAACAAGCACCGACCCGAGTACCGGCAACGCCAAAGACGGCGCAGCTATCCTAATCAGGTCTACTCTGGTTCATTTCCCGCTAACACCACAAAAGTAACGTTCTGGCGACAGGGGGATTACGCTCTGACGAAAGGATTGATGAGCGTCCACGATGATATAAGAGCGGTCGTTGAGCTCAGCTCCGATCATCTACCTCTCATAATTACTCTGACGCTCTATGCTAAACTAGGACGGAACGGCTAATCACAAGGCGCACTAACCTGGATTGGTTCCATGAGCACCTCGAGTGGACACTGCACCTCAATATGGAGATGAGCTCTGGATATTGATGATGCTATCGACCTGTTCAATTCCTCTGTCCAGGCAGCAGCTAGAATGGCCCTGGCTCAGCGCTCCAGAGACCCGCTGCAGACAAGATTCCGGTAACCAGAGAAATTCTGCTGTTCATTGCCGAAAAGAGGCGCATACGCGCTAGATGGATGAAGTCTCTTCACCCCTTGGACAAAGCTGAGTGGAAAAGAGCAGCGAGTAGGCTCCTCCGAGCACTTGCGGAGCACAAATCTGCATGGTTTGATGAGAGACTTGCCAATACTGGGGTTGCAAGTGACGCAACGCATTCACTCTGGAAGGCCACGCGTGGTATTAAAAGGCGTTGCGTAAGGAAAGCGCCTCTGGCTAACAGTAACGGGACATGGTGTCGGACGGACTTGGAGCAAGCAGAGGTGTTTGCTGCGCACCTTGCCGAGCGCTTCCAGCCATTCAATCTGGACAGCCTGCAAGAAGTCCAGGATACTGATGACCAGCTGACTCAAGCGCTTCAAATGGATCTGCCTATCGAGCCATTCATTCCAAGTGAGGTAGAGGAAGTTATTGCAAGCCTGAAAACGAATAGAGCGCCGGGACACGACGACATCTGCAATGCCATTCTGAAGGCACTGCCCAGACATGCGGTTTGCTTCATAGCGTTGGTGTTCAATGCCATAGTAAGGCTGCAATACTTCCCTCCCCAGTGGAAGCTTGGATTAATCACCATAATCCACAAGCCGGGCAAGCCGGAAAGATAAGTCTCCTCCCTTCGATATCGAAGGTGCTGGAAAGACTTATTGCTGTTCGGCTGGTGATGATTATGGAAGCTCGAGGAATTATCACGGAGCACCTATTTTCCGTTGTCGACCAAATACTAATGGCGTACGACAAAAAGGACTATTGCAACACACTCTATCTAGACATCCAGGAGGCGTTCGATGGTGGTACGCCAGAATGCTGCTGAAAATCAAACGGACTCTTCCTGCGCCATATTTTGGACTGCTCAAGTCATACCTTGAGGGATGACGATTCGCGGTGCGTTTTCATACGGCGCACAGTGGACGATTTCATAGGCCAAAAATAAATTTTTTTTTTTTTAAATTTACAACTCTATGAATTTTTTATTACTTAAAAGAACAATTAATTCCACTGTAAGCTCATTTTTGCACTATCCCATTCGCACGCGCTACGAATAGCAGCAAAAGAGAGACAAAAAAACCCGTGGCGTGCGCAGCCTCGCTAAAAAGCTTTCGCTTGGCAAAACAATTAAATTTTAATATTAAATCGTGGTTAATTGGCATAAATTATGATGCATATTGAAAGAAAAGGTTAATACCATATAACAAAGTGAACTGTGTATAATAATATGTTGTATTATTGTTTTAGTAATAGATTGTTCGCAATGGCCTGTTTAATGTAGTTTTCTCTTTACACTGATTTCAGTTGGAGAAAAAGTTGTAATCCCCGTCGCGCCCCCAAATGAACTTTTTTGTTTTATATTTGTTAATGTTTTCTAAGTTTGTATTCTTAATTTCAGCTGCCACCTTTCACCTCCCATTCTGTTTTTCGTGTTCTTCTACCATGCGTTTATTGCGCCGTCATGCATTTAGAATAGATTTATGTTGCCTTTGTGTTTTCATTATATGTGTTTTGATCGTCATATTCGTTTGTGTTTTGGCTTCCGATTTTAATTTCGAATGCTTAATACCATCAAACGTTTTTTTTTATACATACTCATATATAGGCACATCATATCAAATTTGACGCATATTCATATATTTTTGATATGTGGTGCTTGGAAAAGGGTTTAGATCTTCCGAAGATATGGAACACTTGCAAAAACGTAAAAAAAATTACTTAATTAATTTTTATACTCATTCACGAAGTGAATTAGTATATTGGTTTTGTGCAATGTCCGTCTTGCTGTCCGTCTGTCCGTATGAACGCAGTTCATTTCGCCGCTACTGAAGCTAGAGTCTTGAAATTGGGAACACATTATCGTGTATAACTCCGATTTATAAAGTGTTAAAATTTTTCCGATCCGTCTACTAGGGGCGTGGCAAATCGGAAAATGCATTTTCCGATATATCAGACAGAAACCATATTATTTGAAGAGCTAGAAAGCTAAAATTTGGTATGTAATCGGCAATCGGCAACGTTTGGGCTGTGAATGAGTATTCTGCAATCGGTATCGCCCGACTGCAACGTTCTTACTTGTTTTACTTCATTTTATTCCATTTTTATGTTTTCATTATCATTTTTTGTTCAGTAAAATTTAATTAAAATAAATTGATTATGTTTTTCTTATTTAGTTTCTTATAATAAACAAAACAAATTATTTTACTATCCTCTTTTAGTCGTTATTCAAAATTTTTCATCATTTAACAGCCTGGGAGGGTTCCGACTTTGTCAATTGGTTAGTTTATAATTTGTAAGTACTAACTAAACCTAGTTTCAAAATTTCATAATAAAATTCCAACGCAATGAATTTTGGCCACCATTTCCATATAGCACCGTCCACTGTGCGGCGCTATCCACAGAGTATGATGTTGCAGCTGGAAGTACCACAGGGAGTGTCCTCGGCCCCTTGTTATACTGCATGTACAGTCACGACATGTCACAGCCTGATAGCTGCTTGTATGGAGCATCAATGCTGGCCACCTTCGCAGATGACGTATGCATGACATACAGGTCCCGATGTGAGTACGATGCAGCTGATGGCATCCAAGATTTTGCGATAAAATTTGCGGACTGGGCAAGGCGATGGAACATTGCCATCAACGGAAGCAAATCTGTCAATGTTTGCTTTACGCTGAGGCGGAGAACGCCGCCAGCCTTGGAGGGAGACACAGTGCCGTAGGCGAATGATGCCAAATATCTCAGAGTGATACTGGATCGCAAGCTCACCTTTTCCAAGCACGTAACGGCGATTACAATGCGCTTGAAGAAGCATTATTGGCTTCTCTGCTCGCACGGTAAATTGTCACTCACCAATAAGGTGACAATTTACAAACAGATCATTGCGCCAATATGGAGATATGGGTGCCAAATCTAGGGGCTGGCTTGCGGTAGCCAAATTCATCGAATCTAGGCCACCCAGAATAAATTCATGAGATTGCTTACCGGCTGCGAGTGGTTTGTTAGGAACACCATACTGCACAGAGACCTGAAACTCTCCACGGTCTTTGACGAAATAAACAAGCACTCGAGCCGGTACAATGACCGATTGGAGCGGCACAGAAATCGGCTAGCAATCATGCTCGTTTCACACATAACTCCTAGGAGGCTCAAAAGAAGACAACCAAGAGACCTGATTCTTCGATCGCCCCGTATGGCGGTCAACAGGAGTTGACATTTAGCTGCCATCATTGTGATATTATTGCATTATGTTGTAAATATTTGTAAATAATTGTTGCCGGCGCGTCCAAATGGGCAGAATCAATAGAAAATAAGCTCACAAAGGGGTTATTAAAGAACTCCGTATGGCTTTAATAAAATTAAAAAAAAAATAAAAATAAAAAGAGAGACAGTTCCTCGAAGGGATCAGGGGATTTCGTATCCGAGCAGTCTAGCCTAGAGCTTTCTTACTTGATTTACCTGTGAACCTTTTACTCTTTTTATTACAGATCTACCGAGTCAACTTATTTACAAAGAAGAGATCAGCGAAGTAGATTTTTGTGGTACTGTCTATACGGTTGGGGAATGCCAACAGTTTTGACATCAATTACAGCATCATTAAGCAAGTCCGATATCCTGGCAGAAAATATCCGACCCATATTTGGACACGGGAGATGTTGGTTTACCTGTAGGTGCAAGTATTTTCTTTTTCATTAAAGATTGTATTAATTTGTAAATATTATTGATTTCAGATGATACAATTGGATACGCGAGCTTAGTATTTTTTTCCGGTCCTCTGGGAGTACTTTTTGTCGTAAATCTTGTGTTCTTTCTGTTAACGCTGAAGTATTGCAACAAAGTCAAAAAAGAAATATTCAGAATGCAGAGCTCAAATACGGAAAAGCATACATTAAGAAGCCGGTTTTCTATGGATAAAACAAGATTTATTATGAACACAAAGCTCTGCTTTGTAATGGGAATAACGTGGCTTTTGGAAATTGCAAGCATTTTGTTTTATGATCACAAAAAAAACTTTTTTTGGTCAATTAGTGATTCTTTCAATGTTTTGCTGGGTGTCTTTGTTTTTATAATCTTCGTTTTTAAGAGACGGGTGTGGAAAGAAATCATGCAAAAATTAGGTAAGACAAATATGTATAGAATAATATATTGTTTATTGTTTTTTCAGCCATATTTGAGCATTATTAGACCTAGAGACTTCAGATCTACTGTGTATATACATTTGATGGATACACACATTTTGTAATTTTTAGATTTTGGATACCACGCCCCCTTCGCCCACAATTTCTAAAAAACGTATTTAAAGTACTAGAAACTTATGCTTTGGAATGTACACACATTTACACATTATGATTACGTTATGAAAGTTTCATTAAGATTGTATGTCTACAAAATAAATTATTCAACAAATATATTCTCATAATATTGGTCAAACTGCAGCGCAGCCGCTGCTTACTGCGCAGTTAGCAGAGCGGGTGCTCATACGTCCGTGTGAATGCATGTGTATGTATGTGCATAAAAGAAATGTGGAATGTATAGAATATCAGCTTGAAGGGTTCAGGGTATCTCCTAGTCAAGCAGTATTGACTAGAGCACTCTTACTTGTAAACTACACAAGTAAAAACAAGTAAGAAAGCTCTAGTCGAGACTGCTCGACTACGAGATCCCCTGAACCCTTCGGATAACTGATATTTCAATAATTCTTCGCGTCTTTCTGCTTACAAAAAACACACACACACATGCATAGACACACACAAACACACATGCATAGACACCCATAGGCACGCACGCATTAACAGGCATTGGCTGCAGTTCGGGCTTAATATGGGAACTTAATTATTTAATAACTTTTATTGTGGATGTACGTTCTTCATGAAACTTTCAGATTGTGATTATATCAATACTATGCGTGTATTTGCCGAAGCTCAACTATCTAGGATTTGAAATACGCCTTTTACAAAGGTGATGGTGAGGGGGTGGATATAGGGGTGGGGGATAAATTATAACAAAAATCGCAATTCTATAAAATGCATATGAGTCTACATTTAAAATTTGGAGACTCTAGCTTTAAAGATGTAGGAATTATAATATTATAACTGACTTTCGATAAGGTTTTTACCGATAAAAAAAATATCGGGACGAGTTATCGATTTTTAGTGATAAACTCGATATCCGCGCTGTATATACGGTTATTTAAAAAAAAAAAGTTCAAGTCTCTAGCTCTTATATCTTCTGAAATCGACGCGTTCATACATACGGACAGACGGACGGACGGACGGACGGACAGGGCTAAATCGACTCAGCTCCTCGCCCTGATCAAGAATATATAGACTTTATGGGGTCTGCCACGACTCCTTCTGCCAGTTACATACATTTCAACAAAAACATTATACCCTGATTTCCCATTTTCAATGGGTTCAATGTATAAAGATGAAGTTTGACGTTATCAACTGCAGAATACTCATAAACAGACCAAACATTAATTTATTTTAAATTTGAAGTATATAGCACTAATAGTGTTCAATATATACATTAAACATGTTGCAGGGCTCTAAATCCCTAAAAATGGGAAATGATTAATCAGTTTGGAGAAGCCTGCTTTAAATATGTACGAGATAATAGTACACATTTCTTTATAATTATGACAGAAAATGAAATTCTGTAAAATACATACATGTAAAAGTTGGCGACTCTAGCTTCAAAGGTAGCAGATATAATTTTATATGATTTTTGAAAATGTTTTAATCGATAACAAATAACGGGATGAATTACCCATTTTTGAAAAAAAAAGTCGATATGCGTGCTGTATATACGGACATTTACCAAAAAAAAGAGATCGACGCGTTCATACATGCGGACAGATAGACGGATAGGGCTAAATCGACTCATCGTCCTGATCTGATATACATATACTTTATGGGATTTGCTAATTTTCCTTCTGCCTGTTACATACATTTGAATAAAACCATTATACCCTGATTTCCCATTTTCAATGGGTTCAGGGTATCAAAAATGGTGGATATGAAATTTCGATTTTAGTTCTAATTCCCCCCACCCTTACATCCACCCCTCAACCATAATTTGTAAATGGCGTATTTAAAGTACTATATACTTATTCTTTGGCAAATGCACAAATGCAGTTATGATAATAATCTGAAAGTTTCATGAAGATAGACCATCCACAAGAAAAGTTAGTTAGAAAAGCAGCATGCGTGTCTGTGCGTGCTTGGGTATGTGTGCCTGTGTTGTGGGTATGGGTGTGGGTGTGTATGTGTGTGTGCGAGCGTGTGTGTGTGCGAGCGTGTGTGTGATTGCCTATGTAAGCAGAAAGAATTATTGATGTATCTGTTCCTAAAATGGTTTAGGGGATCTCGTAGTCGAGCAGTCTCGACTAGAGCTTTCTTACTTTTTATACTCTGAACCCATTGAAAATGGTAAATCAGGGTATAATGGCTTTGTTTAAATATATTTAACAGGCTGAAGGAGGCGTGACAGACTCCAAAAAGAACACATATATTTTGTATCATGAATCGAGTCTTGCCCGTCTGTCTGTCTATATGTAAATATCAAATTTTGTTATATTACAGTATTGATCTTTACGTAAAATATATATTTAGTTGATTAGAACGACTAGCAGTCGCTTGTCCGCCTGTCGGTTTACATTATGTGTATTGAATAAACGAAGATTTAAAATATTTTTGACTGCACGGCGAACATATTATCATTAGAATTTCGTAAAAGAGTATGATAATTTAACAATTAAATTGAACCTTTATAACATGTATGCTTTAAAACATTTCCTCATTTTTTTTTAGGTTTGTGGTCAACTAAAGATCGTCGTGTAAACCGAAATGCGACATGTATAACACAATCAACTTGTGTTAATCAAAGTATAGCTATGAAAAAACTTGGTGATGGTGATAAACCCCTTATAGGACGATCGACTTAGAGACAAAACGCCATAAACCTTGTTGAGTAAGGAACATACTAATCTACAAGTATGTTCTATATATTAATTATAAAATTAAATAAAATGAGTGTATTTCGTATATGTGCATTGTATTTTTGATTGATTAATAAATTTAAACAGTTGGGATTATATTTGAGTTACGGAAAACGACTGTATATTTTTATACTCATTCACGAAAGTGAAATGAGTATATTAATTATGATCGTCTTGCTGGACGTCCGTCTGTCCGTATGTACGCAGTTTATTTCGGCTATTGAAGCCAGAGACTTGGAAGTCGTAGCACATTCTCGTGTATATCTGCGATTTATAAAGTGTTGAAATTTTCCCGATCCGCCCACTAGGGGAGTAGAAAATCGGGAAATGCATTTTTCGATATACCAGAAATCATGTTAGGGATAGAATGCTGAAATTGGGTATGTAGATCCGCCTCGACCACTCAAGATCACAAGCTATAGCGTATATATCCACATCCATAGTATGAAATGGTATTACGATTCTATAAACATTGATGAAAAAATTATATATCTATCAAATCGGACCTGAAGATATAGTGATTTTTCAGATTCTGCTATATTTTAGGCACTATTGATGCTAGAGACCTGAAATTTGATATATATACGCGAGTTGAGCACTCAAGTCCAATGAACTAAGGTGAATATATCTGCGCCCAAAGACGTTTTCGTATAAGCATAGCTATTATAATATAAACAAAGCAACAAAGTGTTGATATGTTGTGAGTATGATACTCTTACTTTACTTCGGGCATATGCCTGCTTGATATATTGTATACACTACAATACTGTGAGCATTCGATTTCAGCCTGAACTTATTACCTGTTTCGTCATAAAATATCTTGGCATAATACCTATAATGGATATAATAATATCCAACATACAAATCAATTATGATTTAATAAGTAACTAAATCCAGCCTTACAGCCACCCGTGTGGTCGTGGGGCTTTAGAATACAACCACAGTGAGAGGACGCTTTTCGTAAAAGGCGACTAAGATTCTGAACTAGCCAAGACCAAAATTTTATAAAAGTCCTGAAGTCACTACCAGGCAAGTAAACAGAAAAATCCTGCAGGATATGTTCAAGAAGATTTGCCTATGCAACGCTTCTAAGCCCAAAGTCATTTGTAATGACGAAATATGAAAAGTAGTGGCCTTGCATATAACAAATCGATATGTTTTTAAAAACATGAAGAAATTATAGCCAGAATTGATGTTAGCGATTTTGTACTCCAATGGAGTTCTCGACTTAGGTCAGATTTTCCAAAGGCTTGAAAGGCAAGCCGGTGTATATATAATCAGCCAAGTGGCACCGTGCAAAAGATCTTTGAACTAGTTTCAACAGACTCTTTTAATAATATGGGCAATAATATATTTTAGAGTAGCGCTACTTAAGCCGGTGACCCTAATAATTAATAACGATCGAGAAGCGATAATGTTTACATAACATGATAATTCTACTATCTGAAAAGGTGATTACTAAGACAGTTTATAGATTCGAAAATAAGTGTTGAAAAAATTGGTTTGATGAACTAATTTAAAGATATAAAAATAAATAAAAAACAAATAAGAACGTTGCAGTCGGGCGATACCGATTGCAGAATACTCATTCACAGCCCAAACGTTGATCCCATTATAATTAAAAAAATCATCGATAGCTATTGCCGTTTATATCTAGTACATCTTTAGAACTAGGATCTTCAAATCAATTTTATACAATTTTGATATTAGTTATATTTTAGATACCGGTTCTAGCAGCAGATCAGTGCGATTTTCTAATACATGTGCACACGCGCGCCTTTTTGCATATTCTAAAAATTGCGATTGATTTATGGATTTTCTAGCTGTTACTGTAGTTTTGTCAGATGATGCTCTGTTATTATATATATTAGCTACCATATGGTCAAGCAAGGCAATAGCAAGAAAGGCGACGCGAGTTATGTTAAAATAGCGGAGGTTCAAAGCCCCTCCAATGTTATGTTTTTTTTTTTCATACATATTTTGTTTTTATTATAAACAAGTAAGAAAGCTCTAGTCGAGACTGCTCGACTACGAGATTCCCTGAACCCTTCGAGCAACAGCCATTTCAATAATTTTTAGGGTCTTTCTGCTTATACAAACACACACATACATAGACACACAAAGGCGCGCACGCATAAACACGCATGTGCTGCAGTGTTGGCTTACTATGGAAACTTAATTGTTTAATAAATTTTTTTGTAGACTTACGTTCTTCATGAAACTTTTAAATTGTTTTTATATCATTAATATGCGTGTATGTGCCGAAGCTCAAGTCTCTAGTATATTAAATACGCCTTTTACAAACTTATGGGTGAGGGGGTGGATATAGGGGTGGGGGGTGAAATTGAACAAAAACCGAAATTCCCTAACGTACATATCAATCTACATTTAAAATTTGGACACTAGCTATAAAGATTTAGGAGATATAATTTTATAACTGTCTTTCGATAAGGGTTTTTATCGATAAAAAATAACTGGACGAGTTATCGATTTTTGGTGATAAACTCGATATGCGCGCTGTATATACGGTCATTTAAAAAAAAAAGTTCAAGTCTCTAGCTTCTATATCTTCTGAAATCGACGCGTTCATACATACGGACGGACGGACGGACAGGGCTAAATCGACTCATTTCGTCACCCTGATCAAGAATATACATATATACTTTGTGGGGTCTGCCACGCCTCCTTCTGCCTGTTACATACTTTTAACAAAACCATTATACCCTGATTTTCCATTTTCAATGAATTCAGGGTATAAAAAAAAATAATTTATTGAGAAGCTGCGAGCTTTAATGAAGGGCACTTAATACTTTTCTTTTTCTTAATCGAACAATTTTATATGTTTAAATTTGTTTATTCTTAAATAACCCTCATAACATATACGCATATATGTATGTATGTATATAATGTATATACATATATACATACAGATACACTTAAGTCTGCACGCATAGCATCAAGGATTCCAGCCTTCTTATACACGCGGTCACTTTTATGTGTGTATGTGTGTACTCTAGCGTTTTCTAAGAATCTCAAATGCGACTGATTTGTTTTTGCATTGTTCTTGAAGTTTTCAACCGCTATTCTGGCTTTTCTTTGCTATAAGGCGTCATAGCAAGAATGTCATTTCGTTTTATTTACTGTTATTGAAAGCAGGCGGTATTGCTGTCGGCAGAGGCGTCGGTTAAATTCGTTTTAGTTATTTTGAAAAACATGCTATTTGGCTTTGGTGCGAGTTCAAATCCCGCGGAAAACTCTTTTTTGTAAATTGCGAATTTTTGTTATTTTAGCTTCTTTTATATTTTTTGAATTTTATAAAAATGTTTACTTCCGTGTTATCAATGCCTATTAAGCATATTTGTATATACATGTACATACATAGATGGCTCACGCATATAAATGTCGCAATTTGATACTACAAATGCCGATTGCCACGCCCCTAGTGGCCGTAGACGCCTCATTTTAGGCCAGTACTTAGAACGAGCTAACAGTAACGTACATGCCAAATTTGAATGCTTACGCTCCAAAAATGTGAAAATTACAGGGTATTTTTCGATATGCCACGCCCCCAAAGAGGCGTAACGATTCATTTTTGGGACATCGATAAAGGATGTTACCAATAACTCAACTATCTAAATTTGAAGCTTCTAGCTCTTCAACTGTAGGAGATATAAGCTTTTGCGGTTTGCCACGCCCCCTTTGGGCGGACATATATCCACCATAGCTCGTTAGACTTGGGTTGTCACCCCGCGTATATGTAATATATTTCAGGTCTCTAGCATCAATAGTGCCTATAATATAGCAAAATTTAAAAAATCACTATATCTTCAAGTCCGATTTGCCACGCCCCTAGTGGGCGTTAACATAAAATTCAGAATCATAACAGTAGCTCACGTGCAAAATTTCAACTTTCTAGCTTTATAACTTTCGGAGATACAGTTTTATCCGATTTGCCACGCCCCCAATGGGCGTATATATATAGCTTGATGGACTTGGGTGGTCGACGCGGAGATATATACGAGTATGTGTTCCAAATTTAAAGTCTTTAGCTTCTAGCCGAAATTAACTGCGTTCATACGGACAGACAGAAAGGCGGACATTGCACAAAACCAATATACTAATTCACTTCGTGAATGAGTATAATAATAATAATATGAAAAACTACATCTAAGCGAACGCAACGAAGAAACAAAAAATAAAACAAGTAAGAAAGCTCTAGTCGAAACTGCTCGACCGGACCTGCTCCCCTGAACCCTTCGTAGAACTGATATTTCAATAATTCTTCGCGTCTTTCTGCTTACAAAAGAAAAACACACATGCATAGACACACACACATAGGCACACATAGGCGCGCACGCATAAACACGCATGGACTGCAGTGTGGGCTTACCATGGGAACTTCATTGTTTAATAACTTTTTTTGTGGACGTACGTTCTTTATGAAACTTTCAGATTGTGGTTTTATCATTTGTATATTTGCCAAAGCTCAAGTCTCTAGTATTTGAAATACGCCTTTTACAAAGGTGTTGGTGAGGGGGTGGATATAGGGGTGTGGGATAAATTATAACAAAAATCGAAATTCTATAAAATGCACATGAGTCTACATTTAAAATTTGGAGATTCTATCTTTAAAGATGTAGGAGATATAATTTTATAACTGACTTTCGATAAGGTTTTTTATCGATAAAAATAACGAAGTGAGTTATCGATTTTTGGTGATAAACTCGATATCCGCGCTGTATATACGGTCATTTAAAAAAACAGTTCAAGTCTCTAGCTCTTATATCTTCTGAAATCGACGCGTTCATACCTACGGACAGACGGGCAGACGGACGGACGGACAGACGGACAGACAGACGGACAGGGCTAAATCGACTCAGTTCGTCGCCCTGATCAAGAATATATATACTTTATAGGGTCTGCCACGCCTCCTTCTGCCTGTTACATACATTTCAGCAAAAACATTATACCCTGATTTCCCATTTTCAATGGGTTCAGGGTATAACAAGTAAGAAAGCTCTAGTCGAGACTGCTCGACTACGAGATACCCTGAACCCTCCGAGCAACAGCCATTTCAATAATTTTTAGTGTCATTCAGCTTAAGCAAACACACACACACACGCAAACATATACATAGACACCCATAGGCACGCACGCATTAACAGGCATGGGCTGCAGTGTGGGCTTACTATGGGAACTAAATTGTTCAATAACTTTTTTTGTGGACGTACGTTCTTCATGAAACTTTCAGAATGTGGTTTTATCATTACTATGCGTATATTTGCCAAAGCTCAAGTCTCTAGTATTTGAAATACGCCTTTTACAAACTTATGTGTGAGGGGGTGGATATAAGGGTGGGGGGTGAAATTGAACAAAAATCGAAATTCTATAACGTACATATCAATCTACATTTAAAATTTGGATACTCTAGCTCTAAAGATGTAGGAGATATAATTTTATAACTGCATTTCGATAAGGTTTTTGATCGATACAAAAATAACGGGATGAGTTATCGATTTTTAGTGATAAACTCGATATCCGCGTGCTATATACGAGCATTTTAAAAAAAGTTGAAGTCTCTAGCTTCTATATCTTCTGAAATCGACGCGTTCAAACATACGGACGGACGGACAGACGGACGGACGGACAGACGGACAGGGCTAAATCGACTCAGTTCGTCGCCCTGATCAAAAATATATATAATTTATGGGGTCTGCCACGCCTCCTTCTGCCTGTTACATACATTTCAACAAAACCATTATACCCTGATTTCCCATTTTATATAAATTTGTATAAAATAATGAATCAATAGGTAGCTTGAGTTTTTGACACAATTCTTAACAGTAGCTTAAAAATATTGTAGTAATAATAAAAGGTTGCTTAACACAACCGCTGTAGATTTAAAGGCCCTTGACAGGCACAAGGCTTATTCAAGTAAGATAAACATACATACACATAGGCGCGCACGCATGGGCTGCAGTGTGGGAACTTTATTGTTTAATAACTTTTTTTTTGAACGTACGTTCTTCATGAAACTTTTAGATTGTGTTTATATCATTAATATGCGTGTATGTGCCGAAGCTCAAGTCTCTAGTATTTGAAATACCCCTTTTACAAACTTATGGGTGAGGGGGTGGATATAGGGAAGGGGGGTGAAATATAACAAAAACCGAAATTCTATAAAGTACATATAAATCTACATATAAACATTTGGAGGCTTTAGCTCTAAAGATGTAGGGGGTATAATTTTATAACTGGTTTTCGATTAGGGTGTTTATCGATCAAAAAAAATAACGAGAAGAGTGTGATAAGCTCGATATGCGCGCGCTATATACGGATATTTCTAAAAAAAAAGTAGAAGTCTCTAGCTCTTATATCTTCGCGCATAAGAATTCTCTCATTGGAGGCACTCGAAGAATTGTTTATCAACAACATCAAAGTGATACAAAAAATCGAAGCGCATTCAAACATCATTATAATAGCGCTCGTCACCCTGTTTATAACCGCCATTCTCATCATTTTCTTATTCCATCTAATGATAAGGAAAATGAGGAAAAAAGTCCTTCTACAACTTGAACAGAAATATCATCCTACAATATGCGCCAAAAACAATGCAATAACAATCAACATGCGGAAACTCGAAACCCCAAACATCCTATTCAACAACATACCATTCTTTTAAAAATCACTTGAGAACAGTGTAAATCAAAGGAGAGAAGAGTTAACGACAAATAAATTTATGCCAAAATAAAATATCATATTCAGCTTATTAGAAATTGCTGACTTAGCGGCTGATTAATTTCCTGCATACGCCAATTCAGCCTGCATAATTCTAAGAAAAATAACAACACGCGCAACTCCAAGTTGCCCAACAGGCCAATGACATCGCCGATGACAGCGCTGCCAATGAAGCTGCCGCTAAAGCCACAGGTTGTTATGGATAGTTTTGATTTAAGTAAATCAGTTGCTAATTGGAGTCGAAAGAATAAAAATCAATAAAAATAAAACTTCACATACAAATCCTATATATTTTTGTATCAACTTTAGTTAATGATAATTTAACCACTTTTTACAAAGATGAATACGTAAACAGGTCAAATTGACCCTTTTTACAAAAATTGCATACATATAAGTTAAACAGGTAAGAAAGCTCTAGTCGAGACTGCTCGACTACGAGATCCCCTGAACCCTTCGAGCAACAGTCATTTCAATAATTTTTAGCGTCTTTCTGCTTATACAAATACATACATACACACGCAAACACACATACATAGTCCCACATAGGCGCGCACGCATAAACACGCATGGGCGGCAGTGTGGGCTTAGTATGGGAACTTAATTATTTAATAAATTTTTTGTGGACGTACGTTCTTCATGAAACTTTTAGATTGCCGAAGCTCAAATCTCTAGTATTTCAAATACGCCTTTTACAAACTTAAAGGTGAAGGGTTGGATATAGCGGTGGGGGGTAAAATTCAACAATAATCGAAATTCTATAACGTACATATGAATCTACATTTGAAATTGGAAGACTCTAGGTATAAAGATGTAGGAGATATAATTTTATAGCTGATAGCCGAGCCATTTGCGTCACCTACAGACTGAGCGCAATCAGAACAGTCTCTAACGACGCGGCGCTCGTCATAGCCGGCATGGTGCCTCTGGAGGACTTAGTCACCGAAGCCGTGGAGCGGAATGCACACGAGCATATACGACGCAATGATATCAGTGTGAACAGCATTGCACGATGGGAAAGATGGTGGATTAGCTCATCTAAAGGGCGGTTGACACGCACTCTCATCGCGGAGCTTGAGCCATGGGTAAACTGCAAATACGGCGAGGTTAATTTTTATCTTTCACAGATTCTTTCGGGACATGGATGCTTTCGGAGCTACTTGAAGCGCTTTGGCCACGATGAAACTTACGAATGCTCTTGGTGCGGACGAGGTCTGGTGGAGGACGCCAACCACTTCTCATTCGAATGTGGACGGTTCCTAGAGGAGAGGAGTTGTCTGGAAGAAGCAGGGGGAAGCTCCATTAGAGTGGACAACATGGTCAACGCCACGCTAGAATCGTAGGAATCGTAGAAAATTCAGTTTTTTCGATTTGCCACGCCCCTACTGGGCGTAGGTACCTCATGTTTGTCCAGTTCTTAGAACGAGCTAACGGTAAGCTAATTGCAAAATTTGGATGCTTACGCTCTAAACATGTTGAAATTACAGAGTATTTTTCGATATGCCACGCCCCTAAAGGGCGAAACAATTATTTTTAGGGCATCGATAGGGGGGTTACCAGTAACTCAACTATTTTATATCCACTATTTTGAAAACCCTAAACTCGTTGAAAATGGGAAATCAGGGTATAATGTTTTGTTGAAATGTATGTAACAGCCAGAAGGAGGCTTGACAGACCTCATAAAGTATATACATATATTCTCGATCATGGCGACGAGCTGAGTCGATGTGGCCCTGTTAGTCCTCCCGTCGGTCCGTCCGTCTGTCCGTATGTATGAAAGCGTCATTCTCAGAAGTTATAAGAGCTAGAAACTTCAACTTCTTTTTTAAATGTTCATATATAGCGCACGCATTTCGAGTTTTTCTCTTAAAATCGATACCTACCTCTTTATTTTACATCGATTAAAAAGCGTATCGAAAATTAGTTATAAAATTATTTCTTTTAAATCTTTGCAGCTAGAGTCTCCATATTTTTAATATATTTTTAGATGCATTTCATACAATTTCGATTTTTGTTTTATTTTAGATACCGGATTCAAATTCACCAGAATCACTAGACCCACAACTGCGGTCGTTTGTTTTTTGCTAGTGGCTATATATTCCTGTGCAAGGTTTGAACCGTGGCTTGCTGTGGCTTTTATAATTGCTTTTTTAATTTTGCTCTAGTGTTTGTATTTCTTGGCGCTCTTCCCATTTCACTCTTTAAACGTTGAGTGCTAGTACTAACCAGAGAGTACATAGACCGGATACGTAGTCTTAAAGCTTTTTGCACGATTTTTCTGGAGGTTTGGGTCTCACACAACTTCGTATTTGCTCGGCCCCTCACTTTTAGGGTCGGGCTACGAAAATATATGAAAGCACAATCATTTCGTTTCATGCGCTCGACCGAGATGGTCGACTTTTGAACGGAAGATCCCTCTATGCTTAATGTTTTCCTGCTCTCTCTCTCTCGATGCTCTCTGCTCTCTCAAATATTTATATGTATGTATGCATGTGAGCACAAGCAGCAGCTCACAAAAATTTAAATTTCTTCGCAGCAAGAACCCATGCCTTTCCTTCTGTGCGAAGAGTATAACGAGCTCATCGAACCCAAAATCGCTCATACAATTCTAATTTGCTGTAGGCACATGCCAATGCTTATGTCCCATGCATACACACACATACCAGTCACATAGGCATACAAATGCTTCTACAAGTGATATCCCCTGCATACACACAATCAAACATATGTATGTAAGTGTGTGTAGCTCACAAGATCTACCAAATGCAAATGTGGGACTCTTAAATTGCTACAGGCAGCAAGAGCTTCGTACACAGGCATACAAATGCTCATGCATGTAGCAAGGGACTGTAGCGTGTGTGTGCACGCTCGTCGCGAAAACATTTTCAATATGCGCACCAACGCTTGCATACCCTTCCCACAAATAACCATGAAAAAGCTAATATTTTGCATGAGCATGGCAAACGGTTTGAAGAGTTCGGTATACTCTTCACATAGAAGGGAAGACGGGTTCTTGCTACGAAGAAATTTCAATTTTTGTGAGTTGCTGCTTGGGTACATACATACATATACATTTTCGAGAGAGCAGAGAGCATAGAAAGAAAGAGAGAAAAGAAGAAAAAAAAAATTAGAGCATAGAGGGTTCTTTTGTTCAATAGTCCATCTCGGTCGAGCGCATGAAGACGAATGATTTTGTGCTCCCATATTTTCGTAGCCTGAACCCAAAAAGTGAAGAGCCGAGCAAATACGAAGTGGTCTAGGAGATTACGCTTCAAAATAAGTGTGCAAAACGCTTTACACTAGTTGGCTACGTGAACTTACTCAGATGTGCAGGCCTCGCTTAAGCCGCTGATATGCACCAATGTCCTGATTGGTGTCGCTGACGTTCCGCAAGGATTCCCACAGGATGTCCTTGCAGTCCCACGATGTCCTTCCTGTTCCCACGATGTCTTGGGAGTCCTGATTGGCCACTCGCGTTGATTCTCACTTAACTTTCTTCACGCACTTAAACTTCAGACTTCTGACTTTCACTCTCTGTATTCTCTTTTAATCTCGGTTTTCACTGACTATCCTGTATGGAGCTGCTAGTGGCCTTTTATACCCCAGCCACAGGCCCTGCTCGTGTGGTAACGGGGCCTGTTCGGCTCTGGAGCGGGGCCTCTCTGCCGTTATTGTCCATAAAAACGGTAGAGTGGCGTGATCTGGGTGACGCCACTTTCCCGCCAAATCGCGTGGCAGCCTCCCATTGGCCGAAGTACCGTTGGTGCCCTGCGAGTGAAAGTGTCCACTACTATCACCCGGCCCGAACGGCACCTCGGCTAACGGTCACCGATGATCGTCGTGCGTGCGACGCGAACCCATTGCTGAATCTGTAGGAGCGAAAAAGACCGACTCTAACAGGACTTTGCCCCCTTTCCAGTGCGAGGGTCGCTCCTACAGTATTCGCTTCGTTGTGTGGAGCAACATGTATATGCACGTATATGCATATAAACGCACAGCACATTAATACGTGCATACCCATATTGCTCCTCACAAAGTAGAGAAATTTAGTGAAACAATTTCACTATTATGAATATTATTACGTAGTGAATACGCTAATATCATATTGTACACTAAAACCATGCAAAAATAGACTTTTAAGTTTAGAGTTTAAGCCACGTAGATTTTATTAATCAGAGACAGCTGAGAAGAAGTTTGTAAATTATTTAATTTTTTGGTACAATGTTTGATGAAGATCGCACCGATGGTAAATTTACTGAAATAGGAGTCGATCTGTTATGATTTTTAGGTTTAAATTCATGAACAACTACATGAGGAGGCCAGAAATTAGGATCACATAGAGTTTTAAAGTATTCGACCGGCACATTGATCTTGAATGAAGCAATTTCCCGCGGAGTTTCGAAACTAAACTTCTATATAAAAACATTAGCCGAAGTCTTGCTTGTAATAAAAGCAGATACTGCCTCACAGGTCGTATCGGATGAAAGCCTAGATAGGAAAACTTGCTTTCGAAGTGAGACGAGAGATAAAGTAATGCCAGGAGAGGCTGAGTTATTGTCACTCATTGTTTCAACAACAATTAAAGAATATTCCAATTTTTGAACAGGGACTTAAGTTTCAATAGCAGCGTCAACAGGCAAAACAATAGATTCAGGAGCAGGTGATGTGGGATCTAGTGAGCAAGCAAGCAAGCAAATTAGGTGAAGATGTTAGCACGGAATGAGGTACTAACAACGAAGAAACCTCCAATTGAGAAGGGCGACTCTTGAAGCTTTACTGAGCTAATATTTCTTCAGCAGCAGCCATATCACTGGATAACTGCTTAGAAATCTTCTTCAATTTTAACAAGTCAGAAAGCTCTAGTCGAGACTGCTCCTGAGAGAGACGCTAAAAATTATTGAAATGAATGTTGCTCGAAGGGTTCAGGGGATCTCGTAGTCGAGCAGTCTCGACTAGAGGTTTCTTACTTGTTTGTTGAATAATTTCGTTTGTAGACGTACAATCTTAATGAAAATTTCAGAACGTAATCATAATGTGTAAATGTGTGTACATTCCAAAGCACAAGTCTCTAGTACTTGATATACGTTTTTTACAAATTGTGGCCGCAGGGGGCGTGGTATCCAAAATCTGTAAATTACAAAATGTGTGTATCTATCAAATGTATATTCACAGTAAATCTGAAGTTTTCAGGTTTAATAGTGTTCAAATAAAGCGGAAAAAGCAATATCAATTTATCGATTATTTTCGATGAAAAAGATATTGAATGAGTTATCGAAAAAATAAGATAAACTTGTACTGCCTATGGTATACACAAGTATGCATACCAAATTTCAGCTCTCTAGCTCTTATAATTTCTGAGATTCTCCTTCGGACAGGGCTGAATGCCAATGCTTATGTCCCATGCATACACACACATACAAGTCACATAGGCATACAAATGCTTCTACAAGTGATATCCCACAATTGTAAGCATCGCGTCCGCTGCATACACACAATCAAACATATGTATGTAAGTGTGTGTAGCTCACAAGATCTACCAAATGCAAATGTGGGACTCTGAAATTGCTACAGGCAGCTATAGCTTCAAGCAGAGGCATACAAATGCTCATACATGTAGCAAGGGGCTGTAGTGTGTGTGTGCACGCTCGTTGCGAAAATATTTTCAATATGCGCACCAAATAATAACGAAAACGCAAACATATTACATGAGCATGGCAAACGGCTTGATGAGCTCGGGAGAGAGAGAGCAGGAAAACATTGAGCATAGAGGGATCTTCCGTTCAAAAGTCGAACATCTCGGTCGAGCGCATGAAACCACTAACCAGACAACTCATAGACCGGACACGTAGTGTAAAGCGTTTTGCACACTTATTTTGAAGCGTAATCTCCCAGACCACTTCGTATTTGCTTGGCTCTTTACTTTTAGGGTTCAGGCTACGAAAATATGGGAGCACAAAATCATTCGTCTTCATGCGCTCGACCGAGATGATCAACTATTGAACAAAGAACCCTCTATGCTCAATTTTTTTTTCTTGCTCTCTCTCTCTCTCTGCTTTGTACTCTCTCAAATGTATATATGTATGTGTGCATGTGAGGACAAGCAGCAGCCCACAAAAATTGAAATTTCTTCGCAGCAAGAACCCATATCTTCCCTTCTGTGTGAAGAGTATACCAAACTTTTTAAACCGTTTGGCATGCTCATACAAAATATTTGTGTTTTCGTTATTATTTGGGTGTGAACAAATTTGAGGGAAGGGTATGACAGCGTTGGTGCGCATATTCGAAATGTTTTCGCGACGAGCGTGCACACACACACTACAGCCCCTTGCTACATGTATGAGAATTTGTATGCCTGTGTGTGAAGCTCTTGCTGTCTGTAGTACTTTTAAGGCCCAGCATTTGCATTTGGTCGATCTTGTGGAGTGTTCACATACACATACATTTGATTGTGTGTACGCATGGGAGGCGATGCTCACAACTATGGGATATCACTTGTAGAAGCCTTTGTATGCCTGTGTGCCTTAACATGTGCATGTGTGTTTGCCTCTGTTTGTATGCATGGGAGATGAACATTGGCGTGTGCCTACCACAACTTAGAATTGTGTGAACGATTTTGGGTTCGAATTGCAGAGACGCGCTTATTTTTAAGTAACTGACTAACAAGTACACTTCCCAATACTTTTTATATGTTTTTTAACTTGCATTTAAGCACCTGATATTATTTCAATGATCGTGCGTTTGCCTATCAGAATAAATTAAAAAAATAAATGTAGTACCTGATTAAGCTCAGTGGTCAAAATGGGATTTTCGATCCCTTACATCTGTGCAGATATGTACGTACAGGGGAAATTTACATTTTTTAAAATAAGCATATGTTGATACATATACAAGTCAAGATGTCGTACAAATCATGCAAGTAAAAAACATATAACAAGTATTGGGAAGTATACTTGTTAGTCAGTTACTTAAATATAAGCCCCTAGGCGCGCACGCATGGGCAGCAGTGTGGGCTTACTATGGGAACTTAATTGTTTAATAACTTTTTCTGGACGTACGTTCTTCATGAAACTTTCAGATTGTGGTTTTATCATTACTATGCGTATATTTGCCAAAGCTCAAGTCTCTAGTATTTGAAATACGCCTTTTACAAACTCATGGGTGAGGGGGTGAAATTGAACAAAAATCGAAATTTTATAACGTACATATTAATTTACATTTAAAATTTGAATACTCTAGCTCTAAAGATGTAGGAGATATAATTTTATAACTGCATTCCGATAAGGTTTTTGATCGATAAAAAAATAATGGGACGAGTTATCGATTTTTGGTGATAAACTCGATATCCGCGTGCTATATACAAGCATTTTTAAAAAAAGTTGAAGTCTCTAGCTTCTATATCTTTTGAAATCGACGCGTTCAAACATACGGACAGACGGACAGACAGACGGACAGGGCTAAATCGACTCAGTTCGTCGCCCTGATCAAGAATATATATACTTTATGGGGTCTGCCACGCCTCCTTCTGCCTGTTACATACATTTCAACAAAAACATTATACCCTGATTTCCCATTTTCAATGGGTTCAGGATATAAAAATTGAGCATAGAGGGTTCTTTTGTTCAATAGTCGACCATCTCGGTCGAGCGCATGAAGACGAATGTTTTTGTGCTCCCATATTTTCGTAGCCTAAACCCTAAAAGTGAAGAGCCGAGCAAATACGAAGTGGTCTGGGAGATTACGCTTCAAAATAAGTGTGCAAAACGCTTTACACTACGTGTCCGGTCTATGTGTTGTTTGGTCAGTGATAAAACGAAATGATTGTGCTTTCGTATAGTTTCGTAGCCCGACCCTAAAAGTGAGGGGCCAAGCAAATACGAAGTTGTGTGGGACCCAAACCTCCAGAAAAAGCGTGCAAAAAGCTTTACACTACGTGTGCGGTCTATGTGCTCTCTGGTTAGTGATTTATCTATTATTCTCGATAAATACGATATCGGATGAGTTATCGAAAAAATAAGATAAACTTGTACTGCCTATGGTATACAGGAGTATGCATGCCAAATTTCAGCTCTCTAGCTCTTATAACTTCTGAGATCCTTTTGCTCATACGAACGGACAGATGGACGGACGTGTGTTTGTGTTCATATCATTAATATGCGTGTATGTGCCGAAGCTCAATTCTCTAGTAATTGAAATACGCCGTTTAAAATGGGGGTAAAATTAACAAAAATCGAAATTTTTTAACGTACATATCAATCTAATTCAAAATTTGGAGACTCTAGCTCTAAAGATGTAGGAGGTATAATTTTATAATTAACCCTATATAAGGTTTTTTATCGATAAAAAAAGAACGGGACGACTTATCGATTTTTGGTGATAAACTCGATATCCGCGCTGTATATACGGTCGTTTTAAAAAAAAAGTTCAAGGTCTAGCTGTTATATCTTCTGAAATCGACGCGTTCATACATACGGACAGACGGACGGACGGACAGACAGACAGACGGACAGGGCTAAATCGACTCAGCTAGTCACCCTGATCAAGAATATATATACTTTGTGGGGTCTGCCACGCCTCCTTCTGCCTGTTACATACATTTCAACGAAATCCCCTGAACCCTTCAGAGAACTGATATTTCAAAAATTCTTCGCGTCTTTTTGCCTTCAAAAGATAGACACACACATGCACACTCGGACACACATGCATACACACATAGGCACGCACGAATAAACATGCATGGGCTACAGCGCGCTGCAGCGTGGGCTTCCCATGGGAACTTAATTGTTTAATAACTATTTTCGTGGATTTACGTTCTTCATGAAACTTTTAGATTGTGATTATATCATTAATATGCGTGTATATGCCGAAGCTCAAGCAGATTTACACATTACGATTACGTTCTGAAAGTTTCATTAAGATTGTATGTCTACATAAAAAATTATTCAACAACAAAATCCTCATAATATTGCCCACACAGCAGCGCAGCCCAAGCGCAGTCGCTGCTTAATGCGCAGTTAGCAAAGAGCGGGTTTATGCGTGCATGTGTGCATAAAAGAAGCGCAGATTGATTAGAACATCAGCTTGGAGGGTTCAGGGTATCTCCTAGTCGAGCAGTCTCGAATAGAGCCTTCTTACTTGTTATACTCTGAACCCATTGAAAATGGGAAATCAGGGTATGACGTGTGAACGAATACACTTGACTATGATGGTGTTTAGTTTCGTATTGAATCTTTATTCTGCTGGGCCTGGGTTTATATACCCAGGCTCATGCATAATTTCAATCATTAAATCTAATGCGTCTATTGCTGAGTGTGTAAGGCTCAGCATTGGTCTATTACATATTATTATTCTATCGCTGAGTTTATAAGACTCCGCGTTGGCTTATTAGCTATCGCTGAGTTTGTAATGCTCAGCGCTCGTCTCTTAAGTATTCTAATCGCTAAGGGTCAGGGTCATATTTTATGCCTAACTTGACAGTTCACACTTGAAACATATGTTATTTATTTTATGCTAGCTGTCGAGTGCATCGCGCGTATGTTCCCCTACTTATCATATTTTTATGTTCATGCATGTTCATGAACATTCTGCGGGGGGCCAGAGAAGGTAATAGCTAACGATTGCTGTCTCTGGTTTCTGTTGTTCGCGCCTGAACATTCTACGGGGCCCAGAAAGTGTGACAACCAGATAAACCGAGTGTGCCACCATTACCTCGGTCTTTTGCCCAGGTGGTGGTTCCCATGCCAAGTGAAGTCGAGCCTCTTTGAAGAACTTCCGCGGTTTATAGGTGTCATCTTTTGGTGCATTTCTATACCTGATTGCATCTGTTGAGGAAGTTGACGATCGCTTCATTGTTGCCAAAGCCGAAGCCTCCAAATGGTAGACGTCCTTCCTTTGATGCTGATGTCTTAGAACAGCTACTGTGTCGCTTGTAGTTGTTATGGTTGTTTCCTTTACTAAGTTGCTGCTACTTCCAATTAACTCCTTTTCCGATGTAATTGTACTTGCAGTAGTCTCCATAGTTGGTGGCGCTGCTGTGGTCATCACTGGAGAGTCTGAGTCGGTATTGTCGCTGTTCTCTTCAGCTGCACATCCAGCCGCTTTTGCAGTCACCGCAGAAGTTTGCTCTTCCGTTGTACTGCCAACTGTGGGGATATCATCCATTGGTCGAACTTCCAATTGGATATCTGTTGATGTATCTTCAGCGATACTCAACGTCAATGTCGAAGTTGTGGCAGAGATTCCATTCTCATCCTCATCTTCTTTGCTTTCCGAATCCTTTGTCGGAGTTGGTGGAGCCCAGATCTTCTTTATTGATCTCTTGTCTTCACCCAGCTTTGTTTTAGTTGTTACTACTTGAACTTCCGTAGTTTCACTTATATTTCCTCCCATGTGGAGGCTTGCCGGCGGGTTGACATCCGACGTTTTGAACATAATCTCATCCAACGCTGCCTGATATGCTGTCATCTTTTCAGCGGTGACCTCGTCACTGTTATCAGAGGTGCTCATGCAATTGCGGATACTGCCTTCATCATTATTCTTCAGCAGTTCCATGTCCACTGGCAAATAACGTTTGTAGCGCCTGCATAAACAGTCCCACGCTAACTTGTAGTTACCATTTCCAATTGAGAAATTGCTTATACCTTGTAGAGCTTCTCCTTTGAGATACATTAGCAGGTACCTCAGTTTTGTCTTGTCGCTGATATCTTGCCTGTTATGGATTATTTTGGTGAACTGCTCGAAGAACGTCGGCCACGCCTTAGGACTTCCATTAAAGTAAGGAAGTGTTGGTCTCGGTCGCTTTGGAGCGTCTTCTTTTATATTTTGCAGTGCACTTATTTTCCTTTCCAGCCTTTTTGACACTGTGTACTCTTTGACTTCCAGTGCGTCTATGCCATCGATTTCGTGGGCAGGTATATCATATTTTACCTCCAAATCGGTAAGCGTAGACTGGACTTTATTCCAGAGGAACTCTAGCGTTTCTTTGCTCTCTAGAATTTCCTCCTGGTTGCTGAGCTCAATGTTGGCCTGCACCTCTTCAATGTGCAGCCATACTCTTTGAACTCTTTTTTCCACAAGGTTAACCAACTTCATCATTGGGCTCGACCAACCGAATAAAAACATCTCTTGCTTTGATGTTTTCGGTTTCGTTTCCCAGCTGTAAAGTTGGTCTGTGTCTATGGCGTGATCGGCAACATTTGTCCTGATTTCTGCCATTATGCCATCAAATATTTCTCCTTAAATATTGATGGTTGACGACACAGATGTTTGTTTATTGTAGATTCATTGGCTTATCCCGTTTAGAGGTATTTTTGTTTTGATCACTAGGTTGATCTTGCTGTGCCTCGACTCACAGTTTGGGATGGAAAGCCAATGCACAAATCTATCACACTTAGTACGTTACTTTGTACTAATCACGAACATTTTACTTGTGGATTCGAAGTATTAAAAATACTTATACGGCTCGAAGGACCATGAACGAATACACTTGACTATGATGGTGTTTAGTTTCGTATTGAATCTTTATTCTGCTGGGCCTGGGTTTATATACCCAGGCTCATGCATAATTTCAATCATTAAATCTAATGCGTCTATTGCTGAGTGTGTAAGGCTCAGCATTGGTCTATTACATATTATTATTCTATCGCTGAGTTTATAAGACTCCGCGTTGGCTTATTAGCTATCGCTGAGTTTGTAATGCTCAGCGCTCGTCTCTTAAGTATTCTAATCGCTAAGGGTCAGGGTCATATTTTATGCCTAACTTGACAGTTCACACTTGAAACATATGTTATTTATTTTATGCTAGCTGTCGAGTGCATCGCGCGTATGTTCCCCTACTTATCATATTTTTATGTTCATGCATGTTCATGAACAACGTGTTTGTTGAAATGTATGTAACAGGCAGAAGGAGGCGTGGTAAACGAGCTGAGTTGATTTAGCCATGTCCGTCTATCTGTCTATCTGTTCGTCCATCCGTCTGCCCATATGCTTGAACGCGTCGATTTCAGAAGATATAAGACCTAGAGACTTGAAATTTTTTTAATATGTCTGTATATACAACGCGGATTTCAAGCTTATCACCAAAGATCGATAACTCATCATGTTATTTTTAATCGATAAAAAACCTCATCGAAAGTCAGTTATTAAATTATATCTCCTACATCTTTAGAGCTATAGTCTCCAAATTTTATATGTAGACTCGAATAAACGTTATAGAATTTTGACTTTTGTTATAATTCACCCCTAATATAAGAGAATAAGAGAACCAAATCTTGGGAAACTCTTGTTCTAAAATACAAAGAACATGATGAAAGCCCAACCGTGCGGTGCAGTCATTAAAAAAAAAGTTAATTCTCTGCGCGCAGCATATCGGCGGGACCCGCAAAAAATAAGAAGCGAAAAGTCTGGAGCGGGGCATCATCCACATATTATGCTTTCTTTTACTATTTTCTTCTTCTATTTATACCCTGAACCCATTGAAAATGGGAAATCAGGGTATAATGGTTTTGTTAAAATGCATGTAACAGGCAGAAGGAGGCGTGGCACACCCCACAAAGTATATATATTCTTGATATGGGCGAAGAGCTGAGTCGATTTAGCCCTGTCCGTCTGTCTGTCCGTCTGTCCGTCTGTCCGTCCGTCCGTCCGTCCGTCCGTCTGTCCGTCTGTCCGTCTGTCCGTATGTTAGAACGCGTCGATTTCAGAAGATATAAGAGCTAGAGACTGCAAATTTTATTTTTTAAATGACCGTAAATACAGCGCACATATCGAGTTTTTCACCAAAAATCGATAACTCATCTCGTTATTTTTATCGATAAAAAACCTTATCGAAATGCAGTTATAAAATTATATCCCCTACATCTTTAGAGCTAGAGTCTCCAAATTTTATATGTAGATTCATAATTACGTTATAGAATTTTGATTTTTGTTAAATTTCACCCCCACCCCTATATCCACCCCCTCACCATCACCTTTGTAAAAGGCGTATTTAAAATACTAGAGACTTGAGCTTCGTCACATACACGCATATTAATGATATAAAAACAATCTAAAAGTTTCATGAAGAACGTACGTCCACAAAAAAAGTTATTAAACAATTAATTTCCCATAGTAAGCCCGCACTGCAGCCCATGCGTGTTATTGCGTGCGCGCCTATGTGTGTCTATGTATGTGTGTTTGCGTGTGTATGTGTGTGGTTATATAAGCAGAAAGACGCTTAAAATTATACAAATGGCTTTTGCTCGAAGAGTTCAGGGGATCTCATAGTCGAGCAGTCTCGACTAGAGCTTTCTTACTTGTTATACCCTGAACCCATTGAAAATGGGAAATCAGGGTATAATGGTATAATGGTTTTGTTAAGTATGTAACAGGGAGAAGGAGGCGGGCAGACCCCACAAAGTATATATATTCTTGATCAGGGCGACGAGCTGAGTCGATTTAACCCTGTCCGTCTGTCCGTCCGTCCGTCCGTCCGTCCGTCCGTCCGTCCGTATGTATGAGCGCGTCGATTTCAGAAGATATAAGAGCTAGAACTTTTTTTTTAAAATGTCCGTATATACAGCGCGCATATCGAGTTTATCACAAAAAATCGATAATTGTCCCGTTATTTTTTTATCGATCAAAAAACCTTATCGAAATGCAGTTATAAAATTATATCCCCTACATCTTTAGAGCTAGAGTATCCAAATTTTAAATGTAGATTGATATGTACGTTATAGAATTTCGATTTGTATTCAATTTCACCCCCCACCCCTATATCCACCCCCTTACCCATAAGTTTGTAAAAGGCGTATGTCAAATACTAGAGACTTGAGTTTCGGCACATACACGCATATTAATGATTTAAACACAATTTAAAAGTTTCATGAAGAACGTGTATGTGTGTTTGCGTGTGTATGTGTGTGTTTGTGTAAGAAGAGAGACGCTAAAAATTATTGAAATGGCTGTTGCTTGAAGGGTTCAGGGGATCTCGTAGTCGAGCAGTCTCGACTAGAGCTTTCTTACTTGTTTTTAGTAAACGTTTATTGTCATTAGTACATATATCGATTTTATTTCGCTCCTCAGACATGTTTCCCTCTCGAAAAATTTTGTAGATTGATGTTCGACGAACAATGTTTGCCCAGTTGGTGGGCAAACTGATTGTGTTCGGCGAAAATGTTCGCAAGTGGATGGGCCCCTTAACATAGAAGCTGAGCCAGCCTAAGCTTGCATACATACACAAAAATGATCATACATGGCACGGGATTTCATCATCTTTATCATTCCGTTATAAGACTTCATTTTCTCGCTCATTTTATTGAGCGCACTCCAATGTAAACTCACTCAATTCGTATTTCGCCTATCACGCACCCATTCAGTTTTGCGTTAATTACCAATTTTTTAAATTTTGTTAATTGGCATAGCTGATCAGTTCGGAGTGACAATAAAAGGCATTGTTTAAATCTATCTAATGAATACATACATACATATGCATGTACATTACCGCTATTTATTTTAGTACATATGCATGTATAAATATTTTACACTGTACAAGTTAATGAGTTTTTATTTTATTTATATTTTAAAATATATCGAAATTGAAATTTTGAACCGTAATATATGTGCTTTTCTATTAGTTTTGTTCAGGGTAGTCTATAGTCGAGCACTCTCGACTAGAGTTTACTTAATTGTTTTTTAATAATATAATGTGTTGAACGTTACGGACTACAAAACCTGCTGTTCGAATTATTAGTGGTTACGGCTCGTTCATTTGCGAACATAAATTTTGGGTTGCAACGGGTTAATACAACCGAACGAGGAACTGACCTTAGGGCACGAAAATTTCTTAATCGAAAACTAAGCTAATTTTGATGCCTAGTCCACACACATCAAGTCATACTGCTGATAGCAGCTCAGTAGCTGGTCATTTTCATAGAGATTCAATACGGCTCGGAATGTTTTCTGATATGTTTTTTACAAAAATTAATATATATTTACATAACTGAATTGCAAGACTTACAAAGAAAAAAAAGTTGAAGACTTCATTACATCGCATATTAATAATAATATAGAATTTTTGTAAGTGCAAGTACTAATAGGTAATTTTAAAAATAGGTAATAATTAAAAGCATAATGTATTTATATTGTATACAGAATTGTGTGTATGAACAATTTAAAACAAGTAAGAAGACTCTAGTCGAGACTGCTCGACTAGGATATACCCTGAATCCTCCATGCTGATGCTCTAATTATTCTGCACACATACATACACATGCATCCACCCGCACACATAAACCCGCGCTCTGCTAACTGTGCAGTAAGCAGCGACAATATTATGAGAATTTATTTGTCGAATAATTTCGTTTGTAAACGTACAATCTTAATGAAACTTTCAGAACGTATTCATAATGTGTAACTGTGTGTACATTCCAAAGCACAAGTCTCTCGTATTTTATATACGCTTTTTACAAATTGGGGGCGAAGGGGGCGTGGTATCCAAAATCTGTAAATTACAAAATGTATATGTAAATGTATATACACAGTAAATCTGAAGTCTCCAGGTTTAATAGTGTTCAATTTAGGCTGAAAAAAGTACTCAATTTATCGATTATTCTCGATAAAAACGATAACAAGTAAGAAAGCTCTAGTCGAGACTGGTCGAGTAGGAAATCACCTGAACCCTTCAGAGAACTTAAATCTAAGTAACTCTTCGCGTATTTCTGAAATATATATATATATATATACACACAAAACCATGGGCATTGGCTGCAGTTTGCGCTTACTATTAGATCTTAATTGTTTAATAACTTTTCCTGTGGATGTACATTCTTAATGAAACTCTTAGATTGTGATTATATCATTAATATAAGTATATTTGCCGAGTCTCTATTTATTTGTATTTGAAATAAGCTTTTTTTAATTTTAGTGTGAGGGGGTGGATATAGGAGTGGGGGGAATTCTAGCAGAAATCAATAGATAGCAGATGCAATAGATAGAATTTTATAACTGATTTACAATAAGGGTTTTTATCGATAAAAAATAGCAGGATGAGTTATCGATTTTTTGTGATAAACTTGATATTTTCGCTGTATATACGGACATGTGAAAAAATTCAAGTCTCTAGCTCTTATATCTTGTGAGATCGTCGCTGTCATATATACGGACAGACGGACCGGGCTAAATCAACTCAGCTCGTTGCCCTGATCGAGAATATATATAGTTTGTGGGGTCTGCCACGCATCCTTTTGCCTGTTACATACATAAAAAAAAAAAAAAAAAAAAAAAACATTATACCCTGATTTCCCATTTTCAATGGGTTCAGGGTATAAACAGATCAATTGCAATTCAGATTCGTAGAATATGCTTGATGCTATGCGATCACCTCTACCCTCTCAATCCTAAGTTTGTAACAGACGTATTTCAAATGCTAGAGACTTGTGCTTTGAAATGTACACACATTTACACATTATGATTACGTTCTGAAAGTTTCATTAAGATTGTATGTCTACATACGTACTTGTTTTAGATTGCTCTTGAATTTTTCAGCCGCTACTCTGGCCTTTCTTTGCAATATGGGGTCTTACCAATAATGTCATTTCGTTTTAAGTGCTGCTGTTTAAAGCGACGCGGTGGCGCTGTAGGCAGAAGCGCCGGCAATCTTTAGTTTAGTTATTTTGACTTGGGTTCAAATCTCGCGGAAAAATCTTTTTTTGTAAAAATCATTATACCCTGATCTCAGAATATACAAGAGCTAGAGACTTGAACTTTTTGTAAAATGTTTATCTTCCAAAATGTAGAACTCATCCTATTTTGTTTTATCGTGTGTGTGTTTGTGTGTGTGTATTTCTTTTGAAAACAGAAAGAGGCGAAGAATTATTGAAATATCAAATATCCGAAGGGTTCAGGTGATTTCCTAGAGCAATCTCAATTAGAGCTCTCTTATTTTAAATCAATCGACTAGCTTGTGCAAAGTTTACTCCTTGGACGAGCTAAAAAAACTAAGCTTAACAAAATTTTCGGGCTTATCCTGATTCCTCTTATTCTACCATTAAATTACAGACGACACGTGAAACTGTTTTTTTCATCCAAGCAAATTTAATCCAGAACATTATTTTTTATGACTGAGCACTTATGTAACGCCTCTGTGATTATTCATTATATAGTAAGGACTAAAATTCGGTAAAAAGAAATACTCAATTAAAGTTGTTGGTATAAGTAACCCAGTATCATAATGTTATTTGTTTCTAAATATTTATAGAGAAAATCTAAAAAGTCACGGTAATTTTGTAGCTGGGGATCCTTAAACTACAATTTTTTAAAGAGCACACAGAGATTGACTTTTTTTGTGATAAGCAGGTATGCTGTTATATTTTAGCGCTGATCGAAATTCATTATCCAATCTGTTGTAGTATCTCATTACCAGCTTATTTTATTCACAACAAAAAAATGAGTAAGTACTGCGAAATACTTGAGTGGTTCGACGCCTTTAGAATTTTTATGCTTATGCGTTCTTATGCCTTATTCATCATTAACTGAAGACACTCAATTCACGACGGAGAGTTATATCTACACTAGCTTAACTGGGGTAATTTAGCTTTAAAATGTTTTATTCCCTCAAATCCTAAAAATTTTAAATACAACGATCTGAAAGTTATGTGAAAATAGTCCAAATGCAAAAAGTTATTAAATAATTAAGTTGTCATAGTAATCAGTGTTTGTTGTGTAAGCAGAAAAGCTGCTTAGAATCATGGAAATATCAGTTACTCGAAGGGTTCACGGGATCTCGTAGTCTAGCATTCTCGAGTATAGCTTTCTCAGTTGTTTACTTATGTATAAATTATGTTAAAGGAGTACAGTTTATTAACACGGTAAACAACATTGTTCATTTCCAAGAGTTAAGTATACAATATATTTTATTTTTTAATCTTTTATTTATACTAATTACCTCTCTTACCTCTTATAAATGCATAGTATTGCAAAAAGGCATTTAACTGCTGACATACAAAAATGATTGTGGATTTTATTGCTGGCCTACTCGGAGGTAATAATTTATTGTCTAACCTAATTTTGTTCTAATTAATCTTACCCATGTATGTAGTTGTATATGCATATACATATGTACATATATATATGCATATATTTAAAGCAATGGGTAAAGGTATCAAAAATTATTCTGTCGCTAAATATATATATGTATATATACATATATATATGTATATATATGTATATATATATATATATATATATATATATATTCTATATAAATATTCTATTTATTCTTTTCTATTTGAATTTAAAGCAATGGGTAAAGGTATCAAAAATTATATTGTCGCTAAATATATATATGTATATATACATATATATATGTATATATATATATATATATATATATATATATATATATATATACATATATATATATAGCGACAGAATAATTTTTGATAGCTTTCCCCATTGATTTAAATTCAAATAGAAAAGAATAAATAGAATATTTGGTATATACTCAGTTTAGCATGTAATACTTGTTCAATCAATCATCATATATAGTCCGTTTGTAATCTAAATTATTCAACAACTAATTTTCAACAGTCCTGTCGAAGGATAAGAATAAGAGTCGATACTGCCGACTAGACCACCTTTTCTTAATTTAAGATTTTTTATTTATTTAACTTTGCAAAAAATTTTAGTTTTCGTTCAATTAAGGTTTTTTAAATTCTAGGTGCCGCAGGTGTACTTGTTGGACATCCGTTCGATACAGTAAAAGTTCACTTGCAAACTGATGACCCAAAGAATCCAAAATATAAAGGAACACTTCATTGTATGAAAACAATTTTACTAGTAGATAATATTCGTGGTCTATACCGTGGAATTTCCAGCCCAATGATGGGTATCGGTCTGGTTAACGCTATAGTATTTGGAGTTTATGGCAATGTACAGAAAATATCTGAAAATCCAAATTCTTTGATGACACATTTGAACGCTGGAGTAATGGCCGGTATAGCGCAGAGCTTGATATGTGCACCAATGGAATTGGCGAAAACACGATTACAGCTGTCGAAGTATATTGATAATCAACCCAAATTTAAGGGACCCATTGATTGTCTGTTATACGTTCAAAAAACGGAAGGTATCCGAGGAACGTTTAAGGGACTTTGGGCTACTATACTAAGAGATATTCCAGGTAAAATGCAATAACATCATTTTTAAATAAGAGATTAGCATCAATGATATTTTTTAGGCTTTGGCAGTTACTTTGTTTCATACGAATTTTTAATGCAACTCAAAGAGAAACCAAGTGTACCGTATGTGCTAGTAGCTGGAGGCTGTGCTGGCATGGCATCCTGGTTAGCCTGTTATCCCATTGATGTCGTCAAAACACATATGCAATCAGATGCCCTAGGAAAACGAGCTAAATATAATGGGTTCGTGGACTGTGCAATAAACAATTATAAAAAAGAAGGCATCCCATTTTTTTTCCGGGGACTAAATTCAACATTAGTACGAGCGTTTCCTATGAATGCTGCATGTTTTTTTGTAGTTGCATGGGTATTAGATTTCTGTAAGAAAAATGGAATCGACATGATCGAAAACCCGAATCAAAATCTAAATGTTGTTAACTTAGATAATTTGACTTATGCTTACTTCCAAAACGACCTTGGAACAAATGACACGCTTGTACGAAAAATAATCTCAGAGAGTGCTTCAGAACCGCGTGATTCAGCACTCGAATCATCTAATGGGACATTTTTAGATTACTACCATAATGAAAAAATATATGAAAGTAAAATACAAAACTCTCAATTGAATATTAGCAATACTACAAATCAATCATAATTAAAATTATATACATTTTTATAAATAAATCGAACCCATTTTTTATTTTTTTATTTCGAATGTACTATCAGTTTCGTAATTAAACATTGAGCGCCTCGGACAAAATAATTATTTAAAGCCAGGGACCGAAGCGGTTACAATTTTTATAGTAAAAAAAATAAGAATTATTTTTTGAGCAACTAAATTTAAAAATTTGTTTAATTATTATAAATAATTTATATGATAAAAATCAAAAATAACGTATAACAGATCAATTTTTATACAAAAATCAAGGTATAAAGCATAACTCTTATTTTCAATTTTTACATTAAACATTAAAAATAACTTTTATCATAACAAATAAAAACAAGTAAGAAAGCTCTAGTCGAGACTGCTCGACTAGGAAATCCCCTGAACCCTTCGGAGAACTGATATTTCAATAATTCTTCCCGTCTTTCTGCTTACAAAAGAAACACACACACTCACATATGCACACGCGGACACACATACATAGACACTCATAGGCACGCACGCATAAACACAGATGGGCTGCAGTGTGGACTTACCATGGGAACTTTATTGTTTAATAACTTTTTTTGTGGACGTACGTTCTTCATGAAACTTTCAGATTGGGGTTTTATCATTACTAAGCGTGTATTTGCCAAAGCTCAAGTCTCTAGTATTTGAAATACGCCTTTTACAAAGGTGAGGGTAAGGGGGTGGATATAGGTGGGGGGTGAATTATAACAAAAATCGAAATTCTATCACGTGCAGTCGAGTCTACATTTAAAATTTGGAGACTTTAGCTCTAAAGGTGTAGGAGATATAATTTTATAGCTGGTTTTCGATAAGGTTTTTTATCGATAAAAAAATAACGGGATGAGTTATCGATTTTTAGTGATAAACTCGATATCCGCGTGCTATATACGAGCATTTTAAAAAAAAGTTGAAGTCTCTAGCTTCTATATCTTCTGAAATCGACGCGTTCAAACATACGGACAGACGGACGGACGGACAGACGGACAGACAGACGGACAGGGCTAAATCGATTCAGTTCGTCGCCCTGATCAAGAATATATATACTTTATGGGGTCTGCCACGCCTCCTTCTGCCTGTTACATACATTTCAACAAAAACATTATACCCTGATTTCCCATTTTCAATGGGTTCAGGGTATAAAGATCTAGTCGAGACTGCTCGACTACAAGATCCCCTGAACCCTTTGAGCAACAGCCATTTCAATAATTTTTAGCCGCTCTCTGCTTATACAAACACACACACACATACACGCAAACACACATACATAGGCGCGCACGCATAAACACGCATTGGCTGCATTGGGGGCTTCCCATGCGAACTTAATTGCTTAATACCTTTTTATACCCTAAACGCATTGAAAATGGTAAATCAGGGTATAATGGTTTTGTTAAAAGTATGTAACAGGGAAAAGGAGGCGTGGCAGACCCCACAAAGTATATATATTCTTGATCAGGGCGACGAACTGAGTCGATTTAGCCATGTCCGTCTGTCCGTCTGTCCGTCCGTCCGTCTGTCCGTCTGTCCGTATGTTTGTACGCGTCGATTTCAGAAGACATAGAAGCTAGAGACTTCAACTTTTTTTTAAATGCTCGTATATAGCACGCGGATATCGAGTTTATCACCAAAAATCGATAACTCAAATCATTAATTTTTTATCGATAAAAAACCCTATCGAAAGTCAGTTATAAAATAATATCTCCTACATCTTTAAAGCTAGAGTCTCCAAATTTTAAATGTAGACTCATATGCATTTTATAATATTTAGATTTTTGTTTTAATTTACCCCCACCCCTATATCCACCCCCTCACCCTCACCTTTGCAAAAGGCGTATTTCAAATACTAGGGACTTGAGCTTTGGCAAATATACGCACATTAATGATATAAATACAATCTGAAGTTTCATGAAGAACGTACGTCCACAAAAAAAGTTATTAAACAATTAAGTTCCCATGGTAAGCCCACACTGCAGCTCATGCGTGTTTATGCGTGCGCGCCTATGTGTGTCTATGTGCATGTGTGTTTTTCGCGAAGAATTATTTAAATATCAGTTCTCCGAAGGGTTCAGGGGATTTCCTATTCGAGCAGTCTCGACTAGAGCTTTCTTACTTGTTATACCCTGAATCGCAGACCCCATAATGTATATATATTCTTGATCAGGGCGATGAGCTGAGTCGATATAGCCCTGTCCGTCTGTCCGTCCGTCCGTCCGTATGAGCAAAAGGATCTTAGAAGTTATAAGAGCTAGAGAGCTGAAATTTGGTATGCATACTTGTGTATACCATAGGCAGTACAAGTTTATCTTATTTTTTCGATAACTCATCCGATATCGTTTTTATCGAGAATATTCGATAAATTGATATTGTTTTTTCAGCCTTATTTGAACACTATTAGACCTAGAGACTTCAGATTAACTGTGTATATACATTTGATGGATACACACATTTGGTAATTTACAGATTTTGATACCACGCCCCCTTCGCTTCCAATTTGTAAAAAACGTATATCAAGTACTAGAGACTTGTGCTTTGGGATGTACAAACATTTACACATTATGATTACGTTATGAAAGTTTCATTAAGATTGTACGTCTACAAACGAAATTATTCAACTAATAAATTCTCATAATATTGCCCACACTGCAGCGCAGCCCAAGCGCAGTCGCTGCTTACTGCGCAGGTAGCAGAGGGCGGACTTATGCATGCGTGTGGATGCATGTGTATGTATGTTTGTATAAAAGAAGTGCAGAATGATTAGAACATCAGCTTGGAGGGTTCAAGGTATCTCCTAGTCGAGCAGTGTCGACTAGAGCCTTCTTACTTGTTAGTGATAAACTCGATATCCGCGTGCTATAACGGACATTTAAAAAAAGTTGAAGTCTCTAGCTCTTATTTCTTCTGGAATCGACGCCTTCATACATACGGACGGACGGACAGGGCTAAATCGACTCAGTTCGTCGCCCTGATCAAGAATATATATACTTTGTGGGGTCTGCCACGCCTCCTTCTCTCTGTTACATACCTTTAACAAAACCATATATCCATTATATCAATGGGTTCTGGGTATAAAATGTAAGAGAGCTATAGTCGACTCTGCTCGACTAGGAAAACCTCTGAACCCTTCAAAGAAATGATATTTCAATAATTCTTTGCGGCTTTCTGTTTTCAAAATAAACACACACACACATACGGACGAAGAAATCTTAGTAGCTCTCAGAAGTCTTAGAACTAACTCAGCTCCAGGACCGAACGGGATCCAAAATCGTGGACTAAAGCTAGCCCTCTCCTTGGAACCTAGTACGTTTTCCGAATTATATAACGAATGTTTAATTCAGGAGACGTTCCCTGAAACCTGGAAAATCAAGAACCTACCCAAGACTGGCAAACCACCAGAGGAGCCACCTTCATATAGACCAATCTGTCACTTAGAGACCATGGGAAAGGTATTTGAGAAACTGATTTCATTTAGACTGGAGACTGCTATTGCTAGCGCCGGTGGCCTGTCACCTTACCAATTTGGTTCCTGGAAGGCGCGGTCAACAACAACAGATGCGCTAGAAAAAGTTGTTGGCCTGGCAACTTCCGTCATCCAAGGCACCAGATGGAGGCACGGGACGAAACAATACTGCATCATTGCGACTCTGGATGTAAAGAATACATTCAACACAGCCAGTTAGGATATGATACTGGATGCGCTACCACAATATAATATCTTTAAATTTTTAGAAGAGGAAGAACACTGGTATGCACAAGTGAGGGTCCGCAAACTCATACAGTGTCAGCTGGAGTCCTCCAAGGTTCATTGCTGGGGTCTCTCCTATGGAATAATATGTATTATGACAGGAGCTGGGCTCGAGCTAGCGGCCCATAAAACCGAAGTCGTCCTAGTCAGCAGCATGATATAATAGACAGAAGATTAACTTTCCGCGAGTACTTAGAATATGTGCATAAAAAGGCAGCTGATTCTTGTACAGCTCTCTCAAGAATTATGTTTAACACGCGGGGACCAAAATAACAACGACGTCTCTTTCTAATGAGCGTCATTAGGACCGTCATCCTCTATGCTGCGCCAATATGGTCAAGAACGATGGCAACGCCGAGCTACAGCCGAGCCATTTGCGCCACCTACAGATTGAGCGCAATCAGAGTCTGCTGCGCGTTCAGAACAGTCTCTAACGACGTGCCGGCATGGTGCCTCTGGAGGACTTAGTCGCCGAAGTCGTGGAGCGGAATGCACACGAGCATATACGACGCAATGATATCAGTGCGAACAGCATTGCACGATGGCAAAAAAGGTGGATTAGCTCAACTAAAGGGCGGCTGACACACACTCTGATCCCGGAGCTTGAGCCATGGGTAAACTGCAAATACGGCGAGGTTAATTTTTATTTTTCACAGATTCTTTCGGGACATGGATGTTTTCGGAGCTACTTGAAGCGCTTTGGCCACGATGAAAATGACGAACGCCAGCCACGTCTTATTCGAATGTGGACGATTCCTAGAGGAGAGGCGTTGTCTGGAAGATGCAAGGGGAAGCTCTATTAGAGCGGACAACATTGTCAACGCCATGCTGGAATCGGAGGTAGCTTGGAAACTTATTAGCACCTTTAGAGCCATAGTCATGATGGGTCTCCGCAGAATCGAGCGAAGACGACCTATCCCAGGCTAAGGAGTGCAAATTGCTTGCGAAGCAATGCTTTACGACCGTCCTGCAAGCATCGTGCGCTACTCTTAGCCACCTAAACACATATTGCAATATATACTTTATCTATATACATAAAACATAGTTGTGTAAAGGGTTCCAACACTTATAACTCGAGATTTGCTGGACCAATTTGCATGGGTTTTGATTTGTTGGATTTGTCTCCGCCCCGAGTAACAGAATATATCTTAAAAGAGTAAGAAAGCTCTAGTCGAGGCTGCTCGACTACGAGATCCACTGAACCCTTCGAGCAAGGATGTACGTTTTTCATGAAACTTTTAGATTGTGTTTATATCATTAATATGCGTTTATATGCCGAAGCTCAAGTCTCTAGTATTTGAAATACGCTTTGTACAAATTTATGGGGGAGGGGGTGGATATAGGGGTGGGGGTAAAATTTAACAAAAATCGAAATTTTATAACGTACATATGAATCTACATTTGGAGGCTCTAGCTCTAAAGATGTAGGAGATATAATTTTATAACTGCATTTCGATAAGGTTTTTAATCGATAACAAAATAACGAGATGACTTATCGATTTTTAGTGATAAACTTGATATGCGCACGCTATATACGGTCATTTCAAAATAAATTTTTCCAGCTTTTATATTTTCTGAGATCGACGCGTTCATACATACGGACAGACAGACGGAGAGGGCTTACTCAACTCAGCTTGTCACCCTGATCAAGAATATATATACTCTGTGGGGTCTGCCACGCCTCCTTCTGCCTGTTACGTTCAATGCAAAATAACTAGAAAGTTCAGGTAGGTACTGTTTTTTTTTTTTTTTTTTGTCCTAGACATTAATTTGGGTAAATTATTTATTAAGTTAAAGATTTATTCTACAACAAAAGTGTGAATGTCTTTTCATATGTTGTCTCGATTGTTTTATGTGGTTTTGTGCGAGTGCATATTCAGTATTACTATTAATAGCAAGTAATAACGTTGCAGTCGGGCGTTACCGACTGCGGAATACTCATTCACATCCCATTATCAATTTAGTAGCTAAGTTTAGTTCTAGTACTGTAGAAAATTCAGTTTGTTGCGATTTACCACGCCCCTAATGGGCGTAGACTCCTTATTTTTGGCCAGTTCTAGAACGATCTAGCTGTAACCTAACTGCAAAATTTGGATGCTTACGCTCCAAAAATACAGGGTATCGTTCGATATGCAACGCCTCTTAAGAGGCGTAACAATTATTTTTTGGGCATCGATAGAGTAGGTTACCAGTAACTCAACTATCCAAATTCGAAGCTTCTAGCTCTTATACTTTAGGAATTTAAAGTTTTGCGGTTTGCCACACCATAGCTCATTGGATTTGGGCGGTCAACCCACGTATATATACTAAATTTAAGGTCTCTGGCATCAATAGTGCCTAAAAGGAAAAAAATTTGAAAAATGACTATATCTTCAGGTCCGATTTGCCACGTCCTTTAGTGGGCGTAGATATATATATCTTTGTCATCAGTTTTTATAGACTCATAACATTTGCTTACGTACAACATTTTAACGTTCTGGCTTTAAAAGTCTAGGAGCTACAGTTTCGACTGATTTACCACGCCCCTAATGGGCGTAGATATATCCACCATCGCTCGTTGGACTTGGGTGGTCAACGCGGATATACATACAAAATTTCTAGCTCTTAAACTAACATGATTTCTGGTATATCGGATTGGGAAAATTTTAACACTTTATAAATCGGAGACATACATGAGTATGTGTTACAAATTTCAAATCTCTAGCTTCAATAGCGCCGAAATGAACTGCGTTCATACGGACAGTCGGACGGACGGTCAGCAAGACGGACATTGCACAAAACCAATATACTAATTCTTTTTGTGAATGAGTATAAAAATTCCTGGTCCTAGAAGATCTTATCTTTCCCAACGGACCCGTAATGCAATTAGGCAATGGAATATCGCGAGTCAATTATCTGACGAACGGATATCATTGCTAGCCACAAAAATTTAAGGATGAAGTTCTTATTCCAAGGATTCCGACAATCCCAACAGATATGCCCTTTGAGTTTAAACGAATTTAATTCCCGCAGGGCCAATCCTTTTTCTCATGGTTAATTGTACGTGGCATGCTCACGTGTTTGCAAAAATCCGTATTATTTGTTCTTGCACCTGATCAAAAAACGAAGAACCACAAGGTGCTTGAATGAAAATCCGATTAATAAATTAATGTCAACCTGAACAACATAGATTTCAATAATTTTTACCTAAAAACAATGGATAAAAACCCAAAAATCGATAACTCATTGCATTATTTTTTATCGATAAGCCTTATCGAAAATCAGCTATGATATTATATCTCCGACATATTCAGAGTCTAGCCACTAACACTAACCAGATAACACATAGACTAGACACATAGAGCAATTTTTTTCAACGGCGAACATATGCTCTGGAAGCGACCAGACAGCTTCGTATTTGCTCGGCTCGGTCTTCTGAGGCTCAAGCAGTGAAAATAAGGGACGGCAAAATCAGTGCGCTACGAGCGCTGGCACGAAATGAACAGATGCCCATATGAAGTACGGATATGCGCTCTTTTTCCCTCACTCTCTCTCTCCTTCTCTTTATGCTCTCTCTCCATGGTCTCTCGAATAGCAGCAGCGCACAAAAATTGAAAATTGTTCGCGACGATCCAAGTTCTTTCCTTTTGAGTGAAGGGTATACCGAAATCTTAAAAGCGTTGGCCACGCTCATACAAAATATTAGCGTTTTAATGAATATTTCTAGGAAGGGTATGGAAGCGTTGAGGCGCATAAAGAATATGAGTTGGCGACAAGCATGCACACACACACTTGCAGTCCCTTACTACGTGTGTGAGCATTTGTATGCCAGTGTGCGAAGCTCTTGCTGCCTGTAGCAATTTTAACGTCCAGCATTTGCATTTGGTCGATCTTAGGGACTGTCATAACCACTTCACACAGATGTGCTATGTATGAACATACATATGTATGTATGTACATAAGTTGTAACGAACCTTCGGTTTATCCCGAGTCTAAGCTGGGCTAGTTTCAGCTGACTGTGGATTCGTTGCCAACAAATTTATTTGTTGGAGCCCCTGCGATAATTAATTAGACTTTGTGATTTAGGTTTTGTAGCGTAATGGTATATTTTCTTAAATAAATATGAAATGTACACGTCACTTATGCAAATGTATGCTGGCTCGCTGGTTTGCTTAGCGACGCACACCTACTGAGCGCTTGTTCAACGCACTCCGGCTGGGAGAGTGTTGTGCTAAACACGCTAGTTGTCTGCAAGGATTTGAGAAAACGCCAGGATTCAGATCTGTAAACTCTGGCGGTTCGCACAGCTATGCAGATCCCTCCTACAATCTCGCTCACTCACAGCACAACACTAGCTTCGTTCACTCACAAGCACTTCTCTTACGCACGGCTACGCGAACTCACCCAGGTGTGCCGGCCTCGCTTACGTTGCTGATATGCACCGATGTCCTGATCGGCGCCGCTGATGATCTGCAAGGATTCCCACTGGATGTCCTTGTTGTTCCCACGATGTCCTTGCTGTTCCACGATGTCCTGGGAGTCCTGTTTGCCACTCGCGTTGACTTAATTTCGACACTTTCACTTTTGTAGCTTTCGACAGCAACACACTCTCGTATCGTGCTTCGACTTCTTTTCCGACTTCTATGATTTTTGACTCCCTGTATGGAGCCGCTGGTGGCCTTTTATACCCCAGCCACAGGCCCTGCTTCGTATGGTAACGGGGCCTGTTCGGCTCTGCAGCGGGGCCTTTCTGCCGTTATGGTCCATAAAAACGGTAAAGTGGCGTGATTTTGGGTGACGCCACTTTCCCGCCAAATACGTGGCAGCCTCCCATTGGCCGAAGTACCGTTGGCGCCCTACGAGTGAAAGTGTCCACTACTATCACTCGGCCCAAACGGCACCTCGGCTAACGGTCCCCGATGATCGTCGTGCGTGCGACGCGAACCCATTGCTGAATCTGTAGGAGCGAAAGAGACCGCCTTTAAAAGGACTTTGACCCCCCTTTCCAGTGCGAGGGTCGCTCCTACAGTATTCGCGTCGCTGTGTGGAGCAACATGTATATGCACGTATATGCATATAAACGCACAGCAAATACATACGTTTATATACATTACTACGTGCATACCCATATTGCTCCTCACATAGTAGATTTATTTATTATTATTGCTAATGATTATAAATGTGTGTATATCCATAAAAGACTATAATTATATGTAATTAAAATTATTTTATACGGATTTTCAACCGAAAAAATAATTGTGAAACACAATAAGTTTATTAAATGCGTTGCAATACATGACATACACATATCATATTATACTCAAGCTGTACTCATTTTTGCCAAAATTTTCTGATTAAGTCATAAAGGCCCATTTTACAGTCACCCTACGATTCAAACCACACCAAATTTACAAACTACTAAATCCAGAGGCAATGATCATCATATACAAACATACACATATGCAAATGTATGTATGCATGTGCTCACTTCACAAGGCAGACCAACGGCAAGTTTTGGGCTTTACAAATTGCACAGCCTGTTGTGCATAGAAAGAATACATTTTTGCGACGAGAATGCACACACACATTTACAATTCCTTGCTACATGTATGTGCTCTTGTGTTCGTGGGTCGCGAGACTCAATTCTTTCTCAGTATTTTCGTCAATCGTTAGAGTCCCGTTTTACATGTATGAGCCATTATGCGTTAGTATGGGAAACTATTCTTGCTGCTGTAAAATATTGTGTGTATGTTCATAATACGTGAACATTGACTTGTGCTTGCCACGGGCTGCATATGCATGTGTATGTGTATGCATGTATGGGATAGGAATATAATTGTCTCTGGATTTAGTAGTTTGTAAATTTTGTATGGTTTGAATCGTAGGGTGATGTAAAATGGGTCTTTATGACTTAATCAGACAATTTTGGCAATAATGAGTACAGCTTGAGTATAATATGATATGTGTATTTCATGTATTGCAAAGCATTTAATAAACTTATTGTGTTTCACAATTATTTTTTCGGTTGAAAATCCGTATAAAATAATTTTAATTACATATAATTATAGTCTTTTATGGATATACACACATTTATAATCATGATTAGCAATAATAAATAAATCTACTTATGTACACACATACATATGTATGTTCATACATAGCACATCTGTGTGAAGTGGTTATGACAGTCCGTAAGATCGACCAAATGCAAATGCTGGACGTTAAAATTGCTACAGGCAGCAAGAGCTTCGCACACTTGCATACAAATGCTCACACACGTAGTAAGGGACTGCAAGTGTGTGTGTGCATGCTTGTCGCCAACTCATATTCTTTATGCGCCTCAACGCTTCCACACCCTTCCTAGAAATATTCATGAAAACGCTAATATTTTGTATGAGCGTGGCCAACGCTTTTAAGATTTCGGTATACGGTTCACTCAAAAAGGAAAGAACTTGGATCGTCGCGAACAATTTTCAATTTTTGTGCGCTGCTGCTATTCGAGAGACCATGGAGAGAGAGCATAAAGAGAAGGAGAGAGAGAGTGAGGGAAAAAGAGCGCATATCCGTACTTCATATGGGCATCTGTTCATTTCGTGCCAGCGCTCGTAGCGCACTGATTTTGCCGTGCCTTATTTTCACTGCTTGAGCCTCAGAAGACCGAGCCGAGCAAATACGAAGCTGTCTGGGCGCTTCCAGAGCATATGTTCGCCGTTGAAAAAAATTGCTCTACGTGTCTAGTCTATGTGTTGTATGGTTAGTGGTATTATGCATTACTCATTAATCCGCATCATATAATTCACTAATTTCATTTATTATATTACGAATCTAATGGCCATAGATGATACGCAGCAGTGTTAGGTGATGCCTAGCTTTTTAGAGCTGATTTAGACAGATTATACATACTATGTTTCCTTGGGTTTTGATACTCATAATTTTGGTCAGTTTTCGATGTTTTAATTAATACACCAATTTTATTTCATTCCACCGGATGTTTCTGACATGACAGTAGGTGTGAGCAGCACCTTTATTGGTGCTGCTTCAACGTGTACTATATTTGAATATGTAGATAGTTTGGCATAAGTAAACCTTATTGATGGCGAAAACTCAGTTAACTATGGCCATCAACCATTCCTGCTGACATATTGGCCATTGTAGCCATATCATTGCTGCTTTCGAGAGGCCTCCCAGTTTATTCCATTATATACTGAGTTTCTTTATTGCATGGTAATAAAACTAATGATTGACCATTTTTAAGGTATTTACTATTGAAAATTGCTTATATATACTTAATTTTACTTGTTTTGGACCACATGGCCGATCTCTGCTGAAGCCTCCACCAAGCTCCAGCCGGGATAACATAGCAAAATCTGAAAATGTGACGTCACAAGAGACCTGTTAGTTAACATTAAAAGTAACGGAACTGTTCTTTGCGCAACCTACTGTGTCTTTTAATAGTGCACCAGTCTGGTTAGTGCTTGTACTGCGTATGGTATCAAGGCTGTCATTTTAGCCTTTTCCCCGTCAGATCTTTCTTTGAAGTCCCAATGCTGGAAAAATTCGAAAAAAGCGGGTTGCTGGCTTAATGCAAATTTAATTTTGCTCTATTTAATTTTAACGATTTTTTTTATTTATTATCTTTGTCAACACTAAAAATTATGAATACCGACACACGATTTTATATAACACATTTTGTGGTTAGAGTAACAGCTGTTTGTGGCAAAGCACACATCAATTGCTCCCATCAACCACCTGGGCAGTCTCTGCCACACCACTAACCAGAGAACACATAGACTAGACATGTAGAGCCAATTTTTTCCACAACAGAAAATGTTAAGATGGAGGACCAATTCTGTATGAAGCACATCTATGTGCCATTTGTCCTACTCTCTTTATCAGTCCCTCTCTCCCGCTCTCTAAGGTCTCTGAAATCATCACCCTCAGCAGCGCACAAAAATTGAAATTTCTGTTCGCGACGATCTCAGCTCACATGTGTTCTCTGGTTAGTGGTCAGACGAAAAGGCAATGAATTTAGATGAACTCATAAATGAGCTGCATAACTCATCAAATTTATCAATACCTTGAATTTAATGGAAATTTAAAAGAATATTATATTATCATAAATCATTGAATATCAATTTAAAGCAAATAAATACTAATAAATGAAATTTAATTAAGAAAATAATGTTTTTAAGTTCAGCTTTTAGTTTGGTTTAATATTTCTTGCATTTAGCTTTTTTTTGCCAATCTGGCTCTATATGCTCGAAAAATGATATATGTATAACACCTTTGCTGGTAGCACTGGTTTTATGGCTAGAGTTCCATAGCCCATTTATTCTCCAGCCTATTTATTCTACAGAACCAAACTATCGGCAGTACTATCGACCTTCATTGGTAGTGCAGGGCAGCGTGACCGAATATGGTATTTTAAATACTTTTTGGTATTTTTTCAGCTCTGATTTTGCTCAAAAGTATTTTAATGGTATATAGGTATTTAGTAGCATTTTTCTTAGATTTTATGGTATTATATGGTATTTTGGGTTTTGGGCAAAGCTTAAAGCTTAAGACTTGCTTAATTTTAAAACAAATAAATAGAAAACATGAGCAATAAGCAAAAATGTCACTTAAGCAGCACGCGGCTACACAAAAACATAAAGATAATATGAAATACTTCTGTGGAAAATCAAAGGTGAGTTCTTTATATGCTCAATCTATGTTAATTTTGCCCGTTTCTAATGCGTCGTGTGAACGCATATTCTCTCAAATTAATTTAATCAAAACGAAAAATCGAAACCGCTTTAAAAATGTAAATGTATCACATATATTACATGTAAAACAATCATTGCGCGAAAATGGGTGCAATAATTTTAAGCCCAATGAACAAATGTTATGTAAAGATTTCAACAAATTTAATTTAAGCTGCTCTGACGAAGAAGGCTAGTATTTACTATTTAATTATATTTATAATTAAATGTAATATTCTGATCTTAAGAGAAACTAACCAGACTGAACAAAGAAGTTCCTTTATTATTTTATTTTAAGAAAATGTTACAAAATGAATTTTAAGCATTTAATTAATTTTAAGACTTTAAATATATATTGCAATATGGAATTGAATACGAATGCATATTGTTCTAGTTTTATGTTGGACTGAAATATTATTAATGTTTTAAAATGAAATAAACAACAAACATTTTTTGCAATGGGAAAACCCTTATTTTTTTCTATATATAATAAGTCAGTTATTATTTTTACATATTATCATTTGAATTTCCAGACGATTTATTTGTTATGGTATTTATAGTGGTATTTTGTAAAATATGAAATAGTATTTTATAGTATATTTTTGAGACCAAATTGGTATTTCTCGTTTGGTCCGGCGCGGTCACGCTGGTGCAGGGCGACTAAGCTTTAACCATCTCTGTGTTAGATCTACTTTACCAATTAAATTTTTCTCAAATTAAAAATGTTAAATGAAGCAGAAAACTTAACAGACATCTTTCGTGGGGGACTGCCTTATTGCCTTATTATAGCGTTACCCATATTAATAATGTGCTCACCATGTCTTGCTAGTGAATTTCAAGTTATATCAATGACAAAATTTGATGTTAATGGGGAACATTTTGGTAAATACAATATTAAATATATTTATGTAACAGATATAGCTTCATATGTAAGTTCATCATTTTTACTTTTTATAGGCTCACGGTCATCTGTAATATCATTAGAAGCTAAATCCTTATATACTTGGAACACAGGGCGGCATTGTGTTCTAGCCAGGTAAGCACGTGAGATAAGTCGAATTAGCGGCAATATCTAATAAAGTCATTTTAATCGAGAAAAATGACTTAAAAATGTGTAACTTAATACAAATAATAATTTTTATTACATGTTAGTATGTAAATACAGTGTGCGTCACTGAAAATCGCACTTCTAATATGAATTTACAATTTAGTTCATAACTTCTAAAGTAAACTATATTTGTATACAAAATATGAAAAAGGTTAAGATTTCCCTTCCCCTTATTAGCCTTCACTCAAAAGGAAAGAGCCTGGGATTTCAAACCGCGCACAGCTGTGCTTCATTTAAAAACGGGACCATTTTGTTATAGCGCTCGCAGCACACCTTGTCGTGCCTTATTTTCATTGCTCGAGCCTCAAGAGACTGAGCTGAACAAAGACAAAGTTGGCATGTCTCTTATGCACATATTTTCTACGTTGAAAAATATTATGTCTCGTCTATGTGTTCTTTGGTCAGTAATATCACTAACCAGAGAACACATAGACCTGGGAGATTATGCACACTTATTTTCGAGTGTAATCTCCCAGACCACTTCGTATTTGCTCGGCTCTTCACTTTTAGGGTTCGGGCTTCGAAAATATGGAAAACAAAATCAATTCATGCGCTTGGTCGAGATGGTCGACTATTGAACGAAAGATGCCTCTATGCTCAATTTTTATACCCTGAACCCATTGAAAATGGGAAATCAGGGTATAATGGTTTGTATGTATGTAACAGGCAGACGGAATCATCACAGACCTCATAAAGTATATATATATTCTTGATCAAGACGATGAGCTGAGTCGATACAGGCCTGTCCGTCTGTCCGTCCGTATGAGTGCATACTCGTGTATACCATACGCAGTACGAGTTTATCATATTTTTTCGATAACTCATTCGATGTCTTTTTTATCGAAGACAATCGATAAATTGATATTGTTTTTTTCAGCCTTATTTGAACACTATTAGCAATAAGGCACACAGGCATACAAATGCTTCTACAAGTGATATCCCATAATTGTGAGCATCGCGACTCCAGCGTACACACAATCAAACGTATATATGTAAGTGTGTGCAGCTCACAAGATCTACCAAATGCAAATACGGGGCTCTAAAATTGCCACAGGCAGCAAGAGCTTCGCACACAGACATACAATGCTCATACATGTAGCAAGGGGCTGTAGTGTGTGTGTGCACTCTCGTCGCGAAAACATTTTCATTATGCGCACCAACGCTGTCATACCCTTCCCTCAAATAATAACGAAAACACAAATATTTTGTATGAGCATGGCAAACGGCTTAAAAAGTTTAGCATACTCTTCGCACAGAAGGAAAGACATGGGTTCTTACTGCGAAGAAATTTCAATTTTTGTGAGCTACTGCTTGTGCTCACATACATACATACATATAAATATTTGAGAGAGCAGAGAGCATCGAGAGAGAGAGAGAGCAGGGAAACATTGAGCATAGAGAGATCTTCCGTTCAAAAGTCGACCATCTCGGCCGAGCGCTTGAAGCGAAATGATTGTGCTGTCGCATATTTTTGTACCCCGAACCTAAAAGTAAGGAGCCGAGCGAATATGAAATTGTCTGGGGTGCTAAACGCTAAGAAAAAGTGTGCAAAAGGCTTTACACTAGTTGTCTGGTCTATGTGTTGTCTGGTTAGTGGTATAACAGTGATAAATTGAATTGCTTAGATGCCTTGTATGTCTTATCGATATCGTTTTTAATTGCTTTTTAAATTGTGCTCCATGCGAAAAGTTTAATAAAATGCCCAAAGAAACGTATAGGAAAAAATTTCGAGATTGCTGGCTACAACAGCCAGATTTTAAGTCGTGGATAGCCCGCGATGAAGACGACTATAAAGCGTACTGCAGAATCTGCAAATGCAGTATTAATTGCAAAATCGACCAAATTCGCGCACATATGCAAAATGCTTCGTGATTTGCGCAAAAAAATAAAATTTGTTTTAAGCCGGCAGAATGTCCCGAATCTTGTCGTCAAGAAGCTGCATTAGCTCTGTTCATAGCAAAGCATTGTGCGATTGAGCCTGAAGATCATCTCACAGAATTGTGCAAAGTGAATTTTAAAGCTCACAATTTAAAGTTGCACAGAACAAAGTGCACCAGTCTAATTAAAAATGTACTGGCTGTGCACTTAAAGGACGATTTACGAGACGAAGAGTGTTTGGCGCGTATTGGATCGATGGCCACATACAAGGCTAGTGAAGAGGACACGGATTGCATACTTGACAATGCCTTGAAATGTTTGGAATAAAAAAGAAAAAACACAAATTAACAAACAGAAAATTGTTGTCCTGTTTTCTATTCTTTTTATACTCTGAACCCATTGAAACTGGGAAATCAGGGTATAATGGTTTTGTTAAAAGTATGTAACAGGGAGAAGGAGGCGTGGCAGACCCCACAAAGTATATATATTCTTGATCAGGGCGACGAACTGAGTCGATTTAGCCCTGTCCGTCTGTCTGTCCGTCCGTCCGTATGTATGAACGCGTCGATTTCAGAAGATATAGAAGCTAGAGACTTGAACTTTTTTTAAAAATGACCGTAAATACAGCGCGCATATCGAGTTTATCACCAAACATCGATAACTCGTCTAGTTATTTTTTTATCGATAAAAAACCTTATCGAAAGACAGTTATAAAATTATATCTCATACATCTTTAGAGCTAGAGTATCCAAATTTTAAATGTAGATTGATATGCACGTTATAGAATTTCGATTTTTGTTCAATTTTACCTCCCACCCCTATATCCACCCCCTCACCCATAAGTTTGTAAAAGGCGTATTTCAAATACTAGAGACTTGTGATTTGGCAATTATACGCATAGTAATGATAAAACCACAATCTGAAAGTTTCATGGAGAACGTACGTCCAGAAGTGTGGGCTTACTATGGGAACTTAATTGTTCAATAACTTTTTTTGTGGACGTACGTTCTTCATGAAATTTTCAGAATGTGGTTTTATCATTACTATGCGTATTTTTGCCAAAGCTCAAGTCTCTAGTATTTGAAATACGCCTTTTACAGAGATGATGGTAAGGGGGTGGATATAGGGCTGGGGGTGAAATAAAACAAAAATCGAAATTCTATAACGTACATATAAATCTACACATAAAATTTGGATACTCTAGCTCTAAAGATGTAGGAGATATAATTTTATAATTGACTTTGGATAAGGTTTTTTATCGATAAAAAAATAACGGGAGGAGTTATCGATTTTTTGTGATAAACTTGATATGCGCGCTGTATATACGATCATTTTAAAAAAAAGTTCAATTCTCTAGCTATTATTTCTTCTGAAATCGACGCGTTCATACATACGGACGGACGGACGGACAGACAGACGGACAGGGCTTAATCGACTCAGCTCGTTGTCCTGATCAAGAATATATATACTTTGTGGGGTCTGCCACGCCTCCTTCTGCCTGTTACATACATTTCAACAAAACCATTATACCCTGATTTCCCATTTTCAATGGGTTCAGGGTATAACAAAGAGAGCCGCTCAGAGCGAGATCGTGTCTGCACAATCTTTTCGGTTATGTTACGAAGCACAGCATATACGAAAAAACGATCAACTATCATTTGCGAGCTCTGCTTGTTAATAATGAATCCATGGCTTTTTTTATTTTTTTAGTTCATTAGTACCATTTATCATAATTTCTGTATACCGTCCCACCATTTCAGAAAAAATCGTGTACCAAATGTCCTTGTTCCTCTCCCACAGCTCTAGCATTCCTCTTGGAGTCATCAATAATTCGCAGGCTTCGATTTCACATTACTAAATGTATTTTCAATGAAATTAATCTCTGAACATTGGCCAACACACTTCATGGACTTGAATCCTGTCCATATTATGTACTTTTTTACCAAATAGGAGATGTTCTTCGGACTATTGTCCATCATTTTGCATTAGTAAGACCCAAATGTTGAGTAAAAAACGCAGTTCAAGTACCAGAGACTTGTGCTTTGGAATGTGTCATTAAGATTGTATATCTACAAAAAAAAATTATTCAACATATAAATTCTAATAATATTGACCACACTGCAGCACAGCCCAAGCGTAGATGCTGGTTACTGCATAGTTAGCAGAGCGTGGTCGTATGCGTGCGTATGTATACATATGTGCATAAAAGAACTGCAAAATGATTAGAATATCATCTTCAGGGTATCTCCTAGTCGAGCCGTCTCGACTAGAGCCTTCTTACCTGTTTTATTTTTATACCCTGAACCCATTGAAAATGGGAAATCAGGGTATAATGGTTTTGTTAAATGTATGTAACAGGCAGAAGGAGGCGTGGCAGACCCCACAATAATCTTCAAAAGTCAATAACTCATCCCGTTATTTTTCTATCGAATAAAAACACTATCAAAAATCAGTAATAAATTTATATCTCCAACATCTTTAAAGCTAGAGTCTCCAATGTTGATTCTTATGTACTTTATAGAATTTCGATTTTCGTTATTATTCACCCCCACTCTTATATCCTCCCCTCACCGCTAAATTTGTAAAACGAGTATTTTAAATACTAGAGGCTTGAGCTTCGGCATATACACGCATAGCAATGGTATAATCCCAATCTAAAAGTTTCATGACGATTGTACATCCACAAGAAAAGTTATTAAATAATTAAGTTCCCATGGTAAGCCCACACTGCAACCCATGCGTGTTTATGCGTGCGAGCCTATGTGTGTCTATGTATGTGACTCCTTGTGTACGTGTGTGATTGATTGTGTGTGAAGTAAAGCGGTGATTGTTGAGTCCAACCAATACAATATCAATATATGTAAATGATTTAATTAGTACATTGCTTTTTTGTTTTTTTAGGTTAATGGACATTTCAATAAATGATTTTAATAGAATCCGTCAAAAAGCTGGTGGCCTTATCATTATGTTACCAGACAATATGCAAGCTTTAAGCAACGAAGTTAAGGATCAGATCTTAATGCTGGAACAGCAAATGCTTTCTCAATCCATTCCCATCCCAGTTTATTTTGCTCCTTTTACCAAAAACTTGGAACATATTATAAATGACATCACATCAACAGCAATTGATAACAATATCAAACACAAAACTGCCCTTGGCCAACTTTTATTATCAGTGAACGCCAATGGCTACCACATCACAGTAGATGGCCAAAATGGTGTAGCAAATAAAAACAGTAAGGTGTCAACTATTCAAGGAGAATTCGTGCCGAATCCATTTGCTATGCAACAGCTGGAAAGTGGTGGCGATAGCAATATCTTACCTCTTATTCTAATCACAGCAAATTTGAAGACTTTTGGCATAATTAATGTAAGTTAAAATTTCTTTAAAAATGTACTGTACTTTTTATTTTGGATTTTCGATACCATAACCTCTTAGCCCCGAATTTGAAGAAAAACATAAAAATAAGTAAATGGTAGAAGTTGTTTTGACAAAAAAAAAAAAAGAAAAAAAAAAAAAATTTTAATTTCATTATCGCGTTTAAAAAGTCTGATAAGGATAGTCCATCTACAAGAAAAGATATCCAATAAATATATAGCGCATGCCGCATCCGTGTATATATATCTATTGTTCCAGGTGATAGATGGTATCTAAAGACCTGGCCTAAAATATATATCACATTTATACGCTTTATATCAGATAATTGGTAATAACCTAATACTTTATCAATTTTATTTTTCAGGATTATCCATTAAACGCTGATTCGGCGGTTCTGATGGCCCTTATAGAAATATTTAGTAAATTACATACCACAATTAGTACAACGCCAAAATATCGCTTAGGATTCTTGCTATCGGACTCCGGATTACTACTTAATTTCCAAGGATCTAAGAAATGGATTGAAATGGATGACAATTTAGCATTACGGGTAATAAAATATTAAGTATTAAAACAAGTTTTTAGTAAATAATTTCAGACTGAAATCTGTTAACTAACTCAGAAGCCCCTTAGCAACAAAGTTATGGCTTTCATAAAGTTTTTATAAATGTACACTTCTATCATTGAATACGATTAAATAGCACAAGTCTCTAGTATTTGAAATACGCTTTTTACAAATTTATTAGTGAGGGGGAGAATATAAGAGTGGAGGTGAATAATAACAAAAATCGAATTTCTATAAAGTACATAAGAATCAACATTGGAGACTCTAGCTCTAAAGATGTAGGATATATAATTTTATAACTGGGTTTGAAAAGGCTTTTTCATCGATGAAAAATAATGGGATGAGTTATCGATTTTTTTGTGATAAACTCGATATGCACGCTGTATATGCAGACATAATAATAAATAATAAACTGAAGTCGCTAGCTCTTATATCTTCTGAGATCGACGCATTCAAACATGCGGACGGACGGGCAGACAGATAGATGGACAGGGCTAAATCCACTCAGCTCGTCGCTCTGATCAAGAATATATATACTTTGTGGGGTCTGCCACGTCTCCTTCTGCTGTTACATACATTTCAGCAAAACCCTGATCTCCCATTGAATCCTGGGATATTTATACCCTGAACTCATTGAAAATGGCGTGGCTGATAATTTCAGAGTGAGAATTGTTTAAGTCTATATATTGAATATCGTTGGAAGCTGCCGAACTTTTCCGGCAACTCTGACTCCAATCATTTAGTAGGATACAATACTATTTAATTTAGCTTATTATTTATTAATATAATGCCGAGTCCGTGGTAGCTCTTTAGGCAAAGTTAATTCGAATAATTTAACTATTAAGAGAAATTATTATCTGTTGAAAGATCATAACTTTTAACAGGATTATCAACCGGAAGGACGTACAGCTTATTGAGAACAGCTCCATCAGTTACAGCAATGATATCAATGAGCTAATGGCCACGTCAAAGGTGGCAGGTTTTCGTGTTTCACGCAGACGACATCGTTGACTTTGATAGAAGGGGGTATGTCATTTTCAAAGCTATTGTAGAATGGTGAGGTATTCCTTACTCCAGCGCTTCCAAAGCAACTGCCGTATGCATGTCATACGTTGCCAGCGATCGAGGCGTTTTTGGTCGATCCAAGATAAGTCTGGTTCGGCGAAATCGATGAGTGGTCGACTAATCAGGAAATGTCCTGAAAATTTTAATAAGAGGACGAGAATTGATTATACCCTGAATTTGGCATACCAATGTGCGCAGTTTGTCAAAGCCAAGAAGTGTCGATCCAATAAAGCGATATATGTGTTTTTTTGCGGTCTTCACAGCTGCTTCCCAAAGACCGCCAAAATGTGGTAAACGAGGAGGTATGAACTTCTAATGGAAGCTGTTGTGGATGCAATAGTTCGGAATTTCAATGCAATGTTCTTGTCTCAACAATATACGCGTCCGGTGCGCCAACTCGTTCGTTGGTAGCGTTGTCTGACCAAATGAATTTTTGAATACTATGAAACGCTTGAGGGCGTCCAAAAAAGCAGCTGTCGACAGATCCTTTGCGAGCTTCAGCCATAAAACCTTAGTTGCGATGGAAACGAATAAGCAGATGTAGCATTTTACTGCTGCTCTGTTTCATCCATCGAGCTTTTAGTAAAAAGGACCACAATAGGCGAGGACTGGATCTGCAATTCTCGGGCTACAGTTTTCATGCCGCCTATAGGCCAAAACTGCAGTCGAATTGCTCCAAGCAAAGCCTGCGGTCCTGCATGGTGATCCTTTTGATGAAGATGGGAGATTATAGCGAAGGTTAACGGATTGTTTTTAAGTAAGATAATTGGGTGGTGCGCATCGAAACTGAGAGTAGAGTGTTTCAAACGACCACCAACTCTTAGTAGACCAAAATCATCCATGAACGAAGAGGGCGAAATAATGGCGCTTGACTAATGTCATTCTGTAGGGCAGAGTATTGCAATTGAGATCTTCGAACAAGAAGATATAATAGGAAGTGTGGATGCATGTGTATGTATGTATGCATAAAAGAAGTGCAGAATGATTAGAACATCAGCTTGGAGGGTTCAGGGTATCTCCTAGTTGAGCAGTCTCGACTGGAGTCTTCTTACTTGTTTTATTTATTTTAGTCACAAATTTATTTAGTTATATGCACTTTTGAACACTTTGAACACTTGCAATTACAAAGTTAATGTACAAGCTAATGGTCCCACTTGTGCACTTATAATTTAGCTGCACCTTTTATATGCCAGCTCACTGTACGTGTGTATGTGTATATGTATGTGATCGACACAGCTACTTTCCAAATAGCGATGTAGACGCTGAACAAAAGGCGCCAAATGCGACGAAAGAGAATACTAAAGAAAATCACAACGCAAACGCCACCGCATGTAATATTATCTGAGCTGTGATTTATGTATGTGTGTGCTCTACGATTGACACAGCCTTTTTCGGGCTTGCGCGATTTCTATGCAGATGCTACTTAGAAGGCGCCGACCGCGACAAACGAAGCAAACAGTTAAAAGAGAACTTTCGATAACTCAAGGTAATGCACGCACAATTGCATTCACTGTTATATGCAGTTAGAATGAAATTATTTGCACACAAATGTTAATGTTTTACACAGTTCTGTCACAACGAAATTTATTGTTAATTTGAATGTTCTATCCTGCACCCGGAACCCATTGAAAATGGGAAATCAGGCCATAATAGTTTTGTGAAAAGTATGTAAGAGAAGAATCATCGCAGACCCCATTAAGTATATATATTCTTGACCAGGGTAATGAGCAGAGTCCATTCGTCTGTCCGTCCGTCCGTATGAAAGCGTCGATCTCAGAAGATATAAGAGTTAGGGAGCTGAAATTTGGCATGCATACTCGAGAACACCATACGCAGTACGAGTTTATCATATTTTTCAGCCTAATTTAGACAGTTTTAGACCTGGAGACTTCAGATTTACTGTCTATATTTTTTTATTGAATAGAAAGATGTTGTCATATACAGATTTTGGATACTACACCCCTTTCGTCCGCGATTTGTTTGTCTCGGGAATGCTCCTAGTTGAGCAGTCTTGACTAGAACGTTTTATGGATCGCTCAAGCGAAATTAGCGTGTCTTGAGCACACTCGGCATCCTGGTAGGTGTGCATTGCGAAAGAAAGAAGAAAGCGAGTCGTCGTAAATTGTATTCATAAACTTATTCAAGAAATATACTTTACGTTAAAAATCTAAATACCAAGTGATTAATTATGATCACAGGGGCTTAAACAAATAGTCTTGTTGACAGAAACTCACAGTCGGCTGAAACTATCCCATCTTGGAATAAACCGAAGGTTCGTTACAGTATAAATAAAATGATCATACATACAAACAGACGGTCTCAGTCTGATGCGATGGGATATGCCATATCTCCTTTTGCCTTGTACGTATATTTTAACAAAACTATTATACCCTATAAACGATAATGTTTCCCATAGTGAGTATACATTCAAATACTTAAGGGGCCTGAAGTACTAGATATATGAGCTACACTATTATTTCAGTCCAAAGAGTGATGCTTATTGTTTAAGTTTCTTATTAAAAAAGAACGTGTTTCTTAAAAATACGCCTGTTTTTCTCTAAAAATAATTGATATCTAATACCACGGTATTTCTGATACCTTCTAAATATTAATAACATTTTGTCATTGTTTCTTATTTTATTTTCAGAATGTTGACTTTGTGTTATGTCTTGATACGATAACCCGAAGCTTAGATTACAATCAACCTAATGTATTATATATGCATGTTTCAAAACCACCTAAAGAAAAAACTTCAATAAGTAATTACTTCAAGCTTCTAAAATCAATCGCTGGCCATCACAACAGAAACCTAACAGTGGAGGGTATTCATAAAAAAATTAATCTAGCCGACACCAAATTATCGTGGGAGCATGAGCGTTTCTGTATGAAACGGCTTCCTGCATTTACATTATCTTCAGCGAAATACCCTGCAAGTCCACTGCGAACTACGATGTTTAAAGATAACGAATCGTATATAATTGAACAACTGGTTATTTCCGTGAAGAATATTGCCGAATCACTTGCTTGTTATATGTATAAAATAGATCCTTTTTCTGAAGTTTTTAAAGGTCATACTGTAAGTTTATTGGAACTATCTTTTTTATCTATATATTTTAATTTTGTCTTAATTATAGGCTATAATTGAAGACAATATTCGTCCATACCTCGGAATCAACGCGATTTTGCAGAATAACGATATTAGAGACGGCTTTGAAAAATATCTGAAGAACGTCAAAATATTTTTTGACAAACCGGATGAACGGGAACCAGATTTTATGTTTTATAATAATAACTATCCAAAGCTCAATATCTATCGAGTCAAGCCCGCAATATTTGATCTATTTCTAACTTTTGCCATATCCGTTTATCTGTCTGGTGTATATTTTGCAATCCATTTTTTTCCCAGATTTTATTCATTAATATCGACGAGCACAAATATTTACATTCGCTGTTTTATTAAATCATCACCTAACGCCTTAAAACGAAAATAATATACCTACCACTAAATCGAAGAAAAAAAGTTAAATTACAGATATTGTTTAGTATTCATTATTATGAGATTGTACTTTATCTGAAATAAATCTAAGTCAACTGACTTACTTGAAATTTTTTGGAAAATAAATATATTGATATTGTGCAACATTGTTTATTAAAACAATTTCACTGTATGATTATTAAGTAAGCTTGCCACAATTTTTAGAGTTGAGTACTACTCCTAAAAACGTACATAAGACATATGTACTTCGTATTTGCTTGGGTTCCTTATTTCGATTAAATAAGAGAACTCAAATTCCGTGCCATTTTAGCGTCCAGCTGAAAAAATCGATGTAATATGAAGTACTTGAAGACACGAAAATATAAATATGCATATATAAGAGGTAAAGTACGGTGATGCAAACCCCACTAACTATACACATTTGAGCCTCGGTTGACGATCTCTTCGGATAACGAACACATTTTTTTGAGAAAATAAGTTTCCTTCGCATAACGACCAACAAAAAATTTGGAAACATTTGCAAATAAATAATAGGGGAACCCCGAATGCACAATATATTGCTGTCCATTGACCGTTGTAGCAATTTTTGGCACTATTTTGCAGGCAATTTAGGTGCAAAATTATCGATTTCAGTGAACGAACATTTCGTTAAGGAAAAAAATGCTGGAACTAATTGTATTGGTTAACAGAGGGCCCAAATTGAAACACTGATGCCAACACTCGCGCTGTGATTTTGAGTAGCTCGCCAGTTGACTTTTTATACCCTGAACCCATTGAAAATGGGAAATCAGGGTATAATGGTTTTGTGAAAAGGCAGAAGGAATCATCGCAGACCCCATAAAGTATGTACAGTTTGACACGAAAGTGTTTTCACATGGGGAAAAAATTATATTTTTGTTCTTTGACATTTGACATACTAAATGGGATATTTCTAATTTTTTAAAAATCACATTATGTTTTTCAATATGTTATCTTATAATAAAGTTTAAAAAAAAATTTAAAAACTATTAACATATGCTTAAAAAATAACAACAAAAAAGATATTCAAATTCAACTGACACGAAAGTGTTTGCACAAAAATGAAGTATCCAAAATAAGGCAATATTAACTATATTAAGTATCAAAATTAGTATTTAGTGTGACCCCCATTGGCTTCAATAACCGCTTCCAACCGTTTATTTATCGAATTAATTAGTTTTTGGACATATTCCACCGGTGTCTTCTTCCATTCTCTAATATATAAGCTTTCAAATCTCTTTTGTTGGTTGGGCCTCGCTTGGTTGTCCTTTTTTTGAGATCAGCCCACAGATTCTCTATCCAAAACCTTTGCACAATTATAGAGAAGCCAGCACCTGGCCGTTTTAGCCTTGTGTTTAGGGTTATTATCTTGGTAAAACCTAAATGTTGGTTTACCATCCCTAAAAAATCCAAACTTGCGCGCACTGGACACTAGATGCGTGCGTAATATCTCCAAATACTGCTTGGCATCCATAGTATTTTCAATAAAACATAATTGTCCAACTCCTTTACTAGAAATACACCCCCAGACCATCAGTGAAAGTTTCCCGAACTTAATTGTAGGTATTATATTTTTCCGTTCAAGGGCTTTCAACGGCTTTCGCCTAACACGGCTGGGTCCATCGTTGTAGTACAACCTCATCTTAGTCTCGTCGCAAAATATGGTTTCATCCCAATATGATTCCACATGAATCCTGGCGAATGTTAGACGTCTTTTTTCATGATTTGACGACAATAAAGGTTTTTTCCGCGCAACTCGCGATGCAAACTCGTTCCTTTTTAGAGCTCTGTGGACGCTTTCGCGGGATATGTCAATACGACATTCTTCCTGGTGCTCCCTGGCCAGTGTGAGGAGCAATATAGGTATGCACGTATTGATGTATATAAACGTAAGTATTTGCTGTGCGTTTATATGCATATACGTGCATATACATGTTGTTCCACACAGCGACGCGAATAGTGTAGGAGCGACCCTCGCACTGGAAAGGGGGTCAGAGTCCGGTTAGAGGCGGTCTCTTTCGCTCCTACATATGCAGCAATGGGTTCGCCTCGCACACACGACGATCATCGGCGACCGTTAGCCGAAGTGCCGTTCGGGCCGAGTGATAGTAGTGGACACTTTCACTCGCAGGGCACCAACGGTACTTCGGCCAATGGGAGGCTGCCACGCGATTTGGTGGGAAAGTGGCGTCACCCGAAATCACGCCACTTTACCGTTTTATGGGCAATAACGGTAGAAAGGCCCCGTTCCAGAGCCGAACAGGCCCCGTTACCACACGAAGCAGGGCCTGTAACTGGGGTATAAAAGGCCACCAGCAGCACCGAGGCGGTCGAAACTATACTGAAGAGAAGATATCAAGTGAAAGTCGAAGTGCGTGACGAAAGTACCAAAGTCAAGTGAAAGTTAACGCGAGTGGTAAATCAGGACTCCCAGGACATCGTGGGAACAGCTAGGACATCCAGAAGGAATCCTTGCGGATCATCAGCGACACCGATCAGGACATCGGTGCATATCAGCGGCTTAAGCGAGGCCTGCCCATCTGAGTAAGTTCACGTAGCCGTGCGCAAGAGAAGTAGTTGTGAGTGAAACTAAGCTAGTGTTGTGCTGTGAGCGAGTGAGATAGTAGGAGAGATCTGTATAGCTGAGCGAACCGCCAGAGTTTACAGATCCAAATCCTGACGTTTCTCGAATCCTGACGGCGAACTAGCGTGTTTTAGCACCACACTCCCCCAGCCGGAGTGCGTTGAACCAGCACTCAGTAGGTGTGCTTCGCTAAAGCAAACCAGCTGCAGCATAAATTTAAGTGACGTGTACACTTCAAACTTATTTAAGAGAATATACATTTACGCTATAAAACCTAATTCACAAGTAACTAATTATTATCGCAGGGGCTTCAACAAATAAATTTGTTGGCACGAATCCACAGTCAGCTGAAACTAGCCCAGCTTAGACTCGGGGTAAACCGAAGGTTCGTTACACCAGAATACGCTCTGCCCTATCTGTTAACGCTCGAGGACGTCCAGTTGAACGATTTGGCTCCAGTGTTTCATTGTTCTCTGCGCGGCTTATAACATTGTAAACGGTCCTCTTCGATATTGCAAACATTTCTGCAATCTCCGCGACCGATTTTCCTATGGAGTGGTTATAATAAACCAATTGAATCATGTCAAATGACAATCGCTTCCCTGGCATTCTTAAATTTAAATTTGTTCAAGATTAAATCGATTCTTACAAAATATGACGAAATTTTTCAGCACATAGCATTAGCCACAGCTGAGCACATTGAAGGAGAAATAAGGAATAGCATATGTGCAAACACTTTCGTGTCAGTTGAATTTGAATATCTTTTTTGTTGTTGTTTTTTAAGCATATGTTAATAGTTTTTTAATTTTTTTTAAACTGTATTATAAGATAACATATTGAAAAATATAATGTGATTTTAAAAAAATTAGAAATATCCCATTTAGTAGTTTTTTTTTAATGTCAAAGAACAAAAATATAATTTTTTCCCCATGTGAAAACACTTTCGTGTCAAACTGTATATTGTATGTATGTATGTATGAGTGCGTCGATCTCAGAAGTTATACGAGCTAGAGAGCTGAAATTTTGTATGCATACTCGTGTATACCATACGCAGTACGCGTTTATCATATTTTTTCGATAACTCATTCGATATCTTTTTTATCGAGGATAATCGATAAATTGATATTGTTTTTTCAGCCTTATTTGAACACTATTAGACCTAGAGACTTCAGATTTGCTGTATATATACATTTGATGGATACACACATTTTGTAATTTACAGATTTTGGATACCACGCCCCTTCGCCCACAATTTGTAAAAAACGTATATCAAGTACTAGAGACTTGTGCTTTGGGATGTACACACATTTAAACATTATGATTACGTTCTGAAAGTTTCATTAAGATTGTACGTCTACAAACGAAATTATTCAACAAATAAATTCCCATAATATTGCCCACACTGCAGCGCAGCCCAAGCGCAGTCGCTGCTTACTGCGCAGTTAGCAGAGCGCGGGCCTTTGCGTGCGGGTGGATGCATGTGTATGTATGTGTGCAGAATGATTGGAACATCAGCATGGAGGGTTCAGGGTATCTCCTAGTCGAGCAGTCTCGACTAGAGTCTTCTTACTTGTTTTACTCTTGACCATCGAAGGACCAGACTCCTTTTCATAGGACATTTTTAGCGCCCCCGGGTAGACTCTTTAGGATTGGAAGAACACTGGATTATCGATTTGATCAACAATCAGGAACTACACTGCTAATTTACATAGTGGATATGTAGATGACCAAGTAATGCAAGAGAAAACAAGTAAGAAAATTTTAGTTGAGACTGCTCGATTAAGAGATCCCCTTAACCCTTGGAGAACTGATATTTAAATAATTCTTCGCGCCTTTTTTGCCTACAAAAGAAATATAAATATACAAGCACACGCGGACACACATACACAGACACACAAACTTGTGTATTTGCCGAAGCTCAAGTCTCTAGTATTTGAAATACGTCTTTTACAAATTTTGCGGTGAGGTGGTGAATATAGAGGAGGGGGTGAAGTATAACACAAAATGAAATTCTATAAAGTACATATGAGTCTTTTAATTTGGATGATGTAGGAGATATAATATTATAACTGATTTTCGATAAGGTTTTTTATCGATAAACTCGACATGCGCGCACTATTACGGACATTTAAAAAAAAAAATTGAAGTCTCTAGCTCTAGCTCTTATATCTTCTGAGTATGTAATAGTGCTGGAGATACATCGATGTTTGACGACATCGATGTTTCGATGTTTTTCAATCCAAAACATCGATGTATCGATGAAAAATCGGAATTTTTTTTTTATTATAAATGAATTCAATGTTTACATTCTTAATAAAATTAAATTATATATTTTCGTTTGTAATCCATTTCAAAACTTAAAAATAAAAAAGACACAATAACAAAAGTAAATAAAAATGAAACAATAACAAAAGTAAATAAAAAATAAAAAATATATCACTCCATCAGTCTTTTTTTTAAATTATCGTATTTTAAGATCTGCAATTACATTGTTATTAATATCATTATTTAAAATTAATCTAAGTATGGGAAACTTACCATCTCATATTCTAATGGGTCTCATTTAAGACCCAATCGTTTTTGTTGATGAACACCAGCATGTCAACATTTTTTGACTTCAGCGAGCTTCTTTTTTCGCTTACAAGTAGTCCAGCTTTGCTGAACATCCTCTCACTCTCCGTAGAGGTTGCTGGCACGCATAAATATTTCTTAGCGCATTTTACGACTGGCTTGTCATTTGAGATCTGCAAATAAAATATCAATATAATTTTAAATCATCTTATATCTGAGAAACATTACCTTCCAATAGTCTAATGGACTTGATGATGATGATAAATTTTTGGACATAAAATATTGACGAAGTGCCAAAATAGAGTCCACTCGTCCACTCCGTACTTTTTTTGAAATATTTTCTTCCAAGAACTCAAAAAGCTCTGGTTCTGTGGAGCTGCAGTTCGGTGCTGGCAAGCATTGTATGTCGTTAGTGGGAGACGCGGGCAAAACGCTGTAGAGGGTAGCAAGCTCATTTTCTAAAATTTTTTGGGATTCGCTGGCATTCTCAATCGATAGAAAGCCCTCCTTTTTGAATCTGGGATCCAGAAGAGTTGCTATTCGCGTGACTGTGCGTTTTTCGTATTGCATAAGTCTTTGTCGAATTCCTTCCATTAATGAATTGTATGCCTCACGACCATCATCAGAGACCAGTCGGACATTAATTTTTTCTAAATCATGTATAAGTCCGTATACAATTGGAATAATTATTGATGTTGTCACTGAACTACTCGATGATGCCCTTTTTGTCGCGTGGTCAAAAGAAGCGAGTAGAAGCTTTAAGTCCTCCAACACAAGAATCTCGTCCGCAGATAGTGGCAACACTGCTTTTGGGGTGTTCAGCAGTACCTTTGCGATGGCGACATGAGTACTTAAAATGCGCTCTACCATATAAAAAGCACTATTCCACCTTGTGGGACACTCCTGTTTTAAATTATAGGGCTTCTCTATGTTTTGCTCGTCTCTAAATTTGGCATACGCTATAGAGCTGTTCTTGAAAAACGACGCAATACTCTTGCATTTTCCTATTACGTTTTTAATTTTTTCTTTGGATAGACAGCCTTGGACAACTAAGTTTATGCAGTGCGGAAAGCATGGCACGTGCCGTTTTTGTAACAGTTCGCAAGCTTTGATCATACTTCTGGCGTTATCCGTCACTACTGCAGTCACTTTTTCAATTACTTGCCATTCTATCAGGACTTCACGCAGGGTTAGGGATATGTTATCGGCTGAATGATTAGTCTCGTCTAAGAGTTTTTTGGTGGACAAAACTGCTGTGCGTAACATAAAGTTTTCTGTAATAAAATGGCACGTGACTGTAAGATAACTTTCGTTAGCACGTGAGGTCCAGCAATCAGTTGTTATAGCGCAGTGTTCCACGCGATCAAGGACAGACTTGAGATTTTCTCTCATTTTTTTTATAGAGATCTGTCATGCAAGAATCCCGCAACTTCGATCTAGATGGCAACTCATATCTTGGATCAAGAGCTTTGACAAGGTGTCGGAATCCTTTGTTCTCGATAACCGAAAATGGTCGCATATCTGAACTTATGTAGTACATCAGCGCACTGTCGAGAGCTTTCTTCATATTTGAAGACGGTTCATATTTTTTATCTATAAACGATAAAATAGACCCTGTCTCCTTAGGAAGCTCGCTTATAGTTAGCGTCGGATGCATTCGTTTTAAGTGACCAGATAAATTACTGGTATTGCCACTTGTAAGATATATTTTTCCACATTTTAGGCATTTTGCTGAACCATTACACGATTTGGTAAAAAATTTCCACACCTCCGACTGTCCATACCTTGCCCTTTTTACTTGTGTTTCTCCTTCGTCAATGTCTGTTGATTTGCGATCTACACAAAAATAACACATACATATATGTACATCTGCAGAAATATAAATATAATTGAATGCTAATAATACCTTTGCCACTAGCGTCTCTCAAAAACTTGTCCATTGCCTACCAGCACCAATATCCTACAAAAATAATAAATAAAAAATAAAAGAAAGAAATAAATAAATGCAAATTTGTTCTTACCAAGCTCACAACACGATTTTTGCTTAATGTAAAGAAACTAGTGATGGCACGATTAATCATATGATACGCAATAATCGATTATTTTGTTTCAATTCACGATTTAATTGTATCGCAAAATGGGTTTTGAATAATCGAGATAATCGATGATTTGCTCAAAAAATCGCATCGCTGTAAGCAACATTGGCGCGCAAAAGTTAGTGGCGAAGCGTCATTATGGCACCAAAACTAAGTAAAGTGTGGAGATTTTATTCTAAATTAAATGACACGGATGTGAATTGCCAATTGTGCCAAAAACAATTGAAGTATTGTAAAAATACAACCAGATATAAATGAAAGTTTAGGAAGCACTAGTGACGGCTCATCTATTAGCGAAGTTGAGTTCGATTTATGGACCCACCACAAGACACTGGCCCACAAAACCAGTAAGAAAGACGGTAACCATTTTCAAATTCAAGACGAGCTCAGTCTTTTTTTAAATGCTCCTGTTTTTGATTTGAAGCGTAATGTCGCCAACGCCTGGGAGGAGATGCGTACTGCATACCCTAAGCTATATGTTATAGCTTGTCGGTATTGTTTCTTAATAGACACTTCGGTACCAGCGGAACGTCTTTTTTCCAAGGCGGGTGCCACATTAACCGAAAAAAGGAACAGGTTAACAACAGAGCACCTTTCACAACTACTATTTCTTAACTCAATTTTAAATAAATAAACATTTATGTATATTCTTTACTGTTCTTGTTGCTATTATTGCTTCTAAAAGGAGTTCATAAAAAAAATAAAAAAAATAATAAGCGCATTAAAAAAAAATCATTTGATTAATCGATTTTTTCATTTTTCAGCGGTTAATTGCAATTAATCGTTAAAGCACCTAAAATAAATCATATGATTAAATAATCGAACAATAAATTTTTTTTGCCATCACTAAAAGAAACCAGTAAATTTAGTGGTGGGAACATTTATACACAACATCGATCATCGAAAAACAAACATTGATGTTTCTCATTTTATTTCAAACATCGATGTATCGATATTACATCGATGTTGCGCCCAGCACTAGTATGTAACATTTCAACAAAACCATTACACCCTGATTTTCATTTTCCAACGGGTTCACGGCTTTTAGTGTGTTACAGTTCTTGCTCCCTTTCGTCTCGATTGCGCTCTCGCTTGGAGTTGTTCTTCGCTTATTGTCATACATTAAGTGAACTTTTATTTGTTTCAACTGAGCATCATAACTGGCAAGCGAGGAAAAATCGGTCAATAGACAAGTCATCATCGGAGCGTGTCGAAGCTCTATTGGCTGAATATAAAAACGTTACAAACGATACAGCCCGCATAAACAAATCATTGAATGACTACACTAAATCAGTAGAGTGCAGCATTTCCAACATGAAGAATAAACACTGTAACAATTCATTACAAGTATTAGCAATAAATTAGTGATGGTTTCAATGTTTCCAAAATCATGCATCGATGTTGGATTAATACATCGGATTGAAAATTCGATGTATCGATGTATGACCGATGTTCAAAAATTTTTCCGTTCGACTATAAAACAACAATTTTTTCTTTTTTTTAGGCTTTTACTGGTGCTCTCATAAGTTATTATTATAAAAAAATCATAGCAGTCTTTTACATAAGGCTTACTTAAAAAGTTTTAACATAGGAGAAATAACATATGCTTTTATAGCAGTCTTATACATTTCATTAAAATTAAACAGAATTATTATTTAAAAAAGTCTTTTTTGTGAATAGTCTGCAAAAACAAAATGAGGCTTAGTCTCTCAGACTTAAGTCTATTACAGTTCTGGCATATACATAAGTATTGGTAGCCGCTAAAAACACCCATCAACGGCCAAAATTTGATTGCAATTCCGTTCGACTATAAAAAAAGCACATTTTGTCTGATAAGGATAGTCCATCTGAAAGAATATGTAGCGCATGCCGCAGCCGTGTATATAAATACATATATCTATATTGCTCCAGGTGATAGATGGTATCTAAAGACCTGGCCTAAAATATACATATATCACATTTATACGCTTTATATCAGATAATTGGTAACCAATAACCTAATACTTTATCAATTTTATTTTTCAGGATTATCCATTTAACGCTGATACGGCGGTTCTGATGGCCCTTATAGAAATATTTAGTAAATTACATACCACATTTAGTACAACGCCAAAATATCGCTTAGGATTCTTGCTATCGGCGAACATATGCTCTGGAAGCGACCAGACAGCTCCGTATTTGCTCGGCTCGGTGTTTTGAGACTCAAGCAGTGAAAATAAGGCACTCTCTCTCTCTCTCTCACTCTCTTTCTCCATCTCTTTATGCTCTCTCTCCATGAACTCTCGAATAGCAGCAGCGCACAAAAATTGAAAATTGTTCGCGACGATCCCAGCTCTTTCCTTTTGAGTGAAGGGTATACCGAAATCTTAAAAGCATTGGCCACGTTCATACAAAATGCTTTCATAATTATTTCTAGGAAGGGTATGAAAGCGTGAGGCACGTAAAGAATATGTTTTGGCGACAAGCATGCACGCACACACTTGCAGTCCCTTACTACGTGTGTGAGCATTTGTATGCCAGTGTGCGAAGCTCTTGCTGCCTGTAGCAATTTTAAAGACTAGCATTTGCATTTGGTCGGTCTTACGGACTGTCATAAACACTTCACACAGATGTACTATGTATGAACATACATACATATGTATGTACATAAGTAGATTTATTTATTATTATTGCTAATCATGATTATAAATGTGTGTATATCCATAAAAGACTATAATTATATATAATTAAAATTATTTTATACACATTTTCAACCGAAAAAATTATCGTGAAACACTATAAGTTTATTAAATGCTTTGCAATAGATGAAATACACATATCATATTATACTCAAGCTGTACTCATTATTGCCAAAATTTTATTTTTTTAATAAGCTAAATTAAATCGTATTGGCTTTTATTTGTGCTTCGTAATGATAAAAAAAGCTTGGCAGTTTCAAACATTTTAGTGACCCCAACGTGATTAATGCACTCTGTGGTGCACGAGCACCACCACGAATAGCGCGTTATACATTAATATTCTATCTCGTCGTCGCTCAACAGTGAAATTCATAAACATATGTGCGCAAATTATTTAGTTCAAACTGGATATAGCAGTGCATGCAATTGTGCGTGCATTATCTTGAGTTTTTTAACAGTTTGCTTCGTTCGTCGCAGTTGGCGCTTTTTCAGTAGCATCTGCATAGAAAGCGCGCAAACACGAACAAGCTAAGTCAAATATAACTAAAAGCTCAGACAATGCATGCAGCCGCGTTTGCGTTGTGATTATCTTTATCATTTTTCCTTTTCGGTGGTTGTTCATCGGGTTTGGCGCCGTTTGTGCAGCGCCTACATCGCTATGCAGAAAATAGCTGTGTACACATGTACACATTTACAGTGAGCTGGTATATAAAAGGTGCAGCTATATAAGAAGTGCATGAGTGGGACTATTAACATATTAAAATAAATAAGAAACTTAGAATCACGTGCTAGTCAAGTTCGTGCATCTCAAGCCACTTATTTAAAGCTTAAAACGAAAGCGGGTTTTCGATAAACTTGAAAATCTATATGCCTAATTGTACGCGGATAAGTTAAGTCATATGGATATTTGAATCACTTCTACTGAAGCTTAAAGCCTTGCTTCAACGTGAACTGGGAAGTCGGCCGAATCAACAGTTTACTTCGACGTTTAATACAAGCTTTACAATTGGGCATCCAGTGCTCATTATGGCTAATCGATGTTATGTTTAGCATCTATAGATGCTGATCCTGATCTCAAACCAGCATATTTGATCCTGTTTAAGTGGTGCTGCTTTGGATACCATCAGCTCATTGGAAATCAATAAGGCCAACTATATCGTCGATATTTTTATACCCTGAACCCATTGAAAATGGGAAATCAGGGTATAATGGTTTTGTTGAAATGTATGTAACAGGCAGAAGGAGGCGTGGCAGACCCCACAAAGTATATATATTCTTGATCAGGGCGACGAACTGAGTAGATTTAGCCCTGTCCGTCTGTCTGTCCGTCCGTATGTATGAACGTGTCGATTTCAGAAGATATAAGAGCTAGAGACTTGAACGTTTTTTTTTTTTAAATGACCATATATACAGCGAGCATATCAAGTTTATCCCTAAAAATCGATAATTAATCCCGTTATATTTTTATCGATAAAAAACCTTATCGAAAGTCAGTCATAAAATTATATATCCTACATCTTTAGAGCTAGAGTATTCAAATTTTAAATGTAGATACATATGTACGTTATAGAATTTCGATTTCTTTTCAATTTCACCCCCCACCCCTATATCCACCCCCTCACCCATGAGTTTGTAAAAGGCGTATTTCAAGTACTAGAGACTAGAGCTTCGGCACATACACGCATATTAATTATATAAACACAATCTAAAAGTTTCATGAAGAACGTACGTCCACAAAAAAAGTTATTAAGCAATTAAGCTCCCATAGTAAGCCCACACTGCAGCCCATGCGTGCGCACCTATTTGTGACTATGTATGTGTGTTTGCGTGTGTATATGTGTGTTTGTATAAGCAGAGAGACGCTAAAAATTATGGAAATGGCTGTTGCTCGAAGGGTTCAGGGTATCTCCTAGTCGAGCAGTCTTGACTAGAGCCCTCTTACTTGTTAAAAGTTGATTTGATAATAAACGTTTTATTTTACAAGCCCACATCAGAGAGATATTTGAACTTGAGAAAGCTGATGCATCTGTGGCTGAGGCAGCTTTGAGCTTTGAGCAATTGCCACCCATTGCACGACATAATTAGGCCAAGAGACTCGCTCTGTGCCTAAATTGACTACGAGAGAGGATCAGTTGAAAGATTGAAAATCTAGTTCTTGCCGCACTTGTCAATCGAAGTACCATACGAGCGAGAAGAGAGTTCGACGACAAAGCTGAGAGTTGTATTCGACGGCTCGGCTGTTACCACATCTAGGCTTTCATTAAATGATTTGCTTATATCAGGACCGGCTATTCAAGCTACATTGTATCACTCACTCGTTTTCGTACATTTCCCATTGCACTTACAAGTGATATTGGTAAAATGTATAAGTGTGTGAAGGTTTCATTTATGGCATTTATTGGCAAAACTCGTCAGACGACGATATTAAGGTTTTCAAGCCCGCTTCCTTTTGGCTATTCGTCCAATGCACCAATTAGCACTGGATGAATCGTTTATACCCATTGAGATCTAAAACTGTTTTAGGAGATTTCTTCGTGGACGTTCTAATCTCAGGAGGCCATTCAGTTGAAGAAGTTAATGATATTTTGCAGCAAACCACAAATCTTCTTGAGCGAGGCAAGTTCAAATTGAGAAAATGGTGCTCCAATTCAGTCAACACTATTCGCGGAGTTGCAGAAACTGAGCAGGAGCTATGCGCTTGCGAACTTAGTAATCGAAATAAACAAACTGAACTTATTCGAATGGATGCATTGCTGGTCAGAATCAGTGGTGGTCTTGTGTTGGCTAAAAGAAGAGCCATCTCAATTGAATGTGTTTGTCGCTAACAAAATTTGTGCCGTACAGCAGTGCACGATCGGCATGGAGTGCTATTACCACCCTAATGGTTATCGGACGATCTTCGTCTAGGATTCTTCCTATTATATCATCTTGTTCAACGATCTCAATTGCAATACTGTCCTACAGAATGGCATTAGTCAAGCGCTATTATTTCGCTCTCTTCGTTTATGGATGAATTTGGTCCACTAAGAGTTGGTGGTCGTTTGGAACACTCTTCTCTCGGATTCGATGCGCAGCACCCAATTATCTTACTTAAAAACAATCCGTTAACCTTCGCTATAATCTCCCATCTTCATCAAAAGGATCACCATGCAGGACCGCAGGCTTTGCTTGGAGCAATTCGACTGCAGTTTTGGCCTATAGGCGGCATGAAAACTGTAGCCCGAGCATTACAGATCCCGTCCTCGCCTAGTTGAGCATATAATTACGGACGTACTGGAGTTGACTATTGTGGTCCTTTTTACAAGCCCGATGGATGAAGCAGAGCAGCAGTAAAATGCTACATCTGCTTATTCGTTTCCATCGCAACTAAGGTTGGATGAAACTCGCAAACGATCTGTCGACAGCTGCTTTTTTGACGCCCTCAAGCGTTTCATTAGTAATTAGTACGTGCGGTAGCAAGGAGCAGATAGCAGAGGGCGGACTTATGCGTGCGTGTAGATGCATGTGTATGTATGTGTGCATAAAAGAAGTGCAGAATGATAAGAACATCAGCTTGGAGGGTTCAGGGTATCTCCATACAAACAACGTTTGACCTTGTGACTTATTGATAGTCATCGCGTATGCCAATCTTATTGGGAATTTAATGCGTTTGAATTCAACTGGCACATCTGTAGGAATCATTGGGATTCGTTGCAGCAGTACATTTTCGCCTTGAAACTTGTCATTCAAAACGGTGGCCTCAATCGCGTTCTTCATTAATTTTTTAGTTATCAATCTTGTGCCATTGCAGAGGCGTCGTGGTTTCATGCTATGTAGCAAAATCACCGGAGATCCGACCTTCAATTGTAAGTGGTGCATGCCTGGTAAATCCAAAGAATTCAAAAATTCTACTAGATAATTTACAGCTTTGGTAGTATCGCAAACTGCAACAGATTTGTATGAAACTGAGTCTGTTGGCAACAATTGTTGTACAGGTATCCCTCGTATAATGCGATAGTGACGTTCCAGAAAAATTGCGCGGTATGTAATTCCGCGATATCTAAAACAAAGTTTTCATATAAATTGGGGGGTTATGTTCCAATAGGTTTTTCGTTAAAATAAAATACATACAAAACAAGTAAGAAAGCTCTAGTCAAGACTGCTCGACTACGAGATCCCCTGAACCCTTCGAGCAACAGTCATTTAATTTCTGCTTATACAAACACACACATACACACGCAAACACACATACATAGACACACATACATAGACACACATAGGAGAGCACACATAAGGACGCATGGGCTGCAGTGTGGGCTTACTATGGGAACTTAATTGTTTAATAACTTTTTTTGTGGACGTACGTTCTTCAACTTTTATATTGTGTTTATATCATTAATATGCGTGTATGTGCCGAAGCTCTAGTCTCTAGTACTTGAAATACGCCTTTTACAAAGGTTATGGTGAAGGGGTGGATACAGGGGTGGGGGTGAAATTCAACAAAAATCGAAATTCTATAACGTACATATGAATCTACATTTAAAATTAGGAGACTCTAGCTCTAAAGATGTAGGAGATATAATTTTATAGCTGCATGTCGATAAGGTTTTTATCGATAAAAAAATAATGGGACGAGTTATCGATTTTTGGTGATAAGCTCGATATCCGCGCTGTATATACGGTCATTTAAAAAAAAAACGTTCAAGTCTCTAGCTCTTATATCTTCTGAAATCGACGCGTTCATACATACGGACAGACAGACGGACAGGGCTAAATCAACTCAGCTCGTCACCCTGATCAAAAATATATATATACTTTGTGGGGTTTGCCACGCCTCCTTCTGCCTGTTACATACATTTCAACAAAACCATTATACCCTGATTTCCCAATGGGTTCAGGGTATAAAGCACATATATTTCAACTTAATACTAAAGTTCAGACTTTCTTATACGATTAAAAACACATGATATGAATAATAATACATATGTATGTATGTACATACATATTTCAAAATTCAAAAAACAAAATTTAAATAATTATGTGCACATTAAAAAAAAAACTAAAACAAATCAAAGGTTTATTAAAAACCTTATTGTTATTCTTCAAACTTCATATGGTAATTAATCTGTTTCACTGTCTTCAAAGATCTTTGCATGTATTATGTATTGTTATGTATTTTCCCCTTCGATTTATATATGCCTAAATATCGCGTTGTATTGAAACCTAATTTTTCCAAATTGCGTTATATCGAAACCGCGTTGTATAAGACCGCGTTATACAAGGGATACCTGTATGTTGAAATTTAACCAATGAACGTCCACATTTTTCGCTGCTAAAATGGCTCTATCTGCCAGCCAATCAATGAGAGCATCTTACGAGTTGACGATTGTGCAGAAATCGGGCTGTAATTTTATCGATCCAGTATTTTTATGTACAGCTACTTTTACATTGCCAATATCTAATAGCTGTTTTGAAAAAGTTTCAGTGGATGGATCCTTAAGCGTTCGAACGCGCATATTCACCGTCAGTTATACTCGTTCAACATTACGCCACTGAAATGCTAGGCGAAGAAATGAATGTGATGTAAACGCTCGAAGTATCTGTTGACGTTGTTGCTCAATTCCTCTACGTCTGTTGACTTCGAATCTGAGCGCTTCTCTTTGTTCTAATTGTCTTGCTGGTTTCGCTCATCCCGTGTTTCTTGCAATTGTAATGCACGTAACTGCGCTATGCCCACACGAACATCTGCATTGCTTTGTTGCCTTTCTTCATCTGATCTTTGTGCTCTGATATCTTTCATGGCTCTATCATTAATTGTTCGACGACTCAAATTAGCCCCCTCACGTTTTAATGTCATTTTTGTCTTTTAATCAAATATACATAAATAAATCAAGTTGAAAAACTTTTTGAATAGTCAAGTTTTCCTGAGGCTGTACCGTAGACTACATTTATTTATTTACTGCTATACAATTGTATACTATAGTAAATTTGTTGACGGTTTTTATGAATAGCAATCAATGCTTCAATGTGCATTGTGTCAAATAATAAGTAAGAAGACTCTAGTCGAGACTGCTCGACTAGGAGATACCCTGAACCCTCCATGCTGATGGTCCAATCATTCTGCAGTTCTTTTAAGCACACACACATACACATTCATCCACCCGCACGCATAGGCCCGCGCTCTGCTAACTGCGCAGTAAGCAGCGACTGCGCTTGGCTTGCGCTGCGGTATGCGCAATATTATGAGAATTTATTTGTTGAATAATTTCGTTTGTAGACGTACAATCTTAATCATAATGTGTAGTAAATGTGTGTGCATTCAAAAGCACAAGTCTCTAGTACTTGATATACGTTTTTTACAAATTGGGGCGAAGGGGGCGTGGTATCCAAAATCTGTAAATTACAAAATGTGTGTATCCATAAAATGTATATACACAGTAAGTCTGAACTCTCTAGATCTAATAGTGTTCAAATAAGGCTGAAAAAACAATATCAATTCATCGATTATCCTCGATAAAAATATATCGATTGAGTTATCGAAAAAATATGATAAACTTGTACTTCGTTTGGTATACACGAGTCTACATGCAAAATTTCAGCTCTCTAGCTCTTATAACTTCCGAGAACTAGGCGTACGGACGGACAGGGCTATATCGACTCAGCTCGTCGCCCTGATCAAGAATACATATACTTTATGGGGTCTGCGATGATTCCTTCTGCTTTCTACTTACTTTTCACAAAACCATTATACCCTGATTTTCCATTTTCAATGGGTTCATGGTATAAAAAACAATGAATGGTGGTCCACCCTTTAAACTTAGGGCAATGAAAAATAGATTTGACCGATTCTCATCTTTAAGAATGATATACGAACATTAAAACAATTTCTTGAGATTGACGCGTTAAAACATATGGACAGGGCTAAATCAACTCAGCTCGTCGCCCTGGATAAGAATATATACCTATTTCACCTACTAACCAGCGGCTATTTAAGCTCAGCACGCAACAAAAAAACACGTATGAGAAAAGCTTTATTATGCGATACAGTGGTTCAGAATCCCTTTCTCGCAACTCGCTTTATTTTTCGCTCTCGCTCATACTCTTACATATTAAGCGATTACATGTAAATCTTCATGCAGAGCTTTCTGTCACATTGTCGCTCAATATAATCGCATCAGCCTTATGCTTATCTAATTACTAGTTTATTGATATTATGAGGGCTCCCATCTTGGATTAAGAGTATAAAAAGCCGCTTTACAAAATGTATGTGTGTAAATGTGTATAAAGCTCAAAGCTATTATATTTGAAAGATTGTTTTTTTTTCGTATAAATGTAAATAAACACACTTAAGATATAGGCCAATCAATTTTAAATCCATTAAAGTACGGATGATCCAAAATGTCCTTCGCCGAAATCCGATGCACTGGATCATAAATCAACATTCTCTGAATAAGGTCTATACCGTCTGAGTCGAGATTTTTAAGTTGACTAGTCAACTGATTTGTTGACCAACAGGGAAATGTATTTTTGTAATCGGGAAGCGATGTTACACCTGGCCATATATCTTCCGTAGGCGTTTTGAGTATTCTGTAAAAATTTGTACAAATTTAATCTTATAATCTAGATATATAAATATAAATTTAAACAACTAAGAAGGCTCTAGTCGAGACTGCTCGACTAGGAGATACCCTGAACCCTCCAAGCTGATATTTTAATCATTCTGCACTTCTTTTATGCACACATACATACACATGCATCCACACACCCGCATAAGTCCGCCATCTGCTAACTGCGCAGCAAGCAGCGACTGCGCTTGGGCTGCGCTGCAGTGTGGGCAATATTACGAGAATTGATTTGTTGAATAATCTCTTTTGTAGACGTACAATCTTAATGCAACTTTCAGAGTATAATCATAATGCTTAAATATGTGTACAATCCAAAGCACAAGTCTCTAGTATTTGATAGACGTTTTTTACAAATTGAAGGCGAAAGGGGCGTGTGTGTATTCACCAAACGTATATACACAGTAAATCTAAAATCTCTATGTCTAATACTGTTCAAATTAGGCTGAAAAAACCTTATAAATTTATCGATTATTGTCGATAAAAACGATATCGGAAGAGTTATTGAAAAAACAAGATAAACTTGTACATTGTACATTGTATACATGAGTATGCAAACCAAATTTCAGCTCTCTAGCTCTTATAACTTCTGAGATCCTTTTGCTCATAAGGACGGACAGACGGACGGACGGACAAACGGACAGGGCTATATCGATCAAGAATATATATACTTTATGGGGTCTGCGATGATTCCTTCTGCCTGTTACATACTTTTCACAAAACCATTATACCCTGATTTCCCATTTTCAATGGGTTCAGGGTATAACAAAAATAAGCGTTTAATATACATATATGTGTTTATTTCAAGTTAATACACTAAGTTCCTAAGTTCATTTCAATTCGGGTTAGCTTAAGGTTGGTTCAAAAATTCTGATCACTCGTTAAATAAAAACATTCTTTTTATACCCATTAATTGTGTGCAAAGCAAAAAAAAAATCAAAGTTAAACTTTCAAATCAAATATTCACAAGAACGTTGCAGTCGGGCGATACCGATTGCAGAATACTCATTCACAGCCCAAACGTTGATCTCATTATAATTTTAAAAAATCATCGATAGCTATTGCCTTTTATATCTAGTACATCTTTAGAACTAGGATCTTCAAATCAATTTTATACAATTTTTATTTAAGTTATGTATATTTTGGATACCGGTTTCAAGATAGCAGCAGATCAGTGCGATTTTCTAATACATGTGCACACTCATTGTTTATTCTATGCGTACAGACAAAAGCGCGCCTTTTTGCATATTCTAAGAATTGCGATTGATTTATGGATTTTCTAGCTGTTACTGTAGTTTTGTCAGATGACGCTCTGTTATTACGTTATTGCATTTTAGCTACCATATAGTCAAGCAATGCAATAGCGTGGGTGCTAAAGGCGACGCAAGTTATGTTAGAGTAGCGGAGGTTCAAAGCCCCTTCAATGTTGTTTTTTTTTTCATACATATTTTGTTTTTATTATAAAGTAGATATTTTATTGGGAATGTGCGAGCTTTAATGAAGGGCACTTAATACTTTTCTTTTTCTTAATCGAACAATTTTATAAGTTTAAATTTGTTTCTTCTTAAATAACCCTCATAACATATACGCATATGTATGTATGTATGTATGTATATAATGTATATACATATGTATATGCATACATACAGATGCACATAAGTCTGCACGCATAGCATCAAGCATTCCAGCCTTCTTATGCACGCGCTCACTTTTATGTGTGTATGTGTGTATGTATGTACACATAAATGAGTACTCTAGCGTTTTCTAGGAATCTCTAATGCCACTGATTTGTTTTTGCATTGCTCTAGAAGTTTTCAGCCGCTACTCTGGCTGTTCTTTGCTATAAAGCGTCATAATAAGAACGCCATTTCGCTTTAATTATTGTTGTTGAAAGCAGGCGATAGCGCTGTCGGCAGAGGCGCCAGTTAAGTTCGTTTTAGCTATTTTAACAAACATGTTATTTGGCTTGGGTGCGAGTTCAAATCTCGCGAAAAACTTTTTTTTTGTAAATTGCAAATTTTTGTTACCTTAGCTTCTTTTATATTTTTTATTTTAAATGTTTCCTTCCTTGTTTTCAATGCCAATTAAGCCTATTTGTATACACATGTACATAAATAGATGGCTAACGCTTATAAATGTCGCAGTTTGGCACTACAAATGCCGATTGCCACACCCCTAGTGGCCGTAGACACCTCATTTTGGCCAGTTCAGAGAACGAGCTAACGGTAACGTAAATGAAAAATTTGAATGCTTACGCTCCAAAAATGTGAAAATTACAGGGTATTTTTCGATGTACCACGCCCCTAAAGAGGCGTAACAATTATTTTCAGGACATCGGTAGAGGAGGTTACCAGTATCTTAACTATCCAAATTTGAAGCTTCTAGCTCTTATACTTTAGAAGATATAAACTTTTGCAGTTTGTTACGGCCCCTTTGGGTATAGATACATACATATATCCACCATAGCTCGTTGGACTTGGGTGGTCAGCCCGCGTATATATACCAAATTTCAGGTCTCTAGCATCAATAGTGCCTAAAATATAGCAAAATTTGAAAAATCACTATATCTTCATATATATGCCCCTAGTGGGCGTAAACATAAAATGTTTTCATCATTCATTATAGAATCATAACATTAGCTCAAGTACGAAATTTCAGTACGTTTTAGCTTTAAGACTTTAGAAGATACAGTTTTATCCGATTTGCCACGCCCCCAATGGGCGTAGATATATCTGCCATAGCTTGTTGGACTTGGGTGGTTGACGCGGATCTACATACCGAATTTCAGCTTTCTAACTCTTCAACTAATATGATTTCTGGTATATCGGAAATGGATTCTAACTCTTCAACTAGTGGGCGCAAATTTTAACACTTTATAAATCGGAATTATACACGAGTATATGTTCCAAATTTCAAGTTTCTAGTTTCAATAGCACCGAAATAAACTGACGATAAACAGACGGACGGACAGCGAGACGGATATTGCACAAAACCAATATACTAATTCACTTCGTGAATGAGTATTTTATTTGAGTATAACGGGAGGAGTTTTCGATTTTTTGTTATAAGTTCGATATGCGCGCTTTGTACGGACATTTTTCTCTTTCTCTAGCTCTATATTCTAAAATCAACGCGTTCGAACATACCGACAGACGGACAGGCCTAAATCGACTTAGCTCGTTAAGAATATACATATGTATATACTTTATGGGGTTTGCCACGCCTCCTTCTGCCTGTTACAAACATTTCAACAAAACCATTATACCCTGATCTCGCATTCCCAAGGTATAAAAATCACTTCAGATCCTGTTTGTCACGCCCCTATTCGGCGTAGACATATAATCATCAATCTTTATAGAATCGTATCAGCTCACGTGCAAAATTTCAGTGTTGTAGCTTTACATCAGTACAGTTTTATCCGATTTGCTACACCTTAGCTTGTTGATCTTGGATGGTCAACACGAATGTACATACCAAATTCAACTTTCTAGCTCTTCAGGTATTATGATTTCTGAATATAGGAAACGACATTTTCCGATTTTCCACGCGCCTACTGGGCGAATCAATAAAATTTTAACACTTTAAAAGTCGGTGATATACACGAGTATTTGTTCGAAGTCTCTAGCTTCAATAGCGCCGGACAAGACGGACATGCACAAAACCATGATGCTCATTTCACTTGTGAATGAGTATAAAAAAAGCTCTAATAAAGTATGCTGTTACTTATAGGACGTTTTTTGTTGAACAATTAATGAATACACTATAATTTTTATAATTTGAAATCTCGTATTAGTATTAAAAAACAAAACGAAAAACAAGTAAGAAAGCTCTAGTCGAGACTGCTCGACTACGAGATACCCTGAACCCTTCGAGCAAAAGCCATTTGTATAATTTTAAGCGTCTTTCTGCTTATACAAACACACGCAAATACATATACATAGACACACATAGGTGCGCACGCAATAACACGCATGGGCTGCAGTGTGGGCTTACTATGGGAACTTAATTGTTTTTAGTAACTTTTTTTGTGGACGTACGTTCTTCATGAAACTTTTAGATTGTATTTATATCATTAATATGCGTGTATGTACCGAAGCTCAAGTGTTTAGTATTTGAAATACGTCTTTTACAAACTTATGGGTGAGCGGGTGGATATAGGGCTGGGGGTGAAATAAAACAAAAATCGAAATTCTATAATGTACATATAAATCTACACATAAAATTTGGAAACTCTAGCTCTAAAGATGTAGGAGATATAATTTTATAATTGACTTTCGATAAGGTTTTTTATCGATAAAAAATAACGGGAGGAGTTATCGATTTTTGGTGATAAACTCGATATGCGCGCTGTATTTACGGTCATTTTAAAAAAATTTGAAGTCTCTAGCTCTTATATCTTTTGAAATCGACACGTTCAAAGATACGGACAGACGGACGGACGGACAGACATGGACAGGGCTAAATCGACTCAGCTCGTCGCCCTGATCAAGAATATATATACTTTGTGGGGTGTGCCACGCCTCCTTCTGCCTGTTACATATATTTCAACAAAACCATTATACCCTGATTTCCCATTTTCAATGGGTTCAGGGTATAAAAAATTGTATTCCAAAATTTACCTGAACATTCGAAATAACTGGTCAATTTCCGAATCACCTTGAAATAGCGGCTTCCTAGTAGCCATTTCAGCAAATATACATCCAATGGACCAAATGTCAACGGGACAAGAGTATCGTGGAGACCCCAATAATACCTCTGGCGCTCTATACCAAAGCGTAACAATTTCATGGGTGTAAATGCGTACGGGTATACCGAAAGATCTACCGAGTCCAAAATCAGCTACTTTGATTATACCATTTCTGTCAATTAAGAGATTTTGCGGCTTTAGATCACGATGCAGAACCCGACGTCGATGACAAAACAATATAGCGTCCGTTATTTGATATAAATAGCTTTTCACCAGTTGACCACTAAGATGTTTCTCCGGAGGAAGTGAATCCATATATTTTTTAAGGTCCATAGATAGAAATTCAAATATCAAGTATATACGATTTTCTTCCATTAGTACGTCTTCCAAGCATACAATATTACGGTGTTTTAGTTCCTTTAGTAATGAAATTTCTCTGTAAAAAATTCCATTCTAAGGATATATTTCAACAATACATTTTAGTTAACAGACCTTATTGCTGTAGATGGTACTCCTTCATCGTCAGACTCCAACCTTATCTTTTTCATGGCAACAATTTGACCAGTTAAACGGTTTCGGCCCTTATACACAACTCCATAGGTACCTTCACCTATTTTTTCAATTTTTTCGAAATCTTCCATTTTAATCCCGGTTAGTTTCAGAAAAATGCCGCGAATCGTTTGAGGTTGCCACCCTTGGGACAGATGAAACTCTGATTGGTAGGAAAACTAATAAACTTATCGAAATATTTTAAATTCACATTGAAACATTGAAATAAAACAGAATTATCGCAAACGTGAATTTTCATAAGAATTGGTCTTCACCACTAACCATACAACACATAGAAAGACATGTAGAGCAATTTTTTTCAACGGCGAACATATGCTCTGGAAACGACCAGACAGCTTCGTATTTGCTCGGCTCGGTCTTTTGCGTCTCAAGCAGTGAAAATAAGGCACGGCAAAATCAGTGCGCTACGAGCGCTGGCACGAAATGAACAGATGCCCATATGAAGTATGGATATGCGCTCTTTTTCCCTCACTCTCTCTCCCTCTCTTTATGCTCTCTCACCATGGTCTCTCGAATAGCAGCAGCGCACAAAAATTGAAAATTGTTCGCGACATACATATGTATGGACAAATATATCTATGTATATAAGTACATTTATATATTATTATCGTGTTTCAAAATGTGTGTATATCCATAAAATACATATGTATATATGTTCATACATAGTACATCAGTGTGAAGTGGTTATGACAGTCCGTAAGACCGACCAAATGCAAATGCTAGGCCTTAAAATTGCTACAGGCAGCAAGAACTTCGCACACTGGCATGCAAATGATCACACACGTAGTAAGGGACTGCAAGTGTGTGTGTGCATGCATGTCGCCAACTCATATTCTTTATGCGCCTCAACGCTTTCATACCCTTCCTAGAAATAATCATGAAAATGCCTAGCATTTTGTATGAACGTGGCCAACGCTTTTAACATTGCGGTATACCCTTCACTCAAAAGGAAAGAACTTGGATCGTCGCGAACAATTTTCAAGTTTTGTGCGCTGCTGCTATTCGAGAGACCATGGTGAGAGAGCATAAAGAGAGGGAGAGAGAGAGTGAGGAAAAAGAGCGCATATCCGTACTTCATATGGGCATCTTTTCATTTCGTGCCAGCGCTCGTAGCGCACTGATTTTGCCGTGCCTTATTTTCACTGCTTGAGCCTGAAAAGACCGAGCCGAGCAAATACGAAGCTGTCTGGTCTATGTGTTGTATGGTTAGTGTCTTCACCCTGTCAGTATTCTACCACTGTACTAAATCCGTTTTTTTTTTCAGTACCGTCGACTTAAAAATAATTTTTATAAAATTTTTCAGGATTACCCATAATGCTTTTAAGCTTCGTCACTAGCCAGAGAACAGCACATAAACTAGACATGTAGAACAAACTTTTCTACAGCTCGAAACTGTTAACTTGGCGGACCACTATACTTCGTATTTGCTCGGCTCGGTCGCTAGAGGTTCGGGCAGTGAAAATACTGCTCGAAAGAACAGTGCGCTGCTATCCCTCAATCGAAATGGTCCCGTTCCCATATGAAGCACAGCTAGTATGTTATTTGTGTTATTTGTCCTACTCTCTCCCAGTCCCTCTTTCTCGCTCTCTATGGTCACAGAAATCATCACAGCATCACACAAAAATTTAAAAATTGAATTAGTTATATGAACATGTTCGCTGAAATCATGGCCTTAATGACAATACAACAAAATAAGGCACCTGACTTTGCGCTTCTTTTTATATTTGAAAATTCGCTCCTGTATGAAGCGCGCAGAGATTTTTCTTACTTTTTGACGACATCGATTGTGGCGCTTTCGTCTTGTAATAATAATTTGTCCCAAGCTTTATTCTGTAACTTTTTATTTTGATAGATTTCGCTTTTATTTCGCTACAAAGCCGGCTAATTTTGAAAACAGTCAAGAAATTTTCGTTTCAGTTTGCCATGTCTTGACTGTTCGAAAATTTTTAGAAATAATGTTTGCGCAAGTGTTCGTATCCAATGCGCGAACACGCGTAAGAAACGTTTTTAGTTTTGTGCGAGCACAGTCCGCGAACAAAATGTTCGTATGAACACTGCTATCGTCATTCGAATATTTGACGAACACAACATGTTCGTGTAACAAATTCGACTATGGGATACACCGCTTAAATCTTTGGGTGTTTAAATAAGATGATTACATATCATGCTGCAGCTCTGCGTTTTTTTGTTTAATTTAGCAATGTTGTTATTGTGTATTTGTAGATATGTGCGCTTCGTCAGATATAACTTTTGATTCCTCAAAGGTATTTGAAATGTTTAAATGAGAAGTTGTTTGTTAATCTTTGCTAACTCCAATAATATTTTTGCTTCTTCAAAAATAATCGACATGATGCAGTTGCATATGAGTTGTGAAATTCCATACTGCTGGAAGCGTGGAGCAGCAACAAGCGACAACTAAGCGCTATAAAAGATTATATCTCTGAAAAATAAGCAAAGTAACCATATCGGACGATAAACTTAAATCAATTGACTATAAAGTAAAAAAAAAAAAACAAAAAAAACAAGTAAGAAAGCTCTAGTCGAAACTGCTCGACTACGAGATCCCCTGAACCCTTCGAGCAACAGTCATTTCAATAGTTTTTAGCGTCTCTCTGCTTATACAAACACACACATACACACGCAAACACACATGCATAGACACACATAGGCACGCACGGCGTGCGTCGCACGCATGGGCTGCAGTGTGGGCTTACTATGGGAACTTAATTGTTTAATACATTTTTTTGTGGATGTACGTTCTTCATGAAACTTTTAGATTGTGTTTATATTATTAATATGCGTGTATGTGCCGAAGCTCAAGTTTCTAGTATTTGAAATACGCGATTTACAAATTTAATGGTGAGTGGTGGATGTAGGGGTGGGGGGTGAAATTGAACAAAAATCGAAATTCTATAACGTACATTACAATCTACATTTGAAATTTGGATACTCTAGCTCTAAAGATGTAGGACATATAATATTATAATTAACTTTCGATAAGGGTTTTTATCGATCAAAAAAGAACGGGATGAGTTAACGATTTTTAGTGTTAAGCTCGATATCCGCGTTGTATATACGGTCATTTTAAAAAAAGTTCAAGTCGTTAGCTCTTATATCTTCTGAAATCGACGCGCTCAAACATACGGACAGACGGACGGACGGACAGACAGACGGACAGAGCTAAATCGACTAAGCTCGTCGCCCTGATCAAGAATATATATACTTTGTGGGGTCTGCCACGCCTCCTTCTGCCTGTTACATACATTTCAACAAAACCATTATACCCTGATTTCCCATTTTCAATGGGTTCAGGCACTAACCAGAGAACACATAGACTAGACATGTAGAGCAATATTTTTCCACGCCGCAACATCTATCTAGCAGGTCCCGGCCAACTCGTATTCGCTCGGCTTGGTATTGGCTGGCTCGGGTAATGAAAAATAGCACGACGAAATCAGTGCGCTCTAAGCACGCAGACGAAATAGTCATTTTGTATGCGCTTGTCGTTTTTGTCCTACTCTCTCTCACACTCTATCTCTCTTTCTCTCTCTGTGGGCTCTTAAATCATGAAGCTCAGCAGCGCACAAAAATTGAAATTTGTTCGCGACGGTCCCAGCTCTTTCCTTTTGAGTGAAGAGTATACAGAAATCTTAAAATCGTTTGCGACATTCATGCAAACAAAATGTTAGCCTTTCGATATATATTTATGGGAAGGGTATGAAAGCGTTGAGGCGCATAAAGAATATGATTTCGCGACGGGCATGCACACACACACACTTGCAGTTCCTTGTTACATGTATGACCATTTGTGACCATTTCGTGCGTTACTCTTGTTGCTTGTAGCAATTTTAGAGCCCAGCATTTGGTCGATCTTACGGACTGCCATAACCCCTTCACACAGATTTACTATATATGAACATATGTACTTATGTACATAAGTACATTTATATATTATTATAGCTAATCAAAATGTTTCAAAATGTGTGTATATCCATAAAATACTGTAATTATATATAATATAAATTAGTTTATACACATTTTTAACCGAAAAAATTATCGTGAAACACTATAAGTTTATTAAATGCTTTGCAATACATGAAATAAACATATCATATTATACTCAAGCTGTACTCATTATTGCCAAAAATTTCTGATTAAGTCATAAAGGCCCATTTAACAGTCACCCTACGATTCAAACCACACAAAATTTACAAACTACTAAATCCAGAGACAATTATCATCCCATTCTATACAAACATACGCATATGCAAATGTATGTACATATGTATGCATGTGCTCACTTCACAAGGCAGACCAACGGCAACTTTTGGGCTTTACAATTTGCACAGCCTGTTGTGCATAGAAAGAATACATTTTTGCGACGAGAATGCACACACACATTTACAATTCCTTGCTACATGTATGTGCTCTTGTGTGCGTGGGTCGCGACTCGCGAAGCTCAATTCTTTCTCAGTATTTTCGTCAATTGTTAGAGTCCCATTTTACATGTATGAGCCATTATGTGTTAGTATGGGAAACTATTCTTGCTGCTGTAAAATATTGTGTGTATGTTCATAATACGTGAACATTGACTTGTGCTTGCCACGGGCTGCATATGCATGTGTATGTGTATGCATGTATGGGATAGGTATATAATTGTCTCTGGATTTAGTAGTTTGTAAATTTTGTGTGGTTTGAATCGTAGGATGACTGTAAAATGGGCCTTTATGACTTAATCAGAAATTTTTGGCAATAATGAGTAGAGCTTGAGTATAATATGACATGTGTATTTCATATATTGTAAAGCATTTAATAAACTGAAACTAAAATGAAAATGTGTATAAAATAATTTGAATTATATATAATTACAGTATTTTATCGATATACACACATTTATAAACATGATTAGCAATAATAATATACATACATATAAATCTACTTACATATGTACATACATACATATGTATGTATGTTCATACATAGCACATCTGTGTGAAGTGGTTATGACAGTCCGGAAGACCGACCAAATGCAAATGCTGGGCTTTAAAATTACTACAAGCAGCAAGAGTAACGCACGCAGGTCAGAAATGCTCATACATGTGTGTGCATGCCCGTAGCGAGATCATATTCTTTATGCGCCTCAACGCTTGCATAGCCTTCCCATAAATATATTTCGAATCGCTAACATTTTGTTTGCATGAATGTCGCAAACGATTTTAAGATTTCGGTATACTCTTCACTCAAAAGGAAAGAGCTGGGACCGTCGCGAACAAATTTCAATTTTTGTGCGCTGCTGAGCTTCATGATTTGAGAGCCCACAGAGAGAGAAAGAGAGATAGAGTGTGAGAGAGAGTAGGACAAAAACGACAAGCGCATACAAAATGACTATTTCGTCTGCGTGCTTAGAGCGCACTGATTTCGTCGTGCTATTTTTCATTACCCGAGCCAGCCAATACCAAGCCGAGCGAATACGAAGTTGGCCGGGACCTGCTAGACAGATGTTGCGGCGTGGAAAAATATTGCTCTACATGTCTAGTCTATGTGTTCTCTGGTTAGTGGTTCAGGGTATAAAAAAAAACGTTAGTGCATACGCCTGATCATCCTAAAGAGCATTCACGAAAGTGAATTAGTATATAGTTTTTGTGCAATGTCCGTCCGTCTGTCGTATGAGCGTATTTCATTTCATTGAAGCTAGAGACTTAAAATTTGAAACACATTCTCGTGTATATTTCCGATTTATAAAGTGTTGAAATTTTCCTGATCCGCCCACTGAGGGCTTGGCAAATCGGAAAATGGGTTTTCTGATATACCAGAAATCATGTTAATTGAAGAGCTAGAAAGTTGAAATTTGGTATGTAGATCCGCGACCCCCCAAGTATATGGCGGATATATCTACGCCCATTAGGGGCGTGGAAAATCGGTCAAAACTGTATCTCCTAGAGTTTTAAGGCTAGAACGTTGAAATTGCGTGAAAACTAAAAAATCCGAAATTATAAAAAATATGATCGTTGCATGGTTTAGCTTTTCACACTGTTTCTTTTTTTTCAAAGCATCGTGGACGAACGAAACAAAACGAGCATTGCTCACATACCGAAAAGTTCGGTATGCAGATGCTTGTACAATAAAGACGCGCAGTAAAAGTACCGTACGATTTTTTAACACATGCCGAAATCTGCAAATTTTGTCATTCGATCTTGAAATTGCAATTGAAGTGCAAGTGCGAAGTGCAAACAAATCAATTATTATATCAATTATATAAAATAATAAAAAGGTGATTATGTCCGTCAAACAATTTAAAATAAATTTTATTAATTAATATTTTCCCTTTTAGATATTACTAATGAAAAATATAAATGCACGGACAAAGATTTGAGTAAGGTGCTACAAAATCATTTTGTCCATGCCAGTGACAGGCTGGCGAAGCGTAGGCGTTTAGAGTAATATAAAACATACATGTAAATAATATTGTAAATATTTGTTGTTATTATCTACATTAATTCAATTATTTATTTTAAATGTTAAATATATATATAGTAAATGAAAATTATATTAATAAAAAAATGATTTTCGTTGCAAATTATTGAAAATTTCATTCGAATGAGTCAAAAATGATTGCATTATGACTGTTTTATGATTAAAAACATTATTTGAACAAAAATACTTCGGAAATCAACACGGAGCAAAATGAGCAAAGAATTTTTGGAGGAATTCATAGCTCTTAAAGCCATGCTCGTGACAAAATAAAAACTACAGCTACAATGACAAGAATAAAAGGAACAAATCTTGCGAAACTCTTGTTCTAAAATACAAAAAACATGATGCTGATGGGCAACGGTGCAGTCAGAATCCACATATAATTTATTTTATTTTTTCTTGTTTTTCTATTTTTAATTAAATCCTTTTTGGCATTAAAGCAACAAATATGTTTCCCTCTCGAAAAATTATATAAAATGATGTTCGACAAACAATGTTTGCCCATTTGATGGGCAAACTGATTGTGTTCGCCGAACATGTTCGACGAAAATGTTCGCAAGTGGATGGGCCCCTTTAGTGATAGTACTAATAATAAATTGGTAATAATAATCGGAATGCAGTATTATCTATCGAAACTCATATCATACAACACTGAGAATGACGCACGAAGAGAACTAAGATGGCGTTCCCGATGGTATCACGAACAAAGCAAGCAGAGTACTAAAATTAGAAATGTTTTGAATCTATGAAAAAAAAAAGAAACGTTGCTCGAACTGTAAAAATACCTTAAATAAGCTTTTAGAAATGTTTTACCATGTATAAATTAAAAGAGTATTACTCTTAGTAACCATTGTGAGTTTTGTGTAAATCATAACATATGTACATACATACATATAAAGTTGTGTTCGTGGTCAAAAGAAATACAAATTTGATCTACACCTTTTTATAATTAGAAAGGTACAGTAATTGTGAAAAAAGTGTAAAAAAAAGTCAACACCTGCAACAAATTAAACTCCAAGAAAATATTCTAATTTTTTTTGAGTGAGTATTCACACATTTATTTTCCTTTACCTTTATAAAAATGTAAATTCCGTACGGCAAAAAATAGAAAAATAAAATGAATATATATCAAGCAATCATTTTTTAAATGTAAAATAGTTATATATTTATAGCTATTATAATTGCTTGGAACTAGTATATTGTTACCCTATATACTTCAATGAGTTTTTGGGGATTTTTATGTTTAAATGAACGTTAATCTAACAATTTTTTGTATTAGCAAATGTACAATCCAAAGAAACCCATAACAAAACCAGCAAAATGCACTCATTCTTGTTTTTTTTTCTGTGCTTTTAAGGCCAGTAATGTGGATAATTGGCTACAGGATTTTTATACACTATTGAATACTATATAATGTTTAAAATGAACTATAAGAATAAAAAAATTATTGTTTAGTAGCAAATGGCTAATTACTTGTGCTTATGTATTATTATAACATGAGTATTTGAAACATGAATACTGAATTTCAAAGATACAAATATTTTATAATTATTATGAACATTATTTCTTTAAGTCGAATTAGTTAACCCCCAAAATAGTCCTAATTTGTAGGCAATATCATTCTATATTGATTAATTTGATACGATTTAAGCACCGAAAAGTCAATTATATTGATGGTTTTTAAATTCGGATATTCGATGTCTTTGCCTATATACTGTGGTTTAATATTGTGTTCTCAAATTAAATATATTTCATCAGAATTCATATGCATCGTAAAAATATTTAATTGAAAAAACCAAGTTTTCTATAGCCGCCTGTTGCATTTTTGTTATAGAATAGAAAATGCGTAAATATTCGATTTGTTCTTCCCGAACATTTTTATACCCTGAACCCATTGAAAATGGAAATGGAAATCAGGGTATAATAGTTTTGTTGAAATGTATGTAACAGGCAGAAGGGAGCGTGGCAGACCCCACAAAGTAAATATATTCTTGATCAGGGTGACGAGCTGAGTCGATTTGGCCCTATCCGTATGTATGAACGCGTCGATCTCAAAAGATATAAGAGCTAGAGACTTGAATTTTGTTTTTCAAATGTCCGTTATACAACGCGCATATCAAGTTTATCACTGAAAAATGATATTTTTTATCGATAAAGAACCTTTTCGAAATTCAGTTATAAAATTATATCTTCTACATTTTTAGAGCTAAGGTCTCCAAATTTTAAATGTAGATTGATATGTATGTACGTTATAGAATTTCGATTTTTGTTAATATCCACCCCCTCACCCCTAAGTTTGTAAAAGCCGTGGTTCAAATACTAAAGACTTGAGCTTCGGCACATACACGCATATTAATGATATAAACACAATCTAAAAGTTTCATGAAGAACGTACGTCCACAAAAAAAGGTCTTAAACAATTAAGTTCCCATGGTAAGCCCGCACTGCAGCCCATGCGTGTTTATGCGTGCGCGCCTATGTGTGTTTGCGTGTGTGTGTTTGTATAAAAGAAAGACGCTAAAAATGATTGAAATGGCTGTTGCTCGAAGGGTTCAAGGGATCTCGTAGTCGAGCAGTCTCGACTAGAGCTTTCTTACTTCTTTATATGTACTCATTTTGTATTGCTGAAGTAAATTGTGTGTTAGCTCTATACACTTTCTCAGAGATTTCTGTGGCTTCGATACCCTGTTGTAGTACTGTTAGCTCACGAAAATAGCAAGACTCCTTATGTTCCTCCACCTCCTAGCACAAAGCCATTTTTGTGCGAAACAATATATTCGTGATGAAATAATTATTTCTTTTTTGCCAATGAAATGATTTTCCAGTCATTCTTTTATACACACGCACGTATAGGCACGCATTCTGTTAACTGCGCAGTAAGCAGCGACTGCACTTGGGCTTCGCTGTAGTAGGACTATCTTCATGGAACTTTCAGAACATGATCATAATGTATATTCCGAAGCACAAGGCTAGTACTTGAAATACGTTTTTTACAGAGGGCGAAGAGGGCGTTGTATCCAGAATCTGTAAATTACAGAATCTTCGTATTCATCAAATGTATATACACAGTAATTCTGAAGACCCCAGGTCTAAAAGTTTTAAAATTAGGCCGAAAAAAACAATTTATCGATTATTCTCTCGTTAAAAGATCGGATGAGTTATCGAAAAACTTTTACTGTGTATGGTATACACGAGTATACGTGCAAAATTACAACTCTCTATCTCATAACTTCTGAGATCTGGGTGTTCATACGAACGGACAAAACATACATACATACTTTCCACAAAACAATTATACATGATAAAAATGACCAATTTACATAAATGCGTTTACTATTTTTAGCTTAGATAAATTAGTAGACTTATACCTTATCTAAAATACTAACTGAAATAATATTTTCTTTACAGGGTTTTGAAATCATATATTTTCTCTGCTATTATCCATAAATTTGGGAAAGCATGGCGACCAGCGATGACGAACCGATGCACTTGTATGAGGTTTTTCAAAATTGTTTCAACAAAATAGCAAATAAGCAACCCCCAGGTGCAGTGGTATCTGAACGGGGAGGGGGCTATCACTCACCATATGGAGGCCTTGCTGTTGAAAACGGAATATACCCTAGTGATTTTAATTCTATTCACGATGCTAACGGGAGCAATAATAGATTTACCAACACAACGACGGTTGATCAGTATTTTGACTCCGGGGCAACTAGTAGCGCTGGATGGTACCAATCACAAATGCATAACACTGCTAATTATATGAGTCAAACGACTTATCAGAGCAATGCACCTATATCTTCACATTCAATGGAACATCAACAAGTTCATAATGCTGAGGGTTTAACAAATAGTACGAATATTGGCATGCAAATAGGAGGTGAAAGTGGTCAGATTGGTATGCACAGTCCGGCATCGACATCTCTTCCTCCAATGAGCTCGTTTCGGGGTGGCTCTGGTCCTTTACCAAATATTGGGCAGCCGACAGTACTCTCGCCAGCAGTGTACAATTCACCACAACATAATCAAACAGTAGTGCAACATACATCCCTGTCTTCAGCTGGGCAAATAACCCACCTTTCCCTTAATAATACCCCGCTACCTCACGCACATTCCCATCATATCCAACCACAACTTAGTCCTGCAATTCAAAATACTGATGGCTTTGGCGGAATAAATACGAAAGTATCTGGAGCTAGTAATTCTACGCCAGCATCATTACGACAGCAGATATACATGTCGGCTGCAGCAGCTGACCAGAGTATAAGCAGCTTCAGTTCAAACCCATCAACACCTGTTAATTCACCCCCACCATTAACACAGTCTGGTGTTGGGGATGGGACAGTTTCTGGAAACGCCGTATGGAATCATAATGTTTTAAATGGCAGTGGCGCTTCAAATTATTCAAGCGATATGGTACCTGTAACTAGCTTACATACCATGGCGTCTGTTTTTCAAGGCGCTCGTATGGAAGAGCGATTGGATGATGCACTCAATGTTCTTCGGAACCATTGCGAACCGGAAATGTTAGCAAATGTTAATACTTCTCTAAATTCAATAGACAATACAGAAACATTATCTTCCTTTGTGGCCAATTCACCTTCATCCCATCTAGTTGGCAGCGGTAGTTCTGCCGGAAATGGCGCACTAGTAACTAATTCGTCAAGTACCCTGACGCATGAAGTTCTTTCATTAAGTACGCCTGCAGCTAATGCAAACACGGTTCAAACAATTGGAGCTTCTGGCTTAACAAATATAAAAATGGAACGAAATGCGTCGGCATCAATATCGGCATCCTCAAAACCAACTAAAAAGCGAAAGGAGCAATTAGGGATCAGTAATATCACACACACCGGTGTATCAACAACTTCTAGCATATCGAATCTGGAAATATCCGACACCAAGCCTACAAGCTCTATTGAGCCTTCAAATGCAACACAGCTGCAGCAGCTGTCTCAAGGTGCAAAAGGTTCAAAGAGACCCCGTAGATATTGTTCCTCCGCAGATGATGATGATGACGCGGAACCAGCTGTCAAAGCTATCCGCGAAAAAGAACGGCGTCAGGCAAACAATGCTCGTGAACGCATTCGTATACGTGATATTAATGAGGCTTTGAAAGAATTGGGACGCATGTGTATGACACACCTCAAATCTGACAAACCTCAAACTAAGCTGGGCATTCTAAATATGGCAGTGGAAGTAATTATGACTTTAGAACAACAAGTTCGAGAACGAAATTTAAATCCGAAAGCTGCATGCTTGAAGCGTCGAGAGGAAGAAAAAGCGGAAGATGGACCCAAGTTGAATATACAACATCACATGATCCAACAGCCATCTGTTAGCGGAAATACTTACCATCATAACCAGCCTTCACAGCTTGTTGTTCCTCCACCTAACCAGACTATGAGCAACATGAGTTTACCAGTTAATCAGTCTAGTAATGTTTTACCCCCACATTTACAACAGCAGCAACAAATTGGACAACATCCACAATAGCATGATGTCACCAATGACCTGAAAGCATCATCATCTTCCATTACAACTCAATTAATCCCAGATACTTCGAAGTACTCATCAGCCTTTGAGCTAGACCAACATCTGCTAAGCAATTTTTTGAGGCGCTATAATGTGACTCAATCCATTTCTGAGACAATGTCCCCCTTGAAACACCCGTAGGTTGTTTTGTCCATAGTATTATGGGCTTAAAGCACAAGGACCTATATAATTTTTAAATCTTTTTCAATTGTATAGACTTCATTTTATCTTTATTGACGAGGTAAGATCGTTTGTAGTTATTTGAATTGTAATTGATATCATATTGAATTTATATTAATCTGTGCGATGTCCCTGTAGCCAGCTTTTTAAACTTTCATTCATTCATAATTGTAATAAGAACTATTTAGAATTAACAAAAAAAAAAAAAAAAATAAAATAAAATAAATTAATTAAAATAAAACAAAAAACAAAATCTTATAAAAAAGCAAAAATTCGTACATACAGACTTTTTATTGTATTCCCCATATTTTTAGAACTACATATATCTAATAAAATTCGCATTAATTTCTCTTAATCGTATTACATGCCCGGGTGTAATTAAAATAATTTATTTCTATTGAACATGATATACATGTGTACATATATATATATATATATATATATATATATATATATATATATATATATATATATATATATATATATATATATATATATATATATATATATATATATATATATATATATATATATATATATATATATATAACTATAAACTGAGTACTTACAATAAGTATTAGAAGCAAATAATCGTTAAGTAAAATTTAATGATATCTGTTAATTTTACTTTAGATTTAAAAACAACTTTTTAAATGGTTATCATTTACGCTAGATTAGATTAACTTTACATAAAGAATTAAAATGCAATTTTATGTGCAGCGTTTAAAAGCTTGTTGATATACGCAACAATTTTGTACTTAAATCATCGTCAATAGGCTGCCAAAATTGATCAATGCTACTTAGATAGTTGAAAGGAATTATGTTTTGCGACGGTATTCAGAGCATTCTTGGCAGAAAAATGTATAATATATTGTGGTATTTTATTTATCCAACACATTTTGTAACTTTTGTGTTAATCGCTATGCTATTAAACGAAATAAGCTTCTTAATGGTAAAAAGCATTTTTATTTGAAAACTATGTATTTAGTTGTTGTTTATTCATACATAATTGCTCAAACATTTCAATTATAAATTGTAATAAAAGATAAATGTATGTATGTGTTTTTAGTAAGCAATGGTTGCCCCGCCGCTAATAATAAATAAAAAGAGGCAAATGATATCAAATAATTGTTCATTTTTGCTAACATTGTTAATAGCTAACTATAAATCTTCCATAATCCCTTAATTGGTATAAATAATCTTTTGGTCTCCCCATATCAAATAGTTTTTATACCCTGAACCCGTTGAAAATGGGAAATCACAATCCACAAAGTATATATATTCTTGATCAGGGCGACGAGCTGAGTCGATTTGGCCCTGTCCGTCTGTCTGTCCGTACGTCCGTCCGTCCGTATGTATGAGCGCGTCGATTTCAGAAGATATAAGAGCTAGAGACTTGAACTCTTTATACCCTGAACCCATTGAAAATGGGAAATCAGGGTATAATGGTTTTGTTGAAATGTATGTAACAGGGAGAAGGAGGCGTGGCAGACCCCACAAAGAATATATATTCTTGATCAGGGTGACGAACTGAGTCGATTGAGCCCTGTCCGTCTGTCCGTATGTATGAACGCGTCGATTTCAGAAGATATAGAAGCTAGAGACTTGAACTTTTTTTTAAAATGACCGTAAATACAGCGCGCATATCAAGTTTATCACTAAAAATCGATAACTCGTCCCATTATTTTTTTATCGATCAAAAACCTTATCGAAATGCAGTTATAAAATTATATCTCCTACATCTTTAGAGCTAGAGTATCCAAATTTTAAATGTAGATTGATATGTACGTTATAGAATTTCGATTTTTGTTAAATTTCACCCCCCACCTCTATATCCACCCCCTCACCAAAAAATTTGTAAAAGGCGTATTTCAAATACTAGAGTATACTTCAGTTTCGTCACATACACCCATATTAATGATATAAACACAATCTAAAAAATTCATGAAGAACGTACGTCCACAAAAAAAGTTATTAAACATTTAAATTCCCATAGTAAGCCCACACTGCAGCCCATGCGTGTTTATGCTTGCGCGCCTATGTGTGACTATTTATGTGTGTTTGCGTGTGTATGTGTGTGTTTGTATAAGCAGAGAGACGCTAAAAATTATTGAAATGGCTGTTGCTCGAAGGGTTCAGGGGATCTCGTAGTCGAGCAGTCTCGACTAGAACTTTCTTGTTTTAAAAATGACCGTATATAGCGCGCGCATATTGAGCTTATCACCAAAAATCGATATGAGCTAGAGTCTCCAAATTTTAAATGTAGACTCGAATGTATTTTATAAAATTTCGATTTTTGTTATAATTTACCCCCCACCCCTATATCCACCCTCTCACCCTTAAATTTGTAAATCGCGTATTTCAAATACTAGAGACTTGAGCTTTGGCATAGTAATGATATATCCACAATCTGAAAGATTCATGAAGATTGTACATCCACAAAAAAAGTTATTAAACAATTAAGTTCCCATGGTAAGCCCACACTTCAGCCTATGCGTATTTATGCATACGTGTCTATGTTTGTCTATGTACATATGTATGTATGTATGTGTGTCTATGCATGTGGGTTTCTTTTGTAAGCAGAAAGACGTGAAGAATTATTGAAATGGCTGTTGCTCGAAGGGTTCAGGGGATTTCCTAGTCGAGCAGTCTCGACTAGAGCTTTCTTACTTGTTTATAGATATGAATGTGAATAAATAGTTCATAAAATCGTAAGTGGACTATTATATATTTCTGATGTGTGAAGTATAGACTTTGGATTTTGCATTTGTTTAGACATAAAATTCATTGTTCAAATCTACTTGTTTCAAAAACTTATGTAAGTAAGAATGTTCTATTCGAGACTGCTCAACTACAAGATCCACTGAACGTTTCTAGGAACTGATATCTCAATAATTCTTCGCCTCTATCTACTTACACACATCACTAACCAGACAACACATAGACCGGACAACTAGTGTAAAGCGTTTTGCACACTTATTTTGAAGCGTAATCTCCCAGACCACTCCGTATTTGCTCTACTCTTCACTTTTAGGGTTCAGGCTACGAAAATATAGGAGCACAAAATCATTCGTCTTCATGCGCTCGACCGAGATGGTCGACTATTGAACAAAAGAACCCTCTACGCTCAATTTTTGTATACTCATTCACGAAGTGAATTAGTACATTGCTTTTGTGCAATGTCCGTCTTGCTGTCCGTCCGTCCGTCTGTCTGTCCGTATGTTTGAACGCGTCGATTTCAGAAGACATAGAAGCTAGAGACTTCAACTTTTTTTTTTAAATGCTCGTATATAGCACGCGGATATCGAGTTTATCACCAAAAATCGATAACTCACCTCGTTAATTTTTTTATCGATAAAAGTCCCTATCGAAAGTCAGTTATAAAATAATATCTCCATCTTTAAAGCTAGAGTCTCCAAATTTTAAATGTAGACTCATATGCATTTTATAAAATTTCGATTTTTGTTATAATTTACCCCCACCCCTATATCCACCCCCTCACCCTCGCCTTTGTAAAAGGCGTATTTCAAATACTAGGGACTTGAGCTTTGGCAAATATACGCACATTAATGATATAAATACAATCTGATGTTTCATGAAGAACGTACGTCCACAAAAAAAGTTATTAAACAATTAAGTTCCCATGGTAAGCCCACACTGCAGCTCATGCGTGTTTATGCGTGAGCGCCTATGTGTGTCTATGTGCATGTGTGTTTTTCTTTTGTAAGCAGAAAGACGCGAAGAATTATTTAAATATCAGTTCTCCGAAGGGTTCAGGGGATTTCCTATTCGAGCAGTCTCGACTAGAGCTTTCTTACTTGTTATACCCTGAATCGCAGACCCCATAATGTATATATATTCTTGATCAGGGCGATGAGCTGAGTCGATATAGCCCTGTCCGTCCGTCCGTCCGTCCGTATGAGCAAAAGGATCTTAGAAGTTATAAGAGCTAGAGAGCTGAAATTTGGTATGCATACTTGTGTATACCATAGGCAGTACAAGTTTATCTTATTTTTTCGATAACTCATCCGATATCGTTTTTATCGAGAATATTCGATAAATTGATATTGTTTTTTCAGCCTTATTTGAACACTATTAGACCTAGAGACTTCAGATTAACTGTGTATATACATTTGATGGATACACACATTTGGTAATTTACAGATTTTGATACCAAGCGAAGGCGCTTCCAATTTGTAAAAAACGTATATCAAGTACTAGAGACTTGTGCTTTGGGATGTACACACATTTACACATTATGATTACGTTATGAAAGTTTCATTAAGATTGTACGTCTACAAACGAAATTATTCAACAAATAAATTCTCATAATATTGCCCACACTGCAGCGCAGCCCAAGCGCAGTCGCTGCTTACTGCGCAGGTAGCAGAGGTCGGACTATGTGTGTATAAAAGAAGTGCAGAATGATTAGAACATCAGCTTGGAGGCTTCAAGGTATCTCCTAGTCGAGCAGTGTCGACTAGAGCCTTCTTACTTGTTAGTGATAAGCTCGATATCCGCGTGCTATAACGGACATTTAAAAAAAAAGTTGAAGTCTCTAGCTCTTATATCTTCTGAAATCGACGCCTTCATACATACGGACGGGCGAACAGACAGACGGACAGGGCTAAATCGACTCAGTTCGTTGCCCTGATCAAGAATATATATACTTTGTGGGGTCTGCCACGCCTCCTTCTCTCTGTTACATACCTTTAACAAAACCATTATATCCTGATTTCCCATTTTCAATGGGTTCTGGGTATAAAATGTAAGAGAGCTATAGTCGACTCTGCTCGACTAGGAAAACCTCTGAACCCTTCAAAGAAATGATATTTCAATAATTCTTTGCGTCTTTCTGTTTTCAAAATAAACACACACACACATACGGACGAAGAAATCTTAGTAGCTCTCAGAAGTCTTAGAACTAACTCAGCTCCAGGACCGAACGGGATCCAAAATCGTGGACTAAAGCTAGCCCTCTCCTTGGAACCTAGTACGTTTTCCGAATTATATAACGAATGTTTAATTCAGGAGACGTTCCCTGAAACCTGAAAAATCAAGAACCTACCCAAGACTGGCAAACCACCAGAGGAGCCACCTTCATATAGACCAATCTGTCACTTAGAGACCATGGGAAAGGTATTTGAGAAACTGATGTCATTTAGACTGGAGACTGCTATTGCTAGCGCCGGTGGCCTGTCACCTTACCAATTTGGTTCCTGGAAGGCGCGGTCAACAACAGATGCGCTAGAAAAAGTTGTTGGCCTGGCAACTTCCGTCATCCAAGGCACCAGATGGAGGCACGGGACGAAACAATACTGCATCATTGCGACTCTGGATGTAAAGAATACATTCAACACAGCCAGTTAGGATATGATACTGGATGCGCTATCACAATATAATATCTTTAAATTTTTAGAAGAGGAAGAACACTGGTATGCACAAGTGAGGGTCCGCATACAGTGTCAGCTGGAGTCCTCCAAGGTTCATTGCTGGGGTCTCTCCTATGGAATAATATGTATTATGACAGGACCAGCTGCTGGGCTCGAGCTAGCGGCACACAAAGCCGAAGTCGTCCTAGTCAGCAGCATGATATAATAGACAGAAGATTAACTTTCCGCGAGTACTTAGAATATGTGCATAAAAAGGCAGCTGATTCTTGTACAGCTCTCTCAAGAATTATGTTTAACACGCGGGGACCAAAATAACAACGACGTCTCTTTCTAATGAGCGCCATTAGGACCGTCATGCTCTATGCTGCGCCAATATGGTCAAGAACGATGGCAACGCCGAGCTACAGCCGAGCCATTTGCGCCACCTACAGATTGAGCGCAATCAGAGTCTGCTGCGCGTTCAGAACAGTCTCTAACGACGTGCCGGCATGGTGCCTCTGGAGGACTTAGTCGCCGAAGTCGTGGAGCGGAATGCACACGAGCATATACGGTGGATTAGCTCAACTAAAGGGCGGCTGACACACACTCTCATCCCGGAGCTTGAGCCATGGGTAAACTGCAAATACGACTAGGTTAATTTTTATTTTTCACAGATTTTTTCGGGACATGGATGTTTTCGGAGCTACTTGAAGCGCTTTGGCCACGATGAAAATGACGAACGCCAGCCACGTCTTATTCGAATGTGGACGATTCCTAGAGGAGAGGCGTTGTCTGGAAGATGCAAGGGGAAGCTCTATTAGAGCGGACAACATTGTCAACGCCATGCTGGAATCGGAGGTAGCTTGGAAACTTATTAGCACCTTTGCAGCCAAAGTCATGATGGGTCTCCTCAGAATCGAGCGAAGACGACCTATCCCAGGCTAAGGAGTGCAAATTGCTTGCGAAGCAATGCTTTACGGCCGTCCTGCAAGCATCGTGCGCTACTCTTAGCCACCTAAACACATATTGCAATATATACTTTATCTATATACATAAAACATAGTTGTGTAAAGGGTTCCAACACTTATAACTCGAGATTTGCTGGACCAATTTGCATGGGTTTTGATTTGTTGGATTTGTCTCCGCCCCGAGTAACAGAATATATCTTAAAAGAAGTAAGAAAGCTCTAGTCGAGACTGCTCGACTACGAGATCCCCTGAACCCTTCGAGCAACAGTCATTTCAATAATTTTTAGCGTCTTTCTGCTTATACAAACACACGCAAACACACATACATAGACATTCATAGGCGCGCACGCATAAACACGCATGGGCTGCAGTGCGGGCTTACCATGGGAACTTAATTGTTTAAGACCTTTTTTTGTGGACGTACGTTCTTCGTGAAACTTTTAAATTGTTTTTATATGCGTGTATGTGCCGAAGCTCAAGTTTCTAGTATTTGAAATACGCCTTTTGCAAACTTAAGGGTGAGGAGGTTGATATATAACAGATAATTTATCAGAAATCGAAATTCTATAACGCACATATGAATCTACATTTAAAATTTGGAGATTCAAGTTCTAAAGATGTAGGAGATATAATTTTATAACTGCCTTTCGATAAGGGTTTTTATCGATACAAAAATAACGAGATGAGTTATCGATTTTTGGTGATAAACTGGATATCCGCGTGTTATATACGGATATTTAAAAACAAGTAAGAAAGCTCTAGTCGAGACTGCTCGACTACGAGATCCCCTGAATCCTTCGAGCAACAGCAAACACACACACATACACACGCAAACACACAAACATAGACACACATAGGAGAGCACACATAAAGACGCATGGGCTGTAGTGTGGGCTTACTATGGGAACTTAATTGCTTAATAACTTTTTGTGGACGTACGTTCTTCATGAAACTTTTAGATTGTGTTCATATCATTAATATGCGTGTAGGTGCCGAAGCTCAAGTCTCTAGTATTTGAAATATGCCTTTTACAAACTTATTGGTGAGGGGGTGGATATAGTGGTGGGGGTACATATCAATTTACATTTAAAATTTGGATACTCTAGCTCTAAAGATGTAGGAGATATAATTTTATAACTGTCTTTCGATAAGGGTTTTTATCGATAAAGAAAATAACTAGACGAGTTATCGATTTTTGGTGACAAACTCGATATGCGCGCTGTATTTACGGTCATTTTAAAAAAAAGTTCAAGTCTCTAGCTTCTATATCTTCTGAAATCGACGCGTTCATACATACGGACAGACGGACAGACAGACAGCGCTAAATCAACTCAGCTCGTCGCCCTGATCAAGAATATATATACTTTGTGGGGTCTGCCACGCCTCCTTCTCCCTGTTACATACATTTCACCAAAACCATTATACCCTGATTTCCCATTTTCAATGGGTTCAGCGTATAAAAATGTAAATTTCATCTGTATGTACATATCTGCACAGATGTAAGGGATCGAAAATCCCATTTTGCCCACTGAGCTTAATCAGGTACTACATTTATTTTTGTAATTTATTCTGATAGGCAAAAGCACGATCATTGAAATAATATCAGGTGCTTAAATACAAGTTAAAAAAAAAAGCATATAAAAAGTATTGGGAAAAGTACTTGTTACTTAATATAAGTTACTTAAATATAAGCGCGCCTCTGCAATTCGAACCCAAAATCGTTCTCACAATTCTAGGCACACGCCAATGTTCATCTTCCATGCATACAAACAAAGACAAACACACACGCACATGTTAAGGCACACAGGCATACAAAGCCTTCTAAAATGATATCCCATAGTTGTGAGCATCGCCTCCCATGCGTACCCACAATCAAATTTATGTGTATGTGAACACTTCACAAGATCTACCAAATGAAAAGGCTGGGCTTTAAAATTTGCTACAGGCAGCAAGAGCTTCGTACACATGCATACAAATGCTCATACATGTAGCAAGGGACTTTAGTGTGTGTATGCACGCTAGTCGCGAAAACATTTTCAATATGCGCACCAACGCTTGCATACCCTTCCCAAAAATAACCATGAAAAATCTAATATTTTGCATGAGCATGGCAAACGGTTAGAGAGTTTGGTATACACTTCACATAGAAGGGAAGACGGGTTCGTCTACAAAGGAAATTATTGGAACATCAGCATGGAGGGTTCAGGGGATCTCGTAGTCGAGCAGTCTCGACTAGAGCTTTCTTACTTGTTTTTCTTTTTGTTTTATAATACTAATACGAGATTTCAAATTATAAAAATTATAGTGTATTCATTAATTGTTCAACAAAAAACGTCCTATAAGTAACAGCATACTTTATTAGAGCTTTTTTTATACTCATTCACAAGTGAAATGAGCATCATGGTTTTGTGCATGTCCGTCTTGTCCGGCGCTATTGAAGCTAGAGACTTCGAACACATACTCGTGTATATCACCGACTTTTAAAGTGTTAAAATTTTATTGATTCGCCCAGTAGGCGCGTGGAAAATCGGAAAATGTCTTTTCCGATATTCAGAAATCATAATACCTGAAGAGCTAGAAAGTTGAATTTGGTATGTACATTCGTGTTGACCATCCAAGATCAACAAGCTAAGGTGTAGCAAATCGGAAAAAACTGTACTGATGTAAAGCTACAACACTGAAATTTTGCACGTGAGCTGATACGATTCTATAAAGATTGATGATTATATGTCTACGCCGAATAGGGGCGTGACAAACAGGATCTGAAGTGATTTTTATACCTTGGGAATGCGAGATCAGGGTATAATGGTTTTGTTGAAATGTTTGTAACAGGCAGAAGGAGGCGTGGCAAACCCCATAAAGTATATACATATGTATATTCTTAACGAGCTAAGTCGATTTAGGCCTGTCCGTCTGTCGGTATGTTCGAACGCGTTGATTTTAGAATATAGAGCTAGAGAAAGAGAAAAATGTCCGTACAAAGCGCGCATATCGAACTTATAACAAAAAATCGAAAACTCCTCCCGTTATACTCAAATAAAATACTCATTCACGAAGTGAATTAGTATATTGGTTTTGTGCAATATCCGTCTTGCTGTCCGTCCGTCTGTTTATCGTCAGTTTATTTCGGTGCTATTGAAACTAGAAACTTGAAATTTGGAACATATACTCGTGTATAATTCCGATTTATAAAGTGTTAAAATTTGCGCCCACTAGTTGAAGAGTTAGAATCCATTTCCGATATACCAGAAATCATATTAGTTGAAGAGTTAGAAAGCTGAAATTCGGTATGTAGATCCGCGTCAACCACCCAAGTCCAACAAGCTATGGCAGATATATCTACGCCCATTGGGGGCGTGGCAAATCGGATAAAACTGTATCTTCTAAAGTCTTAAAGCTAAAACGTACTGAAATTTCGTACTTGAGCTAATGTTATGATTCTATAATGAATGATGAAAACATTTTATGTTTACGCCCACTAGGGGCATATATATGAAGATATAGTGATTTTTCAAATTTTGCTATATTTTAGGCACTATTGATGCTAGAGACCTGAAATTTGGTATATATACGCGGGCTGACCACCCAAGTCCAACGAGCTATGGTGGATATATGTATGTATCTATACCCAAAGGGGCCGTAACAAACTGCAAAAGTTTATATCTTCTAAAGTATAAGAGCTAGAAGCTTCAAATTTGGATAGTTAAGATACTGGTAACCTCCTCTACCGATGTCCTGAAAATAATTGTTACGCCTCTTTAGGGGCGTGGTACATCGAAAAATACCCTGTAATTTTCACATTTTTGGAGCGTAAGCATTCAAATTTTTCATTTACGTTACCGTTAGCTCGTTCTCTGAACTGGCCAAATTGGCAATCGGCATTTGTAGTGCCAAACTGCGACATTTATAAGCGTGAGCCATCTATTTATGTACATGTGTATACAAATAGGCTTAATTGGCATTGAAAACAAGGAAGGAAACATTTAAAATTAAAAAATATAAAAGAAGCTAAGGTAACAAAAATTTGCAATTTACAAAAAAAAAAAGTTTTTCGCGAGATTTGAACTCGCACCCAAGCCAAATAACATGTTTGTTAAAATAGCTAAAACGAACTTAACTGGCGCCTCTGCCGACAGCGCTATCGCCTGCTTTCAACAACAATAATTAAAGCGAAATGGCGTTCTTATTATGACGCTTTATAGCAAAGAACAGCCAGAGTAGCGGCTGAAAACTTCTAGAGCAATGCAAAAACAAATCAGTGGCATTAGAGATTCCTAGAAAACGCTAGAGTACTCATTTATGTGTACATACATACACACATACACACATAAAAGTGAGCGCGTGCATAAGAAGGCTGGAATGCTTGATGCTATGCGTGCAGACTTATGTGCATCTGTATGTATGCATATACATATGTATATACATTATATACATACATACATACATACATATGCGTATATGTTATGAGGGTTATTTAAGAAGAAACAAAATTAAACTTTTAAAATTGTTCGATTAAGAAAAAGAAAAGTATTAAGTGCCCTTCATTAAAGCTCGCACATTCCCAATAAAATATCTACTTTATAATAAAAACAAAATATGTATGAAAAAAAAAAAAAACAACATTGAAGGGGCTTTGAACCTCCGCTACTCTAACATAACTTGCGTCGCCTTTAGCACCCACGCTATTGCATTGCTTGACTATATGGTAGCTAAAATGCAATAACGTAATAACAGAGCGTCATCTGACAAAACTACAGTAACAGCTAGAAAATCCATAAATCAATCGCAATTCTTAGAATATGCAAAAAGGCGCGCTTTTGTCTGTACGCATAGAATAAACGATGAGTGTGTGCACATGTATTAGAAAATCGCACTGATCTGTTGCTATCTTGAAACCGGTATCCAAAATATACATAACTAAAATCAAAATTGTATAAAATTGATTTGAAGATCCTAGTTCTAAAGATGTACTAGATATAAAAGGCAATAGCTATCGATGATTTTTTAATTATAATGGAATCAACGTTTGGACTGTGAATGAGTATTCTGCAATCGGTATCGCCCGACTGCAACGTTCTTACTTGCTATTATTTGCATAAGCGTAACGCCTAAAGTGACAAATCTATCACGCTTAAAAAAGAAAAGGAAAGAGGAAAGCCCTGACGCCAAAACAATGACGCATTTGCTCCCCTCTCCAATGGGTACTTCACGAACCGCCGCGCAGTAAGTCTCTGGTAGTTTTCGAGGTCGCTGGGTACGTCGCACTCACAGCATACACGTTTTCTTTAGATCTATCTACTTTCGCAAGGAAACCCGCGGAACAAGCTATAGTTAACGATGGATCAAAATAACATCGACCGCACTCCTCGAAAGCGCAACTCCAGCAATGTGCGTGCGTGTGTGTATGTGTACATAGCTAATAAAATGGGAAATCAGGGTATAATGGTTTTCTTAAAATGTATGTAACAGACAGACCCCACAAAGTATATATGTATATTCTTGATCAGGGTGACGAGCTGAGTTGATCTAGCCCTGTCCGTCTGTCTGTCCGTCTATCTGTATGTATGAACGCGTCGAACTCAGAGGTTATAAGAGCTAGAGACTTATATTTTTTTTTAAATGTCCGTATATACAGCGCGCATATCGATAGCTCGTCCCGTCATATTTGTATCGATACGAAACCTTATCGAAAGTCAGCTATAAAATTATATTTCCTATATGTATAGAATTTCGATTTTTGTTATAATTCACCCCCACTCTTCTATCCACCCCGTCACCCATAAGTTTGTAAAAGGCGTATTTTAAATGCTAGAGTCTTGAGCTTTGGCAAATTCACAAATAGTAATGATACAATCACTATCTGAAAGTTTCGTGAAAAATGTATTTCCAAAAAAAAAGTTGTTAAACAATTAAGTTCGCATGCTAAGCCCACACTGCAGCCCATGCGCGTTTATGCGTGTGTGGTTATGTTTGTCTTTGTACAGATGTGTGTCCTCGTGTGCCTGTGTTTGTGTGTTTCTTTTGTAAGAGAAAGACGCGAAGAATTATGGAAATATCAGTTCTCCGACGGGTTCCTAGTCGAGCAGTCTCAACTAGAGCTTTCTTGCTTTTTATACCCTGAACCCATTGAAAATGGGAAATCAGGGTATAATGGTTTTGTTAAAATATATGTAACAGGCAGAAGGAGGCGTGGCAGACCCCACACAGTATATATATTCTTGATCAGGGCGACGAGCTGAGTTGATTTAGCGCTGTCTGTCTGTCCGTCTGTCCGTATGTATGAACGCGTCGATTTCAGAAGATATAGAAGCTAGAGACTTTAACTTTTTTTTTAAAATGACCGTAATTACAGCGCGGATATCGAGTTTATTACCAAAAATCGATAACTCGTCCGGTTATTTTTGTATCGATAAAAAACCTTATCGAAATGCAGTTATAAATTAAGTAAGAAAGCTCTAGTCGAGACTGCTGCCAAACCTCTTCAAGTAGCTCCGAAACCATCCATGTCCCGATAGAATCTGTGAAAGATAAAAATTAACTTCGCCGTGTTTGCAGGTTATCCATGGCTCAAGCTCCGGGATGAGAGTATGTGTCCACCGCCCTTTAGTTGAGCTGTTCCACCTTCTTTGCCATCGAGCAATGCTGTTCGCTCTGATATCGTTGCGTCGCACAGGCGCGTGCGAATTCCGCTCCACGTTTTCGGCGACCAGGTACTCCAGTGGCACCATGCCGGCTATGACAAGCGCCGCGTCATCGGAGATGGTCCTGAAAGCGCAGCTGACTCTGATTGCGCTCAGTCTGTAGGTGGCGCAAATGTCCCGGCTGTAGCTCGGCGTTGCCATTGCTCTTGCCCATGTTGGCGCAGCATAGAGGATGACAGACCTAATGACGCTCATTATATGAAGACGTCGTTGCTGTTTAGGTCCCCGCGTGTTACGCATAATACTCGAGAGAGCTCTACAAGAATCAGCTGCCTTTTTATGCACATATTCTAAGTGCTCGCAGAAAGTTAATCTTGCCCATCTTTATATTAGCACTCTACTCTTTTGCGACTGCTGACTAGGACGACTTCGGTTTTGTGTGCCGCTAGCTCGAGCCCAGCTCCTGTCAACCAGCTTCGTATACGATTGATACTTTTGCTGGACATATCCTCTGTATCTTTAAGCTCCTTGCCTATGGCGACGACAGCTACATCATCGGCAAAGCCAATGGTGTGCGCACCTGCCCGCTTGGAACTACCAGCGCAGTACGCCGTCATACATGATGTTCCATAGGAGAGGCCCCAGCACTGAGCCTTGGGGTACTCCAGCTGACACTGTATGAGTTTGGGGACCCTCACTCGTGTTTTATACCAGTGTTCTTCCTCTGAAGTAGCTCTTTATCTCTTAGATATTTAGGTATATTATATTGTGATAGCGCATCCAGTATCATATCCCAACTAGCTGTGTTAAAGGCATTCTTTACATCCAGGGTCGCGATGATGCAGTATTGCTTCGTCCTGTGCCTTCATCTGGTGCCTCTAATGGAGGAGGTTGCCAGGCCAACAACTTTATTTAGCGCATCTGTTGTTGACCTCCGGCCTCCGCCGCTAGCAATATAAGTTTCCAGTTTAGAGAAAATCAGATTGGTCTATATGAAGATGGCTCGTCTGGTGGTTTGCCAGCCTTGGGTAGCAATACCAGGTTCTGGGTCTTCCATTTGCAGGGAACGTCTCTTGAGTTAGACATTCGTTGAAAAAATCGGCGAACGTACTAGGGTGCAAGGCGAGGGCTAGCTTTAGTGCACGATTTGGGATCCCGTCCGGCCCTTGATCTGTGTTGGTTCTAAGACCTCTGAGAGCTACTAAGAGTTCTTCGTCTGTAACTGAAACAATTTGAGTGCTCGATGACCCCTGATTAGCAGACTCGGACTCAGGGGCGTGAATGGAGCTTAATCTTTCTGGAAAGAGCGTTTCCACAATCGATTTAAGCTCCAGACGATCCGTCGGCTGCACCTGTTTATCTGCGTATAGTCTTTTAACTACTGTCTTATATGCCCTGCCCCAGAGGTCATATTCGGCTGAGTCGCACAACTCTAGAAGGCATTCTCTTTTGCTTGCCCGAATGGCCTTCTTCAACTGTCTTCTGGCTGCCTGATAAGCTAATTGTTTTTCGAAAAACGTAGAACTACCCCGAGCCCGTTGATAGCTTCTTCTCACCTGGATGCAATTGCGTCGAATGTCACCTATTTCTGCATTCCACCAATACGTAGGCTCTTGCTGTCGCGTATTTGGGCTACCATTTGGCATGCTCTGGCCTCAGCGTTGCCAATTGTGCCCAGAGACTGAATGGCCTCTGAAAAAGCCGCGGTATCAAAAGTATCCAGGCGATACGATTCCCTCAACAAGATTGACGCCCTGGAAGGTGACTCACCTATGGTGAACAGAAGTGCCGTATGATCGCTGCCCGTATAGTTATAGCAGTGGCTCGAACTGTTCGAACTGTGTGTTTATTAACAAGTTTATAGTACAGTATAGTACAATATGCGTGGTGACTAAGGTAGCGCTCGATGCTTGCGAGACGGCCGTAAAGCATTGCTTTGCAAGCACTTTGCACTCCTTTAGCCTGCGAGAGCTCGGCTTCGCTCGATTCTGCGAAGCTCCATCATAATTGTGGCCGCGAAGGTGCTTATAAGATTCCAAGCTGCCTCCGATTCCAGCATTACGTTGACCATGTTGTCCGCTCTAGTGTAGCGGCCCACTGCTTCTTCCAGACATCGCCTCTCCTCAAGGAAGCGTCTACATTCGAATAAGACGTGGTTGGCGTCCTCCACATGCCCTCGCCCGCACCAGGGGCACTCGTCAGTTTCTTCGTAACCAAAGCGCTTCAAATAGCTCCGAAAGCACCCATGTCCCCAGCGGAGTGTGTGTGCGTGTGTGTATGGGTTCAGGGGATCTTGGAGGCGAGCAGTCTCGACTAGAGCTTTTTTACTTGTTTTTTCATTGGAATATTTCATTGTGTTCTATGTTAATGCTACTATTGTATTTTATTAGAGGTTTCAGATCGGATTTCTTACAATCTATTTCTTCTAAGTTAGGAATTTTGACAATGTAAATAGTGTGGTACCATTATGCAGAATGGAAGTGAGTTGAGGTAGGTCACCCTTTAGACCTCGCACGAAAGTATCGAGCGCCTTACCGCGGTAAACTTTCATCATGAGTGTCTCAGCTTCCCTGCTTAACTCCATACAACCTATATTATTCAAAATCAGAAATAGATGTCTTGTAAATACTTTGAAAATGTGAAATGAATGAACTCTTTGGGTTGAGTCTCGGACAGCGAATGCTCTTTGTATTTTATTCAATCAAAGTCTTAGCGTGAATACATAGTATTCATATAAAGAGTTCTTTCGCTACAATCTGCGGCAGAACGGGAGTATATGCATGTATGTGTATATATGTTTGTATGTACATGCAGAAGGCATATACATTTAAGTGTTTAAGCAACGGCGTGGACGAGAACATAACAATGCTGCCTAATAGAATTCCTCTACTATTTTGTTTTGACCTTGTACCAACATTGTCATTTGATACTTCAATGTTCCTAGATCTCTCTTATCTGCATAGTGGAGTGCTAAGCACTTGGATATTGCATTCCAGTTTAGAGGGACGTTGTATGATTCAAGAGCTGTATCAGTATGGTGTGCAATATGTTGAAATATTTTGGCCAACCAGTTCCTTCATCGTACACTGAGAGTATTCGTTCTACACTCTTTTTCCATGAACTGAATTCTGTTGGGTTACCTGAAAATTCCCTAAGGATTTTTTACTCTATCTAAATCGCATAATTTCTCCCTTTGGTTTGCGGCTAAGGAATAGACGACCAAAGGATCGTCTACATTATTGAATTCTCTAGAAGGGTTACTTAGTTCTCTCACCAAAGCTGACAGCTGTTGCGCCAACATATGGCTAACGATGGTTGTTATTAGTTCTATGTTATTTGTCATTGCTCTGTTTTGGAAATGTACATTTTATCTGTTCAATTGTCTTTGTTGTTGTCTATTTAGAATTGGGGACCTAATAAGATTACTTTCGTTAGCCATACAGTGTGTGAGTGGATGGTTGTTAAATGGTTAGTTAGATTGTTAAAATTAGGAAAATTGTTTTAAAATGTTATTAACTGTAGTATATGATTTTTTTGTTATCTATTTATTTTTTTTTTTTTTTTTTGATGACCAGTGGCTGGTCTTTTCCTTATACCTTGGAGGGTCCCTAAGGAATCGCAAGATTGGATTTTATTGTACTACTTTGTAGTCTATTGGGAATGGTTGATGTGGCAAAATCTCCAGCTGGACCGGAACTTATCCTTCTTTAATTATGTTGATCTACTAGGGATCCTGCGACTAGACGACGACGAGAGTATCCTGTTGACAAAGTTTTCAATTTATTGATGTTTCTTCTTTCGACTCCAATTAGCAACTATTAACTTAAACCAAATCTATCCCCAACAAGCTGTGGTTTTAGCGGCAGTGACGCACAGTGCTTTGCTCATTAGGCGTTGCGAAAATCATAACTTTGGAATCAAGCAATATATTAAAAACAAGTAAGAAAGCTCTAGTCGAGACTGCTCGACTACGAGATCCCCTGAACCCTTCAAGCAACAGCCATTTCAATAATTTTTAGGGTCTCTCTGCTTACACAAACACACACATACACACACAAACACACATACATAGACACACATAGGCGCGCACGCATTAACAGGCATGGGCTGCAGTGTGGGCTTACTATGGGAACTTAATTGTTTAATAACTTTTTTTCTGGACGTACGTTCTTCATGAAACTTTTAGATTGTGGTTTTATCATTACTATGCGTATATTTGCCAAAGCTCAAGTCTCTAGTATTTGAAATACGCCTTTTACAGAGATGAGGGTAAGGGGGGTGGATATAGGGGTGGGGGGTGAATTATAACAAAAATCGAAATTCTATCACGTGCAGTCGAGTCTACATTTAAAATTTGGAGACTTTAGCTCTAAAGGTGTAGGAGATATAATTTTATAACTGGTTTTCGATAAGGTTTTTGATCGATAAAAAAATAACAGGATGAGTTATCGATTTTTAGTGATAAACTCGATATGCGCGCGCTATATACGAGCATTTTAAAAAAAAGTTGAAGTCTCTAGCTTCTATATCTTCAGAAATCGACGCGTTCATACATACGGACAGACGGACAGACGGACAGACGGACAGACGGACATGACTAAATCGATTCAGTTTTTCGCCCTGATCAAGAATATATATACTTTGTGGGGTCTGCCACGCCTCCTTCTCCCTGTTACATACTTTTAACAAAACCATTATACCCTGATTTCCCATTTTCAATGGGTTCAGGGTATAAAAATTTAAAAGGCATTCGACAGAGAATTCTTTAGTCTTTAAAAATAATCTAAGCACAAGGCGATACGTTATCAGGTGGCCTCCCAGTTTTACGGTAAATAAAACGCTTACCTCAAAAATGAACAAGTAAGAAGGCTCTAGTCGAGACTGCTCGACTAGGAGATACACAGAACCCTCCATGCTGATATTCAAATCATTCCGCATTTCTTTTATGCACATATACATACACATGCATTCACACGGACGCATGAGCACCCGCTCTGCTAACTGCGCAGTAAGCAGCGACTGCACTTGGGCTGCGCTGCAGTGTGGGCAATATTATGAGAATTAATTTGTTGAATAATTTCGTTTGTAGACATACAATCTAAATGAAACTTTCAGAACGTAATCATAATGTGTAAATGTGTGTATATTCCAACGCACAAGTCTCTAGTACTTATACGTATATACGTTTATATACGTATACACCCCCACCCCTATATCCACCCCCTCACCCATAAATTTGTAAAAGACGTATTTCAAATACTTAAGACTTGAGCTTCGCAAATATACGCATAGTAATGATCACTGACCAGAGAACACATAGACTAGACATCCAGAACAAAATTTTCTACAGCTCGAAACTGTTAAGTTGGTCGACGACTATACTTCGTATTTGCTCGGCTCGGTCGCTGGAGGTTCGAGCAGTGAAAATACTGCACGACAAAAACAGTGCGCTGTGAGCGCTCAGTCGAAATGGTACCGATTCTGTATGAAGCACATCTATGTATGTGCTATTTGTCCTACTCTCTCTTTCGCTCTCTCAGACCCTCTCTCTCGTACTCTATGGTCTCTGAAATCATCAGTCTCAGCAGCTCACAAAAATTAAAATTTGGTTCGCGACGATCCCAGCTCTTTCCTTTTGAGTGAAGGGTATACCGAAATCTTAAAAGCGTTGGCCACGTTCAGCAACAGCTATTGTTGTCGCTTTCTAGTGACGGTGCATCCTTTAATCGCCAGTCCAATGCTAAGTCGAACAATTAATGCAAATTGGCAGTGTTTCTGAACATTACTGCATTAAAATTCAAATTGCAACTTCAACAACAGCTTAATATCGAACTAATACGACATATGTATATATATAATTTCAACAAAAACCGAAATTCATACAACCGAAAAAAATACAAAGTACATATGAGTCTATATATATATATATATATATATATATATATATATATATATATATATATATATATATGTATATATATATTTATGCAGGGGATGCAGGACAATTTCTTTTTATACCCTGAACCCATTGAAAATGGGAAATCAGGGTATAATGGTTTTGTTAAAAGTATGTAACAGGGAGAAGGAGGCGTGGCAGACCCCACAAAGTATATATATTCTTGATCAGGGCGACGAACCGAGTCGATTTAGCCCTGTCCGTCTGTCTGTCCGTCCGTCCGTCCGTCCGTCCGTCCGTCCGTCCGTCCGTCCGTCCGTCCGTATGTATGAACGCGTCGATTTCAGAAGATATAGAAGCTAGAGACTTGAACTTTTTTTTAAAATGACCGTAAATACAGCGCGCATATCGAGTTTATCACCAAACATCGATAACTCGTCTAGTTATTTTTTTATCGATAAAAAACCTTATCGAAAGACAGTTATAAAATTATATCTCCTACATCTTTAGAGCTAGAGTATCCAAATTTTAAATGTAGATTGATATGCACGTTATAGAATTTCGATTTTTGTTCAATTTTACCTCCCACGCCTATATCCACCCCCTCACCCATAAGTTTGTAAAAGGCGTATTTCAAATACTAGAAACTTGAGCTTTGGCACATACGCGCATATTAATGATATAAACACAATCTAAAAGTTTCATGAAGAACGTACGTCCAGAAAAAAAGTTATTAAACAATTAAGTTCCCATAGTGAGCCCACACTGCAGCATGCGTGCGCGCCTATGGGTGTCTATGTATGTGTGTTGCGTGTGTATGTGTGTGTGTTTGCTGTTGCTTGAAGGGTTCAGGGGATCTCGTAGTCGAGCAGTCTCGACTAGAGCTTTCTTACTTGTTTTAAATAATTTTTATACCCTGAACCCATTGAAAATGGGAAATCAGGGTATAATGGTTTTGTGGAAAGTATGTAACAGGCAGAAGGAATCGTCGCAGACCCCATAAAGTATATATATTCTTGATCAGGACGATGAGCTGAGTCTATATAGCCCTGTCCGTCTGTCCGTCCGTCCGTCCGTCTGTATGAGTGCGTCGATCTCAGAAGTTATAAGAACTAGAAAGCTAAAATTTTGTATGCACACTCGTGTATACCATACGCAGTACGAGTTTATCATATTTTTTCGATAATTCATTCGTTATCACTTTAATCGAGGATTATCGATAAATTGATATTGTTTTTTCAGCCTTATTTGAACACTATTATATACACTTGATGGATACACACATTTTGTAATTAACCGATTTTGGATACCACGCCCCCTTCGCCCACAATTTGTAAAAAACGTATATCAAGTAATAGAGACTTGTGCATTGGAGTGTACACATATTTACACATTATGATTACGTTCTGAAAGTTTCATTAAGATTGTACGTCTACAAACGAAATTATTCAACAAATAAATTCTCATAATATTGCCCACACTGCAGCGCAGCCCAAGCGCAGTCGCTGCTTTTTGCGCAGTTAGCAGAGCGTGGGCCTTTGCGTTCGGGTGGATGCATGTGTATGTATGTGTGCAGAATGATTGGAACATCAGCATGGAGGGTTCAGGGTATCTCCTAGTCGTGCAATCTCGACTAGAGTCTTCTTACTTGTTATACCCTGAACCCATTGAAAATGGGAAATCAGGATATAATGGTTTTGTTAAAAGTATGTAACAGGGAGAAGGAGGCGTGGCAGACCCCATAAAGTATATATATTCTTGATCAGGGCGACGAACTGAGTCGATTTAGCCATGTCCGTCTGTCCGTCCGTCCGTCTGTCCGTATGTTTGAACGCGTCGATTTCAGAAGATATAGAAGCTAGAGACTTAAACTTTTTTTAAAATGCTCGTATATAGCACGCAGATATCGAGTTTATCACCAAAAATCGATAACTCACCTCGTTATTTTTTTATTGATAAAAAACCTTATCGAAAGTCAGCTATAAAATTATGTCTCCTACATCTTTAAAGCTAGAGTCTCCAAATTTTAAATGTAGACTCATACGCATTTTATAGAATTTCGATTTTTGTTATAATTTAGTTATATCCACCCCCTCACCCCTAAGTTTGTAAAACGCGTATTTCAAATACTAGAGACTTGAGCTTCGGCACATACACGCATATTAATGATATAAACACAATCTAGTTTCATGAAGAACGTACGTCTACAAAAAAAGTTATTAAACAATTAAGTTCCCATAGTAAGCCCACACTGCAGCACATGCGTGTTTATTCGTGCGCGCCTATGTGTGTCTATGTATGTGTGTGTTTGTATAAGCAGAAAGACCCTAGAAATGATTGAAATGGCTGTTGCTCGAACGGTTCAGGGGATCTCGTAGTCGAGCAGTCTCGACTAGAGCTTTCTTACTTGTTTATATAAGGGAATGATGAAAGATTCTTTCAAAATTGAAGGGAACACAGAAGTATCCAAGGACAAGTTAAACAATTTTAGTATTTGTGACTGAAGAGAAACACCGCACTCTTTAATCACACAGCTAGGAATATTATCGGCAGCGGGAGAGAAAGATAATTTCAATGTCCTAATGGCCAGCCAGAAGGGCTGCAGTAACTTTAGGAGTATTTATAGACCCATATTCAGGAAGTGAATATGGATATGAGTTGCTGTAGAGATCAGCAGAAGAATAAGTGGATTGAAACAAGTAAGAAGATCCTAGTCGAGACTGCTCGACTAGGAGATACCCTGAACCCTACATGCTGATGTTCCAATCATTCTGCACATACATATATACGCATGCATCCACCCGCACGCAAAGGCCCACGCTCTGCTAACTGTGCAGTAAGCAGCGACAGCGCTTGGGCTGCGCTGCAGTGTGGGCAATATTATGAGAATTTATTTGTTGAATAATTTCGTTTATAGACGTACAATCTTAATGAAACTTTCAGAACGTAATCATAACGTGTAAATGGGTGTCCAAAGCACAAGTCTCTAGTACCTGATATACGTTTTTTTCAAATTGTGGGCAAAGGGGGCGTGGTATCCAAAGTCCATCAAATGTATATCAGCTCTCTAGCTCTTATAACTTCTGAGATCGACGCACTCATACGGACGGACGGACGGACAGACAGACAGGGCTATATCGACTCAGCTCATCGCCCTAATCAAGAATATATATACTTTATGAGGTCTGCGATGATTCCTTCTGACTGTTACATACTTTTCACAAAACCATTATACCCTGATTTCCCATTTTCAATGGGTTTATGGTATAAAAAATCAGCAAATAGATCAGAGGAATCCTGGTCATTGCAAGTTTTTTCACCACCAATGATGACGGCAAACCAGAAGATTTATGCTTCAAGTTTACAAATGAATAAAATTGTTTGGGCTTTCGAGCAAACTGACATTTGCAACGTATAAGATAATTCGCATAACAGCTAGAATTTAAAAGATTGAAGTTTGACTTGGCAATGGAATATTTGGACCAGTCAACACTTGAACCAGACTTTTTAAACTTATTAAAACATTTAGTTTTAATGTTTTTTAAGTTCGACATAGTCTTGGTAAACTAAGGTGGCTTTTTTGAAGCCGGCGAAATACGGCAGAGAGGAACACAAACATCCAGAATAGAGTTTAAGGTATTATAAAAAAACGATGCTGCCAAATTAAGATCAACCGACTCATATAAAATAGACCAGTCTGTTAAATTAATTAATTCATTAAGCAAAACAAAATTGCATTTACGATAACAGCGACTAAGCTTAGAAGGCATTGGAGTATTAGTGGGAGGATTATCAACAGTTAATAAAACCTAAAAATTGGGGTGATGTATATCCTCTGGTAAGCAGAAAGGAGTTGATCTCGCGACATTAATGAGCGAATCATGATTTACAAAAACAAGATCTAGAGTGCGCTTTAGATGGTGTGAAATAGAGTTAATCTGAAACATAGACAGGTTAAACAATTCATCAAAAAGATAGTGATCAACGACGAAAATTTGATATTTTGGTTGGTCCCCATACAAACTTATTTGAAAGAGCCTATATATATATATATATATATATATATATGTATATATATACATATTGGATTTAATAGCAATTAACACCCCACCCCCTCTACGCAAAGTACGGTCAAGTCTATAAATAGTGAAATTACTTGAAAGGATCTCATAATTATGAATATTATTACACAATCATGTTTCAGTGAAAGCAATAATATCATATTGAACACTGAAACTATGTAAGAATAAATTTGTAAGTTTAGTATTTAAGCCGCGTACATTTTGGTAAACCAGGGACATGTGAGAAGAAGATTGTGAACTATTCAGTTTTTTGGTATAATGTTCGATGTTGATTGCATAGAAGGTAGGTTCAAGTAAACAGGAGTCGATTTGTTACGATTGTTAGGTTTGAATTCATGCACAACTATATGAGGCGGCCAGAATCAGAATAGGATCACATATGGTTGTAAAATATTCCACCGGTACATTAATCTTAAATGAAGAAATTTCTCGCGGAATGCGAAACTAAACTTCGATATAAAAACATTGGCTGAAATCTTGCTAGAAATAAAAGCAGATACTGCCTCACATGTAGTATCAGATGAAAGCCTAGATAAAAATGCTTGCTTTCGAGGAGAGACGACAGATAAGGTGATGCCCGGAGTGGCTAACTTATTGTCACTCTTTGTTTGAGCGACAATAGAAGTAGTATCCAAATTTGGAACAGGGGCTTGAGTTTCGACAGAAGCATCAATAGGAGAAACAGATTTGGGAACAGGTGAAGGAGGGTCTAGTGAATTAGGAGCCGACGACAAAACAGAAGCGCAAGGTGAGGGAGGAGCAAGCGAATTAGGTGACGGTACTGTTACAGACGGAGTTACTAACAACAAAGGAGTCTCCATTTGAGCGAGGGGACTTTCAAAACCATACTGATTTAATATTTCTTCAGCAACAGCCATGTCACTGGTCCACTGCATAGAAATCTTGTTCAGTTTTAAAAATTGAGCCCTCACAACACTATGCATTTTAGAAAAGTTTATCTGTTTTTCCAAGAAAATCGCACAAGACCAGTGTACGCCTCCACTACCAGCTTTAGTAGTGGACATAATCTTGTCATATTCACGTCCAGTAAGACCTGCACACTTAGTATGCAACATGTTATCGCACAGCCAGCAACTTATAAATTGCGCTTGTGCAGAATCAACTGTCTGCCTGAAACTGCAAGCTTTTTTGCAGCAACTCATATTGGCAATTGGGATAGATCAACAAATTACTGAATGTAAACAGAAATGTAAAAACAAAGAGAGGTATAAATGTGTTGAGAGCGAGTCCAACAACAAACAGCCGTTACAGAGCACAACGAAAATATATGTTGAGAGAGCGAGTCAACAACAAAAACAGCCGTTACAGAGCAAATCGAAAAGTACACAGCGAGAGAGTATACTTGCACAGCACGAAAATCGAACAATTCGAGAGAGGCAAATACAACAACAGTATATGTGCATAAAAGAAATGCAGAATGATTAGAATATCAGCTTGGCGGATTCAGGGTATCTCCTAGTCGAGCAGTCTCGACTAAAGCCTTCTTACATGTTTTTGTACACTTTTAGCTTATTCTATCTCATTTTTCTCGTCAATCTAGCTTATGGTGACTCTGAAAATCTGGCAACAGTGGCTCACATGCATACATACATATATGTACATATTTGAGAGAGTAGAGAGCAGAGAGAGAGCAAGAAAAAAAATTTAGCTTATAGGCATCTTTCGTTCAATAGTCGACCATCTCGGCAGAGAGAATGAAGCAAAATGATTGTGCTGTCGCATATTTTCGTACCCCGAATCTAAAAGTAAAGAGCCGAGCGAATACGAAGTTTTCTGGGAGATTACGCTCGAAAATAAGAGTGCGAAATGCTCTACACTAGTTGTCCGGTCTATGTGTTGTCTGGTTAGTGATAAAAGTCTACATTTAAAATTTGGAGTCTTCTGCTCTAAAGATGTAGCAGATATAAATTAATTAATGATTTTCGATAATGTTTTTAATCGATAACAAAATAACGGGATGAGTTATCATTTTTGGAAAAATTCGACATGCGCGTTGTATACATAAACCTAGAAAAAAAATTTCAAGTCTCTCGTTCTTATATCTTCTGAAATCGACGCGTTCAAACATATGGACACGGATAAATGGACTCAGCTCGTCGCCCTGATCAATCAATCAACATATATACTTTGTGGGGTCTGCCACGCCTCCTTCTGCCTATTACATACATTTCAACAAAACCATAATACCCTGATTTCCCATTTTCAATGGGTTCAGGGTACAACAAAAAAAATCATTATGATACTCGCTGAATATGGTGGAAATACATATTCGCATCTCCAAGCTTTATTAAGATTGTGAATGTTGACTTACTGTTAGATAATTGATAGATCATTAGAGATCAAGATATGTTAAGGCAAACAAGGTTTTTTTTTTTTGTTTATCCCTGGTAGCTTCTAATATCTTCATTAATTCACCTTATTTACTTTGCTTCGCATCAATTTATAATATAATTGCAGAAGCATCCATCACTTGCCCATCCAAACTGATAATTAGCGTTTGCGAAAGCAACCTTGATTGATTTAAAGTTCTCTTTGTACTTTTACAAATATTTTTTAATATAACTGAGGAAAATTCAAATTCCTTCTTTTACATGACATGGGATACTAAGATCAGTTTTATTCATTTTTTTCTAATGTCATGTCATGTATGTGTGTTGCGTGTGTATGTGTGTGTGTTTGCTGTTGCTTGAAGGGTTCAGGGGATCTCGTAGTCGAGCAGTCTCGACTAGAGCTTTCTTACTTGTTTAAAAATGAATTCTGATATTTGCCACCCACGATCATTGAAATAAAATCAGGTAATTAAATATAAGCGCGATTCTGAAATTCGAACCCAAAATCGTTCACACCATTCTAAGTTGAGGTAGGCACACGCCAATGTTCATATCCCATGCATACGCACATGCACATACACACACGAACATGTAAAGGCACACAGGCATAAAAATGGTTCTACAAGTGTGAGCATGTAAGTGTGTGCAGCTCACAAGATCTACCAAATGCAAATACGGGGCTCTAAAATTGCCACAGGCAGCAAGAGCTTCGCACACAGACATACAATGATCATACATGTAGCAAGGGGCTGTAGTGTGTGTGTGCACGCTTGTCGCGAAAACATTTTCATTATGCGCACCAACGCCGTCATACCCTTCCCTCAAATAATAACGAAAACACAAATATTTTGTATGAGCATGGCAAACGGCTTAAAAAGTTTGGCATACTCTTCACACAGAAGGGAAGACATGGGTTCTTACTGCGAAGAAATTTCAATTTTTGTGAGCTACTGCTTGTGCTCACATGCATACATACATATAAATATTTGAGAGAGCAGAGAACATCGAGAGAGAGAGAGAGAGCAGGGAAACATTGAGCATAGAGGGATCTTCCGTTCAAAAGTCGACCATCTCGGCCGAGCGCTTGAAGCAAATGAGTGTGCTGTCGCATATTTTCGTACCCCGAACCTAAAAGTAAGGAGACGAGCGAATACGAAATTGTCTGGGGTGCTAAACGCCAAGAAAAAGTGTGCAAAACGCTTTACACTAGTTGTCTGGTCTATGTGTTGTCTGGTTAGTGGTATCAGCGAAAACATCGGCAATCATTGTTAATAAAACATCGATGCTATACATCCCTTTCTTTGAGATGTCCAGTCCACTTTTTATATCATTATGAATGGTATGACTCGCTCTTTGCGGTTCTTATACATTAATTCATGCTTATTAGTTACAAACTAGACTCGTTTTTAGAAAAAAATTTCATCATAACTGATGTGTGCTGATGAATTTTTTATGTAGTGACATAATTATTTTCCCCAGAGGCAAAACAAGATGATAATTTACTTTAAATATAAATTATTTATGCCCACGACGCAGTCTAGACGGAAACAAAAAGGAGCTTACTTATGCTGTATTTTTCGCTACATCAATACTGATGCTCCAAAATAAGCAAATTTTACGAATTCCCTAATTAATTGCAGTAGTTTATAATAACCTCCGTACTGATCCTGAATTGCCCATCGTCGATTAATTTACTGTTATATCGAATATAATCTTGCTATCATCACTAAGCCTTGATTTGACTCACATTTCTAAGTTGACATTTCGCGCGAATAGAGGTACCAGTTTCGCCGTTTAAATTTATATTTGAATAAAACTTGAGAACCGTGTATAGTAAGTAGCATTAACTTGTAAGTTTATACTATGTTAAGATACTGGAAATGCGAAAATTAATATTAAATTGAATTCAAGTTAATATAGAATAATAAAAAAAATAAATATACGTGTATGTACATACATATGTATGTATGTACGTACGATCAAGAGCTTAATTGATCTGAAAGCACATTTTATATATGTATGTACATACGTACATATGTATGAACATAATTTGCTAGTCTGCCGGGAAATGGTGGTAGGAGAAGATGGTGGCAGACCCCAAAAAGTATGTAGATATATATATACATATGTAATTATGTACATATATTCTAGATCAGGGCGACGAGCTGAGTCGATATACATACATATGTATGTAGCAATGTTCATCCGTCGTCAGTATGAACGCCAGAAGATTTGTATGTACATATATACATAGGTACATATGTACATATGTACATGTATTTAAGTACTAAAGCGTTAAAGTTTTGTATGTATGCATACTCGGGTATACCACGTCCCCTTCGGCACTAATTTGTGTATGTGTGTGTACAAAAGAATTTATTCAACAAATAAATTCTCATAATATTGCCCAGACTGCAGCGTTTCGCTGCTTACTGCGCAGCTAGCAGAGCGCGTGATTATGGATTCTATATACACTTGTTTCATTTCATTTATAGTTTAAGCCTATTTGTTTCAACATGTTTTCGTTTTTGGTGGCTCCTTATAAAAAAAAAAGTAATTTTCGATTGTTTGGTGGCTTTTAAAATTTCTTTATAGCACTCCTTATTGGGCAAAATTATTTTTTCCAACTCTCTCTTAAACCTAAGTCGTCGCTCGATGACAGGATCTGAATTTAAGAAGCACCATTCTAAGCTGCTAGCACATGCGAATCCTTAGAGCTTTTCTATCGTTAAACTAATTGGGTCGGTTGCTTCAAAGCTGCTGTCACCTGATTTCGAATTGTTTGCTTCATTCACAGCAATCTCAAGCAATGATTCGACATTAATTCCCTCACTCGCACAAATCATCATTTGCCATGTCGTCGAAACCTTCGTCTTCAATCAAGTGAGCAAGGTCCAATATATCGTGGAATCCACGTTTTGGCACTTCTATTTCATAGCTTTTAACAACCTCTGGCTATAATTTCCTCCAGCATTCGTGTAAGAACGAGGTTTTTAGCGTGTTATAAGGGGGATGCGAGCAAATTTGTAACCGTATAAGACCGGGTCTGTGTTAAGCAAGGGCCATGTACGAAGGCATAACTCAATTTTTTAAAATGAGCGTATATACTGCGCTCATATCGAGTTTATCACCAAAAATCGATAACGCATCCCGTTATTTTTTATCGATAAAACATTATCGAAAATCAGTTTATAAAATTATATCTCCTACATCTTTAGAGCTAGAGTAGTGATGTAAATTTGAATGAAAACATCGATGTCGATGTCCATCAATGTTTTCAAAATCAAGCATCGATGTTGGATTAATATAAGAGCTAGAGACTTGAACTTTTTTAAAATGACCGTATATACAGCGCTCATATCGAGTTTATCATAAATAATCGATAACTCGTCCCGTTTTTTTTTATCGGTAAAAAACCTTATCGAAACAAAATTATAAAATTATACATATCTCCTACATTTTTAGAGCTAGGGTATCCAAATTTTAAATGTAGATTTATATGTACGGTATAGAATTTCGATTTTTGTTCAATTTCACCCCCACCCATATATCCACCCCCTCACCCATAAGTTTGTAAAAGGCGTATTTCAAATACTAAAGACTTGAGCTTCGGCACATGCACATATATTAATGATATAAATACAATCTAAAGTTTCATGAAGAACGTACGTCCACAAAAAAAGTTATTAAACAATTAAGTTTCCATAGTAAGCACTGCAGCCCATGCGTGTTTATGCGTGCGCGCCTATGTGTGTCTATGTATGTGTGTATGTGTGTGTTTGTATAAGAAGAAAGACGCTAAAAATCTCGTAGTCGAGCAGTCTCGACTAGACCTCCCCTGAACCCTTCGAGCAACTGATATTTCAATAATTATTCGCTTCTTTACTATTTACACAAGAATCAGCACATACATACACACACAGCCATACGAACGCACGCATAAATCGCATTACTACGGGAATTTAACTGCTTAATATCTTATGGATGGACTATCTTCATGAAACTTGTAGGTCGTAATTATAACCATGAAATGCGTACATATAAACTTATTTCTGATTTTCGATAATGTTTTTAATCGATAACAAAATAACGGGATGAGTTATCGTTTTTTGAAGAAAAACTCGATATGCGCGTGGTATACACAAACTTAGGGAAAAAATTTCAAGTCTCTCGCCCTTATATGTTCTGGAATCGACGCGTTCAAACATAGGGACAGACGGACAGGGCTAAATCGACTCAGCTCGTCGCCCTGATCAAGAATATACATAAATACTTTGTGAGGTCTGCGAGGTCTTTCTGCCTGTTACATACATTTCAACAAAACCATTATACCCTGATTTCCCATTTTCAGGGCACTGTGGTCAAAAAACCTGATTTTTTGGCGTAAAGTCTAATTTTCAAGCTAGAGTCTTCAAATTTCACATAGATATATATTTGTTAAATTAATATAGAACTTCGGATTTTTTATTTTCATTTCGGCGCTATTGAAGCTAGAGACTTGAAATTTGGAACACATACTCGTGTATAACTACGATTTATAAAGTGTTAAAATTTTCCCAAATCATTAAAATCATGTTAGTTGAAGAGCTAGAGAGCTGAAATTTAATATATCCGCTATGGATCCATAAGATCACATGCCCCATTGGGGGCGTGGCAAATAGGATAGAACTGTATCTCCTAAAGTTTTAAAGCTAGAACGCTGAAATTTGGACGTTTGTTAATGTTATGATTATATCAAGATTTTTCAAATTCGTGCTACCACGATTGGTGCTAGAGACCTGAAATTTGGTATATAAGTATATGTAGGCGCTGGATGTATCTCCATCCAAAGGGGGCGTGGCAAACCGCAAAAGTTTATATCTTCGAAAATATAAAAGCTAGAGCTTCAAATTTAAATAGTTGAGTTACTGGTAACGTCCTCTATCGATGCCCCGAAAATAATTGTTGCGACTTTTCGGAGGCGTGACATTTCGAATGTAATTTTCACATTTTTAGAGCGGAAGCATCTAAATCTTGCAGTTAGGTTACCGTTATCTCGTTCTAAGAACTGTGGTGTCTACGCCCAGTGGGGGCGAGGTGAATCGGGAAAAACTGCACTTTCTACAGTCTTAGAACTAAACTCAGCTACTAAATTGCTGATGGGATGTGAATGAGTATTTCACAGTCGTTAACTTTAAACAATGCACTATGGGCGATTTTCCTTGATAGGTGGCATAAAGTCAACAAATTTATGGTGAAATATTAAGAAAAATTTTGTATTCCCCAGTTGTTAATACTCCAATTATTTGGAACAAATTTTTTGTTTATACCGAGGGTCAATTCTATATTGTGGGAACACCTTAAAGTCAGTTGATCTGTTGAAGCTTTTAAGTATAAAAATTGGCACGAAATATTTTCTGCTGTTACAAGTGCTCGAGCTATTATTGTTTTCATTCAAACTAATAAGACCAATATAGAACAAGTAAGAAAACTCTAGTCGAGAGTGCTCGACTACGAGATCCCCTGAACCCTTCAAGCAACAGCCATTTCAATCATTTTTAGCGTCTCTCTGCTTACACAAACACACACATACACACGCAAACACACATACATAGACACCCATAGGCGCGCACGCATGGGCTGCAGTGTGGGCTTACTATGGGAACTTAATTATTTATTAACTTTTTTTCTGGACGTACGTTCTCCATGAAACTTTCAGATTGTGGTTTTATCATTACTATGCGTATAATTGCCAAAGCTCAAGTCTCTAGTATTTGAAATACGCCTTTTACAAACTTATGGGTGAGGGGGTGGATATAAGGGTGGGGGGTGAAATTGAACAAAAATCGAAATTCTATAACGTACATATCAATCTACATTTCAAATTTGGATACTCTAGCTCTAAAGATGTAGGAGATATAATTTTATAACTGCATTTCGATAAGGTTTTTGATCGATAAAAAAATAACGGGATGAGTTATCGATTTTTAGTGATAAACTCGATATCCGCGTGCTATATATATGCTATATACGAGCATTTTAAAAAAAAAGTTGAAGTCTCTAGCTTCTATATCTTCTGAAATCGACGCGTTCAAACATACGGACAGACGGACGGACGGACAGGGCTAAATCGACTCAGTTTGTCGCCCTGATCAAGAATATATATACTTTATGGGGTCTGCCACGCCTCCTTCCGCCTGTTACATACATTTCAACAAAAACATTATACACTGATTTCCCATTTTCAATGGGTTCAGGGTATAAAAAAAGCTGAAGGAATTTGTAATCTATTTTGTACAATACATTGAAAATGGTAAATCAGGGTATAATGGGTTTGTGAAAAGTATGTAACAGGCAGAAGGAATCATCGCAGACCCTATAAAGTATATATATTCTTGATCAGGACGATGAGCTGAGTCAGGGCTATATCGACTCAGCTCATCGTCCGTCTGTCCGTCCGTCCGTATGAGTGTGTCGATCTCATAAGTTATAAGAGCTAGAGAGCTGAAATTTTGTATGCATACTCGTGTATACCATACGCAGTACGAGTTTATCATATTTTTTCGATAACTCATTCGATATCTTTTTTAACGAGGACAATCGATAAATTGATATTGTTTTTTCAGCCTTATTTGAACACTATTAGACCTAGAGACTTCAGATTTACTGTGTATACACACATTTTGTAATGTACAGATTTTGGATACCACGCCCCCTTCGCCCACAATTTGTAAAAAACGTATATCAAGTACTAGACACATGGGCTTTGTACACACATTTACACATTATGATTACGTACTAAATGAAGAGCATACGTACATAATATTGCCCACACTGCACCGCAGCCCAAGCGCAGTCGCTGCTTACTGCGCCGTTAGTAGAGCGCGGGCCTTTGCGTGCGGGTGGATGCATGTGTATGTATGTATGCAGAATGATTGGAACATCAGCATTGAGGGTTCAGGGTATCTCCTAGTCGAGCAGTCTCGACTAGAGTCTTCTTACTTGTTTTTCCTGCGTTGTTGCTGATTGTATTTTTATCAACAAATCTAACAATTTTGTTTGTGTTCCTTGGAGTATTTCTTAAAAAGTGCATATCAAAACATGCAACTAAAAGTGGAAAGTTACTAAGCAATGTGTTTAGTTTATAGTAGTAAAAACCTTTTTTGCTCGTTTTTGCTCCTTTTGAAAATATGCACCTAAAGTTTCCTCTGTTTTCACCAAGTACACGCCTTTTGACATTTGAAGCAACAACAACCACAGACGAATTACCTTTGCTATATACTAATAACAATATTGTGTGAGTTCTCTATCAACTTAAAAAGTGTCAAAGTTTTTGGAAAGACTTTCTCTAGATATGAAGACATTAAAAAAAAAAAACTGGAATTTACGTATACTTAATAAGGGGTGGAAAAAAGGCGTGGCACAATTTAAAAGAAGACAATCCGAAAATCAAGAAAAATATTAGTTATACAATAAACAAATCGCCCATAGTGTAATGAAATAAATGCTTATATTTTATATACAGATCATTCGGGTTAAATGGATCTCCTAGTTGTGGTCACCGACTGATCTTATAATTAAATTAGCTGTTAACCTGCCTGCTACGTTTCTCAAAACTATGGTATTGTATAGAATTATGATATTTGAACATTAAATGTGCCGTCCTTCCTAAACAAGCAGAGATATTTCGAATTTTGAACGAATAAACTTGACTATGATGGTGTTTAGTTTCGTATTGCTCTTTATTATTCTGAGCCTGGGCTTACATACCCAGACTCATGTATATATTCAACCCTTAAATCTAGTGCGTCTATTGCTGAGTGTGTAAGGCTCAGCATTGGTCTATTACATATTCTTATCTTATCGTAGAGTTTGTAAGACTGCGCGTTGGTCTATTAGTTATTCTTATCCTTTCGCTGAGGTTGTAAGGCTCAGCGCTCGTCTCTTACGTAATCTGACTCTTGGGTTGCAAGGGTTGGTGTTCTATTTAGAGAGTCCGTACATGTGGCCCTTATCCTTTCCTATCGCACTACCAGCTAGTAGTTGGGGCGTCGGAGGCATGTATACGATCTTCGTATATTCGTATGTTCATGCCTGAACAAATTTTCTTATGTGTTATTTAAATATACATAAATAGTTTCTAGAACTACTTCAATACTGTTTGCCGAAACTGCGATATTATCTTCACTTAAAAGTTTTGGGAACTAATTTGTGGTCGACATTAATAATACAATATTATATTTTGTAGAAAATGTCTGGACGTGGCAACTTGCTGTCTTTATTTAATAAAAAGACCGAGCCAGCAAAAGTTGCTCTATTTGGTCAAGAACATACCAATGACAGTGGATTAGATGCTGACCAGTCAAATTCGAGTGGCGTATATAAAAAAACAGACCAGGAAACTAAGACATGTGATCTTGCATCGACTTGTAATAATCTTAGCATTTCGATTGGAAGGGGACGTGCCAATTTATTGCATTCTATTAAAAAAGAAACAAACTCGGCCCTTTCATCATCGTTGGAAGGAATTGCTTGTCAAGATGCTACTAGTAACAACACAAATAACGAAAGCATTCTAAAAAAAAGTTTATTTTATCCCAACATGATTTACGGCAGCAAAGGTAAGTACAATGTGTGACGATTATATGTTCTCCTAAATTAAAAATATATATTATATCAGTCACAAAAATAATCGTCTCTAAAGGTCCCATATATATGCTAATTTTTGCTCAATATTTAACAATGAAATCTCTTCAGAAAAAACTTCTATTTATATTTTTAGTTGTAATCGTTTTTTTTTTTTTTTTTTCCGGTTGCGATTATTTATGGCATATAAGATCTATTTCGATAAATATCCCACTTAGTTTCTGAACCAAAACATTAAAATTTCCAAAGGATCAGAATTGAACGATTCTATAAATAATCTTAAAATGAGGGTCAATCGAATAAATATATTTATTAGTGAGTTTGAAAGAATTGTCTTGATAATTAAAACTGTAATTTCTATAGTAAAAAAATTGGAACTCGTTGGAAAACGCCATGTGCCGGCCATCCCAAAATATTGACAGAGAGAGAAAATTTCAGGAAGGGAATAGGAAGTATTCTTATTTATCGGCACCAAAAATAAAGTGTCTCGTCTTCATCATTGGCAACCAACGTTTCTACGAAACCGTCCGCAAGGTACTCAAAAGCAACGATTTCCATATAATATCCTCAAGGTAAAGCCATTGCTTTCTTTTGCTAATGCGTTTAGATTTCGCTAAATTGTACGAAAACAAAGATTTTGCATACTGGGATCGCTCTAAATTTAGTGATGAAAGCAAATTTAATATATTTAGCTCTGGCGGCGAGTTCCTACATCTTTGAAGCTAGAGTCTCCAAATTTTAAATATAGATTTGTGTTTGTTTTATTAAATTTTTGTTAGACTTTGGATACCGGCTCTAAATTCATCAAACTCCCCAGTGAAGACATTTTCAATCTTATTTCAATTATTGGTCGTCGATTTAATGTCTCATTAAAATAGAAAACCAAAATTTTGGGCAACAGCGGAATGAAAAATTTCATGAAATTGCAGTGAAATACTAATTTGACAGATATAAAATGTGTCTCAAGTAATTAAATGAAAACCTTGGTAAATGGGCAACGGTTACGCTATTTTCTTATGCATTCTTTACATATTGTATTCAATAAATTGTAATTGTGATTGAATTCAGCTCTCCTACATTTATTAGTGGTCTAATGGTTAAGATGGTAGCGTGCGCGCGGCGTCTATTATTTGTTGAGCTCAAAGTTCAAGCCCACGGCCAAACAGTGCGAATTAGCATACACAAGTAGAAAAGCATTTTTATACCCTGAACCCATTGAAAATGGGAAATCAGGGTATAATGGTTTTGTGTAAAGTATGTAACAGGCATCATCGCAGACCCCATAAAGTATATATATTCTTGATCAGGACGATAAGCTGAGTCGATATAGTCAGAAGTTACAAAAGCTAGTGAGCTGAAATTTTGTATGTAGACTCGTGTATACCATACGCAGTACGAGTTTATCATATTTTTTCGATAACTCATTCGATAAATTTTTTATCGAGGACAATCGATAAACTGATATTGTTTTTTCAGCCTTATTTGAACACTATTAGACCTAGAGACTTCAGACTTACTGTGTATATACATTTGATGGGGATACACACATTTTGTAATTTACAGATTTTGGATACCACACCCCCTTCGCCCACAATTTGTAAAATACCCGTGCGGGTGGATGCATGTGTATGTATGTATGATTGTATTAATGATTGGAACATCAGCATTGAGGGTTCAGGGTATCTCCTAGTCGAGCAGTCTCGTCTAGAGTCTTCTTACTTGTTTTTACATGCATAGCTTGCTTTTTTTTGCCAATCTGGCTGTATTTGCTCGAAAAATTATGACAGCACTGCTCTCAGCATGAGACTTCATTTCTATTTGTTTTCTCTTGAGCGCATTGAGTTGAGCTCTTCGTGTGAGGCTCTTTCGACGAGCATCGTAAGCGAGCGATACGATTGACGTTCGCACAATGAGACATTAAGTAGGGGAATGACTGAAAAACTCAACGCAAAAACTCTTCATTATTTTACCTTATAGATTAAAAGAAATACAATTTTTTCAAACAAAACATTTAGTTTATTTGCAAATATTGTTTGCTGTTTTATTTGTATGCCTGATTATACATAATATATAAGTATATACTGATAATATACCGCATAACTCAATTCACGATCGCAAATAATAGATTTACTCGCATACATACACAAAATACTTTTATTTTCATTTCACTCAACAAAACGGCCGTGGAACAACCAGAGCAATAGAGAAAACAAAATTAAACAGTTGTTCGTCGTATGCGAACGAACTCGGCGAGCAATCGTTTCAATCGGTTGCTCTCTGATTCTTTTCTCAAAGCGTGAGTGAAACACACTTATTTGCAGACAATGCGAAACGGTCAACAGTTATGTGCGAGCTATGCTTACATGTTCTTTTTATTAAAAAAATCTAAAGTGTTCAACTTTTAAATGAAAAAAAAAAATTGTTTGTTAAATTCAGTTATATAAAATTTTCATTTATCCCATTTTGTGAAAAAACGCTTGATTTCATTATTAAATATAGAGCAAAAATGAGAATATACATACAGACGAATACTTTTGTACCTGACTGAATATATATTAGCTTGTATTATTGAAATATATGCTAATATTACTTTAGAATTTTTTTGTTTTGGAGGTATTCTGAAGATAAGTATATACATTCAGTATAAAATTAATAGGTGTGAAGTGTTTTTTTTTTTTCTTTTTAAATGGTGATGACGGCTATATTTTTTCATGTATTTTAAAAATTCAAGCTGTATTAAAAAATAACATCATTTTGGCATGCTTCACAATTTTGCTGGTCAGATTAATACTAAAAAAAAAAAATATATTAAAAAATTAAACAGTTTTCGAGTAAGCAAAGGTTGAATAAACATTTTTATTTGCAACATTTTAATAAAATTAAATGGGTCGTGGAATTCACTGCAGTTCTGAGAGAAATCTCGTTCTTAAGCATCGTGAAGAGGGTAAAACTTATAAATGCATTTCTCATTTGGACGACCGGAGAACTTCATTACAAATTCCCTAAAAAAAAAAAAAAAAAAAAAAATAAATAAATCGGGTTTCCGACGGAAAACTACTGTAACCGACGATTCCCGTATAGGGACGCTTTTCAGTCGTCGAGACCGATTGCCAGCGAAATGGGCAACGTGGAATCAGCACGAACTATTCGTCGACGGCTATTTAACCGGATCTACCTGGGACAATCGTTCTCAGGGTTCCTCTTCTGCGTGGGTCAAACATTCAGATGAGGAAACATTTTACTCACATGGTCTGGTTTGTCTTAGGGGAAGAGCGTAACTGGAGGAACATTCTCAAGATTGATGAGACGAAAAAACAAATTTGTTTGGGAATGTCTCAAATATAAAGGCAAAGAATTGGATTCTAGATATACCAAGAAGACGGTTAAGCGCGGAGGAGATGACATAATGTTTTGGGGCTACATATCATGGCAATGTTTTGAATTGGACCATCGAATAGACGACATAATGGACAGATTCTTGTAAGAGGAAATATTGATTAGTGTTATGCTACCATATGTCCACGACAACATGCCTCTAATATAGAAATTCCAACAGGATAACGATCCTAAAAATTGCTCCTCGGTAGTTATGGATTGGTTTCATGAAAATAGAATTGACTTTATTGAGTAGCCAAGTCAGTCTCCAGATATCAATCTAATCGAGAGCCTTTGTGGACACCTGAAAATGTAAATTTCCAAGACTACCTTCTTCAATAAAATGGTATGGAGCATCATTCCTGTGAAAATGTTGTGTACACAGGTAATGTTCTCTATGCACCGAAGGATCAGCAACATCTTTGCGAATAAAAGCGGAAATACACCCACATTTATCTAAATATATTGCCAAAATTTTAATTTTTTTAATCTACGAAGCACACCTAGTAATCTGGCCAGCAAAATGTAGAGTATTTTGTGAAGTATGCCAAAATTATGCTAAGCAGTATTATTTTTAAAACTTGTATCTATACAATACAACTTGAATTTTTAAATCATATATATATATATATATATATATATATATATATATATATATATATATATATATATATATATATATATATATATATATATATATATATATATATATATATATATATATATATATATATATATATATATATATATATATATAATATAATATAATATGTAATATAATTTAAAAATTCAAGTTGTAAAAAAAAAATACAGTTCACACCTATACATTTGACCATGAGTGTATATATATATGTATGTAATTTTTTCTTTCGCAGGTTCGCTGGTTAATTTGTCCTGTAATTATATAGGTCTAAAGTCTGATCCAAAGAAGGGTGTCTACCTTTATGAAGTGCGATTCAATCCTTCTATTGATTCCATTCATCTAAGAATGAAGTACTTGAATGAGCACAGTAAAGAATTCGGAGGAATTAAAACCTTTGATGGAACTACCCTATACTTACCGATTATGTTAGAAAGGGAATTGACAACTTTTATTTCAAAAAGTCGTTCCAACGAAGACATTGAAATTAGAATTTTATTTAAAAAAAAAGAGTCCCTTAAAAATTGTATACAATTATACAATATATTATTTGATCGAATCATGAAAACCCTAAATTATGTTAAATTCGATAGGAAGCAATTCGATCCCTCCCGTCCGAAAGTGATTCCAACAGCCAAGCTAGAAGTTTGGCCAGGTTACGTAATTGCTGTAGATGAATACGACGGTGGTTTAATGCTTTGCTGCGATGTATCCCATCGTTTGCTTTGTCAAAAAACAGTATTGGATATACTAATAGAGATCTATCAACACTGCAAAACCAACTACCAAGACAAAGCAAAAAAGTACTTAATTGGAAGTGTAATAATAACACGCTATAATAATCGAACTTACAGAATAGACGATATATGCTTTTCTCAAAATCCATATTCAGAATTTGAAACAAGAACTGGATTTTGCAGTTACATTGACTACTACAAAAATCACCATAATATAACAATTAAAGATGGCAAGCAACCATTACTTATTAGCTTAAAGCAGTCAAGAAAAAATGACACCTCAAATAAAGGAAACGTACAATTTTGCTTAGTTCCGGAACTTTGTTATCTTACCGGACTCCATGATGAAATTCGGGCTGACAAAAAACTAATGCGTGAGATTGCAACTGTCACTAATGTAACACCGAATAATCGTATGCTAGCGCTTGATAAATATTTTAAAAACGTCACAGAAAATGATGATGCTCGAAAAATCCTTGAAAACTGGGGATTATCACTACATAAGAACTATCATAATATAGTCGGTCGTAAAATAGATTCGGTACAAATCTATTTTGCAAAACAATGTATTTCAGCCGGACATAATGCAGAATTTTCCAAGGATGCCGTAAGAAACGAATTGTTGGAAGTTATAAATTTAAGCAGTTGGGTTCTGATTTATCACAAAAATGATTTAAAAGCTGCTAAATCATTTTTACATAATATGAAAAATTGCAGTGAGGTCTTCGGAATGACCATATGTAATCCGAATGTCATTATTTTAGAACATGATCGAATAGACACATATGTCGATGCTTTACGTCGGAATATTTGTACTAAAACTCAAATAGTCGTATGTATATGTCCTACTAGCAGAGATGACAGATATAGTGTTATTAAAAAAGTATGCTGTTCTGAGATACCAGTCGCTTCACAGGTAATACATATGTATCTGCTTAAAAGTGTGATTTTTCAATATATTTTTTTTTATACCCTGAACCCATTGAAAATGGGCAATGGTTTTTTGAAAAGTATGTAACAGGCAGACAAAGTCATCGCAGACCCCATAAAGTATATATATTCTTGATCAGGGCGACGAGCTGAGTCGATATAGCCCTGTCCGTCCGTCCGTATGAACGCCTAGATCTCAGAATTCATAAGAGCTAGAGAGCTGAAATTTTGCATGTAGGCTCGTATATACCATACGCAGTACGAGTTTATCATATTTTTCAATAGGTCATTCGATATCTTTTTATCGACGATAAGCGATAAATTGATATTGTTTTTTCAGCCTTATTTGAACACTTTCAAACCTGGACACTTCAGATTTACTGTGTAAATACATTTAATGTATACACACATTTTGTAATTTACAGATTTTGGATACCACGCCCCCTTCGCCTACAATTTGTAAAAATCGTATTTAAAATACTAGAGATATGTGATTTGGAATGTACACACATATACACATTATGATTACGTTTGAAAGTTTCATTAAGATTGTATGTCTACAAAAGAGATTATTCAACAAATCAATTCTCATAATATTGCCCACACTGCAGCGCAGCCCAAGCGCAGTCGCTGTTTACTCCGCAGTTTGCAGAGCGTTTATGCTTATGTCTGCGTGTGTGTGAAGTGTATGTATATGTGCATAAAAGAAATTCAGAGTGATTAGAATATCAGTTTGGAGAGTTCAAAGTATCTCCAAGTCGAGCAGTCTCGACTAGAGCCTTTTTATTTGTTTTTAATTATAGTATGTTTTTCAAATTTTTATCTTAGAAAAATAATTCATAATATGTAAGAAAGCTCTAGTGAGACTGCTCGACTAGGAAATCCCCTGAACTCTTCGAAGTACTGATATCTCAATAATTCTTCGCGATTTTCCTTCCATGGGAACTTAGTTGTTTAATAACTTTTCTTGTGAATGTACATTCTTCATGAAACTTTTAGATTGTGATAATATCATTACTATGCGTGTATTTGGCGAAGCTCAAGTCTCTATCGAAATTCTATAAAGTACATATGACTCTACATTTTAAATTTGGTGACTCTAGCTCTAATGATGTAGGAGATATCATTATACCCTCAACCCATTGAAAATGGGAAATCAGGGTATAATGGTTTTGTTAAAAGTATGTAACAGGGAGAAGGAGGCGTGGCAGACCCCACAAAGTATATATATTCTTGATCAGGGCGACGAACTGAGTCGATTTAGCCATGTCCGTCTGTCCGTATATTTGAACGCGTCGATTTCAGAAGATATAGAAGCTAGAGACTTAAACTTTTTTTAAAATGCTCGTATATAGCGGATATCGAGTTTATCACCAAAAATAGATAACTCACTTCGTTATTTTTTATACCCTGAACCCATTGAAAATGGGAAATCAGGGTATAATGGTTTTGTTGAAATGTATGTAACAGGCAGAAGGAGGCGTGGCAGACCCCACAAAGTATATATATTCTTGATCAGGGCGAAGAGCTGAGTCGATTTGGCCTTGTCCGTCTGTCTGTCTGTTTGAACGCGTCGATTTCAGAAGATATAAGAGCTAGAGACTTTAACTATCTTTTAAAATGACCGTATATACAGCGCGGATGTCGAGTTTATCACCAAAAATCGATAACTCGTCCCGTTATTTTTTTATCGATCAAAAACCTTATCGAAAGTCAGTTATAAAATTATATCTCCTACATCTTTAGAGCTAGAGTATCCAAATTTTAAATGTAGATTGATATGTACGTTATAGATTTTCGATTTTTGTTCAATTTCACCCCCCACCCTTATATCCACCCCCTCACCCATAAGTTTGTAAAAGGCGTATTTCAAATACTAGAGACTTGAGTTTCGGCACATACACGCATATTAATGATAAAAACACAATCTAAAAGATTCATAAAGAATGTACGTCCAGAAAAAAAGTTATTAAACAATTAAGTTCCCATAGTAAGCCCCGGTGCAGCCCATGCGTGTTATTGCGTGCGCGCCTATGTGTGTCTATGTATGTGTGTTTGCTGCATGTATATGTGTGTGTTTGTATAAATAGAAAGACGCTTAAAATTATACAAATGGCTTTTGCTCGAAGGGTTCAGGGGATCTCGTAGTCGAGCAGTCTCGACTAGAGCTTTCTTACTTGTTTATTGATAAGAAACCTTATCGAAAATCAGCTATAAAATTATATCTCCTACATCTTTAGAGCTAGAGTATCCAAAATTTAAATGTAGATTTATATGTACGTTATAGAATTTTGATTTTTGTTCAATTTCACCCCCCACTCTTATATCCACCCCTTACCCATAAATTTGTAAAACGCGCATTTAAAATACTAGATACTTGAGCTTCGGTACACACACGCATGATATAGTCACAATATAAAAGTTTCATGAAGAACGTACATCTACAAGAAAAGTTATTAAACAATGAATTTCCCATGGTAAGCCCACACTGCAGCCTATGCGTGTTTATGCGTGCGCGCCTATGTGTGTCTATGCATGTGTGTTTGTGTGTGTTTGTTTAAGCAGAGAGACGCTAAAAATTATTGAAATACTGTTGCTCGAAGGGTTCAGGGGATCTCGTAGTCGAGCAGTCTCAACTAGAGTTTTCTTACTTGTTTACCAACACTTATTACCAATTAAAGTTAAATATAAAAATTACTTGGTTGTCAACTACTCAACGAAAAATGTAATGCTAGCATGTATTCTTATCAGCAGAAAGAGAGCGGAGAAGGTAAGCAGCATAAAGTTTGGCATGCATAGAGCTGTTAATTCATTCTTTGCTTTGATCATAATTTTCGCTATTTTATTTAGCGGTACTAAGCAATTCCAACGCCAAAAGTCCCAACACGATTTCGTCGCCCACTAGTGTAGTTTACAAATTGTGTCTCCTACATCTTTAATATTAACGTATTCAAATTTTAAATATAGATTCATGTGTGTTCTATGGAATTTCAATTATAGTTATTATACCTATTCAAGTTGCCGCTGCTCAATAATTACAAACTAATCACCTCTCATTTATGAGCTTATGTATGCCTACAAGCTGAACTCTTGCTGCTTGTGGAAATCCCAAGGTTTGAATTTCTACAATCAGTTCGGCTTACTCATATATTGACGGACGGGATGCGATTTGTCTACTAAAGCTACCAACAAAAATTCGTATTTTAAAATAAATATATATTTATATTTTAATAAAATATTTCAATCGGTTTATCAAGGTAATAAACTCAAGGACATTATTTAACGAAACAAAAAATCGGTCAATTGTTCAAAAAATTATTTTGCAAATAAATTGTAAAATTGGAGGATCATTGTGGACCGTTAAAATACCCTTCAAGAATGTAATGATCTGTGGAATAGACTCTTATCATGATCCGTATCAAAAGGGCAATTCTGTGGCTGGTATGTTTTTATAATTATGTTATTACTGAATTATCATGTCCATATTATCCAATTTATTATTATAGCACTTGTAGCTTCTCTAAACTCATCCTATACCCATTGGTATAGCAAAGCTGTCATACAATCTAAAAAGGAAGAACTTGTTAATGGACTAACATCATCTTTTGAAGCTGCTCTAGAGAGCTATAAATCCCGTAATGGTCAGCTTCCTGACAAAGTAATTATTTACAGGTATGAATAAATAAATAAATAAAAAACCAATAAAATAAATAAGAAAGCTCTAGTTGAGATTGCTCGACTACGAGATCCCCTGAACCTTTTGAGGAACGTATATTTCATAATTCGCGCCTTTTTGCTTACAAAAGAAGCCCACATACTCATAGACACACATAGGCACGTACGCATAAACACGTATGGGCTGCAGTGTGGGCTTACTATGTGAACTTAATTGGTTAATACCTTTTCTTGTGGATGGACTTTGTCCCTGAAACTTTTAGATTGTGAAATTAACATGTAAATAACATAGAAATATAGTGTATATAAGAGTCTTTTAAATACATATGAATTACCATTTAAAGTTTAGCGACTATAGCTTTATAACCCATTTTTTATGGTATTTAATTGATAACCAAATAACGGGAGTTGTAATCGATTTTTGGAGAATAACTCGATGTCCGCGTTATATACGGACATTTAAAAAAGTCTGTAGCACTTATATCTACTGAGAACGACACATTCAAACATACGGACAGATGTCGAGTTTACCTTTAAAATTCGATAAATCGAATAAAAACATTCAAGCTCAGGTCAGATGCCAGTATAGCTAATTGTGAATGATTTTTAATTTTTATACCCTGAACCCATTGAAAATGGGAAATCAGGGTATAATGGTTTTATTGAAAAGTATGTAACAGGCATAAGGAATCATCGCAGACCCCTTAAAGTATATATATTCTTGATCTGTCCGTCCGTCAGTCTGTATGAGTGCGTCGATCTCAGAAGTTATAAGAGTGAGAGAGCGTAACCATACGCAGTACGAGTTTATCATATTTTTTCGATAACTCATCCGATATCTTTTTATCGAGGATAATCGATAAATTGATATTGTTTTTTCAGCCTTATTTGAACACTATTAGACCTAGAGACTTCAGATTTACTGTGTATATACATTTGATGGATACACACATTTTGTAATTTACAGATTTTGGATACCACGCCCCTTCGCCCCCAATTTGTAATAAACGTATATCAAGTACTAGAGACATGTGCTTTGGAATGTACACATATATACACATTATGATTCCGTTCTTAAAGTTTGATTAGGATTGTACGTCTACAAAGGAAATTATTCAACAAATAAATTGTCACAATATTGCCCACACTGCGCACACTGCGTAGTATGTATATAGTAAAGGTTATTCGTCTGTGGTTGTTGTTGCTCCAAATGCATATTTTTCAATAAGAGTTAAAACGAGTTTTTACTACTATAAACTAGACACATTGCTTAGTAACTTTTCACTTTTAGTTGCATGTTTTGATATGCACTTTTTAAGAAATACTCCACGGAACATAAAAAAAATTGTTAGATTTTTTGATAGTCATACATTCAGCAATAACGCTGGAAAATAACAAAAATATTTAAGCACATGTGTTGTACAAAATAGATTACAAATAACTTCAGCTTTGTTTTCTATATTGGTCTTATTAGTTTAAATGAAAACAATAATAATTTGAGTACTTAAAACAGCAGAAAATTTGTTAATGTTGCAGTCTCTTGGAAAATGTATTAACCATCAATAATTTTAAATTATTTTTCAGGGATGGAGTTGGAGATGGTCAATTAAATTCGTGTGTCATGTACGAAATTCCACAGTTCGAAAGAGTTTGTGGTAAAAATATGAAAATCACTTTTTTAGTAATTCAAAAACGCAATAATTCTAGATTTTTTTTGGTAAGTAAAAAAGTAAATGATTTCAAAAAATTACAGGAAAAGTATTAATTAAAAATTCATGTTTAATAGAAATTTGTTTACTAATGTTAGACGGTGAAAAATTTTTATTTTCATTAAAAAGTATTCGATCACATCATGTCCACCCGTCCCCTCCTACATTATGGGCGATTTTCCATGTTAGAATCAGGGCAAACCATGTGGGTCCGTGTAACAAGTACAGATTTTACAATTTTTTATTATTCCAATCAAACTTTCATAAGAAACAAGCGCAGACGATTAGAATCTAAACTTTTCTAAGGATTCAATTTATTAATTATTATATTTAAAAACTTCCCAACGTCAAAGAACCCTCAAATTAAACCAAATAAAGATTTTTGGTTGATGCTCGGCGCGTATTTAGTTTATTGTGGACTGTTCAGCTTTCAAAACTGTTCTGCATAAATTAAAAATAATTTATTATTTTCCCGGAGTTATTGTTATATTAGTATAGATACTTTTTAAAATAGTAAATTTACATTTACAGAATAACGAAAACATTTATGGAAATCCATTACCGGGAACAATAGTTGATAAATACATCACTAGATCAGACATGTATGATTTCTTTCTGGTTTCACAATCAGTTCGTCAAGGTACAGTGAGCCCAACGCATTTTATTGTACTACGTGACGATTCTGACTATGGACCTGATATTATACAAAAATTAAGTTATAAACTATGTTATTTGTATTACAACTGGCCTGGAACAGTTCGGGTTCCTGCGTGTTGTATGGTAAGTTTTATGTTATTAGTGTCACCTAATTGTAAGTACGTAACACAGAAATTAAATAAAAAAAAATGATGTAGAAAACTTTAACAAGTTTAATTTGCATATAATACATTCTTAAACAAAAATATTCTTTACCGTTAATGTTAATTTGCCTTTTTGGTATTATTACCTTTAAAGCGATTGTAAATATTATTGATTAAATGGCGCCTTTGTCAGGCAGAACAAATAGACTTGTTGCGTGGTTCTTACCTTAATGCTAAATGTATATGCCACTCTTCTATACATTAAATTAAAAATTTCCGTTAATATAAGTCTATTTAAAACACTTCAATATTTATCAATCGGCCTTCAGTTAAATAAGTTTTTGCTTCCTATTAAGTCTGAATATCGCTTTAAAAAATATTTTATATTTTATTATTCCAGTTGCTAATTAATTTTGTTCTTTTATATTATTTATTTAGTACGCTCATAAGCTGGCTTACTTGATTGGTCAAAGTGTTCAACGGGATATTGCAAGCAACTTATCGGATAAACTTTTTTATTTATAAGAATGTAATGTCTATCACAAAGATGAAATATAGAGATTAAAAAGTAATACAATAAATGAAGGGAATACAAAATATATTTTAATGTATATAAAAAAAAAAAAAAAAAACAAATGAGTTTATGGAATTGTTTATATGGCGATCATTTCACTAATACACAAAACTATAATAATAGATACTATACAATTCTGCACGCTACAAAAAACATATATTGATTTTTAAATGAACAGATTGTTAGATACAGTTCTTAGTTGTAACCCAGCTAGACTTCAACTTTGTCCCATCAGCTAGGTCAAATTTTCTGATGGGAAGAAGATTAGCCTGGATGGTCCTGATGGGTTTGATTCTGATTAGCATGATTTGTGAAAGGATCCTATCTATTTTCCAAGGACAGACTTTGGAAGTGGCTCCGTCCAGATTTGGGGTACATTTTGTTCATTTGGTACCTTGGAATTGGAGTTTGTAACGATCCGAACAGTGTAGAGTATATTCAATCTGGATAGTAGTTTCATTCCATATTTAAGGGAATTTCGTGAGAAACCAATGATTTTCCAACAGGATAATGCCAGAATCCAGGAACCGTAACGATTATAAGTTTTTTAGCAAAAAATTAAAAAATAAGAATTATTTGTTGATAAATTAAAAAAAAGTTATTTTTAATTATTAAAATTGATTTTTATGATAAAAATCAAAAATAATTATTAAAGAACAATTTTTATATAAAAATCAAATCATAACTCTTATTTTTGATTTTTATTATAAAAATCAAAAATAAGAGTTATGGCTTAACTTTTATTATAAAAATTGAAAATAAAAATTGAATTAAAATATCTTTGGAAGTAAAGGAGCTAGATCATATATCGGCTTATATATATGATCTACGCATTATTACCTTTCAGATGATATGCAATATGTATTTAAATATGTATTCAGCGGGAAATGCGTATGCGCTAATATTTTCACATGCCACCAATTTCACGCACGCTTTTTGACCTCGATTGTCAACATGGAAAATGGAAAAATTAATTTTCTTTCCCTGAGGCTCACTATTTTTCTGGTACATCTCAGAAGTGTAGTCACCTCTCTTCAAATGCTAATGTGTGCATTCAAATGTATGTGGGTGTATGTGGGCATGTGGTGTTGTTTGTGTAAGCAGGGCAGAAGCGAAGAATCATTGAAATTTCAGTTCCTGGAAAGGTTCAGGGGATCTCGTAGTCGAGCAATCTCGATAAGACCATTCTTACTTGTTTACTAATATAAGAGTATTCATCAATTTTTATACACTGAATTCATTGAGATTTGCAAATCAAGATATAGTGGTTTTTAAGCTCCTTTACTTTCAAAGATATTGTAATTCAATTTTTATTTTCAATTTTTATAATAATTGTTAAGCCATAACTTTTATTTTTAATTTAATAAGAGTTATGATTTGATTTTTATATAAAAATTGTTCTGAAATAATTATTTTTGATTTTTATCATAAAAATCAATTTTAATAATTAAAAATAATTTTTTAATAATAAATTACGAATAAAAGTTTATCCTTTTTTTGAATTCGCCATAACAAACAAGTAAGAAAGCTCTAGTCGAGACTGCTCGACTACGAGATCCCCTGAACCCTTCAAGCAACAGCAAACACACACACATACACACGCAACACACATACATAGACACTCATAGGCGCGCACGCATGGGCTGCAGTGTGGGCTCACTATGGGAACTTAATTGTTTAATAACTTTTTTTCTGGACGTACGTTCTTCATGAAACTTTTAGATTGTGTTTATATCATTAATATGCGCGTATGTGCCAAAGCTCAAGTTTCTAGTATTTGAAATACGCCTTTTACAAACTTATGGGTGAGGGGGTGGATATAAGGGTGGGAGGTAAAATTGAACAAAAATCGAAATTCTATAACGTGCATATCAATCTACATTTAAAATTTGGATACTCTAGCTCTAAAGATGTAGGAGATATAATTTTATAACTGTCTTTCGATAAGGTTTTTTATCGATAAAAAAGAACTAGACGAGTTATCGATGTTTGGTGATAAACTCGATATGCGCGCTGTATTTACGGTCATTTTAAAAAAAAGTTCAAGTCTCTAGCTTCTATATCTTCTGAAATCGACGCGTTCATACATACGGACGGACGGACGGACAGACAGACGGACAGGGCTAAATCGACTCAGTTCGTCGCCCTGATCAAGAATATATATACTTTGTGGGGTCTGCCACGCCTCCTTCTCCCTGTTACATACTTTTAACAAAACCATTATACCCTGATTTCCCATTTTCAATGGGTTCAGGGTATAAAAATTATTTTGTGTGTTTTCCTCTCTGTTCTTGGGAATTCTTTTGAGCCTCAATTTTTTTAAATGCTTAACACTTATTTGCGGTCCCTGCCAGAATCTATGTGAGGAAAAGAATTTTTGAGTTAGCTAAGGTAAATGGAGGCCGGACACACGCAAATACACACGCAAACACACATACATAGACACACATAGGAGAGCACGCATAAACACGCATGGGCTGCAGTGTGGGCTTACTATGGGAACTTAATTGTTTAATAAATTTTGTGGACGTACGTTCTTCATGAAACTTTCAGATTGTATTTATATCATTAATATGCGTATATTTGCCAAAGCTCAAGTCTCTAGTATTTGAAATACGCCTTTTACAAACTTATGGATGAGGGGGTGTATCTAGGGGTGGGGGTAAAATTGATAAAATATCGAAATTCTATAACGTACATATCAATCTACATTTAAAATTTGGATACTCTAGCTCTAAAGATGTAGGAGATATAATTTTATAACTGCATTTCGATAAGGTTTTTGATCGATAAAAAAATAATTGGACGAGTTATCGATTTTTGGTGATAAACTTGATATGCGCGCTGTATATACGGTCATTTAAAAGATAGTTAAAGTCTCTAGCTCTTATATCTTCTGAAATCGACGCGTTCATACATACGGACGGACGGACGGACGGACAGACAGACAGACGGACAGGGCTAAATCGACTCAGTTCGTCGCCCTGATCAAGAATATATATACTTTGTGGGGTCTGCCACGCCTCCTTCTCCCTGTTACATACATTTAACAAAACCATTTCCCATTTTCAATGGGTTCAGGGTATAAACAAGTAAGAAAGCACTAGTCGAGACTGCTCGACTACGAGATCCCCTGAACCCTTCGAGCAACAGCCATTTCAATCATTTTTAGCGTCTTTCTGCTAATACAAATACACACATACACACGCAAACACACATGCATAGACACACATAGGCGCGCAAGTTATAGTCTTACACCACTGTTAAAAGACACAGTAGGTTGCGCAAAGAACAGTTCCGTTACTTTTAATGTTAACTAACAGGTCTCTTGTGACGTCACATTTTCAGATTTTGCTATGTTATCCCGGCTGGAGCTTGGTGGAGGCTTCAGCAGAGATCGGCCAAGTGGTCCAAAACAAGTCAAATTAAGTATATATACGCAGTTTTCAATAGTAAATACCTTAAAAATGGTCAATCATTAATTTTATTACCATACAATAAAGAAACTCAGTATATAATGGAATAAACTGGGAGGCCTCTCGAAAGCAGCAATGATATGGCTACAATGGCCAATATATCAGCAGGAATGGTTGATGGACATAGTTAACTGAGTTTTCGCCATCAATAAGGTTTACTTATGCCAAACTATCTACACATTCAAATATAGTACACGTTGAAGCTGCACCAATAAAGGTGCTGCTCACACCTGCTGTCATGTCAGAAACATCCGGTGGAATGAAATAAAATTGGTGTATTAATTACAAAATCGAAAACTGGCCAAAATTATGAGTATTAAAACTCAAGGAAACATATAATCTGTCTAAATCAGCTCTAAAAAGCTAGGAAGCACCTAATAATGCTATGTATCATCTATGGCCATTAGATTCGTAGTATAATAAATTAAATTAGTGAATATTATGATGCGGATTGATAAGTAATGCATAATACTTAGTCGTAACTATTTAGTTTTCAAAATTAAAGCCTTAAGTAATATAATTAAAGCCATTCTACGCGAAAGTCAAAGTGGTCAAGGGATTGGGTGATCAATAACTGCCTGGAAAACGACTTAGAATATAAAAATTAGCAAAAACTTTTATATTGCCCGATTCGTGAATCTATATAGAACCTATGATTAGCATCCTAGCTCGTTTTATTTAGTCTACTAGTTTTAAAACAAATAACAGTGTCAAAATTGCTTGATTTTCATACAAATTTAAACGCACGCGCACCATTTTCTGAAATAATGACGTCACGCTGTTAAAACAGCTGACCGCTTTGCATAACCTACTATCACTCAATCTGGTCTTACACTATACTTTTATATATATATATATATATATATATATATATTAGAGGCCTGCATGGGTATGCTTGCTTGTGGTCGTCTTCCAAATATACTGATATTTGCAAGTGTTTGAGCATACCAAGCATTGCTGCAAAACGAAACGAATAGTACCCGAAGTTGTCAAGTGTTGAAAAACATTGTACTGCATGTCTAGTCTATGTGTTCTCTGGTTAGTGGTTTTACTTTATTTGTTACGCTTCAAGCAGAGTAAAACGAAAACCTTGACAAACGAAACGAAACGAAACGAAAAGCGAGTAATATCCAAAAAAAATCGTACGGTACTTTTATTGTGCGTTGACCGCCGTTGCTGAGCAAAAATCAGGCTAGAATTGGCTAAAAATTGTAAATAATATACTGCAATAGAAAGTTAAATTATAAAAAACTAACTGATATGTTTATTTATTTTTCTTTTTGGTAACATGATGCAATATTAAGTACTACATGAAATTGAATTGAATTATATCTAAATAAAAATGTCTTTGTGCATTCAATAGTAAAATGCTAAATCTAGCTTGAAATAGTGTAACTCATCACTAGCTGACAGCTAAAACGCAACCAATACTTGAATTATGCCACTAACCACACAACACATAGACTAGACACGTAGAGCAATTTTTTTCAACGACGGAATTCTTCTCTGAAGCGACCGGAGAACTTCGTATTTGCTCGGCTCGGTCTTTTGAGGCTCAAGCAGTGAAAATGCTGCACGACAAAGTCAGTGCGCTGCCAGCGCTCAATCGAAATGGTCCCGTTCTCATATGAAGCGCAACTGTGTGTTATTTGTCCTACTCTCTCTCTCTCTCAGTCCCTTTCTCTCGCTCTCTATAGTTTCTGAAATCATCACCCTCAGCAGCGCACAAAAATTGAAATTTCTGTTCGCGACGATCCCAGCTCTTTTCTTTTGAATGAAGGGTATACCGAAATCTTAAAAGGGTTTGCAACGTTCATACAAAAGTTTAGCGTTTTCATGATTATTTCTAGGAAGGGTATGAAAGCAGTGAGGCTCGTACAGAATATGTTTTGGCGACGAGCATACACACACACACTTGTAGTCCCTTATTACGTGTGTGAGCATTTGTGACCTGCGTGCGTTACTCTGGCTGCTTGTAGCAATTTTAAAGCCCTGCATTTGCATTTGGTCGGTCTTACGGACTGTCATAACCACTTCACACAGATGCACTATATATGAACATACATATGTACATAAGTACATTTATATATTATTATAGCTAATCATGTCTCAAAATATGTGTATATCCATAAAATAGTGTAATTATACATATATGATTTAAATTATTTTATACACATTTTCAACCGAAAAAATTATCGTAAAACACTAATAAGTTTATTAAATGCTTTGCAATATATGAAATACACATGTCATATTATACTCAAGCTGTACTCATTATTGCCAAAATTTTCTGATTAAGTCATAAAGGCCCATTTTACAGTCACCCTACGATTCAAACCACACAAAATTTACAAACTACTAAATCCAGAGACAATTATCATCCCATACAAACATACACATATGCAAATGTATGTATGCATGTGCTCACTTCACAAGGCCGACCAACGGCAAGTTTTGGGCTTTACAATTTGCACAGCCTGTTGTGCATAGAAAGAATACATTTTCGCGACGAGCATACACACACACATTAACAGTCCCTTGCAACATGTATGTGCTTTTGTGTGCGTGCCAAACTCAATTCTTTCTCAATATTTTCGTCAATCGTCAGTTAGAGTCCCGTTTTACATGCATGAGGCATTATGTGTTAGTATGGGAAACTATTCTTGTTGCCTGTGGAATATTGTAAGTGTGTATGTTCTTAATACGTGAACATTGGCTTGTGCTCGCCACGGTCTGCATATGCATGTATGTGATAGGAATATAATTGTCTCTGGATTTAGTAGTTTGTAAATTTTGTGTGGTTTGAGTCGTAGGGTGACTGTAAAATGGGCCTTTATGACTTAATCAGAAAATTTTGGCAATAATGAGTACAGCTTGAGTATAATATGACATGTGTATTTCATGTATTGCAAAGCATTTAGTAAACTTATAGTGTTTCACGATAATTTTTTCGGTTGAAAATGTGTATAAAATAATTTTAATTATATATGTATAATTACACTATTTTATGGATATACACATATTTTGAGACATGATTAGCTATAATAATATATAAATGTACTTATGTACATATGTATGTTCATATATAGTGCATCTGTGTGAAGTGGTTATGACAGTCCGTAAGACCGACCAAATGCAAATGCAGGGCTTTAAAATTGCTACAAGCAGCCAGAGTAACGCACGCAGGTCACAAATGCTCACACACGTAATAAGGGACTACAAGTGTGTGTGTGTATGCTCGTCGCCAAAACATATTCTGTACGAGCCTCACTGCTTTCATACCCTTCCTAGAAATAATCATGAAAACGCTAAACTTTTGTATGAACGTTGCAAACCCTTTTAAGATTTCGGTATACCCTTCATTCAAAAGAAAAGAGCTGGGATCGTCGCGAACAGAAATTTCAATTTTTGTGCGCTGCTGAGGGTGATGATTTCAGAAACTATAGAGAGCGAGAGAAAGGGACTGAGAGAGAGAGAGAGTAGGACAAATAACACACAGTTGCGCTTCATATGAGAACGGGACCATTTCGATTGAGCGCTGGCAGCGCACTGACTTTGTCGTGCAGCATTTTCACTGCTTGAGCCTCAAAAGACCGAGCCGAGCAAATACGAAGTTCTCCGGTCGCTTCAGAGAAGAATTCCGTCGTTGAAAAAAATTGCTCTACGTGTCTAGTCTATGTGTTGTGTGGTTAGTGATTATGCTTTATCGTTTCATTCCTTCGTTGCTTCTTTAGAGTACGAGCAGCTGCATACCGAACTTTTCGGTATGTGAGCAATGCTCGTTTTGTTTCGTTCGTCCACGATGTTTGGGCTTACACTATTTGAAAAAAACGAAACAGTGTGAAACCAAGCACCACCAAGACACGGGTGTCTCGTTTGGCGTTTGAGACGTATTCGTGCAGGCCTCTAATATATATATATATATATATATATATATATATATATATATATATATCTTTAGATACACAAGCACAATAAAACTGTTAATCACTGAAACAAAACTGTCTTTGATGTTTATTAACGTTAAGTGATAGTTCAATAAAAACACACATAATATCTTTAGATATTATAATTCTTGCTTTATTGATAATAAGAACTTCTGTTCTGTTCGGAATGAATCTTAAGACTAACTGTAAAGTATTTCTTGGCATATGCAAATGCCTGTTTATATATATATATATATGTTGTTTTGTTTTATATATGTATATGTTGGAGTGGTGGCGTCGCCGATAAGTAAAAGACCGGCTTGTAGTTTCCTCGTCTTTATTTGTAGGATGGTAGCTGTTCAGCTCGTATAAAAAGGTGAATATATATATATATGTATATATGCCAGGATAGGCAAGTGACAAGTGTCGGAGACGAAGTACTGAATGCTGTTAATAAAATAACATTGTGGGGTGCGGGAGGAGCAATTCTTGTTAATGAGATTTGGCATTAACATACTCCCCCCCCTTGCAAGGATTGCAAATTAGGACGTCGCGTTTGAAGCTGGAGACCCTTTGGAGTGTGAATCAAAGCCATCTGCGGAGCTGTGACCGCCTTTTTGCGAGTCGAGGCGGAGTGACGTGCTAATCCCTGGAGATGCAGGAGCGTGTGGTGATCCTGGCCACACGTTTTGCAACGTCCCTTGTTGCGGCAGGATTGCCCGGAGTGCTCGTGAGCCAAGCAGTTCGTGCAGTTCTTATGTATAAGTACCGCACTCATCCGTTTCTCCTCTGAAAGGCCCAGAAAACGCTGGCAATTCCGGAGTCCGTGGGCTCCTGGGCACACGTGGCACTGGAAGGAATTGGTACCGCGTGGCTTGCTGCTTTTGGATGACGGCGTCTTTATCTGGAAGATCGGATCAGTTGGAGGTTGAATTGCTTGCTCGTTAGAACACAACATGGAGGTTAGTTTGACAGCACAAGGAGGACGAGGATCGGGTTGGAATAATGGGCCTGAACGAAGAATATTATTCAGGCTGTCATTCAATGCTGGACGGAGAGCATTGAAACCGACCCTCACTTTCGGAGTGGTGCTGTCGGGAGCTCGGAATGGAAGAGCTTCATCAGATGATACGGTTAGCAGAGACTCAAGTTTCGCCTCTTCCGAAACAGAAACCTGAGTTGTGAAGGAGGAGACCGTTCCTGGTATCGCCTGTGAAAGTGGGCCTGTCAGTACCCAACCGAAAATAGTCTCCAGACCTATAAGAGGCCCACAAATATTAGGGTGATAACCTCCCTGAATGATAGTCGGAAGGATATCCGCGCCTATCAGGACATAAATTTCCGCACTCTTGTAAAACTCGGGGTCAGCTAGCTGAACTTTCGGAAGTTTGTTTAACAAGAGTTGCGGAACTGGGGACGAAGGAATGTTACCAGCCAGATTTGGAACGACGAGAGCAGAAGCTTTGATTCGCAGTCTCGGCTTCAACGGAGAACCAATATCAAAGTTGCATAGCTTGTGTGCCTCAGCTGTCACTGCTTGATTCAGGCCGGATACCTGAGTATGCACGGATTTGAAGGGCAACTTGATATTATGGAACAATCGCTCAGAAATGAAAGTCACTTCGGACCCTGAGTCGACTAAAGCACGGGCGGGATAGGTTGCGCCGAAATGGCATATATTAATCACCGCCGTGCCGAGGAGGACACCTCGCGTGTTGGCAGCCAGATACGTTTGGACGTTGGACATAACTGAAGTACGAGTCGGAGCTATAGCTGTTGCAGCAGCGGTCTGAAGCGTATTATCCCTATGGAGTAGGGTGTTATGTCGAGCATTGCACGTGAAACAGTTGTGAGCACTGGTACAATCTCGTAACTGGTGACCTTTAGCGAAACAGTTTAAACAAAGCTTCTTCGATTTTATGTAAGTTTCTCGTTCATGAATGGATAGTTGGAGAAACTGAGGGCAGAATCGGATTGGATGATTCTCTCTTGAACACAGATCGCACCTTGTGCCGATTGTGTCCACTTGCGTTCTGAACGAGTTCAGTCGTTCGGGAAGGGCAGGGTTCGCAGATCTCGGAGTTGAGTTCGGAACTTTTGGAACAGAACGGTCACCTTCCATAGCTTCAAGAGCACGAGCGCGCTCGCTAAGGAAGTGACTGACGTCCTGCCAGGCTGGGATTTCTGTTTTTCGTGTCAATGAATGCTTCCAGAGAGATCGAGTTTGTTCCGGCAGCTTTCAGTGGATATCTGAGCATGCTCGATTGCCGTGACACATCTGTGCATAGTGCTATGTAACTCTCTGAGAGCCGAGCCTGACTCCTTGGTGATCTAGGAAAGGTTGAGAAGAGTTTTAAGCTGGCTGTTGACTAACAGCCGCTTATTCTCAAACCGATCACACAAAGAGACCCAAGCCGATGCAAAGCCGTCATTTGTGAGAGGATACTCTGCGACTAGTGCGTTTGCATCGCCTGCTGTTTTCGAATTAAGGTGGAATAGCTTTTCCACCGGAGTTAAACACGGATTTTTTATGTAGATCGCAGTAAAAAGATCGCGGAATGTTGGCCAGCGTAAGTAGTCGCCATGGAACACTTCCATGGAAGGCGACAGCCTTCAGACGTGGCGAAAGGAGCGGACATAGGAGCGGGCGGTGTACTCGATGCGGAAAGTGCGTCGATCTGTACACCCAGATGGGTCGTACACCGCTCGTAGACAGTGTAGCAGTTGTCGAATTTGGCCTCCATGGCTTCAACTTCGCCACTGCTCGCCCCTTGGCTCAATGCTCTGGCACAGACCTTATATTGCTTCTCAGCATCATCCCACAATGCCTTGACCCGATCTCGACGGATCTCGAAGGCCCGGAGCTGAGCCGCCTGGGTGGCATTAGAGTCTCCGGGACCGTCAATGCGCGACTCAAATTTGATGAGCCTATCCGCAGCCGAGATAAAGTCAGACAACGACATTTTAGACGGACATGCGGGCTTTATACTGGATCGGATGACGACCGGACTACGCTTGAAAGTGCTGCTTGTCTGCGGTTTCCCGGACGGAATGGGTGATGCAGAGGCACTGCGCTTGATCAGACGCGAAGCTGGTACACTAAGTTGCGCTCGACCCGAACGATCAGACATAGATGCTAACTGGAAGTTAGCTGCTGGAAATTTCTGATATGGAGACAGAAAATTCACTCAAAGAGCAAAGTAATTCAGTTGACAAGAGCTAGAAAGTTGTCAACTGAACGTGGAGCAAATTGGAAAAGAATTATTGCCTTGTTTAGCAAGTAAAGCGAAAACAAAGAAGAAGAACAGGCAAAAAATTTAAATTTATTTAATTAGGATAAATTAAATAATCAAATTCTTAATTTGGAATTCGACTTTGTAATTAATTATTTTAATTAGGATAAATTTAATAATTAAAAGGGTGGCTTTATATTTTGCTTAACAATGGCTCTTTGAAATACGATAAATACTGATCGTGACACAACTTATTATTGAAAATGTTATCGATACTATTGACGATCTCAGCTGCTTGGACTATACTTGGGTAAAAGCAGCTCATTGAGGTGAACCGGCTCACTCGCTCTTTTTTGTGAAGTGAGCCAACTCACTCATATGGCTCACTGGCTCACTGGCTCACCTGCTGATTGCTCGTGAGCAGATAGTGATCTCAAGCAACTTGAAAAAAAAACTGTCAAAATACGTTACATTTAAACTTAAAAAAAAAGACGTTTAAAATTTGTTTCTTAAAACTAACAGAACAAACTTTTAATAAAACAGATATTTTTTAGCTCCCTTCATTGGGAATATAACAAAATTATTAGATAAAATATAACAGAAAATAAAAAAAATACAAAAATAACAAAATTATGAGATTAAATATAACAGAAAATTAAAACAAAAAATACGCATTCGAGATCCATTCATTGGGAAGTATGAGAGATTATATATACTATAAAAAAAAGGAAACGATTAGGTATACGGTTTTCGAATCAAAAAAATACTTACTCAAAATTTACATGTTGTTATGCAACAACATCAGGCTTTCGACGTTCTTCGGTTTTAGTAAAGACCTTCTTTTTCGAACTGTTTCACCTGCGCTGGAAAAAATGCGCTCACAGGGCACAGATGTAGCGACTATGCAGAGCCGTTTTAACATATATGCGTATAGTAATGGGTACTGCGATTTTCGCTGGTTCCACCATATTAAGGGGTCGTCTTTTCGATGAATGTATTCCTCGGCAAGATATTTATTTATTTAGATAATTTCGCTGTGCTTTCTAATTAACGACATTTGATAAAATACACAATTCGCGGGAAAAAACGATAACTTTGCGATTGAGAAGAACCACTAACCAGACAACACATAGACTAGACACGTAGAGCAATTTTTTTCAACGACGGAATTGTTCTCTGAAGCGACCGGAGAACTTCGTATTTGCTGGGCTCGGTCTTTTGAGGCTCAAGCAGTGAAAATGCTGCACGACAAAGTCAGTGCGCTGCCAGCGCTCAATCGAAATGGTCCCGTTCTCATATGAAGCACAACTGTGTGTTATTTGTCCTACTCTCTCTCTCTCTCAGTCCCTCTCTCTCGCTCTCTATAGTTTCTGAAATCATCACCCTCAGCAGCGCACAAAAATTGAAATTTCTGTTCGCGACGATCCCAGCTCTTTTCTTTTGAATGAAGGGTATACCGAAATCTTAAAAGGGTTTGCAACGTTCATACAAAAGTTTAGCGTTTTCATGATTATTTCTAGGAAGGGTATGAAAGCAGTGAGGCTCGTACAGAATATGTTTTGGCGACGAGCATACACACACACACTTGTAGTCCCTTATTACGTGTGTGAGCATTTGTGACCTGCGTGCGTTACTCTGGCTGCTTGTAGCAATTTTAAAGCCCTGCATTTGCATTTGGTCGGTCTTACGGGCTGTCATAACCACTTCACACAGATGTGCTATGTGTGAACATACATATGCATGTATGTACATAAGTAGATTTATTTATTATTATTGTTAATCATATTTATAAATATGTGTATATCCATCAAATACTATAATTATATATAATTAAAATTATTTTATACACATTTTCAACCGAAAAAATTATCGTGAAACACTATAAGTTTACTAAATGCTTTGCAATACATGAAATACACATGTCATATTATACTCAAGCTGTACTCATTATTGCCAAAATTTTCTGATTAAGTCATAAAGGCCCATTTTACAGTCACCCTACGATTCAAACCACACAAAATTTACAAACTACTAAATCCAGAGACAATTATCATCCCATACAAACATACACATATGCAAATGTATGTATGCATGTGCTCACTTCACAAGGCCGACCAACGGCAAGTTTTGGGCTTTACAATTTGCACAGCCTGTTGTGCATAGAAAGAATACATTTTCGCGACGAGCATACACACACACATTAACAGTCCCTTGCAACATGTATGTGCTTTTGTGTGCGTGCCAAACTCAATTCTTTCTCAATATTTTCGTCAATCGTCAGTTAGAGTCCCGTTTTACATGCATGAGGCATTATGTGTTAGTATGGGAAACTATTCTTGCTGCCTGTGGAATATTGTGTGTATGTTCTTAATACGTGAACATTGGCTTGTGCTCGCCACGTGCATATGCATGTATGTGATAGGAATATAATTGTCTCCGGATTTAGTAGTTTGTAAATTTTGTGTGGTTTGAATCGTAGGGTGACTGTAAAATGGGCCTTTATGACTTAATCAGAAAATTTTGGCAATAATGAGTACAGCTTGAGTATAATATGACATGTGTATTTCATGTATTGCAAAGCATTTAGTAAACTTATAGTGTTTCACGATAATTTTTTCGGTTGAAAATGTGTATAAAATAATTTTAATTATATATAATTATAGTATTTGATGGATATACACATATTTATAAATATGATTAACAATAATAATAAATAAATCTACTTATGTACATACATGCATATGTATGTTCACACATAGCACATCTGTGTGAAGTGGTTATGACAGCCCGTAAGACCGACCAAATGCAAATGCAGGGCTTTAAAATTGCTACAAGCAGCCAGAGTAACGCACGCAGGTCACAAATGCTCACACACGTAATAAGGGACTACAAGTGTGTGTGTGTATGCTCGTCGCCAAAACATATTCTGTACGAGCCTCACTGCTTTCATACCCTTCCTAGAAATAATCATGAAAACGCTAAACTTTTGTATGAACGTTGCAAACCCTTTTAAGATTTCGGTATACCCTTCATTCAAAAGAAAAGAGCTGGGATCGTCGCGAACAGAAATTTCAATTTTTGTGCGCTGCTGAGGGTGATGATTTCAGAAACTATAGAGAGCGAGAGAGAGGGACTGAGAGAGAGAGAGAGTAGGACAAATAACACACAGTTGTGATTCATATGAGAACGGGACCATTTCGATTGAGCGCTGGCAGCGCACTGACTTTGTCGTGCAGCATTTTCACTGCTTGAGCCTCAAAAGACCGAGCCCAGCAAATACGAAGTTCTCCGGTCGCTTCAGAGAACAATTCCGTCGTTGAAAAAAATTGCTCTACGTGTCTAGTCTATGTGTTGTCTGGTTAGTGGAAGAACGCAAAATGAGCGAGTGAGCAAAAATGCGCTAGTCAACCAAAATGAGCTAGTGAGCCAAACTGAGCCACATAGAAGGAGCTGGCTCACTGGCTCAGTTCAGTGAGCCATTCATTTTAGCTCACTCACTCATGAGCTACCCAAGTCTAGCTTGGACACAAAACAAAACAACCAATTTAACAATTTAAGTTTATTATTTTGTAAATGTGCCGTGTATATGTATGTGGAAGTTGCTATTGTGAATTTATATGTTGTGTTGCTGGGCTGTTTGTACGCTAGTGAAATATAACGAAGTTAGAAGATGTTCATATGTGCATATGAGCGTATGTTCGTACAAATAGAAGAAAGCGGACACACAATTAGCAAATAGATAAATAAAACAAGTAGAAATAATTATGCTTGGAGGATTCGATATTAAATTACAAAATAAAACTATTAAAAATAAAAACGGATATTGTTTTTGATTTAATAGGTCGAGTGAGGAGCATGTATATATGTATGTATGTATATATACATATATATGTCTCTCTGCAGCCGGTGAATAGTTATGTACTATATGAGTATGTGCGGATGGGTGAAAAGGCAGAATATGGAAATAAATTTATTAAACGATCAACAAAGGATATTGTTCTTTTCGTGTTAATAAATATTAATCGGAATTAAAAACCCCCTTTATATATATCTCTATATATATAAGAATATATACATATAGGCATGTAGCCGAAATATTGCTAAATTAGTACATATATATGTATATACAAGGAAAGGCGGATGAGAGGTGCCAGCGTATTTATGCATATATATACGTATGTACTACTCTAGACAAGTATGGGGTACTTATCTCGACGGCCGATGGAATGCTGGTGTGAAGGTGGATGAATATCCGGCTCGAAGGACCAAATGTTGTAGTGATGGCGTCTTCAATAAGTACAAAGACCAGGTTGTATATTTCCTAATCTTTATTGCTAGATGAGAGCTGTGTCGCTCGTATAAAAAGTGTATAGAAATATGTATATATGCCAGGATAGGCAAGTGACAAGTGTCGGAGACGAAGAACTCAGCGGGGCGCTAAGTACAGCGACCCCACGATTGAGTGATTTTTATATTCTAAGTCGTTTTCCAGGCAGCTATTGATCACCCAATCCCTTGACCTCTTTTACTTTCGCGTAGAATGGCTTTATTTATATTATTTAATGCTTTATTTCCGAAAACTAAATAGTTACGACTAAGTATTATGCATTACTTATCAATCCGCATCATAATATTCACTAATTTCATTTATTATAGTACGAATCTAATGGCCACAGGTGATACACAGCATTGTTAGGTGCTGCCTAGATTTTCAGAGCTGATTTAGTTTTAATACTCATAATTTTGGTCAGTTTTCGATTTTGTAATTAATACACCAATTTTATTTCATTTCACCGGATGTTTCTGACGTGACAGCAGGTGTGAGCAGCACCTTTATTGGTGCACCTTCAACGTGTACTATATTTGAATGTGTAGATAGTTTGGCATAAATAAACCTTATTGATGGCGAAAACTCAGTTAACTATGTCCATCAACCATTCCTGCTGACATATTGGCCATTGTAGCCATATCATTGCTGCTTTCGAGAGGCCTCCCAGTTTATTCCATTATATACTGAGTTTCTTTATTGTATGGTAATAAAATTAATGATTGACCATTTTTAAATGAATATCTTATTTTCTGCGTTGCTTATTAGTAATGTGCCTTCATTTATTAATTGCATCTTAAACTCTATGTCTTCTATCATTCTACAATTATTCTTAATGATACAGTTAGAACTTAATTTTAGTTCATTTATTGTTTTGTGTTCTTCGTATGTGTAAGTTTTGTTTTCTATTTTTACCACTCTTTCGGGACTCATGTCGATTCTTTTAATTTTCTGGTTTGTTAGTGGGGTTATCAGAAATATTGTTGTTATGATGTTAGTTGGTATTTTAATCGCAATGATTATGTTATTTTCGTGAGTCATGACACCCATGCGGATTAATTTAATTTTGTAGAAGTCTATGTTGTAGAGTGTGAATTCTTCGTTTATTAGTATAGAAGGATGAAAGAGGTTGTACTTAGCTGACGCTATTATGTCTAAGATGGTGTCGACTTTATCGTGCAAAAATTTAAGTTTTAGTAATTGGTCGTGATACATAATGTCTGTTTTAATTATATTATTGAATGTTTCTATGCTGTTAAGAGTGTTGGTTATTTTTTTCCTATCGTCTAGTATTACTTCTTTTAAGGTGTTAATGGATTTCTGAAGGTCATTGTTTATTTTTACTTGTTCGTTAATGTTTTTTATTATATTATGTTCGTTTTCTTGATTGTTAAGGAGATGATTCATAATAATTTCCCTATCGTCATCGTCCATGAGGCCGGTGAGCCACTTCTGAGTTTTCCCTATAACGTTAACAAGACCGCGTTTTTGTCTTGTTAGTGGGTTTGGGGTTATTGATCTTATTTTAATTCTTATGGTTTCTATTTCTGCGTCCAACCTATGTCTGTTTTGCTTAACTAAGATTTTTGTATTGTTCTGTATTATGTTTGTTAATTCTAATATTTCGCGTATTTATTATATGTAGAACCATTTTAGAATTGTTTACCAGTTCCACTGTGCTCTCCCCTAGTGATACGAAACCGTTTTCAGCCAGGATTGGGGTTATATTGATCATTGCTGCCGACAGTGTTGGCAACAGGAACATGATGACGATTGTTATTATTACCTGGAAATTTGGTAGGTCTTTTAACATTTGTTGTATGGATATTTTGTAAATTAGCTTTTCTGAATTTGGGTTCTTCTTTATGTCTTAGGTTTTTATAATTCTTAATAAATCCCTCTGTTCTATTCTCTATATAGGTTTCCCTTTTATCATTTAGCTTTGCTATTTTTCTAGATTTTTCTGCTGACATTTTTTCGTACAATTTCAAGTGATCTACTTTGTGATTCTGTACTTCGAATGGTGTGGATTTCGTGGTGGTGTGGTATGTGTTATTGTAAAAGTATACAGCTCTAGCCATTTGTTCGATTATTGGTCTTTTCTCTTCTATGTTTAGTGTGCGAATTTTTTCTGTTAGTGTGTTATTAAGTCTTTCGACGTCGCTATTGCCAGTGTGACTGTTTGGTTTAGCTGTATGGTATTCTATACCTTCCTTTTCTAGAAATTCTCTGACATTAAGACTATTAAATTCGTTGTCGAAGACAAATTTATGGACCTTCCCTTTTATTGACAAGAATTGTTGAATGTGTTCTACGATTGTGACGCTATTTCTGTCGTTAAGTGGGAAGCAAGTGGCGTGTTTTGAGAATTTGTCGATGAATAATATAAAGGATTGTTTTGAGTTAACGTATGTATCTACGTGTACTATCTCATTGCAAGTTCTTGGTGTTTCTGTAAGATAAAAGTTGTTCTTTACGTCACAGTTATTGATTATTCTATGGATATGGGTCTTAAGGTTAGGGTGGTATATTTCGAGTTTAAGCTTCTGATAAGTGGCAACTATCCCGCAATGGCCACTCTCGTTTTTGTGACATAAGGCTATTTGGGCATGCAGTTCATCTTCCGACTCGATATCCCTAACGAACCTAGTGCACTTTACAAATTTTACTTTTGGGTTGGAAGTGTATTCCTTCGCTATTATTTTTTGTAATTGGTCACTTAGGTGTGAATAAACTCCTATTTTTCCTGTTGTTATTTCTCGTCGGAGGATGTTTATTGCTTGGTTGTCTTCTATGTCTTTCTTGCTAATGTAAATTCTCTTTTTGTCGAACACCTGTACGGTGGTTTCGAGTTTCCTTTCTGTGAAAATTAGCTGTACATTGAATCTGTTAACTGCTGTTTCTAGTATAGACATGTCGAAACCCTGATCCTTTTCTTTAGAATGAATCGTTTGAGCTGCTAGGGATCTGTTGTCTTCATCGTTCGTGGACTCAACTTCCATTAGGTTTATTTCGTCCTCTCTAATTCTACTCAAAAAGTCAGCGATGTTATTACATTTCCCTTTTATATATTCTATGTAGAAGTTGTACTCTCCCAGACTGATGAGCCATCTCTGCAATCTTGGTCTTATGTCTTTGCCTGTATATTTAGCCATCAGCCATTTTAATGGTTGGTGATCGCTCTCGAGGTTAATTCTCTACCATAAACATATGGTCGAAAGTATTTTACGGCCCACACTATGGCTAAGAGCTCTTTCTCTATGGTTGAATAGTTACATTCGTGCTGATTTAACGTTCGGGATGCGTATGCGATTGGGTGACTTTCTTGAGAAAGGACTGCTCCCACCGCGAAATTGCTTGCATCTGTAGTGATAGTGAACTTTTTAGAAAAATTTGGGTATCGTAGGACTGGACTATTTGTAACTAATGTTTTCAACTTTTCAAATGCTGCTATGTAGCTTGGGTCGTCGGTGTTGATTGTCATGTTTTTCTTCAGATATCTTGACATAGGGAATGCTATTTTTGCATAATCTTTAACTAATTTTCTATAAAACCCTGTCATTCCTAGGAACGACTTAATCTGCTTTGCAGTTCGGGGTAATTTTAAGTTCTGAATAATGTTTACTTTATCTGGGTTCGGCTTGATGCCGTGAGTGGTCAAGATATGACCAAGGAATTGCGTTTCTTTCTTTAGAAAGTCACATTTATCTACTTGAATTTTTAAATTGGCATCTTTTAAAGTTTTGAATATTTTTCTTAATGTGGTCATATGTTCTTGAAGGGATGTGCTGAAGATTAGTATGTCGTCCATGTAGACGACACAATTTTCGCCAATATAGTCTTTCAAGACTTCGTTCATAAGTCTCTGGAATGTCGATGGAGCATTTTTGAGTCCGAACGGCATTCTGATGAACTCGTAGTGACCTGACGGTGTTGAAAATGCTGTCTTTGGTCTGTCCTCTTCTTTAACGAGAATTTGATGAAAGCCTTTCGCTAAGTCGAGGGTTGTAAAATATTGTGATCTACCCAGTTTATCTAGCAAAGAATTAAGATTAGGAATTGGGAATCTGTCGTCGACCGTAATCGATGACAATTCTGAACTTTTTTGACCCTGAATTATCGAGTTTTTTCTCAACAATCCATAAGGGGCTGTTATAGGGGGAGTTACTTTCTTTTATAATATTCTGCTTAAGCATTTCTTTTATCTGTCTATTTATTTCTTTTTCGTGGATTTGGGGATATCTATATATTTTAGTTTTTTGTTGCTGACAAAACGTCCCCCTCCCGAAAAAATAGATCATCGGATTCTGCAAGTAGAGCTTCGACCGCTTGGCGTTCCTCGTCATTTAAATGTTCGAGGTTGAGACGGTCTCGTATATGATCTATGTTTATAGTGTAAGGTAGTAATTTTTACAGCTGGGGTAGACACAGTCTACCCAGGGTACTCTCACAAGAAATTTATTTAATTTTGAAATAGTGAGACACCAGGGGGGGGGGGGGAATATCTAACGTTATTGGCCGGGAAACGGGAGAGGGGGGGGAAATCTAATACGGGGACCGCCACTCACGTGTACCACCTCCTTTTCCTTTCCTCGTCTCTGGGTCTTCTCTTTCCCTCGCTGCCGTCGAACTCTACTCTGGCTGCCGTTTAGTTCAATAAAAATTGTCGATTCACGTTTTCTTCCAAGTTTCTTTAATCTTCTTTCGAGATGCCGCTTACTCTAATCGCGCTTTTACCATTCACCACGCACTTAAAAATTAAGTCTTTAAAAAAACAACTTAAATCCGACTTTTTTTACTCCTCGATCACTTTTCAACCAAAACCGACTTGGCAACCACTCGCCAACGACTACTCCAAGACTTGGCAACGACTCGCCCACGACTACCCCAAGACTCAATTCGTCTATCTCTTGCGCTCGCCCAAAGCGCTCAGCGTCGGCGACGCAACTCTCCGCTCACAACTCTCCACGCAGGGTTGCGCCGCCGATCGCCGATAAATCAGCGCTTTAGGCGGCATTTTCAAATATGAATTCAAATCTTAAAAATATACCAAACTGATTTTTACTTAATCCCTAACTACTACGGCTAAATCTTACCAACTACAAAACTAACCCTAATTAAACCTACTTAATTTACTAGCTTAACTCTAAATCTTAATGGCTACAAAATAAACTAAATATTTCATCAAACTAAATATTCAAATAAACTAAATATTTCAAGTTTGTAAATAAACATTTCTTCCATTCTGATGCTGACTGAACATTTCATTAATTCAAATTCGCAAATAAACATTAAACATTTTCTTCATATCAAAACCTCGTGAGGCGGTGATTAGGGAGCCGCCTCACACCCCCCCTTACTTAATTAAGGAGACGAACACGGCTCCTTAGGCCGCCACCGTGACATTATAGACTCCGGCGTCCGACGTCACCTTGAACCGTGTGCGGCGATGTCGGCGACTGCAAAACTCCGCTTCTCTCCTCTCCTGTTTCCTCTCTTAGCATCGTCTCCCCGGTCTCCTCCTCCTCAGTGTAGAAAGGCTTAAGCTGGGAAAGGTTAGCCACCCTCTTCCTTCGTTCGCCCGCTCGAGCGAGTCGCACCACGTTGGGGGAGATAAAGTGGACGACCCTGTAGGGGCCCTCGAACTTGGGCGCCAATTTCGCCGCGAAGCCCTCCGCTGCGCTGGACAGCTGGTGCTGCCGCAGCAGAACCATCGACCCTAGCGCGGGTCTCCACTCTCGTCGACGCAGATTGTAATACCTGCTTTGGTCCTTTGACGCCTTTTGCAAATTGTTACGGGCTACTTCGAAGATTTCTTTCATCATCTCTTTCCTTGCTTCTAAGCCGACTCCCCTTGTTGCCGACCCGGGAGTGACCTCATCGTAAAGTGTAGACGGGAGGCGAGGCTCCCTACCCATCATCAGGAACGCAGGCGTGAATCCAGTAGAATCCGCGACACTAGAGTTGATCGCTAACGATATCTCTGGTAGTAGCACATCCTACGAACTCTGATGTCCCTCGATGTACTGGGCGATCATCGTTTTTACGGTGCGATTGGTCCTCTCAGTCGGGTTTTCTTGCGGGGAGTACGGGGCAGTGAACTGTAGCCGTACCCCCAGAGACTCCATGTATGACCGAAATCCCTTACTTGCAAACTGCGCGCCGTTGTCACAGACGAACATCTTGGGGACTCCGAATCGAGCCAAAATGCGCTCCCTAAAAGCCGCTTGCAGCAACGCCGTGGTTGCCCTCTTCAACGGCACCAGTTCCACCCATTTGGCGAACGCATCATGGAACACAAGCAACATGGTGTTCCCGCGCTTCGATCGAGGCATGGGGCCTACGAAGTCCGCGCACAGAATCGACATGGGCTCCGCTACTTGCCTGGTTAGCATCTGACCCGCCGGTTTGCGCTGCTCGCTCTTAAACTTTTGGCACTCCTCGCATCGCTTCACATATAGAGCCGCTTCCCGGAACATCCCCGGCCAGTAGTATCTTTGCGCCAACCTCATAACCGTCTTCCTCACGCCTTGATGCCCCGCTGTGGGGGCGTCATGACATTCTTGCAGCACTCTTTTCCGCTGGTGAGTTGGGACGCACAATTTCCAGGGAATGTAGTCTTCGTCGTCCACCCGGTGGCCAAGATTACGGTAAAGCTGCCCGTTTTCCTCAACGTAATCTTTGAACTTCTCTGGATCCTCCTTGATCCTCCCACGCATCCTCGCTATCCATTTGCAAGGGGGATTGGCCTCCATCATTCGCTGGCAGCTTTCCACAGGTTGTCGAGAGAGTGCGTCGGCCACAACATTCAGCTTCCCTCGTCGATAGCGGACGTCGAATTGAAACTGCTGCAGCTCCAATGCCCACCTCGCGATCCTCCCCGTGGGACTCTCTATCGAATTAAGCCACTTCAACGCCAAGTGATCTGTAACTACCTCAAATCGATAGCCCTCGAGGTAGCACCGCATTTTCCTAATCGCCCAGACAATCGCGAGGCACTCCTTTTCTGTAGCTGAATAGTTGAGCTCAGCTTTCAACATCTTCCGGCTAGCGTATGCAATCACCTTCTCCTCGCCTTCGACCTCTTGCGTGAGCACTGCACCCAATCCGTAATCACTGGCATCCGTCTGTAGTACGAATTTCGCCGAAAAATCGGGACACGCCAACACCGGCGCGGTCGTAAGACTCTCCTTCAATTGCTTCAACGATTCCTCTTGCTCGTCGTTCCATTCCCATTTGTTGCCCTTCTTAAGGAGTCTCGTCATTGGTTCTACCATCGATGCAAAGTTCGGCACGAATCGCCTGTACCACGATGCCATTCCCAAACACTGCCGCAATTCCTTGAGAGTCGATGGTGTCGGGAAGCGGTGGATCGCCTCGACCTTTGCGGGATCCGTACGTATCCCTTCTTCACTGATGACATGCCCGAGATAGACCAACCTTTTCCTGAAGAAGCTGCATTTCTTGCGATTTACTCGAAGATTGGCTTTCCTCAATCGGCGGAAAACCTCCCTCAAGTTCTCTAGATGCTGCGCTTTCGTGGCGCCAATCACCACAATGTCGTCTAAGTACGCAAAAGCATGCGGCTCCATGTCCGGTCCTATCACTGTGTCCAACGCCCTCTGGAACGTAGCGCCTGCTGAATGCAAGCCAAATGGCATCACTCGCCATTGGAATAATCCTCTCCCCGGGACCGTGAACGCCGTGCATTCTCTACTATCTGCTGCCATGGGGATCTGCCAATATCCACTCTTCAAATCCAGGGTGGATATGTATCGTGCGTGTCGCAGCCGCTCGAGAATGTGATTGATACGTGGAACTGGGTAGGCGTCTGGGATTGAGTGTGCATTCAGCTGCCTGTAGTCCACACACATACGCCAATCTCCGGTCTTCTTCTTTACCAGAACGATAGGGGCGCTATGCGGACTCCGCGACGGCTCGATGGCTCCAACTCTAATCAATTCGTCTACCTGTTCGTCAATTACTTTCCTCATAGCCGGATTCTTGGGATAATATCTTTGCTTAAGAGGCTTATTATCCCGCATCCTTATGCTATGCTCGGCGATGTTTGACACTCCCTCCAGTCCCTCGAAAAGCGCCAGCTCTGCTTCTAGGAACTCCTTCAGCTCGTCTTCCAGGTCTTCCGGCCACCCTGTGTCGTCGGGGGAAGACTCTGCATTCTCCTCATCCTCTTCTTGGTCCGTCGGGCTCTGCGGTGACCGACTACTCCGAATTTCGTCTACATCCTCCGCCTCCAACCCCACCAACCTAACTTCTGGGGGATGCTCCACTGGCTCGTCCTCCAGATCCTTTGCCCTCGCCACCTCCCGAGTTCTCTTTTCGGGATCGTGCGACATTTCTTGATTGGCTGATCAGGTGGTCCGTCGCCCTGCGACGTGCCCTGCCCATCGATCAGCAATCCTCCGTCCGCCGACGCCGCGCCCCCTCTCTGCGTCGAGGAGCAACGCGGTGTCTCGGGGCCTCTCTCCCTTTCCTCCTCGGGAATACTTGATCGAGCAAGCGATTGCGGCCCTCCAGGCCGACCGCTCTCTTTCGATTCATGTGGCCCGCTTCTCAGGGACGTCTCTTCGTTCGGCTTCTCCTTCATTCTCATGGTGAGCGCTGCATTACCACAACAGATTGTGGTGTCCATAGCGCACAAGAAATCCATCCCCAGGATAAGGTGGTCCAGCATCGCCGGCATGACGAGCAATGTCATCCTTGCAGCCTTTCCCGCGAGACTCACCTCCACACTTATCCTCTTCGTTATCTCCAGCGTGGATCCATCAGCCAACCTAATCCGTGACTGCATCTCCTGGATCTCGCCTCGGATCGCCTGCCTGCGCACACAGTCTTCGCTTATGCAACTGCGTGTGGCTCCAGTGTCGATTGTGGCCGTCATCGCTCGACCCCCAATCACCACCGCCGCGACGATCCTTCCCTCTTCCACCGAAAGTGGATTCTTCGCCTCGTCTTTGCTGTCTAAGCGGCGCCGCCCCGCTCCAGCGGGGGGCGCCCCATTCCGTTTCCCGCGTCGTCGCGCTCGCAGCATTCCCGCGTGCTTTTCCCTTTCCTTCCGCATCGCTGGCAGGACGGTGCGTGCCCGCTTTGACATTCGCGTGCGAAATGACCTACTTGCCCACACCGATAGCAAGTTCGTCGTGTCGCCGTTCCAGACTCGCCTTCCTGCACCATCATACGGTGAACAGCCTCTTGGGATGCCGCCGTGGACGCCATCGCTGCTCCTGCTGCTTGGCCTCTGACTTGGGATCCCGGCGCCTGTGTGCGGAAAGGGTTGTTTGGTCGATTTTCCGCCGGCCTCGACCATGCTATCTTTGTTTTATCTGGCACAGCCTCTCTGCCTTGTTCCCTCCTCTGCCCTTTGACATTCTCATACTCGGCCGCCATCTGCGTGAGTTGCGTCAGCGTGGCAAAGTCATGACGCCTCACGTACAACCGATAGTCCGGGGCAGCGTTCTCATATGCTCGATACAGTTCCTGTGCCGCGCTGTATCGTGCCTGCCGCATCAACAACCTAAGCTCGATTAGGTAGTCCTTGAAACTTTCTCCTTCTCTCTGATGACGCGACCTTATTTGATCCTCCAGGCGTTCGAAGTACTGCGGGGGGAGGAAGAAATCCAAGAATTCCCTCCTGAAATCGACCCACGACGAATCCCTCAAACCGCTGGTCAGGAACCACTTCGCCGCCTTATCCGCGAATACCTCGCTCATCGCTCGTGGCATTTGATCCAATCCAATGCCGTACGTGATCGCTCTCTCTTCCACGATTTCCACGAAGCCCAACGGGTCCGTTCGGCCATCGTACCGCATGCCCCATTTACGAACTTGTTCGGCAACTCCCCAGGGCGGGGACCTCTCTAATGGGATCGCGGGCGTGGGAACTCGCCGGCCAATCTTCGGAATCGTCGCTAACGCCTCGACTTCTTCCTTCTGTTCTTCACGCCGTCGCGCCGCCGCACCATTCGCCATGGGCACCCTCAGTCTCAGGGACTCTGCTTGGACGGGACCTTGTTCTTGCACTTTTCGTAAATCCGGCTCCGATTTCTGATAAGCTCGGCTGCCCATGCTTGGCGCGTTGCCTCCCGGAGCAGACTCGGACACCTTCGTGAAACGCCTCTCAATGTCGGCCAGTCTCGCTTTGGCCTCTGCCGAATAGTTGCTGCTCTGTATGAACGAAGAGAGCCTTTTCCTTAGATCCTCTACTCGGCCTTCAGCATCCAGGCCGAACTCTCGCGCTATCGCGATCAATTCTTCCTTGCACCTCTGGTAGATCCAGCCGACGCTCAATCCTGGGTTGTGATATTCGGCGTCCTCCATCTCGAATGTGTTTATTTATATATATATATATATATATATATAAGTTAACGACAGACCCTACAAAAGGGCATTGCACCGGCCTAATTATATCACGGCTCCAGTGCATGCACTTTTGACACGTGCGCTTTGTCAGCAGAATACAACAGCAACGCAACCGCAACCGTGGGACCCTATCGTCAGCAATATTAATAAGATCAATGCACTTGGCCAAAACACATTCTGGTCAACGTGTGCATTTCCGCCACGAGCGCCGAGTCAGCGCACCGATCAGCACCACCGTGAGAGCCATCGTGTCACAAGACACCTATCATCAGCAACAGCAGTGACCACGGCGGCAGCGACGCCAATAGCAGCAGCGGCAGCTTTCATATAAATAGTACTTGTATAATTATTCTTAAGTTTAGTTCTAATCCAGCTCCGAAAGTAAATAAATGTTTTTTTAATACAAAAACCGCTTTCGAATATTTAATTGGCGCCCGAGCAGGGACCCGCGATCGTTACCAGAGAAAGTTTACGCGTCGAAAAACATAGTACCAACTATTGTTCGCGAGAGCACCTATAACGAAATATAGCTGCTAGTGAACGCGACGAAAATCCTTAGTGCCTAATCCGCAGCTATCGAAACGTTAGTACCTAATCCGTAGCTAACGGGAGCATTCGAACGATCCGTGATAGTGCTTAATCCGCAGCTACACCGTGTTCGTGAAAGAGTGACTCTAACTACGTAAACGAGGTACGCTCGTGGGTCAAGAACATTGTTGCATCCTATAAGTGTCCGTCCGTAGGATACCGCGTAATCAGTGTGCGTCGCAGGATCTTCAGTAACGGATACACCGCTAATCCCGGAATCCGATGAAAGAGAGCAATCCGGACCATCATCGCGGGAGTCAACAATGTTAAAAATTATCTTGTAAGCATAGTGAATAAGATTTTAAAGAAAAAAAAAGAAATACACAACAAACATTCAACATTAACACCTAGAAATTAAGAAAAACCACAATAAATAATAAATATTAAACTTTAACACTTAGCACCTAAGAAAACTCTAAAATTGTACTACTGAGCGATAATTGCGTTGCCCGGTATAGCGTATAGCCCGTAAAGCTATACAATAATAGCCAGGAAGATCACTGCGTTGATCGCTTAGGGATTTACCATCTACTAACATAAATCAAAATCTTGAGAACATTTTCTGAAAACAAACCACCATTTTCCGACTCGACAAAAATTCTTTGAATCTGTCCGTGACCATTGACGAACTAACGACCGCATTCTCCAAAATAACCATGCCACCACCAGAAAATACGCTTCCATCCACCAGTTCAGGTGCCACAAGACAGACTTACTTGACCGAACCAATTGAGAGTACAATAGAGAGATACCTTAGGAAGATATTGTCAGAGAAAGGTGACGAGTTACTTAGTCCAAGTACAACCGTTTCAGTCGAGCAAGATCAGACGATTCTCCCAGAACACATGGGACGAATCAACGAGTTAGATAAGTTGCCAGATGTTGTAAGAGTTTTAAAAGACTTTTCTGGGAATAGAGCAGAATTCACTTCATGGCGCAAAAGTGTAGACAGGATATTCGAGGCATACTCTACTGTACAGGGAACACCAAAGCATTACGGTATATTAATGGTAGTAAGAAGCAAAGTAGTTGGTGAAGCCGATGCCGTGTTAGAAGCGTATAATACCCCATTAAATTGGAAGGCCATATCCCAATGTCTCACTGATCATTTTGCAGACCGCAGAGATCTTAAGACATTGGAATATCAACTCTATACCCTTAGGCAAAACGGGCGATCAATAGACGTATTTTACCAAGCCTTCTATTATCATCTGTCTCTAATCCTGAATCAGATAAACAATCATGATTCATCTGCAGAAACAGTAAGGGCCATTACCAAAATATATAGGGACAAAGCTTTAGATACGTTTATCAGAGGTCTCAACGGAGACTTACCAAGGTTATTAGCCATCAAAGAGCCAACTGACCTTAAACATGCCCTTCACCTGTGCCGACTGATTGAGAACCAGTCTATTAGAAATTCCGTTAACCCTATAAGAGTCCCTTCGCTTCCTCCGAAGAGCAATCATCAAAACAAAATTACTCAATCCCCATTTCGATATAACAACCCACAGGTCCTAAACCAAACCAACTTCAATCCGAACTTGTACTATCCACCTAAGCCCAAGTTTAACCCCCAGAATCCAGTCTTCACACCAAGACCCATATACCAACAACAACAACAATTCTTTAACGCACCGCCAAGACCAATAGCTCCAAAGCCACAACCACCTCCACAACCAATGGAAGTCGACTCTTCCATCAGAACCAAGAACGTGAACTATATGAATAGGCCAAATAATAACCAGTTCGCTGGGAAAAGACCCTTATCTTCTAGGGCAGAACACCCATTCAAGTATCAACGACAATTTCATATCAATACTGGGGAAACCCAAGTAGATGATGAGGCTAACGCCTACGCAAACGCATATGCAAACGCATACGCCGCCGAAGCTTATGCTGAGGCATACGAGCAATGTATGAGTGAACAGGCTTACTATGCTGCTGCAGAGGAGCAAGGTATCGTCGAAGCACCATACGAGAACGAAGCAACTACAGACAACCAGACTCAGGTAGAAATTGCTGATATGTCTGACGTCAATTTTTTAGCTTAAATCGTTCCTCGTTACCTTACTTTCAATGCAAAACGAGGGACGGACAGGTACTAAACTTTCTCATCGATACTGGTTCCAACCAGAACTACATACAGTCTTCCCTAGTAAACAACGCAAAAGAAAACAAAGAAGCTTTTTTCGCTAATTCTATCGGCGGAAAAATAGCCATAACCCATCATATATTTTTGAATCTATTCAACCTCAAAACCCCAATAAGATTTTTCGTATTGCCCACTCTAAAAACCTTTCATGGTATTTTAGGCAACGATACAATGAAACAACTCAACGTTGTTATTGATGTCAGGAACGATATTTTAATAGTAAACGGCAGTAATAAATTCCGTATTAAGCAGTTACCTGCACAAGCCGTCAACAATATAAAGGTCCGAACAAACCATATGTCCGATAGTCAGAAAAAGATAATAGATCAACTAATTTATGAAGCTAAACCATTATTTGCAGACCCAGAGCAAAAATTAACTTACACGACTAAAGTGGTAGGAGAGATCCGAGCCAATACCGACACCCCAGTCTACAGCAGACATTACCCATATCCTATTGCTCTAAAGCAAGAAGTCGAAAAGCAAATATCAGAAATGCTTGACGACGGAGTCATTAGACCCTCTAGATCACCGTATAACGCTCCAGTATGGATCGTACCAAAGAAATCTGATGCCTCAGGGAAAAAGAAATACCGACTGGTAATTGATTATCGCAAGCTAAATTTAGTCACAATCTCCGACCGATACCCTATGCCAGAAATAGGCGATATCATAGCCCACTTAGGGGTTTCCACCAAATTCCTTTGAAGGAGACAGACATAGAAAAGACAGCATTTTCTGTCAACGGAGGGAAGTACGAATTTACAAGACTACCTTTTGGTCTCAAGAATTCTCCTTCAATATTCCAAAGAGCCTTAGATGATATTCTAAGAAATCATATTGGGAAAATATGCTATGTCTACATTGATGACATCATTGTTTTCAGCAAAACTGAAAATGAACATGCTCATCACCTAAAACAAGTCTTCACGACTTTACTCAACGCTAATATGAAAGTCCAAATGGACAAGTGTGAATTTTTCAAAAAGGAAGTGAATTTCCTAGGATTCACCATTTCAGACAGTGGCGTTAAGACAAATCCAGAAAAGGTTGAAGCGATTTCCAAATTCCCCATACCCAAAACTCTCAAAGAACTACGATCGTTCTTAGGCCTTTCCGGCTACTACCGCAGATTCATAAAAGATTATGCAAAACTAGCTAAACCCCTTACCACTCATCTCAGAGGTGAAGATGGTCGTGTATCAGCTAAAGCATCAGATAAAGTACAGATAAAGCTAGATAACAAGGCAATAGAAGCATTCAACAAAATAAAACAAACTCTTTGTTCTAATGACGTAATCTTAAAATGTCCAAACTTCTCTAAAGAATTCCATCTAACAACCGATGCTTCAAACTACGCAATCGGTGCAGTCCTTGAACAGGAAGGTAGACCCATTACCTTTATATCACGAACATTGTCAAAAACAGAGGAGAACTATGCAACTAATGAAAAGGAAATGCTAGCCATAGTTTGGGCATTGCAAAACCTTCGATTTTACTTGTATGGAACTGCCAAAGTTATTATATTCACAGACCACCAACCAATAACCCTTGTTCTAAGTAATAAAAATCACAACGGAAAATTAAAGCGTTGGAAAAGTTACTTAGAAGAGTTCAATTACGAATTAAAGTATAAGCCAGGAACCACTAACGTAGTAGCAGACGCACTATCAAGAAACCCAATAAACGAAGTCAATAGTACAGAAACCACAGTTATGAGTGATGAAAGTTCATCACACAATCTCATCCCCACAATAGAAACACCTATTAACGTTTTCAAGAATCAGCTATTCATAGTAATCGGCGAAAAGCACGATTATAAATTCGAAATTCCCTTTCCTACTTACCATAGGCATATAGTAACACAGCCCCACTTTACCGAAGATGAATTAATTGATATTTTTAAGAAACGAATTGACCCAAGACTTATTAACGGCTTATTTACTCCAGAACATATTATGGGCAAAATACAGGAATTCTACCCACTTCACTTTTCAAATTATAATAAAATACGATATACCCAAAGAAAGGTATTACAAGCGTCGATGAACAGAATAGAATTATAACGCAAGAACATAGACGAGCACACAGAAATGCATCAGAAAATAAAGCCCAAATTCTAGAAAAATTTTTCTTCCCACAACTACACAAGAAAGTTAAAGAAATTACAAAATCATGCTTAACATGCAGAGAGTCAAAATATGATAGACACCCTCCACATCCTACAATTCAAGCAACACCGATTCCCAAATTTCCAGGTGAAATCATTCATATAGATATTTATATAACAGAAAATTAAATTATCTTAACTAGCATTGATAAATTCTCAAAATACGTTCAAATCAAGATTTTAAACTCAAGAGCTGCAGAAGATATAAAAATCCCGTTAAGAGAAATACTAATTGCATTCGGTATGCCCAAAACTGTAGTAATCGATAACGAACGAGCTTTAAATTCAGTCTCTATAAAGTTTTTGCTGCAAGACCAACTAGGTATCGAAGTTTATACAACCCCTCCATATAGCTCAACAAGTAACGGACAAATAGAGAGATTTCACTCCACTCTGTCAGAAATAATGACTTGCCTAAGAAAAGACAATAAAGATATGAGTTTCACAGATACACTTTTTAAAAATAAACAAAACTCACATCCAAATATAAAAAGAAACGGTAGCAGAAAACAGAAATTCAACCATTAAAACAGTTTCAGGAAAAATTATCCACAAAAGTAACATTCGAACGTAATTTACAGGATATTCGCACCGCTATGTCTGGGAATAACCACAATCCTAGACTACTCACACTCTCAGTTAATTCCGATAAAGACAGGAACTTCGGCAATGCAGAACGGAACTTTCAAAATTATCCACGTATTTGACATTTCAGAATATGAAAAAATCTTCGGAACTTTCGAAGAAACTCTTAATAATATAAGCACCTCACACCAGATGTACCCACTGCTAAATTATGAACTAAATAGCGTCAGAAATGACTTGCGTAGACTCAAACCCTCCATAAGAGTGGCAAGAGCAATTAATGCATTGGGAACAGCATGGAAAGGGCTGGCCGGTACACCGGACCAGGTTTTAATTACAAAAATAAATGAGCAATTAGAAAATAATAGTAAACAAGTAGTTATCAATAGAGTATTGCAAGATAGAATCGAAATCACACAAACCTCAAATAACATAATGAAAATTGTAAAAGATCATTCTAATATTCAAGAGGAAAAAAACACGTTTTTTAAATACAAGCTCCAAATCTTTAAAGACGATTTAACTAATTTAATTCATGCCATAGACTGGGCAAAAACAAATACAATTAACTCAATAATATTGTCAGAATCCGAAGTCAAAATAATAGAGCAGATATTAGAAAGAGAAAAAATCATGTTCTTAAATGCAGAAGAATTGTTAGAGTTTAGCCAAAGTAATGGAAAAAATATACTCTATATAATAAACATACCTTTAATCTCAAATGAAATTTGTACATGTTAATTAAGCCAATTAAAAGAAAAAATTATATCAATGAAATCAAATTTTAAAATATTGTAAGATGTAAAAATTCAATCTATGCTATAAGAGACTCATGTGAGTCACATAATGCAAAAACAATTTGTAATAAGAATAAGTTAGTCGATTTAAGAAATGATACTTGTACTCTGCCATTATTAAAAAGCCAACCTCCAAACTGCCGTGCTATCAACAATCAACACGTACCCAACCACGAACAGTTGTTTGTCGGAACAATATTGCTCAATGACTTCAATGGATCAATCAAGATCGACGAAGAATAAGTAAAACTCCATGGTACCTTCCTGGTACAATTCGAAAACTCCACGATACGCATCGAAGATGACATATACGAATCAAAAGTGATGTCCTTCGCAGAAGCCACCCCACCGTTATTCCAAATCATGGCGGAAACAAACAAAATCGATGAAGTCCTCTCACTGCAAATGCTCAAGGAAATAAATCTAAACAACACGAGAAAATTAGAAACCCTAAAGAGCAGCAACAATATAAGAGCAACAATCAACATAACACTCTCTGGAACTCTATATATAAATAGTACTTGTATAATTATTCTTAAGTTTAGTTCTAATCCAGCTCCGAAAGTAAATAAATGTTTTTTAATACAAAACCCGCTTTCGAATATTTAATTTATATATGGGCAGAAAGGTCAAAATATTAAAAGTCAATGAATGCATCTTCCCATAACATTTTTATACCCTGAACCCATTGAAAATGGGAAATCAGGGTATAATGGTTTTGTTGAAATGTATGTAACAGGCAGAAGGAGGCATGGCAGACCCCACAAAGTATATACATATATTCTTGATCAGGGTGACGAGCTGAGTTGATTTAGCCCTGTCCGTCTCCGTCTATCCGTCTGTCCGTATGTATGAACGCGTCGATTTCAGAAGATATAGAAGCTAGAGACTTGAACTTTTTTTAAAATGACTGTATATACAGCGCGGATATCGAGTTTATCACCAAAAATCGATACCTCGTCCCGTTATTTTTTTAATTATAAAAAACCTTATCGAAAGTTAATTATAAAAATATATCTCCTGCATCTTTAAAGCTAGAGTATACAAATTTTAAATGTAGATTTATATGTACGTTATAAAATTTCGATTTTTGTTTATTTGCACCCCCCACCCCTATATCCACCCCCTCACCATCATCTTTGTAAAAGGCGTATTTCAAATACTAGATACTGGAGCTTTGGCACTTAGACGCATATTAATGATATAATCACAATCTAAAAGTTTCATGAAGAACGCACGTCCACAAAAAAGTTATTAAACAATTAATTTCCCATAGTAAGCCCACACTGCAGCCCATGCGTGTTATTGCGTGCGCGCCTATGTGTGTCTATGTATGTGTGTTTGCGTGTGTATGTGTGTGTTTGTATAAGCATAAAGACGCTTAAAATTATACAAATGGCTTTTGCTCGAAGGGTTCAGGGGATCTCGTAGTCGAGCAGTCTCGACTAGAGCTTTCTTACTTGTTTTGTTTTTGTTCATACATGTTTCGTTTTTTATAAAATAGATATTTTATTGAGAAGGTGCGAGCTCTTAAACGGTAGGAGATATAAACTTTTGCGGTTTGCCACGCTCCCTTTGAGCGGACATATATCGTTGAACTTGGGTTGTCACCCCGCGTATATATACCAAATTTCAGGTCTCTAGCATCAATAGTGCCTAAAATGTAGCAAAATTTGAAAAATCACTATATCTTCAGGTCCGAATTGCCACGCCCCTAGTAGCCGTAAACATAAAATTTTTTCATCAGTCATTATTGAATTAACATTAGCTCACTTGCGATATTTCAACTTTCTAGCTTTATGACTTTCGAAGATACAGCTTTATCCGATTTGCCACGTCCCCAATGCGCGTAGATATATCCGGCATAGATTGACGGACTTGGGTGGTCGACGCGGATCTACATACCAAATTTCAGCTTTCTAGCTCTTCAACTAACATGGTTTCTGGTATATCGGAAAATGCATTTTCCGTTTTGCCAGGGGAAAATTTCAACACTTTATAAATCGGAGTTATTCACGAGTATGTGTTCCAAATTTCAAGTCTCTAGACAAGACGGACAGACGGATGGACGGACAGCAAGATGGACATTGCACAAAACCAATATCGTGAATGAGTATAAAAATAAAATGTATGGTAGAAAAAATTTCTCATTCGACACGTCACCTTCAACCCTGATTAAAACTAAAAAATAAAAAACAAAAATTCAATATTTTTGAGTCAAATAAAAAATTGTTTACAATGGTAAAGAGGTGCCAATTTCTAATAATTTAAAATCATTCGTAATAAATTGTCACTTAAGGTTTTGCTAAAATCTCAGGTTGAGCTGTTCATTTAAAAAGCGACTTACGTTTTTTGTAGCCTGCGAACCTCTTGGTTTTTGGTGATTATCTTGAAAACTAACATTTGCCTAAAATCAGATTTAGCACCAATTATAATCAAGAACTAAAAGATTCACTATTCGTCAAAATAAAAAATCATTTTGGCAAATACGTACGAATATCTCATTCGCCACTAGAGAATTGCCCATATATTCAACTTTATTAATTAACTAATTAAATGTTAAAATGAATGTTTAAATTATTGATTTTTTTTCAGTCCAGCAACGAAAGGCCTTTCCTCATGGTTGACTAAGTTGCATGGCGGTTAAAGGGGCAAACAATCACACATTCACTGTTTTTTTTTTTTCTATTTTTACATACTTTGATTTCTTTTATATTCATATCCATTTAAATTAGTTTATATATAAGTTAACACTAGCCAGTGCGCAGCACTTCTTCTCCTTCCCTTGCCCCTGACCACGACGTCTCCGATTCAACCACTTCACCCCTACGTTCCAATTCGTTTCATTACCCTCCCATCCACTTAACTTCGGCTTATTACAACAAACTTGCGGCTACGCCACTTCGATCCAGCGATTGCAACACAATTGCATTTATGCAGACGCGTTGAAGTGCCGGAGCTTACACTGGAAGCCTATGTGCGGCCTCAGCGGCAGTATCGGAAACCTCAGACAGAATCGCTGACGCGACATCTGCTGCTTCCGCTGACGTCGTCGTTGGAGAAGCTCTGGAGTCAACAACGGCCGAAATGGAGTGCTGGCGACGCTGCTCCTTTCCCGCTGTTCTGCCGCTGCGACGGGCTCATTGCAGCCGGGAGAGGAACTCTAGAACTGACTGCTGGACGAGGAGCGCGTTAGTGTCAACCGACCAGCCGAGTCATATAGTCATAAATAGTATGTTTTTATGGGAAGATAATTGTCTCTGGATTTAGTAGTTTGTAAACTTTGTAAGAAACGTGAAAACGTGAAAACGGTAAAAAATTAACTTACTGCTAAAGAAAAAACACATTGAAATAAATAAATAGTCTTGTCCGATTTGGCGTTGTAGCCACTGTATGTGTGCATAAAAGAAATGCAGAATGTTTAGAATATCACCTTGGAGGGTTCAGGGTATCTCCTAGTCGAGCAGTCTCGACTAGAGCCTTCTTACTTGTTATGAATGGGAATTTAACAAGTTTCTTTTTGTGATACAACTAAACTCTAATTTTAAGATTACTGTGCAATGCGTCGGCGTTGGGAGCTATAAAGCTCCATCATCGGATGACATTGCCGTTACAAAGCTCTAGGTGGCCTGATTATGCAGTTACCTTTCTTGTAAAAGCTTTAAGTGGGGTGATTCTGCCGTAGCTTCGCTTGCAAGCTTTGAGAGTTGTAAGATTAAGTCACAGAGTGGCTTAAAAGAGATTATAAGAGAAATTATGTATGCATACGAAATACTCTATTTTGTTGGAGTATGATGAATACGTACGCCAGGGTGACGAGCGGAGTTGATTTAGCCCTGTCCGTATGTCTGAGCGCGTCGATCTCAGAAGATATAAGAGCTAGACTTGAATTTGTTCTTTTTAATGTCCGTATATACAGCGCGCATATCGAGTTTATCACTGTTAATGCCAGATCCCATTAACAAGAATTGCTCCTCCCGCACCATAATGTTATGCTATAAACAGCATTCTTTTTGTTGTAGTGATGGCGTCTTCAATAAGTACAAAGACCAGGTTGTACATTTCCTAATCTTGATTGATTGATTAATTGATGGTCACCGTGTATGACCGTTCCCCCGCCGCAACCCGGAAACGGGTTCTCCTGTGCTGCCGTCTGCGTGTTTCCACCTCCCGCCTCAGGAGTTGGATTACTTCCTCACTCAGCTCGGCACCAGCAGGGCGTATCCTCCAGTTGACGGGGATCAGCGGCAACATCCTCAACGCTTCCACGTCCTCTGCGCCCAGCGCGTCCTCTAGGCTCACCTCCCATCCGTCCAGTAGCTCCGCCATGTCCGCCAATAGACGCCTCTCCTCACTCTCCTCCGTCGGCTCGTCTCGACGTTGGTCGCGTTCCCGGCCGCTCCCAGCCTGGCTGCGCTCTCTGCGCTGCCGACGCGCGGATGGGCCCTCGGCGCCGTCCGTTAGATTCCTTTGACTGGCCGGGGCGCGGGTGTCCGGTTCGCGCGCGGGCTCTGGTCGTCCTCTTCGCCGTCGCCGGCGACGCTTACGCCTGGACGCCTGACCTTGATCTGCCGGGCGTTCTGCGCTGGACTGCGACGAGCATGACAGGCGCCGGTTTTCGACCGTGCCCGGCGTATATCGCAACGTGACCCTGGCGGCTGGTTCCGGCGGCTGGTCCCTCTCAACGTCGGCGTCAGTTCGGCGTTGGGGAACGGGGTCTGTGGCGGTGTCCTCCTCGGGATTCGCATCTTCCACTCGGACTTCCTCGTCGAAACTCCTCGACGCGCTCAGCTGCTCTGCTTCCGCTTCTTCCCGCGCCGCGGTCTCCGGGATGGGGTCCTCGACGGAGGGACAATGCTCCCTACCGCCTTCCCACCCCCGTGACGGGGATCCATCATCTAGCCCTCGAGGAATGGGGCTCGCAACGCCGCCTTCCTCGGGACTCGCATCCTCGGCCTCGAACTCTTCGCCGAAACTTATCGACACCTCACTGTGCCCTTCCTCCACTTCGTCCCACGCCGCGGTCTCCGGGGTGGGGTCCTCGACGGAGGGACAATGCTCCCTACCGCCTTCCCACCCCCGTGACGGGGATCCGCTGTCCATTTCTCCCGGTGGGAACTCCTCATCTTCGCTCGCCGTCCACGGCGTCGGCGTCGCCCACCTCGACGGGGCTCCGTCCTCTGCACATCTCCGTGCGTCCGACTTCGGGCTGCCCGGTGAGCGGGGCGGAGATGGCGGCTCCTCCACGAGTGGTGGCGTGGTGCCCCCCCTAGGCACCCGGATATACACCGTCGTGTATCTGGCCTGCACCAGTTGGATAAGGCCGTCCATCCTAGTTGCCATGTTCACCGTCGAGCGGAGGACCGTATGTACACGCCGGGGCGGCGCCCGCTCCTCTTGGCGACGGTAGTACTCCCTACCGAGCCTCGGGTCCCTCGATCGACTCCGCGTCTCCTCCCTGGAGAACGGCTCCGTGCTATCGCTACTCACGTCTTCAACTCGGGCTGAGCCTTCGTCGTCACTGCTAATCTCAATGACCTCCTCCATATTGTTGCTTCCCTGTAAGTTTAGATTCTTTAGTCTTCTGTTTTACTCGTGTTAATGACCGAAATGGCCCTCTAACTACTGCATTAGTGTTAGCGTTAATAAGGGGCTCTACGGGGAAGTTAGTGATTGATGAGATGTGTAGATCTGCCAATGCCTTTGGTTGTCTTCGCCGGGTACAGCGGGGTTCGCTCCTCGTCCCCCGCTTCCCCGGTCTCGTTCTCCGGGACCGTGTCGCTTTCTTCGTCTTCTTGATGGAATGGCTTCAGCTGCGCAATGTTGGCCACCCTCCTCTTACGTTCGCCCTCCTTCGTCAGGCGTACCACGTTGGGGGACAGGAACTTAACGACCTTGTAAGGGCCGTCAAATTTGGGCGCTAGTTTCGCCGCGAATCCTTCCGCCGCGTTCGACAATTGATGTTGTCGCAATAGTACCGCCGAACCCAACGCTGGTCTCCAGTCACGCCGTCTCAAGTTATAGTGCCTGCCTTGATCCTTTGATGCTCGCTGCAAGTTACTGCGCACTATGTCAAAAATCTCCTTCATTTTGACTCCTTTGGCCTCGGGTCGGGTCTCTCTAGTCGCCGAACCGGGAGTGACTTCGTCGTATAAAGCGGTGGGTAGGCGTGGCTCCCGCCCTAACATCAGAAATGCTGGAGTGAAGCCCGTGGAGTCGGCCACGCTCGAGTTGACTGCTAGCGTTATCTCCGGTAACAGCTCGTCCCAAGAGCTCTGGTGGCCTTCGATATACTGAGCTATCATAGTCTTCACCGTGCGATTTGTTCTCTCCGTCGGGTTCTCCTGCGGCATATACGGCGCCGTGTACTGGAGTGTCACCCCCAAGGATTCCATAAACGCCTTGAAACTTCTGCTTGTAAATTGTACGCCGTTGTCGCAAACGAATGTCCTGGGCACTCCAAATCGGCTGAGTATGCGTTCCCGGAACGCCAGTTGCAGCTGAGCGGTAGTCGCTTTCCTCAATGGCACCAGCTCCACCCATTTGGCAAAAGCGTCGTGGAACACCAACAACATTGTGTTCCCACGTTTGGAACGAGGTAAAGGTCCCACGAAGTCTGCGCACAAGACCGCCATCGGCTCCGCCACCTGTCTGGTGAGCATATGCCCGGCCGGCTTTTGTTGCACGCATTTAAATCTTTGGCACGCCTCGCAACACTTCACGTACTTGGCGGCGTCTCTGAACATGCCCGGCCAATAGTACCTTTGCGCAAGTCGTGCCGCTGTCTTCCTCACTCCTTGATGTCCGGCCGTGGGAGCGTCGTGGCACTCCCTCATCACTCTGCCCCTCAAACTGCTTGGGACGCAGAGCTTCCATGGGATGAAATCTTCTTCGTCTATCCGATGGCCTATATTCCGATACAACTGTCCGTTCTCTTCCACATAGTCCTGGAACTTCTCAGGCTCCTTTGCAATCCTTTCACGCATCCTTGCTATCCACCAGCAAGGAGGATTTTCTTCCACGGCCTGCTCGCAACTGTCCATGGGCTGCCGGGACAATGCGTCGGCCACTACGTTTAAACTCCCTCGACGATAACGTATGTCGAACTGATATTGCTGCAACTCTAGCGCCCAACGAGCGATCCGGCCCGTGGGACTTTCTATGGAGTTGAGCCATTTCAGCGCTAGGTGATCCGTGACGACGTCGAATCTGTAACCCTCCAGGTAGCATCGCATCTTTCGGATCGCCCAAACGATTACGAGGCACTCCTTCTCCGTTGCCGAGTAATTTAGCTCCGCCTTCAGTAACTTCCGGCTGGCGTATGCTATCACTTGCTCCTGCCCCTCGACTTCTTGCGTCAGCACTGCGCCGAGGCCGTAGTCGCTGGCGTCGGTCTGCAGCACGAATTTGGCCGAGAAGTCGGGACAGGCCAGAATAGGCGCGGTTGTCAAACTCTCCTTAAGTTTCTGCAACGCCTCCTCCTGCTCCTCACTCCAGACCCACTTCTGGCCCTTCTTTAACAGCTTCGTCATCGGTTGTACCAGTGACGCGAAATTTGGTACAAAGCGTCGATACCATGATGCCATTCCTAGGCATTGCCGCAGCTCCTTGAGATTCGAAGGCGATGGGAGGCTCTGGATCGCCTCGACCTTCGCGGGATCAGTGCAAATCCCCTCTCCGCTTATCACATGGCCAAGGTACGCCAACTTCTCTCGAAAGAAGCTACATTTCTTTCTGTTGAGTCTGAGATTGGCCTTTCGCAACCGCCGGAAAACTTCCTTCAGGTTAGCCACGTGTTGCTCCTTCGTCGCTCCGACGACCACTATATCGTCGAGATATGCAAACGCGTGAGGCTCCATGTCGGGTCCGATGACTGTGTCCAATGCCCTCTGGAATGTCGCCCCCGCCGAATGCAAACCGAATGGCATCACCCGCCATTGGAACAATCCTCTGCCTGGCACGGTGAACGCCGTATACTCCCTGCTATCCGCCGCCATTGGGATCTGCCAGTAACCGCTCTTTAGATCCAGCGTAGATATAAATCGTGCGTGTCGTAACTTCTCCAAAATGTGAAGAATCCGTGGAACAGGGTACGCATCCGGGATTGAGTTAGCGTTGAGCTGCCGATAATCTACGCACATGCGCCAATCCCCAGTCTTTTTCTTGACTAAGACTATGGGTGCGCTGTGTGGGCTCTTCGACGGTTCAATCGCTCCAGCTTGAAGCAGCTCGTCCACCTGTTCATTGATCACCTTTTGCATAGCCGGATTTTTAGGGTAGTACCTTTGCTTCAAAGGCTTGTCGTCCTTCATCCGGATGCTGTGCTCAGCGATGTGCGTCACGCCTTCGAGGCCCTCGAACAATGCCAACTCTGCCTCGAGGAACTCCTGCACTTCTTTCTCTAGCTCATCCGGCCACTCCTTGCTATTGGGCGCGGATCGTTCATGTCCTCCATATTCGCTCTCTGCTGCTTCTCCTGTCGGTGGGCCACCCTCGGCTCGACGCTTGCTGGACGCCGATCGTTGACACTGCGATTACCGACTTTGGGCCCTCTTTTGGCGTTGCGGCCTCGTGCAACGCCTCCGAGCCCAACTCCTTCACTCCCTCGACGAGCTGGCGTTGCTCTCCAAGACTGCTGTTGCCTTTCTCCACTCGTCGTCCACTTGATGGCGATGCGCCTTCTCCCACGTCGTCTACCATCCTCATCTCGAGCTCCGCGTTGCCGCAACGCACCGTGGTGCCGATGGCGCATAGGAAGTCCATGCCGAGGATGACATGGTCTAGCATGGTCGGCATTATCAGCAAGTTTGCTTCCGCCGTTTTCCCTGCCAGGATCACGTCTGTCCTCACCATCTCCGTCACGTTCAGTGCTGATCCGTCGGCCAATCTGATCCGCGACTCAACCTGGCAACGCTCGCCTCCTATCGTCCGTCGGCGCACGCAGTCCTCACTGACAAAACTGCGTGTGGCTCCAGTGTCGATCGTGGCGGTCATCCTTTGACCCCCGACCGTCACCGACGCGACGATCTTCCACTCCTTTACTTGGAGCGGGTTCCTCTCCTCATCCTCCGTGTTTAATTGGCGCCGCTCCGCTCTCTTGGAGGGCGCCCTTGGCCGTTTCCCGAGCTGTCTCGTTCGCAGCACTCCCTCGCAGTCCGGCCTCGCTGCCCGCAACGCCAGCAGAACAACACTGGCGCGTTAGGACATTCTCGCGCGAAGTGTCCAGGTTGTGCGCATCGATAACAGACCCGACTTGGCCTGGGTCCAGCATCCTGTGCCATCATCCGGCTAGTTGCCTCCGCCGACTGCGTCGCCACCGGCGTCTCCGTCCGCCCCTCGACTTGTCCTCCAGATCGGGGAACAGATGTCTTTGCGCGGAAAGGATTATTCTGCCGCACCTCCACTGGCTTGGGCCAGCTGGTCTCCACCGTAGCCTTCCTTCCTTGTTCTCTCTGTTGACCCCTCACGTTCTCGAACTCCGCGGCCATCTGGGTCAGCTGCGTTAGAGACGAGAAGTCGTGCCTCCGTACGTACAGTCGGTATTCCGGGGATGCGTTCTCGTAGGCCCTATTCAATTCTTGGGCCGGGCTGTATCTAGCCTGACGCATCAATAGGCGTAACTCGATCAAGTAATCCTTGAAGGGTTCGCCTTCCCGCTGCCGCCGCGCTCGAATCTGGTCCTCCAAACGCTCGAGGTATTGGGGAGGTAAGAAGAAGTCCAAGAACTCCTTCTTAAATTCCAACCAGGGCACATCTCTTAGCCCGCTGGTCAGAAACCACTTGGCCGCCTTGTCTACCAACACCTCGCTTAGTGCCCTCGGCATCCTGTCCAGCTCGATCCCATACGTTATGGCTCGCTCTTCCAGGATCTCGATGAAACCGAGGGGATCCGATCGACCGTCGTACTTCATTCCCCACTTCCTGACTTGCTCGGCGATATTCCACGGCGGGCGCCTCTCCGGCGGCGGTGATAAAGCTGGAGTCCGACGCTCAACACTCATCTCGCCTCCATTGCCAGATCCCTTCGACTTTTCGTCCCTCCGGCTTGCAGCCATGCTGACCGCCGTCGGTACGCTAAGCCTCAGCGGTGCCGTCGAAGTAGAACCGCTCTCCTGGATCTTTCTTAGGTCGGGCTCTGACTTTTGGTATGCGCGGCTGCCCATGCTCGACATCGCGCCTCCCGAAGAGAAACGTGCTTCCCATTCAGTCAGCCGCCCCTTGACTTCCGCCGAATAGCCACCGCCCTGGATGTAGGACGACAATCTCTTTCTTAAATCCTCGACGCGTCCCTCGTCGTCAAGGCCGAGATCTCGTGCAACCGCTATCAGTTCCTCTTTGCAGCGCTGGTAAACCCAGCCAACGCTTAATCCCGAAATGTGTGGTGTCGCTCCATCCATTATTTACTAAAATTTTCTTTCCTTCTTTATCCTTCTCTTTTTTTTTTTCTTTTTTTTTTTTTTTTTTTTTTTTTTTAACCTTTCTTTATTATTATATATTTGTTTATCTATTTTTATTTTTTTTTTATTTTTTTTTTTTTTTTTTTTTTTTTTTTTTCCCAATTTCCTTATGTTATACAATTCTGTTTGCCTTAATCTATCTTATGTTACACTTATTCTAGTTTTGGTTTACTTTTCTTTATTCGTCTTAATTTATTTTATTCTCCCTTATCTTGTCCTTCTCAATGTACTCCCTTTTATTTCGTTTCCTTTATATTTCTCTATTTACTTTATTTCTCTTTCTTCGCCTCTCTCGGTTCGCTTTATTTTTATTTCGCTTTCTTTATTATTCTTAATCTCTCTTGCTTTATTTCGCTTTTCTTTATTTCTCTTAATCTATTTTGTTTTTATTTTCGTTCTCTTCATTTCTCTTAACCTATTTTATTTTATTTTCTTTATTTCTCTTCTTAATCTAATTTATTTTTTTTTTTTTTTGTCTTCTTTATTGCTCTTAATCTATTTTATTTTATTTCTCTTTATTTCTCTTAATATACTTTATTTTATTTCGTTTTCTTTACCTTTGCTTTATTTATATTCATTTATTCCCCTTTTTTTTCTTATCTTTCGCTTTCCGTTTTCCCGATTTCTTTTATTTCCTCTCTGCTTATTTCGTTCTACCTTTTCTCATCTACTTCACCTTGTTCCTCCTTACGCCTAGTACAACTCACTTCGTTTCATCTCACTTCATGACCTACTTTTGACCCCACTGGGTTTCATCTCTCTTCGTTTCACTTCTCACCGACCCGATTGTCATGCACTCTAACCTTATCCCATTTATTTATTGTTTACTCATGAATTATTTATTTATTCATTTGTTATTAATTATTATTAATTTATTCATTCGTTTATTTTTATAATTTTCCTTTATTTATAACTTTTATTTATTTACAGCTTTTATTTATTTATAATTTTTTTATTTATTTATAACTTTTATTTATTAATAATTTTTATTTATTTATAATTTTTACTTATTAATAATTTTTATTTATTTAAAATTTTTATTTATTCAAAAATTTTATTTATTTATAACTTTTATTTATTAATAATTTTTATTTATTTATAATTTTTATTTATTAATAATTTTTTTTTTATTTATTTATAATTTTTATTTATTAATAATTTTTTTTATTTATTTATAATTTTTATTTATTAATAATTTTTTATTTGTTTAAAACTTTTTATTTGTTTACAATTTTAATTTATTTGATATTTATTTATTGTTATTCATTTAATATTTATTTATTTATTTATTATTACTTATTTAAGTATCACTTATTATTTGTTCACTATTCACTTCATTTTATATCGGCTTCGGCCCACTGTCCACTCTCGTTTTCAACTATTAGCCTCGTGTCATATGCGCATAATCACCCATGCATTCTCTTTCACATGCAAGCTCATATATCCCAAAATTCACCCAGTGTCATATGCGCACAATCACACGCCTACGCTTGCCCAATCACTCTCTCTCTCTCTATTGATCTATTCTCGCATACATATATATGCATTTGTGCTCGCTTTCTCACTTGCACCTATGCATATATACACATGCGCGCTTGCCCTTTCGCCTATGCACAAAATTCTTCACTCTCTCGCCGAATACTCTTCACTATGCATATGTATGTATGCATGTATATATATATACATACATATATATGTGCGCTTCATCGAACACTTTACTATTTACTCTTTCCATGCCAGTTTTATATGCCTGTATATGTGCATATGCATATACATATATACACATCTATGCACGCTTACATATGCGTGCGCTAATACCCTTCACAATTTAACTTCCCTTTCACTTACTCTCGTTTTATCTTCTTACCACCTCTCTTCGGTCGCTTTTTCCCCTCTCGCTGGATTTCGGCGACGTTCGCTATGCTGCCCCCGCGCGTGCATATGCTTAGGCATATGCGTCTTCGATTTACGCTTCTGCGTAATATTTGCGCGCGCACTGTACTTTTTATTCTTTTCACTCGACGCTTCTCGAAATTTTTTCCCCGACCCCGTGGTCGTCGTAAGGCATATTCGCTTTGAATTTTCACGCTTTTCGCGAATATTCTTAGTTTTTTGTCACTCTCACATGCACACTACCCTATCCATATTAACCGCCACCAACAATTTTGCCATCACCTCTATTTGGGCATGCCGGCGGGATTTTACGCCGCCCGCATACCGCACTCTCTCTAGCTCCGCCGTCCCTGCTCGGGCGCCACTTGTAAGGTTAGTTTTCGGCCGGGGTCAGAGTCTCAGTCTGCCCAGGGTCACAACTTACAAGACATTTGTAAATCACTACGGGACTGTACGTTGTTAGAGAAATAGGAGAGGATGGGGGAGTTATTGCGTGTTAAATGGCCGCGTGGCCCGAACTCGCCGACCACGCCCCCGCACGTTTGCACGTGGGATGGCTGCAGCGATCGAGTGGCGCGATCAAGCGCACTCTAGATTGCTGGGGTCGGGGTTACAAGGGCGTATTACGGGGTATTAGTGGGGCTACTACAATTGGTGGACCGCGGATCGAGGAACGCCCAGCGTTGTCGCCGGCGTTCACTCCAGACCACGCGATTTTATGTGCCAGAGTTTTGGCCGTCTGGCGCACAGGATTGCCTCGTGCTAACCACCAGTTAGTAATGTTAAGATTATTAGCGGGTTATTGTTACCAAATCGACTACGAATGAGAACGCAATCATTTCTAAGTACATTTAACATTTTTATTCCATATTACCTCGTGTTTCCTACCCCTCGTCTATCTGTTTATTATTTCTTTTGATAACGACTGTTCGCGTTGAGCGCTCAAAACTTACTCACTACAAACTCCAGTAAACTCGACAGCTATAATGCAAAATGTAAGGTGGGCAAAAGGCCGCCTTACAATCTATAAGTTTCCACTGAAGTGTTCCTAAGTAGGGAATTTCTTTGGGGAAAGGTGTGGTTACGGCGTATTTTACAATATTAACACCGTTAAGGGTATTGTAAGAACAAGGTCTGGTGAGTTCAATTTTTGGGTACTGTTGCTCAAGAACTTTTGATTTTAAGATGCTTGTCGTTGCACCAGTGTCGACTAAGCATCTGATTTCTTCCTTCCCTATTGTCCACGTTATTATGGGTAAGTTTGCCCTAGGCAAGGTATCAAAAAATTTACTTCTTCTGCCTGATTTTCTTCCAAAGTTCCGATTTCCATAGGAGTGGAATCGTTCCTTTGGGTATCAACGCTCATATGAGACATTCTTGTTTGTCTTGAGCCATTGTTTTTGTTGTATTTGGTCTAGGATTTTGGTTTTGGTTGGGTTGTGGTCTGTTATCTGGCTGTTGATTTGTTTGACCAGTGTTCTTGTTGTTATTAGGGGGCTGGCTGTTTTGACTTGGTCTGTTGTATGTGGTGTTGGTATTAGTGTTAGTGTTAGTGTTAGTTCTTGTGTTAATAATAGTGTTAGCGTTATTTTGCTTCTGGTGAGTGTTGTTAATTGTTTTTCTATATCTCTGTGATATAGCCCTTGGATCATCTAGTGCTTTAATGTTTGAATATTTTGTTTGTAGAGCATGCATAGAAATTCCTTGATCGACATGAATTCTGAATGGGGTGTCTATTTTGTTTATTAATATATTAATAGAGATTAAATCTCTATCTACTTTATCATTTTCATATATTGTAGGTTTTAGTTCATCAAACATGTATATTTTATTTATTTCACATTTTGCTTTTTCGAATTCTAAGAACAGCTCTCTTAAACTACTTACTTTAATGAATCTGCATCTGTCGTACACATCCTCGTAAGTCGTCTTCGGCCGCATTTGCTCCATTAGTTTCGTCTTCATCTGCTCCCAAGTTGGTTCCATCCCCAACTGTCTGATGTAGTCTGCTGCTGCTCCCGAGACCTTTTCGTTGGCGACGATGCTGGTGCCGAATTGAATTAACAGCTCGTTTCCCTGGCATAGCGTTATAAGGAATTCAACGGATCTGATGAAGGCCAACACATCATGTTGATCATCCAGTTGTCGTAGCTGGCGAAATTGCTGAATAATATCTTTGTTCGACAACCACTGGTTTGGTTGTTGTTGTTGTTGTTGTTGTTGTTGTCGGAGTTGGTTTAGCGCTGCTTCTTGCTGGAGTATGACTCCTCTTAAATTTTGAAGTTCTTCTTCCATAAATGTACTTTCGATTCTACGATTTTCGTCGAATTTGTGGATAATGTTTTTGTTCTTTGAGTACCTTGGGTACATAAAATTTTCACTTTGTTGAGTTAGTTGTTAACTAACGAATCAGTTTACTGTTGCGGTTTTATTTATTTTTGTTTATGCGGATTGACTTTGATTAAACAGAACGCACTTTTTGTTTATGCGGATTAACTTTGGTTAAACAGAACGCACTTGCTCGGATTCGGCTGCGCCAGTTATAGTCTTACACTATACTTTATATATCTTTAGATACACAAGCACAATAAAACTGTTAATCACTGAAACAAAACTGTCTTTAGATGTTTATATACGTTAAGTGATAGTTCAATAAAAACACACTTAATATCTTTAGATATTATAATTCTTGCTTTATTGATAATAAGAACTTCTGTTCTGTTCGGAATGAATCTTAAGACTAACTGTAAAGTATTTTTTGGCATATGCAAATGCCTGTTTATATATATATATGTTGTTTTGTTTTATATATACGTTGCTTACATTTGTTGTTGCTAGCTGGGCATTTACAACGGAAGCTTTGGTAATTTGATCTCTTTTTAAATATTTCTGCATGATTATACTGATCTGGTCATTATTGTCATTCCCATGCACAAGTGCAATTGGTTGTGCAATTTGCATGAGCGTATTTGGTTGCATTGGTTGCATAACTCGCATGCATGCAGTGTGGGCTTACTATGGGAATTTAATTGTTTAATAACTTTCTGTGGACGTTCGTCCTTCATAAAACTTTTAGATTGTATTTATATCATTACTATGCGTGTATATGTCGAAGCTCAAGTCTCTAGTATTTGAAATACGCCTTTTACAAACTTATTGATGAGGGGGTGGATATAGGGGTGGGGGGTGAAATTGAACAAAAATCGAAAATCTTTAACGTACATATCAATATACATTTAGAATTTGGATAATCTATCTTTAAAGATGTAAGAAATATATTTTAATAATTAACTTTCGATAAGGTTTTTTATCGATAACATAATAACGGGATGTTTTATCGATTTTTGGTGATAAACTCGATATCCGCGCTGTATATACGGTCATTTAAAAACAAGTAAGAATGCTGCAGACGGGCTTTACCGACTGCGGAATACGCATTCACATCTTATCAGTAGTCAATAAGTTTAGTTCTAATACAGTAGAAAATGCAGCTTTTTGCGATTTGCCACGCCCCTACTGCGCGTAGACACTTCATTTTTGGCCAGTTTTTAGAACGATCTAACAATAACCTAATTGCAAAATTTAAATGCCTACGCTCGAAAAATGGGAAAATTGCAGGCTATTTTTCGATATGCCACGCCCCTAAAAAGGCGTAATAATTATTTTTGGGGCATCAATAGAGAAAGTAAGTAACAGTAACTCAACTATCCAAATTTGAAGTTTGTAGCTCTTATACTTTAGGAGATATCAAATTTTGCGGTTTGCCACGCCCCCTTTGGACGGAGATTTGTCCACTATAGCTAGTTGGACTTGGGTAATTGACGTGGATCCACACACCAAATTTCAGCTATCTAGCTCTTCAACTAACATGGATCCTGGTATATCGGAAAATGCATTTTCCGATTTGCCACACCCCTAGTAGGCGGATCGGGAAAATTTTAACATTTTATAAATTGGAGATATACACGAGTATGTGTTCCAAATTTCAAGTCTCTAGCTTCAATATCGCTGAAATGAGCTGCGTTCATACGGAGAGACGGACGGACCAACAGACGGAAAGACGGACAGCAAGATGTACATTGCACAAAACCAATATACTGTGAGGAGCAATATAGGTATGCACGTATGAATGTATATGAACGTACGTATTTGCTGTGCGTTTATATGCATATACGTGCATATACATGTTGCTCCACACAGCGACGCGAATACTGTAGGAGCGACTCTCGCCACTGGAATGGGGTCAAAGTCCGAATAGAGTCTCTTTCGCTCCTACAGATTCAGCAATGGGTTCGCGTCGCACGCACGACGATCATCGGTGGCCGTTAGCCGAGGTACCGTTCGGCCCGGGTGATAGTAGTGGACACTTTCACTCGTAGGACGCCAACGGTACTTCGGCCAATGAGAGGCGGCCACGTGATTTGGCGGGAAAGTGGCGTCACCCAGATCACGCCACTTTACCGTTTTCATGGGCACGAGTGGCAGAAAGGCCCCGCTCCAGAGCCGAACAGGCCCCGTTACCACACGAAGCAGGGCCTGTGGCTGAGTATAAAAGGCCACCAGCAGCTCCATACGAAAACTATACTGGAGAGAAGATATAAATTGAAAAGTCGAAGTGCGTAAGAAAGTGCCAAAAGTCAAGTGAAAGTCAACGCGAGAGGTCTCCGAGGACATCGTGGGAACAGCAAGGACATCGTGGGAACAGCAAGGACATCCAGAGGGAATCCTTGCGGATCATCAGCGACACCGATCAGGACATTGGTGCATATCAGCGGCTTAAGCGAGGCCTGCACATCTGAGTAAGTTCACGAAGCCGTGCGCAAGAGAAGTAGTTGTGAGTGAAACTAAGCTATTGTTGTGCTATATATATATATATAGCTGAGCGAACCGCCAGAGTTTACAGATCTAAATCCTGGCGTTTCTCGAATCCTAACGGCGAACTAGCGTGTTTTAGCACAAACTCTCTCCCAGCCGGAGTGCGTTGAACCAGCGCTCAGTAGGTGGGCTTCGCTAAAGCAAACCAGCGGCAGCATAAATTTAAGTGACGTGTTCATTTAAAAACTTATTTAAGAGAATATACATTTACGCTATAAAACCTAATTCACAAGTGACTAATTAATATCGCAGGGGCTTCAACAATTACATTTGTTGGCACGAATCCACAGTCAGCTGAAACTAGCCCAGCTTAGACTCGGGATAAACCGAAGGTTCGTTACAATACTAATTCCCTTCGTGAATGAGTATACAAAAGTTCAAGTCGCTAGCTCTTATATCTTCTGAAATCGACGCGTTCAAGCATACGGTCGGACGGATAGATAGACGGATAGGGCTAAATCGTTTTCCGCGGGGCGAACGAGTAGGAGAACTTGGTTATGTTATTAACAGTGTTAATGCCAGATCTCATTAACTAGAATTGCTCCTCCCGCACCACACAATGTTATGTTATTAACAGCATTCTGTTAATAACATAACCCAGTTCTCCTACTGGTTCGCTGTATTTAGCGCCCCGCTGAGTTCTTCGTCTCCGACACTTGTCACTTGCCTATCCTGGCATATATACATATTTCTATACACTTTTTATAGCCATTTGTTCGATTTTTGGTCTTTTCTCTTCTATGTTTAGTGTGCGAATTTTTTCTGTTAGTGTGTTATTAAGTCTTTCGACGTCGCTATTGCCAGTGTGACTGTTTGGTTTAGCTGTATGGTATTCTATACCTTCCTTTTCTACAAATTCTCTGACATTAAGACTATTAAATTCGTTGTCGAAGACAAATTTATGGACCTTCCCTTTTATTGACAAGAATTGTTGAATGTGTTCTACGATTGTGACGCTATTTCTGTCGTTAAGTGGGAAGCAAGTGGCGTGTTTTGAGAATTTGTCGATGAATAATATAAAGGATTGTTTTGAGTTAACGTATGTATCTACGTGTACTATCTCATTGCAAGTTCTTGGTGTTTCTGTAAGATAAAAGTTGTTCTTTATAGGTTTTCTATCGTATTTCCCACCACTACAAACGTCACAGTTATTGATTATTCTATGGATATGGGTCTTAAGGTTAGGGTGGTATATTTCGAGTTTAAGCTTCTGATAAGTGGCAACTATCCCGCAATGGCCACTCTCGTTTTTGTGACATAAGGCTATTTGGGCATGCAGTTCATCTTCCGACTCGATATCCCTAACGAACCTAGTGCACTTTACAAATTTTACTTTTGGGTTGGAAGTGTATTCCTTCGCTATTATTTTTTGTAATTGGTCACTTAGGTGTGAATAAACTCCTATTTTTCCTGTTGTTATTTCTCGTCGGAGGATGTTTATTGCTTGGTTGTCTTCTATGTCTTTCTTGCTAATGTAAATTCTCTTTTTGTCGAACACCTGTACGGTGGTTTCGAGTTTCCTTTCTGTGAAAATTAGCTGTACATTGAATCTGTTAACTGCTGTTTCTAGTATAGACATGTCGAAACCCTGATCCTTTTCTTTAGAATGAATCGTTTGAGCTGCTAGGGATCTGTTGTCTTCATCGTTCGTGGACTCAACTTCCATTAGGTTTATTTCGTCCTCTCTAATTCTACTCAAAAAGTCAGCGATGTTATTACATTTCCCTTTTATATATTCTATGTAGAAGTTGTACTCTCCCAGACTGATGAGCCATCTCTGCAATCTTGGTCTTATGTCTTTGCCTGTATATTTAGCCATCAGCCATTTTAATGGTTGGTGATCGCTCTCGAGGTTAATTCTCTACCATAAACATATGGTCGAAAGTATTTTACGGCCCACACTATGGCTAGGAGCTCTTTCTCTATGGTTGAATAGTTACATTCGTGCTGATTTAACGTTCGGGATGCGTATGCGATTGGGTGACTTTCTTGAGAAAGGACTGCTCCCACCGCGAAATTGCTTGCATCTGTAGTGATAGTGAACTTTTTAGAAAAATTTGGGTATCGTAGGACTGGACTATTTGTAACTAATGTTTTCAACTTTTCAAATGCTGCTATTTAGCTTGGGTCGTCGGTGTTGATTGTCATGTTTTTCTTCAGATATCTTGACATAGGGAATGCTATTTTTGCATAATCTTTAACTAATTTTCTATAAAACCCTGTCATTCCTAGGAACGACTTAATCTGCTTTGCAGTTCGGGGTAATTTTAAGTTCTGAATAATGTTTACTTTATCTGGGTTCGGCTTGATGCCGTGAGTGGTCAAGATATGACCAAGGAATTGCGTTTCTTTCTTTAGAAAGTCACATTTATCTACTTGAATTTTTAAATTGGCATCTTTTAAAGTTTTGAATATTTTTCTTAATGTGGTCATATGTTCTTGAAGGGATGTGCTGAAGATTAGTATGTCGTCCATGTAGACGACACAATTTTCGCCAATATAGTCTTTCAAGACTTCGTTCATAAGTCTCTGGAATGTCGATGGAGCATTTTTGAGTCCGAACGGCATTCTGATGAACTCGTAGTGACCTGACGGTGTTGAAAATGCTGTCTTTGGTCTGTCCTCTTCTTTAACGAGAATTTGATGAAAGCCTTTCGCTAAGTCGAGGGTTGTAAAATATTGTGATCTACCCAGTTTATCTAGCAAAGAATTAAGATTAGGAATTGGGAATCTGTCGTCGACCGTAATCGATGACAATTCTGAACTTTTTTGACCCTGAATTATCGAGTTTTTTCTCAACAATCCATAAGGGGCTGTTATAGGGGGAGTTACTTTCTTTTATAATATTCTGCTTAAGCATTTCTTTTATCTGTCTATTTATTTCTTTTTCGTGGATTTGGGGATATCTATATATTTTAGTTTTTTGTTGCTGACAAAACGTCCCCCTCCCGAAAAAAATAGATCATCGGATTCTGCAAGTAGAGCTTCGACCGCTTGGCGTTCCTCGTCATTTAAATGTTCGAGGTTGAGACGGTCTCGTATATGATCTATGTTTATAGTGTAAGGTAGTAATTTTTACAGCTGGGGTAGACACAGTCTACCCAGGGTACTCTCACAAGAAATTTATTTAATTTTGAAATAGTGAGACACCAGGGGGGGGGGGGGGAATATCTAACGTTATTGGCCGGGAAACGGGAGAGGGGGGGGGGGGAAATCTAATACGGGGACCGCCACTCACGTGTACCACCTCCTTTTCCTTTCCTCGTCTCTGGGTCTTCTCTTTCCCTCGCTGCCGTCGAACTCTGCTCTGGCTGCCGTTTAGTTCAATAAAAATTGTCGATTCACGTTTTCTTCCAAGTTTCTTTAATCTTCTTTCGAGATGCCGCTTACTCTAATCGCGCTTTTACCATTCACCACGCACTTAAAAATTAACTCTTTAAAAAAACAACTTAAATCCGACTTTTTTTACTCCTCGATCACTTTTCAACCAAAACCGACTCGCCAACGACTTGGCAACCACTCGCCAACGACTACTCCAAGACTTGGCAACGACTCGCCCACGACTACCCCAAGACTCAATTCGTCTATCTCTTGCGCTCGCCCAAAGCGCTCAGCGTCGGCGACGCAACTCTCCGCTCACAACTCTCCACGCAGGGTTGCGCCGCCGATCGCCGATAAATCAGCGCTTTAGGCGGCATTTTCAAATATGAATTCAAATCTTAAAAATATACCAAACTGATTTTTACTTAATCCCTAACTACTACGGCTAAATCTTACCAACTACAAAACTAACCCTAATTAAACCTACTTAATTTTCTAGCTTAACTCTAAATCTTAATGGCTACAAAATAAACTAAATATTTCATCAGACTAAATATTCAAATAAACTAAATATTTCAAGTTTGTAAATAAACATTTCTTCCATTCTGATGCTGACTGAACATTTCATTAATTCAAATTCGCAAATAAACATTAAACATTTTCTTCATATCAAAACCTCGTGAGGCGGTGATTAGGGAGCCGCCTCACACCCCCCCCTTACTTAATTAAGGAGACGAACACGGCTCCTTAGGCCGCCACCGTGACATTATAGACTCCGGCGTCCGACGTCACCTTGAACCGTGTGCGGCGATGTCGGCGACTGCAAAACTGCGCTTCTCTCCTCTCCTGTTTCCTCTCTTAGCATCGTCTCCCCGGTCTCCTCCTCCTCAGTGTAGAAAGGCTTAAGCTGGGAAAGGTTGGCCACCCTCTTCCTTCGTTCGCCCGCTCGAGCGAGTCGCACCACGTTGGGGGAGATAAAGTGGACGACCCTGTAGGGGCCCTCGAACTTGGGCGCCAATTTCGCCGCGAAGCCCTCCGCTGCGCTGGACAGCTGGTGCTGCCGCAGCAGAACCATCGACCCTAGCGCGGGTCTCCACTCTCGTCGACGCAGATTGTAATACCTGCTTTGGTCCTTTGACGCCTTTTGCAAATTGTTACGGGCTACTTCGAAGATTTCTTTCATCATCTCTTTCCTTGCTTCTAAGCCGACTCCCCTTGTTGCCGACCCGGGAGTGACCTCGTCGTAAAGTGTAGACGGGAGGCGAGGCTCCCTACCCATCATCAGGAACGCAGGCGTGAATCCAGTAGAATCCGCGACACTAGAGTTGATCGCTAACGATATCTCTGGTAGTAGCACATCCCACGAACTCTGATGTCCCTCGATGTACTGGGCGATCATCGTTTTTACGGTGCGATGGGTCCTCTCAGTCGGGTTTTCTTGCGGGGAGTACGGGGCAGTGAACTGTAGCCGTACCCCCAGAGACTCCATGTATGACCGAAATCCCTTACTTGCAAACTGCGCGCCGTTGTCACAGACGAACATCTTGGGGACTCCGAATCGAGCCAAAATGCGCTCCCTAAAAGCCGCTTGCAGCAACGCCGTGGTTGCCCTCTTCAACGGCACCAGTTCCACCCATTTGGCGAACGCATCATGGAACACAAGCAACATGGTGTTCCCGCGCTTCGATCGAGGCATGGGGCCTACGAAGTCCGCGCACAGAATCGACATGGGCTCCGCTACTTGCCTGGTTAGCATCTGACCCGCCGGTTTGCGCTGCTCGCTCTTAAACTTTTGGCACTCCTCGCATCGCTTCACATATAGAGCCGCTTCCCGGAACATCCCCGGCCAGTAGTATCTTTGCGCCAACCTCATAACCGTCTTCCTCACGCCTTGATGCCCCGCTGTGGGGGCGTCATGACATTCTTGCAGCACTCTTTTCCGCTGGTGAGTTGGGACGCACAATTTCCAGGGAATGTAGTCTTCGTCGTCCACCCGGTGGCCAAGATTACGGTAAAGCTGCCCGTTTTCCTCAACGTAATCTTTGAACTTCTCTGGATCCTCCTTGATCCTCCCACGCATCCTCGCTATCCATTTGCAAGGGGGATTGGCCTCCATCATTCGCTGGCAGCTTTCCACAGGTTGTCGAGAGAGTGCGTCGGCCACAACATTCAGCTTCCCTCGTCGATAGCGGACGTCGAATTGAAACTGCTGCAGCTCCAATGCCCACCTCGCGATCCTCCCCGTGGGACTCTCTATCGAATTAAGCCACTTCAACGCCAAGTGATCTGTAACTACCTCAAATCGATAGCCCTCGAGGTAGCACCGCATTTTCCTAATCGCCCAGACAATCGCGAGGCACTCCTTTTCTGTAGCTGAATAGTTGAGCTCAGCTTTCAACATCTTCCGGCTAGCGTATGCAATCACCTTCTCCTCGCCTTCGACCTCTTGCGTGAGCACTGCACCCAATCCGTAATCACTGGCATCCGTCTGTAGTACGAATTTCGCCGAAAAATCGGGACACGCCAACACCGGCGCGGTCGTAAGACTCTCCTTCAATTGCTTCAACGATTCCTCTTGCTCGTCGTTCCATTCCCATTTGTTGCCCTTCTTAAGGAGTCTCGTCATTGGTTCTACCATCGATGCAAAGTTCGGCACGAATCGCCTGTACCACGATGCCATTCCCAAACACTGCCGCAATTCCTTGAGAGTCGATGGTGTCGGGAAGCGGTGGATCGCCTCGACCTTTGCGGGATCCGTACGTATCCCTTCTTCACTGATGACATGCCCGAGATAGACCAACCTTTTCCTGAAGAAGCTGCATTTCTTGCGATTTACTCGAAGATTGGCTTTCCTCAATCGGCGAAAAACCTCCCTCAAGTTCTCTAGATGCTGCGCTTTCGTGGCGCCAATCACCACAATGTCGTCTAAGTACGCAAAAGCATGCGGCTCCATGTCCGGTCCTATCACTGTGTCCAACGCCCTCTGGAACGTAGCGCCTGCTGAATGCAAGCCAAATGGCATCACTCGCCATTGGAATAATCCTCTCCCCGGGACCGTGAACGCCGTGCATTCTCTACTATCTGCTGCCATGGGGATCTGCCAATATCCACTCTTCAAATCCAGGGTGGATATGTATCGTGCGTGTCGCAGCCGCTCGAGAATGTGATTGATACGTGGAACTGGGTAGGCGTCTGGGATTGAGTGTGCATTCAGCTGCCTGTAGTCCACACACATACGCCAATCTCCGGTCTTCTTCTTTACCAGAACGATAGGGGCGCTATGCGGACTCCGCGACGGCTCGATGGCTCCAACTCTAATCAATTCCTCTACCTGTTCGTCAATTACTTTCCTCATAGCCGGATTCTTGGGATAATATCTTTGCTTAAGAGGCTTATTATCCCGCATCCTTATGCTATGCTCGGCGATGTTTGACACTCCCTCCAGTCCCTCGAAAAGCGCCAGCTCTGCTTCTAGGAACTCCTTCAGCTCGTCTTCCAGGTCTTCCGGCCACCCTGTGTCGTCGGGGGAAGACTCTGCATTCTCCTCATCCTCTTCTTGGTCCGTCGGGCTCTGCGGTGACCGACTACTCCGAATTTCGTCTACATCCTCCGCCTCCAACCCCACCAACCTAACTTCTGGGGGATGCTCCACTGGCTCGTCCTCCAGATCCTTTGCCCTCGCCAGCCGAGGACACCTCCCGAGTTCTCTTTTCGGGATCGTGCGACATTTCTTGATTGGCTGATCAGGTGGTCCGTCGCCCTGCGACGTGCCCTGCCCATCGATCAGCAATCCTCCGTCCGCCGACGCCGCGCCCCCTCTCTGCGTCGAGGAGCAACGCGGTGTCTCGGGGCCTCTCTCCCTTTCCTCCTCGGGAATACTTGATCGAGCAAGCGATTGCGGCCCTCCAGGCCGACCGCTCTCTTTCGATTCATGTGGCCCGCTTCTCAGGGACGTCTCTTCGTTCGGCTTCTCCTTCATTCTCATGGTGAGCGCTGCATTACCACAACAGATTGTGGTGTCCATAGCGCACAAGAAATCCATCCCCAGGATAAGGTGGTCCAGCATCGCCGGCATGACGAGCAATGTCATCCTTGCAGCCTTTCCCGCGAGACTCACCTCCACACTTATCCTCTTCGTTATCTCCAGCGTGGATCCATCAGCCAACCTAATCCGTGACTGCATCTCCTGGATCTCGCCTCGGATCGCCTGCCTGCGCACACAGTCTTCGCTTATGCAACTGCGTGTGGCTCCAGTGTCGATTGTGGCCGTCATCGCTCGACCCCCAATCACCACCGCCGCGACGATCCTTCCCTCTTCCACCGAAAGTGGATTCTTCGCCTCGTCTTTGCTGTCTAAGCGGCGCCGCCCCGCTCCAGCGGGGGGCGCCCCATTCCGTTTCCCGCGTCGTCGCGCTCGCAGCATTCCCGCGTGCTTTTCCCTTTCCTTCCGCATCGCTGGCAGGACGGTGCGTGCCCGCTTTGACATTCGCGTGCGAAATGACCTACTTGCCCACACCGATAGCAAGTTCGTCGTGTCGCCGTTCCAGACTCGCCCTCCTGCACCATCATACGGTGAACAGCCTCTTGGGATGCCGCCGTGGACGCCATCGCTGCTCCTGCTGCTTGGCCTCTGACTTGGGATCCCGGCGCCTGTGTGCGGAAAGGGTTGTTTGGTCGATTTTCCGCCGGCCTCGACCATGCTATCTTTGTTTTATCTGGCACAGCCTCTCTGCCTTGTTCCCTCCTCTGCCCTTTGACATTCTCATACTCGGCCGCCATCTGCGTGAGTTGCGTCAGCGTGGCAAAGTCATGACGCCTCACGTACAACCGATAGTCCGGGGCAGCGTTCTCATATGCTCGATACAGTTCCTGTGCCGCGCTGTATCGTGCCTGCCGCATCAACAACCTAAGCTCGATTAGGTAGTCCTTGAAACTTTCTCCTTCTCTCTGATGACGCGACCTTATTTGATCCTCCAGGCGTTCGAAGTACTGCGGGGGGAGGAAGAAATCCAAGAATTCCCTCCTGAAATCGACCCACGACGAATCCCTCAAACCGCTGGTCAGGAACCACTTCGCCGCCTTATCCGCGAATACCTCGCTCATCGCTCGTGGCATTTGATCCAATCCAATGCCGTACGTGATCGCTCTCTCTTCCACGATTTCCACGAAGCCCAACGGGTCCGTTCGGCCATCGTACCGCATGCCCCATTTACGAACTTGTTCGGCAACTCCCCCAGGGCGGGGACCTCTCTAATGGGATCGCGGGCGTGGGAACTCGCCGGCCAATCTTCGGAATCGTCGCTAACGCCTCGACTTCTTCCTTCTGTTCTTCACGCCGTCGCGCCGCCGCACCATTCGCCATGGGCACCCTCAGTCTCAGGGACTCTGCTTGGACGGGACCTTGTTCTTGCACTTTTCGTAAATCCGGCTCCGATTTCTGATAAGCTCGGCTGCCCATGCTTGGCGCGTTGCCTCCCGGAGCAGACTCGGACACCTTCGTGAAACGCCTCTCAATGTCGGCCAGTCTCGCTTTGGCCTCTGCCGAATAGTTGCTGCTCTGTATGAACGAAGAGAGCCTTTTCCTTAGATCCTCTACTCGGCCTTCAGCATCCAGGCCGAACTCTCGCGCTATCGCGATCAATTCTTCCTTGCACCTCTGGTAGATCCAGCCGACGCTCAATCCTGGGTTGTGATATTCGGCGTCCTCCATCTCGAATGTGTTTATTTATATATATATATATATATATATATATTTTTTTTTTTTTTCTCTATTGTTATTCTATTTATTTGTTTCTGTCTCTCTCTTTTTTTTTTTTTTTTTTTTTTTTAAATTCTCTTATATATATATACAATTTTGTTAGCTTTTACCATCTTAATCTATCTTGTTTTACTTCTTCTTTTTCTTTATTTCCCTTAATCTGTTTTGTTTTATTTTTCTTTTCTTTATTTCTCTTCTTAATCTATTTTATTTTATTTTGTTTACTTTACTTTTATTTTATTTTATTTTTCTTTACACTACTTTACTTTACTTTACTTTACTTTACTTTACTTTACTTTACTTTACTTTACTTTACTTTACTTTACTTTACTTTACTTTACTTTACTTTACTTTACTTTACTTTACTTTACTTTACTTTACTTTACTTTACTTTACTTTACTTTACTTTACTTTACTTTACTTTACTTTACTTTACTTTACTTTACTTTACTTTACTTTACTTTACTTTACTTTACTTTACTTTACTTTACTTTACTTTACTTTACTTTACTTTACTTTACTTTACTTTACTTTACTTTACTTTACTTTACTTTACTTTACTTTACTTTACTTTACTTTACTTTACTTTACTTTACTTTACTTTACTTTACTTTACTTTACTTTACTTTACTTTACTTTACTTTACTTTACTTTACTTTACTTTACTTTACTTTACTTTACTTTACTTTACTTTACTTTACTTTACTTTACTTTACTTTACTTTACTTTACTTTACTTTACTTTACTTTACTTTACTTTACTTTACTTTTCTTTACTCTACTTTTTATTTTGTTTTATTTTGTTTTAGTTTGTTTTATTTTGTTATATTTTATTTTATTATATTTTGTTTTATTATATTTTATTTTATTATATTTTGTTTTATTATATTTTATTTTGTTATATTTTATTTTGTTATATTTTATTTTGTTATATTTTATTTTGTTATATTTTATTTTATTATATTTTATTTTATTTTATTGGGTCGGATATGCCCTAGGTAGGGTATCGCGAAATCATGCAAGGGGTACATAAACTATAGTAGTCGAGCTGCACAGTGGGCCTCAGGCCGCCAAAACCGGACAAATCTCAGCGAAACACATTTTCGTACCAACACGTCGGATGTACCCTATGCAGAGTGCAGCGAAACCATGTAACGGACAAGTAGCCAAAAATTGACCCTCACTCTCTTTCTCTCGCTCGCCTGTGCGCTCTCATATGCTTATATGCACATAGCGAATAATGGGAGAAACAAAACGCGTATAAATGTGTGCGCGCTCTAACCTGCATACATGTATATATGCTTGCATATGATCACCGACATGCATACAAACAGACATACATATATGCAAATGCGTATACTCATACATATATTAGCGAAAAAGGCATACACAAAATCAATGCGCCAAAACTCGAATTAGACGCGCAATTTGTCTTTTGCCGTTACCGATATACCCCACTTTTCTTCTCTCACTCGCAAGGTATACTCGACTTGCCATTTAGAGAAGATATTCAAACGTCAAAATAGGCCACTACTCGAACACATCACAATATTCTCGTTTCCTCACTTGTATGTACATACCCATATACCATTATATTCCTTTACACACGTACGCTTACATGCACCACATATATGTATTCATTGCAATATACACCCCCATATATGCGCACATTTAAGCACCAACGTTCACTCATGCAATTATACATATATATCTATATATCTAATTACCACCAAAACCAAACATTGAAGCAATGAGGAAATACAAGCAACCAAACGGATATACCGCACAGCGACCGCGCCGTCCAGGGTATAAAGATTCAAAAGCGACGAGAAAAGAAAACCAACGGTAAAACAATTGTGGCGCCGAAAAGTACAGCGCGCGCCAAAATCGTTAAACGCATATGCACATATATATATGTACACTTACAATTTTTTTTTTTTTTTTTTACTTTTCTCGATCAAAATTTTTAAGGTTTTATATATCAAAATATAGCACTTTTATATATTTATTATAATTTCCGCCGTTTCCCCTCGGCCACTTGTAAGGTAGTCAATTTATATACGCCCATATGAAAATGCGCACGTATAAATGTACATACATATATACGTACGCGATCACTATTTTCACGCACTCTATTCTCCTCTTTTCGCTAATCCGCTAATCCGCTATTCCGCCGATACATACTTACACGCCGGCCGTTACAACGGTGCCGGCTAACCCACGCTATAATTTCGGCGCGCTTTCGGTACAGCACGCGCCAAAAAATTAGAATTCGCGAACTCTAGAATGTTCGCGATTTCTCGACTAGACTTATATAGTATGTTATAATTTCGCAATTTTCGCTCGCTAATTGCCGACCATACGATGCACCGCGCACCGCCCTGGAGGTCCCTGCTCGGGCGCCACTTGTAAGGTAGTAATTTTTACAGCTGGGGTAGACACAGTCTACCCAGGGTACTCTCACAAGAAATTTATTTAATTTTGAAATAGTGAGACACCAGGGGGGGGGGGGGGGGGGGAATATCTAACGTTATTGGCCGGGAAACGGGAGAGGGGGGGGGAAATCTAATACGGGGACCGCCACTCACGTGTACCACCTCCTTTTCCTTTCCTCGTCTCTGGGTCTTCTCTTTCCCTCGCTGCCGTCGAACTCTACTCTGGCTGCCGTTTAGTTCAATAAAAATTGTCGATTCACGTTTTCTTCCAAGTTTCTTTAATCTTCTTTCGAGATGCCGCTTACTCTAATCGCGCTTTTACCATTCACCACGCACTTAAAAATTAACTCTTTAAAAAAACAACTTAAATCCGACTTTTTTTACTCCTCGATCACTTTTCAACCAAAACCGACTCGCCAACGACTTGGCAACCACTCGCCAACGACTACTCCAAGACTTGGCAACGACTCGCCCACGACTACCCCAAGACTCAATTCGTCTATCTCTTGCGCTCGCCCAAAGCGCTCAGCGTCGGCGACGCAACTCTCCGCTCACAACTCTCCACGCAGGGTTGCGCCGCCGATCGCCGATAAATCAGCGCTTTAGGCGGCATTTTCAAATATGAATTCAAATCTTAAAAATATACCAAACTGATTTTTACTTAATCCCTAACTACTACGGCTAAATCTTACCAACTACAAAACTAACCCTAATTAAACCTACTTAATTTACTAGCTTAACTCTAAATCTTAATGGCTACAAAATAAACTAAATATTTCATCAAACTAAATATTCAAATAAACTAAATATTTCAAGTTTGTAAATAAACATTTCTTCCATTCTGATGCTGACTGAACATTTCATTAATTCAAATTCGCAAATAAACATTAAACATTTTCTTCATATCAAAACCTCGTGAGGCGGTGATTAGGGAGCCGCCTCACAATAGGTTGCAGAGCACAAGCATTGTGCATTGATTCTGGATATTCGTAGTCTAAAAAATAGAATTTCTTGTCTAGTAATTGTGCGTATCGTTCAGTATTATTTATTTGAGCTTTGAATGCTTTTAGAAAGTTTTGCCCTATTATTGCTGAGAAATTTTCGTGTGGGAAATCTTGTAAGGTTAGTTTTCGGCCGGGGTCAGAGTCTCAGTCTGCCCAGGGTCACAACTTACAAGACATTTGTAAATCACTACGGGACTGTACGTTGTTAGAGAAATAGGAGAGGATGGGGGAGTTATTGCGTGTTAAATGGCCGCGTGGCCCGAACTCGCCGACCACGCCCCCGCACGTTTGCACGTGGGATGGCTGCAGCGATCGAGTGGCGCGATCAAGCGCACTCTAGATTGCTGGGGTCGGGGTTACAAGGGCGTATTACGGGGTATTAGTGGGGCTACTACAATTGGTGGACCGCGGATCGAGGAACGCCCAGCGTTGTCGCCGGCGTTCACTCCAGACCACGCGATTTTATGTGCCAGAGTTTTGGCCGTCTGGCGCACAGGATTGCCTCGTGCTAACCACCAGTTAGTAATGTTAAGATTATTAGCGGGTTATTGTTACCAAATCGACTACGAATGAGAACGCAATCATTTCTAAGTACATTTAACATTTTTATTCCATATTACCTCGTGTTTCCTACCCCTCGTCTATCTGTTTATTATTTCTTTTGATAACGACTGTTCGCGTTGAGCGCTCAAAACTTACTCACTACAAACTCCAGTAAACTCGACAGCTATAATGCAAAATGTAAGGTGGGCAAAAGGCCGCCTTACACCCCCCCCTTACTTCGACAGAGCGACTGTTACGCCCCCCGACGAATTGATGGTCACCGTGTATGACCGTTCCCCCGCCGCAACCCGGAAACGGGTTCTCCTGTGCTGCCGTCTGCGTGTTTCCACCTCCCGCCTCAGGAGTTGGATTACTTCCTCACTCAGCTCGGCACCAGCAGGGCGTATCCTCCAGTTGACGGGGATCAGCGGCAACATCCTCAACGCTTCCACGTCCTCTGCGCCCAGCGCGTCCTCTAGGCTCACCTCCCATCCGTCCAGTAGCTCCGCCATGTCCGCCAATAGACGCCTCTCCTCACTCTCCTCCGTCGGCTCGTCTCGACGTTGGTCGCGTTCCCGGCCGCTCCCAGCCTGGCTGCGCTCTCTGCGCTGCCGACGCGCGGATGGGCCCTCGGCGCCGTCCGTTAGATTCCTTTGACTGGCCGGGGCGCGGGTGTCCGGTTCGCGCGCGGGCTCTGGTCGTCCTCTTCGCCGTCGCCGGCGACGCTTACGCCTGGACGCCTGACCTTGATCTGCCGGGCGTTCTGCGCTGGACTGCGACGAGCATGACAGGCGCCGGTTTTCGACCGTGCCCGGCGTATATCGCAACGTGACCCTGGCGGCTGGTTCCGGCGGCTGGTCCCTCTCAACGTCGGCGTCAGTTCGGCGTTGGGGAACGGGGTCTGTGGCGGTGTCCTCCTCGGGATTCGCATCTTCCACTCGGACTTCCTCGTCGAAACTCCTCGACGCGCTCAGCTGCTCTGCTTCCGCTTCTTCCCGCGCCGCGGTCTCCGGGATGGGGTCCTCGACGGAGGGACAATGCTCCCTACCGCCTTCCCACCCCCGTGACGGGGATCCATCATCTAGCCCTCGAGGAATGGGGCTCGCAACGCCGCCTTCCTCGGGACTCGCATCCTCGGCCTCGAACTCTTCGCCGAAACTTATCGACACCTCACTGTGCCCTTCCTCCACTTCGTCCCACGCCGCGGTCTCCGGGGTGGGGTCCTCGACGGAGGGACAATGCTCCCTGCCGCCTTCCCACCCCCGTGACGGGGATCCGCTGTCCATTTCTCCCGGTGGGAACTCCTCATCTTCGCTCGCCGTCCACGGCGTCGGCGTCGCCCACCTCGACGGGGCTCCGTCCTCTGCACATCTCCGTGCGTCCGACTTCGGGCTGCCCGGTGAGCGGGGCGGAGATGGCGGCTCCTCCACGAGTGGTGGCGTGGTGCCCCCCCTAGGCACCCGGATATACACCGTCGTGTATCTGGCCTGCACCAGTTGGATAAGGCCGTCCATCCTAGTTGCCACGTTCACCGTCGAGCGGAGGACCGTATGTACACGCCGGGGCGGCGCCCGCTCCTCTTGGCGACGGTAGTACTCCCTACCGAGCCTCGGGTCCCTCGATCGACTCCGCGTCTCCTCCCTGGAGAACGGCTCCGTGCTATCGCTACTCACGTCTTCAACTCGGGCTGAGCCTTCGTCGTCACTGCTAATCTCAATGACCTCCTCCATATTGTTGCTTCCCTGTAAGTTTAGATTCTTTAGTCTTCTGTTTTACTCGTGTTAATGACCGAAATGGCCCTCTAACTACTGCATTAGTGTTAGCGTTAATAAGGGGCTCTACGGGGAAGTTAGTGATTGATGAGATGTGTAGATCTGCCAATGCCTTTGGTTGTCTTCGCCGGGTACAGCGGGGTTCGCTCCTCGTCCCCCGCTTCCCCAGTCTCGTTCTCCGGGACCGTGTCGCTTTCTTCGTCTTCTTGATGGAATGGCTTCAGCTGCGCAATGTTGGCCACCCTCCTCTTACGTTCGCCCTCCTTCGTCAGGCGTACCACGTTGGGGGACAGGAACTTAACGACCTTGTAAGGGCCGTCAAATTTGGGCGCTAGTTTCGCCGCGAATCCTTCCGCCGCGTTCGACAATTGATGTTGTCGCAATAGTACCGCCGAACCCAACGCTGGTCTCCAGTCACGCCGTCTCAAGTTATAGTGCCTGCCTTGATCCTTTGATGCTCGCTGCAAGTTACTGCGCACTATGTCAAAAATCTCCTTCATTTTGACTCCTTTGGCCTCGGGTCGGGTCTCTCTAGTCGCCGAACCGGGAGTGACTTCGTCGTATAAAGCGGCGGGTAGGCGTGGCTCCCGCCCTAACGTCAGAAATGCTGGAGTGAAGCCCGTGGAGTCGGCCACGCTCGAGTTGACTGCTAGCGTTATCTCCGGTAACAGCTCGTCCCAAGAGCTCTGGTGGCCTTCGATATACTGAGCTATCATAGTCTTCACCGTGCGATTTGTTCTCTCCGTCGGGTTCTCCTGCGGCATATACGGCGCCGTGTACTGGAGTGTCACCCCCAAGGATTCCATAAACGCCTTGAAACTTCTGCTTGTAAATTGTACGCCGTTGTCGCAAACGAATGTCCTGGGCACTCCAAATCGGCTGAGTATGCGTTCCCGGAACGCCAGTTGCAGCTGAGCGGTAGTCGCTTTCCTCAATGGCACCAGCTCCACCCATTTGGCAAAAGCGTCGTGGAACACCAACAACATTGTGTTCCCACGTTTGGAACGAGGTAAAGGTCCCACGAAGTCTGCGCACAAGACCGCCATCGGCTCCGCCACCTGTCTGGTGAGCATATGCCCGGCCGGCTTTTGTTGCACGCATTTAAATCTTTGGCACGCCTCGCAACACTTCACGTACTTGGCGGCGTCTCTGAACATGCCCGGCCAATAGTACCTTTGCGCAAGTCGTGCCGCTGTCTTCCTCACTCCTTGATGTCCGGCCGTGGGAGCGTCGTGGCACTCCCTCATCACTCTGCCCCTCAAACTGCTTGGGACGCAGAGCTTCCATGGGATGAAATCTTCTTCGTCTATCCGATGGCCTATATTCCGATACAACTGTCCGTTCTCTTCCACATAGTCCTGGAACTTCTCAGGCTCCTTTGCAATCCTTTCACGCATCCTTGCTATCCACCAGCAAGGAGGATTTTCTTCCACGGCCTGCTCGCAACTGTCCATGGGCTGCCGGGACAATGCGTCGGCCACTACGTTTAAACTCCCTCGACGATAACGTATGTCGAACTGATATTGCTGCAACTCTAGCGCCCAACGAGCGATCCGGCCCGTGGGACTTTCTATGGAGTTGAGCCATTTCAGCGCTAGGTGATCCGTGACGACGTCGAATCTGTAACCCTCCAGGTAGCATCGCATCTTTCGGATCGCCCAAACGATTACGAGGCACTCCTTCTCCGTTGCCGAGTAATTTAGCTCCGCCTTCAGTAACTTCCGGCTGGCGTATGCTATCACTTGCTCCTGCCCCTCGACTTCTTGCGTCAGCACTGCGCCGAGGCCGTAGTCGCTGGCGTCGGTCTGCAGCACGAATTTGGCCGAGAAGTCGGGACAGGCCAGAATAGGCGCGGTTGTCAAACTCTCCTTAAGTTTCTGCAACGCCTCCTCCTGCTCCTCACTCCAGACCCACTTCTGGCCCTTCTTTAACAGCTTCGTCATCGGTTGTACCAGTGACGCGAAATTTGGTACAAAGCGTCGATACCATGATGCCATTCCTAGGCATTGCCGCAGCTCCTTGAGATTCGAAGGCGATGGGAGGCTCTGGATCGCCTCGACCTTCGCGGGATCAGTGCAAATCCCCTCTCCGCTTATCACATGGCCAAGGTACGCCAACTTCTCTCGAAAGAAGCTACATTTCTTTCTGTTGAGTCTGAGATTGGCCTTTCGCAACCGCCGGAAAACTTCCTTCAGGTTAGCCACGTGTTGCTCCTTCGTCGCTCCGACGACCACTATATCGTCGAGATATGCAAACGCGTGAGGCTCCATGTCGGGTCCGATGACTGTGTCCAATGCCCTCTGGAATGTCGCCCCCGCCAATGCAAACCGAATGGCATCACCCGCCATTGGAACAATCCTCTGCCTGGCACGGTGAACGCCGTGTACTCCCTGCTATCCGCCGCCATTGGGATCTGCCAGTAACCGCTCTTTAGATCCAGCGTAGATATAAATCGTGCGTGTCGTAACTTCTCCAAAATGTGAAGAATCCGTGGAACAGGGTACGCATCCGGGATTGAGTTAGCGTTGAGCTGCCGATAATCTACGCACATGCGCCAATCCCCAGTCTTTTTCTTGACTAAGACTATGGGTGCGCTGTGTGGGCTCTTCGACGGTTCAATCGCTCCAGCTTGAAGCAGCTCGTCCACCTGTTCATTGATCACCTTTTGCATAGCCGGATTTTTAGGGTAGTACCTTTGCTTCAAAGGCTTGTCGTCCTTCATCCGGATGCTGTGCTCAGCGATGTGCGTCACGCCTTCGAGGCCCTCGAACAATGCCAACTCTGCCTCGAGGAACTCCTGCACTTCTTTCTCTAGCTCATCCGGCCACTCCTTGCTATTGGGCGCGGATCGTTCATGTCCTCCATATTCGCTCTCTGCTGCTTCTCCTGTCGGTGGGCCACCCTCGGGCTCACCTTCCCTCTCTAATTCGACTGATTTAAACTCCGGCGACCGCTCCTCGGGTCCGCTCCTCAAGTCCTCGCTCTGCTTCGCAGCTCTCGCGGGAGGCCCAGCTCCCCTTTTGTCTTCAATTCTCTCGCTTCTTTCCTTTCTGTTTCTCCTTGTCGCTGGGAGACTCCCTCTAAGTTTCTCCTCCGGCGTTCCCTTTTCCATTCCTTTCCTTTTGTCTCTGTTCTCGTCGGGCAGTGTGCCTTGGCTCGACGCTTGCTGGACGCCGATCGTTGACACTGCGATTACCGACTTTGGGCCCTCTTTTGGCGTTGCGGCCTCGTGCAACGCCTCCGAGCCCAACTCCTTCACTCCCTCGACGAGCTGGCGTTGCTCTCCAAGACTGCTGTTGCCTTTCTCCACTCGTCGTCCACTTGATGGCGATGCGCCTTCTCCCACGTCGTCTACCATCCTCATCTCGAGCTCCGCGTTGCCGCAACGCACCGTGGTGCCGATGGCGCATAGGAAGTCCATGCCGAGGATGACATGGTCTAGCATGGTCGGCATTATCAGCAAGTTTGCTTCCGCCGTTTTCCCTGCCAGGCTCACGTCTGTCCTCACCATCTCCGTCACGTTCAGTGCTGATCCGTCGGCCAATCTGATCCGCGACTCAACCTGGCAACGCTCGCCTCCTATCGTCCGTCGGCGCACGCAGTCCTCACTGACAAAACTGCGTGTGGCTCCAGTGTCGATCGTGGCGGTCATCCTTTGACCCCCGACCGTCACCGACGCGACGATCTTCCACTCCTTTACTTGGAGCGGGTTCCTCTCCTCATCCTCCGTGTTTAATTGGCGCCGCTCCGCTCTCTTGGAGGGCGCCCTTGGCCGTTTCCCGAGCTGTCTCGTTCGCAGCACTCCCTCGCAGTCCGGCCTCGCTGCCCGCAACGCCAGCAGAACAACACTGGCGCGTTAGGACATTCTCGCGCGAAGTGTCCAGGTTGTGCGCATCGATAACAGACCCGACTTGGCCTGGGTCCAGCATCCTGTGCCATCATCCGGCTAGTTGCCTCCGCCGACTGCGTCGCCACCGGCGTCTCCGTCCGCCCCTCGACTTGTCCTCCAGATCGGGGAACAGATGTCTTTGCGCGGAAAGGATTATTCTGCCGCACCTCCACTGGCTTTTGCCAGCTGGTCTCCACCGTAGCCTTCCTTCCTTGTTCTCTCTGTTGACCCCTCACGTTCTCGAACTCCGCGGCCATCTGGGTCAGCTGCGTTAGAGACGAGAAGTCGTGCCTCCGTACGTACAGTCGGTATTCCGGGGATGCGTTCTCGTAGGCCCTATTCAATTCTTGGGCCGGGCTGTATCTAGCCTGACGCATCAATAGGCGTAACTCGATCAAGTAATCCTTGAAGGGTTCGCCTTCCCGCTGCCGCCGCGCTCGAATCTGGTCCTCCAAACGCTCGAGGTATTGGGGAGGTAAGAAGAAGTCCAAGAACTCCTTCTTAAATTCCAACCAGGGCACATCTCTTAGCCCGCTGGTCAGAAACCACTTGGCCGCCTTGTCTACCAACACCTCGCTTAGTGCCCTCGGCATCCTGTCCAGCTCGATCCCATACGTTATGGCTCGCTCTTCCAGGATCTCGATGAAACCGAGGGGATCCGATCGACCGTCGTACTTCATTCCCCACTTCCTGACTTGCTCGGCGATATTCCACGGCGGGCGCCTCTCCGGCGGCGGTGATAAAGTCCGACGCTCAACACTCATCTCGCCTCCATTGCCAGATCCCTTCGACTTTTCGTCCCTCCGGCTTGCAGCCATGCTGCCCGCCGTCGGTACGCTAAGCCTCAGCGGTGCCGTCGAAGTAGAACCGCTCTCCTGGATCTTTCTTAGGTCGGGCTCTGACTTTTGGTATGCGCGGCTGCCCATGCTCGACATCGCGCCTCCCGAAGAGAAACGTGCTTCCCATTCAGTCAGCCGCCCCTTGACTTCCGCCGAATAGCCACCGCCCTGGATGTAGGACGACAATCTCTTTCTTAAATCCTCGACGCGTCCCTCGTCGTCAAGGCCGAGATCTCGTGCAACCGCTATCAGTTCCTCTTTGCAGCGCTGGTAAACCCAGCCAACGCTTAATCCCGAAATGTGTGGTGTCGCTCCATCCATTATTTACTAAAATTTTCTTTCCTTCTTTATCCTTCTCTTTTTTTTTTCTTTTTTTTTTTTTTTTTTTTTTTTTTTAACCTTTCTTTATTATTATATATTTGTTTATCTATTTTTATTTTTTTTTATTTTTTTTTTTTTTTTTTTTTTTTTTTTTTTTTTTCCCAATTTCCTTATGTTATACAATTCTGTTTGCCTTAATCTATCTTATGTTACACTTATTCTAGTTTTGGTTTACTTTTCTTTATTCGTCTTAATTTATTTTATTCTCCCTTATCTTGTCCTTCTCAATGTACTCCCTTTTATTTCGTTTCCTTTATATTTCTCTATTTACTTTATTTCTCTTTCTTCGCCTCTCTCGGTTCGCTTTATTTTTATTTCGCTTTCTTTATTATTCTTAATCTCTCTTGCTTTATTTCGCTTTTCTTTATTTCTCTTAATCTATTTTGTTTTTATTTTCGTTCTCTTCATTTCTCTTAACCTATTTTATTTTATTTTCTTTATTTCTCTTCTTAATCTAATTTATTTTATTTATTTATTTTATTTTTTTTTTTTTTTTTTGTCTTCTTTATTGCTCTTAATCTATTTTATTTTATTTCTCTTTATTTCTCTTAATATACTTTATTTTATTTCGTTTTCTTTACCTTTGCTTTATTTATATTCATTTATTCCCCTTTTTTTTTTCTTATCTTTCGCTTTCCGTTTTCCCGATTTCTTTTATTTCCTCTCTGCTTATTTCGTTCTACCTTTTCTCATCTACTTCACCTTGTTCCTCCTTACGCCTAGTACAACTCACTTCGTTTCATCTCACTTCATGACCTACTTTTGACCCCACTGGGTTTCATCTCTCTTCGTTTCACTTCTCACCGACCCGATTGTCATGCACTCTAACCTTATCCCATTTATTTATTGTTTACTCATGAATTATTTATTTATTCATTTGTTATTAATTATTATTAATTTATTCATTCGTTTATTTTTATAATTTTCCTTTATTTATAACTTTTATTTATTTACAGCTTTTATTTATTTATAATTTTTTTATTTATTTATAACTTTTATTTATTAATAATTTTTATTGATTTATAATTTTTACTTATTAATAATTTTTATTTATTTAAAATTTTTATTTATTCAAAAATTTTATTTATTTATAACTTTTATTTATTAATAATTTTTATTTATTTATAATTTTTATTTATTAATAATTTTTTTTTTTTATTTATTTATAATTTTTATTTATTAATAATTTTTTTTTATTTATTTATAATTTTTATTTATTAATAATTTTTTATTTGTTTAAAACTTTTTATTTGTTTACAATTTTAATTTATTTGATATTTATTTATTGTTATTCATTTAATATTTATTTATTTATTTATTATTACTTATTTAAGTATCACTTATTATTTGTTCACTATTCACTTCATTTTATATCGGCTTCGGCCCACTGTCCACTCTCGTTTTCAACTATTAGCCTCGTGTCATATGCGCATAATCACCCATGCATTCTCTTTCACATGCAAGCTCATATATCCCAAAATTCACCCAGTGTCATATGCGCACAATCACACGCCTACGCTTGCCCAATCACTCTCTCTCTCTCTATTGATCTATTCTCGCATACATATATATGCATTTGTGCTCGCTTTCTCACTTGCACCTATGCATATATACACATGCGCGCTTGCCCTTTCGCCTATGCACAAAATTCTTCACTCTCTCGCCGAATACTCTTCACTATGCATATGTATGTATGCATGTATATATATATACATACATATATATGTGCGCTTCATCGAACACTTTACTATTTACTCTTTCCATGCCAGTTTTATATGCCTGTATATGTGCATATGCATATACATATATACACATCTATGCACGCTTACATATGCGTGCGCTAATACCCTTCACAATTTAACTTCCCTTTCACTTACTCTCGTTTTATCTTCTTACCACCTCTCTTCGGTCGCTTTTTCCCCTCTCGCTGGATTTCGGCGACGTTCGCTATGCTGCCCCCGCGCGTGCATATGCTTAGGCATATGCGTCTTCGATTTACGCTTCTGCGTAATATTTGCGCGCGCACTGTACTTTTTATTCTTTTCACTCGACGCTTCTCGAAATTTTTTCCCCGACCCCGTGGTCGTCGTAAGGCATATTCGCTTTGAATTTTCACGCTTTTCGCGAATATTCTTAGTTTTTTGTCACTCTCACATGCACACTACCCTATCCATATTAACCGCCACCAACAATTTTGCCATCACCTCTATTTGGGCATGCCGGCGGGATTTTACGCCGCCCGCATACCGCACTCTCTCTAGCTCCGCCGTCCCTGCTCGGGCGCCACTTGTAAGGTTAGTTTTCGGCCGGGGTCAGAGTCTCAGTCTGCCCAGGGTCACAACTTACAAGACATTTGTAAATCACTACGGGACTGTACGTTGTTAGAGAAATAGGAGAGGATGGGGGAGTTATTGCGTGTTAAATGGCCGCGTGGCCCGAACTCGCCGACCACGCCCCCGCACGTTTGCACGTGGGATGGCTGCAGCGATCGAGTGGCGCGATCAAGCGCACTCTAGATTGCTGGGGTCGGGGTTACAAGGGCGTATTACGGGGTATTAGTGGGGCTACTACAATTGGTGGACCGCGGATCGAGGAACGCCCAGCGTTGTCGCCGGCGTTCACTCCAGACCACGCGATTTTATGTGCCAGAGTTTTGGCCGTCTGGCGCACAGGATTGCCTCGTGCTAACCACCAGTTAGTAATGTTAAGATTATTAGCGGGTTATTGTTACCAAATCGACTACGAATGAGAACGCAATCATTTCTAAGTACATTTAACATTTTTATTCCATATTACCTCGTGTTTCCTACCCCTCGTCTATCTGTTTATTATTTCTTTTGATAACGACTGTTCGCGTTGAGCGCTCAAAACTTACTCACTACAAACTCCAGTAAACTCGACAGCTATAATGCAAAATGTAAGGTGGGCAAAAGGCCGCCTTACAATCTATAAGTTTCCACTGAAGTGTTCCTAAGTAGGGAATTTCTTTGGGGAAAGGTGTGGTTACGGCGTATTTTACAATATTAACACCGTTAAGGGTATTGTAAGAACAAGGTCTGGTGAGTTCAATTTTTGGGTACTGTTGCTCAAGAACTTTTGATTTTAAGATGCTTGTCGTTGCACCAGTGTCGACTAAGCATCTGATTTCCTCCTTCCCTATTGTCCACGTTATTATGGGTAAGTTTGCCCTAGGCAAGGTATCAAAAAATTTACTTCTTCTGCCTGATTTTCTTCCAAAGTTCCGATTTCCATAGGAGTGGAATCGTTCCTTTGGGTATCAACGCTCATATGAGACATTCTTGTTTGTCTTGAGCCATTGTTTTTGTTGTTATAATTTGGTCTAGGATTTTGGTTTTGGTTGGGTTGTGGTCTGTTATCTGGCTGTTGATTTGTTTGACCAGTGCACTGCAGTGTTCTTGTTGTTATTAAGGGGTTGGTATTAGTGTTAGTGTTAGTGTTAGTTCTTGTGTTAATATTAGTGTTAGCGTTATTTTGCTTCTGGTGAGTGTTGTTAATTGTTTTTCTATATCTCTGTGATATAGCCCTGGGATCATCTAGTGCTTTAATGTTTGAATATTTTGTTTGTAGAGCATGCATAGAAATTCCTTGATCGACATGAATTCTGAATGGGGTGTCTATTTTGTTTATTAATATATTAATAGAGATTAAATCTCTATCTACTTTATCATTTTCATATATTGTAGGTTTTAGTTCATCAAACATGTATATTTTATTTATTTCACATTTTGCTTTTTCGAATTCTAAGAACAGCTCTCTTAAACTACTTACTTTAATGAATCTGCATCTGTCGTACACATCCTCGTAAGTCGTCTTCGGCCGCATTTGCTCCATTAGTTTCGTCTTCATCTGCTCCCAAGTTGGTTCCATCCCCAACTGTCTGATGTAGTCTGCTGCTGCTCCCGAGACCTTTTCGTTGGCGACGATGCTGGTGCCGAATTGAATTAACAGCTCGTTTCCCTGGCATAGCGTTATAAGGAATTCAACGGATCTGATGAAGGCCAACACATCATGTTGATCATCCAGTTGTCGTAGCTGGCGAAATTGCTGAATAATATCTTTGTTCGACAACCACTGGTTTGGTTGTTGTTGTTGTTGTTGTTGTCGGAGTTGGTTTAGCGCTGCTTCTTGCTGGAGTATGACTCCTCTTAAATTTTGAAGTTCTTCTTCCATAAATGTACTTTCGATTCTACGATTTTCGTCGAATTTGTGGATAATGTTTTTGTTCTTTGAGTACCTTGGGTACATAAAATTTTCACTTTGTTGAGTTAGTTGTTAACTAACGAATCAGTTTACTGTTGCGGTTTTATTTATTTTTGTTTATGCGGATTGACTTTGATTAAACAGAACGCACTTTTTGTTTATGCGGATTAACTTTGGTTAAACAGAACGCACTTGCTCGGATTCGGCTGCGCCAGTTATAGTCTTACACTATACTTTATATATCTTTAGATACACAAGCACAATAAAACTGTTAATCACTGAAACAAAACTGTCTTTAGATGTTTATATACGTTAAGTGATAGTTCAATAAAAACACACTTAATATCTTTAGATATTATAATTCTTGCTTTATTGATAATAAGAACTTCTGTTCTGTTCGGAATGAATCTTAAGACTAACTGTAAAGTATTTTTTGGCATATGCAAATGCCTGTTTATATATATATATGTTGTTTTGTTTTATATATACGTTGCTTACATTTGTTGTTGCTAGCTGGGCATTTACAACGGAAGCTTTGGTAATTTGATCTCTTTTTAAATATTTCTGCATGATTATACTGATCTGGTCATTATTGTCATTCCCATGCACAAGTGCAATTGGTTGTGCAATTTGCATGAGCGTATTTGGTTGCATTGGTTGCATAACTCGCATGCATGCAGTGTGGGCTTACTATGGGAATTTAATTGTTTAATAACTTTCTGTGGACGTACGTCCTTCATAAAACTTTTAGATTGTATTTATATCATTACTATGCGTGTATATGTCGAAACTCAAGTCTCTAGTATTTGAAATACGCCTTTTACAAACTTATTGGTGAGGGGGTGGATATAGGGGTGGGGGGTGAAATTGAACAAAAATCGAAAATCTTTAACGTACATATCAATATACATTTAGAATTTGGATAATCTATCTTTAAAGATGTAAGAAATATATTTTAATAATTAACTTTCGATAAGGTTTTTTATCGATAACATAATAACGGGATGTTTTATCGATTTTTGGTGATAAACTCGATATCCGCGCTGTATATACGGTCATTTAAAAACAAGTAAGAATGCTGCAGACGGGCTTTACCGACTGCGGAATACGCATTCACATCTTATCAGTAGTCAATAAGTTTAGTTCTAATACAGTAGAAAATGCAGCTTTTTGCGATTTGCCACGCCCCTACTGCGCGTAGACACTTCATTTTTGGCCAGTTTTTAGAACGATCTAACAATAACCTAATTGCAAAATTTAAATGCCTACGCTCGAAAAATGGGAAAATTGCAGGCTATTTTTCGATATGCCACGCCCCTAAAAAGGCGTAATAATTATTTTTGGGGCATCAATAGAGAAAGTAAGTAACAGTAACTCAACTATCCAAATTTGAAGTTTGTAGCTCTTATACTTTAGGAGATATCAAGTTTTGCGGTTTGCCACGCCCCCTTTGGACGGAGATTTGTCCACTATAGCTAGTTGGACTTGGGTAATTGACGTGGATCCACACACCAAATTTCAGCTATCTAGCTCTTCAACTAACATGGATCCTGGTATATCGGAAAATGCATTTTCCGATTTGCCACACCCCTAGTAGGCGGATCGGGAAAATTTTAACATTTTATAAATTGGAGATATACACGAGTATGTGTTCCAAATTTCAAGTCTCTAGCTTCAATATCGCTGAAATGAGCTGCGTTCATACGGAGAGACGGACGGACCAACAGACGGAAAGACGGACAGCAAGATGTACATTGCACAAAACCAATATACTGTGAGGAGCAATATAGGTATGCACGTATGAATGTATATGAACGTACGTATTTGCTGTGCGTTTATATGCATATACGTGCATATACATGTTGCTCCACACAGCGACGCGAATACTGTAGGAGCGACTCTCGCCACTGGAATGGGGTCAAAGTCCGAATAGAGTCGGTCTCTTTCGCTCCTACAGATTCAGCAATGGGTTCGCGTCGCACGCACGACGATCATCGGTGGCCGTTAGCCGAGGTACCGTTCGGCCCGGGTGATAGTAGTGGACACTTTCACTCGTAGGACGCCAACGGTACTTCGGCCAATGAGAGGCGGCCACGTGATTTGGCGGGAAAGTGGCGTCACCCAGATCACGCCACTTTACCGTTTTCATGGGCACGAGTGGCAGAAAGGCCCCGCTCCAGAGCCAAACAGGCCCCGTTACCACACGAAGCAGGGCCTGTGGCTGAGTATAAAAGGCCACCAGCAGCTCCATACGAAAACTATACTGGAGAGAAGATATAAATTGAAAAGTCGAAGTGCGTAAGAAAGTGCCAAAAGTCAAGTGAAAGTCAACGCGAGTGGTAAAGTAGGTCTCCGAGGACATCGTGGGAACAGCAAGGACATCGTGGGAACAGCAAGGACATCCAGAGGGAATCCTTGCGGATCATCAGCGACACCGATCAGGACATTGGTGCATATCAGCGGCTTAAGCGAGGCCTGCACATCTGAGTAAGTTCACGAAGCCGTGCGCAAGAGAAGTAGTTGTGAGTGAAACTAAGCTATTGTTGTGCTATATATATATATATAGCTGAGCGAACCGCCAGAGTTTACAGATCCAAATCCTGGCGTTTCTCGAATCCTGACGGCGAACTAGCGTGTTTTAGCACAAGCTCTCCCAGACGGAGTGCGTTGAACCAGCGCTCAGTAGGTGTGCTTCGCTAAAGCAAACCAGTGGCAGCATAAATTTAAGTGACGTGTTCATTTAAAAACTTATTTAAGATAATATACATTTACGCTATAAAACCTAATTCACAAGTGACTAATTAATATCGCAGGGGCTTCAACAAATACATTTGTTGGCACGAATCCACAGTCAGCTGAAACTAGCCCAGCTTAGACTCGGGACAAAGCGAAGGTTCGTTACAACTGGCGCCCAACGTGGGGCCCTGCGATAAAAGAGTAGCGAATATTTGTGAACATATTGCAGCGTGGGTATATAATCTGAAAAAGGATGAAGTGCTGCGTTACGGCGACGAGTTCGGAATGAGCTTGTCAGGCACACTGGACGTTATGCGGCGGCAGTTCGGCGAGTGGGTTGAGAGGAATGAAGGAAGCATTCCTTACTGAGGATTGCCGAGCTGGGCCGACTGCATGGACGCCGTGCCTCATTGAGAGATGAGGCAACGACCGCCGTCGATTTGGAGGAGGAGCTTGTGCATGTGGCGCGGCTGTGTGTGCCCTCCTCGATCTACGTCTGGATCTACGTCCAGGTGAGATGAGAGCCACATCCATCCCGCAAGGGAGGACACGACAGCACCGCTCAGGAATATCCAAAGGTGGCCAAGTGAGGGAGTGGAGCTTTCGCTTTGATGGTACCACAAAGTCTTTGGAGTTCTTGGAGCAGGTGGAGTGGTCCGCTGACACATAAGGCCTGGATCTGGACATGATCCCGAGAGCGATGCCAGAGCTGCTGAAAGGCATGGCCCTGAAATTGTACGTGGCCAACAACCGGCACTGGATGGCGTGGGTGACATTCGTGCGCAGCTTCCAGGAGTTTTTCTTGCCCAGAAGATATCTGGAGAAGCTGGAGGATGACGTCAAACGCCGGAGGCAAGTGGTAGATGAGAGCTTCAAGGTCTACATGGTGGAGATGCAGACTCTCATGCGGCCTCTGCGCTATAGAGCGGACCGCGAAATGAAGCTCATCTACAACAACAGCTTGCCCGATCTCCGTGCGTACGCCCGGCCGTATCAATTCCACAATCTAGTGGAATTGATGCACCTGGCAGATGAGTTCGCGGAGCTGGAGAGGGACCGCGAGAGATTGCGGCAACAGCCACGGCCTGGCCGGTCACAACTGATGGCCATGGATGACGCTGGAGGCGGCGTGGAGTATCGCTGCATGGAGGATGAGGCGAAGCCTTCTCCTGCGCCGAGGAAAGGCGCAACGGAGCAAGGACACACATCCCGAATACAGCCAGGGCCTGCCGAGTGTGTGGCCAGGAGGGGCACCGCGCTTTTACGTGCCGCAACAAGGCACTGGATTTCTGTTGGCAGTGCGGGCGCATTGGAGTGAAGACGTTTGCCTGTTGCCAGTCGGGAAACGAACAGCGGCACCCGCCATCCAGGGGCGAGCGGGAGTAGCGGCCAGGAGCCCCCAGGCGCTAGTGGGCCGCCTTCAGGATAAAGGCAGCCAGATGTCAGCGATCGAGGCCATTGGAGCCACTCAACAAAGAGCTACGATCGACACGGGAGTCACAAGCAGCTTTATCAGCGAAAAGCTTGCTGACAGGCTCAGAGGAGTGGGCGTGGTGCGTGCTACACGGCGGCGCATACGTTTAGCGGACGGCAGTTGCAGTCGGGTGGACTCGAAACTGGAGACGACGATCAGCCTGGGGAATCAGCAAATCCAGATCCCGTTGCTGATTCTACCAGGAGTGTTCGACGATCTAGTGCTGGGCTAGGATTTCTTGGCCTGTATGGGCACCACACTGGAGTGCGGTGGCTTGATACTGAAGATCGAGCCAAGAATACCACAGTCGAGCGGACAGCCGGAGGAGAAGCTATCCGTGACTGTGGCCAGCGTGGAGGCGAGCCCAGGGACACCAGTGGAGGCGAACATGGAACAGCCAACGCCTATGCACAAAGACCCAGAGGTGGACGCTTTTCTGAGGCATGAACTGGAGAAGTTCCAGCATGTGAAAGGCACCACCAGGATCACGGAGTACCGGATCAGGATGCAGGACAACAGGCCCATAAAGCAGCGTTACTTCCCCACAAATCCAAAAATTCAGGCGGAGATCAACCTGCAGGTGGACGAGCTGCTGGCCAAAGGCTGCATCGAGCCTTCGAAGAGCCCACATAGCGCGCCGATTGTCATGGTTCGCAAGAAGAATGGGAAGTGGCGGCTATGTGTGGATTTTCGACAGCTAAACAGCAGTTCCATCAGAGATGCATACCCTTTGCCGCGTGTGCATCACATTTTGGATCAGCTGCGAGAGGCGCGCTACATCAGCAGCCTGGATTTGAAGGATGGGTATTGGCAGATACCCATGGAGAAGGCCAGCAGACCACTGACGGCATTCACGGTGCCAGGAAAGGGGCTTTATCAGTGGAAAGTGATGGCGTTTGGACTCCATTCTGCGCCGGCAACGTTTCAGGGAGCTCTGGACCAAGTTATCGGCCCAGAAATTATGCCCCATGCCTTTGCCTACCTGGACGACATCATCGTAATCGGCCGAACGCGACAGGAGCATATGAACAACCTACGAGAGGTGTTCCGGCGACTGCGGGCAGCCAACTTGAAAATCAACATCGACAAGTGCGATTTTTTCAAGAAAGAGCTAAAGTATCTGGGTCACAAAGTCACGGAGGATGGCATTTGCACGGATCCAGAGAAGGTGGCCGTTATCGCCGAGCTGAAGCCACCCACAAACGTAAAAGAATTACGCCAATACGTGGGCGTGGCTTCATGGTACCGCCGCTTCGTGCCAGATTTTGCAGCCACAGTGCATCCGCTATATGCACTGCTCAAAAAGGGCACGAAGTGGCAGTGGACGGAGGAGCGGCAAAGAGCGTTTGAGACGGTAAAGGCCAAATTGACGGAGTCACCGGTGCTGGCGTGCCCTGATTTCTCGAAGCTATTTTGCTTGCAAACGGACGCAAGCAATTATGGGCTTGGGGCAATCCTGACGCAGACCTCGGAGGACGGAGAGCGCGTCATTTCTTATGCCAGCCGGACACTGAACAGTGCTGAAAAGAACTATTCAGCTACTGAAAAAGAGTGTCTGGCTATAATCTGGGGCATACGGAAGCTCAGGCGTGGAAGGCTACAAATTCGTAGTGGTCACTGACCATATGACGCTGAAGTGGATCAATTCAATTGAGAGCCCAACGGGAAGGATTGCCAGATGGGCATTGGAGCTGCAGCAGTACGACTTCGAGAGTCGCTACACGAAGGGTAAGCAGAATGTGGTAGCAGATGCGCTCTCACGCGAGAAGAGGCGTTCGTTGACCCACTACCGAGATCAAAGCATGGGAACACTATGCTTCTGGTTTTCATAGATCGCTTTTCTAAATGGACGCAGATGGTGCCGCTGCGGAGCGCGAATAGCGCGGCTCTCCAAAAGGCATTTCGAGAGCGGATCTTGGCGCGGTTCGGCACGCCAAAGGTGCTCATTACTGATAATGGCTCCCAATTCACCAGTCGGGCATTCAAGGTGTTTCTGGGAGAGCTTGAGAGGGCCAACAGGACAGTAAAAACTATGATTGCGCAGTTCGCTGGAGATGACCAGAGATGCTGGGACGACGCATTGCCGGAGTAGACGTTGGCGGTCAACAGCAGCGTGTCAGCATACACAGGGTATTCGGCCGCCTTCATCACGCAAGGGCGAGAACCAAGGCTGCCCAAATCACTGTTCGACGCGCAAACAATCGACCCGGGCCAGGAAGGCACAGAGCCCAGAGAGCCAACAAGATGCGTGAAGTGTTTGAGATAGTATGTCGGAACCTGGAGAAAGCTGGACAGGATCAGGCGCGGCACTACAACCTACGGAGGCAGCAGTGGAAGCCGGCCGTAGGCGACAAGGTGGGGACAAAGGAACGCCACTTGTCTAATGTCGCAGAGGGATTCGCAGCAAAACTGGCACCACGCTATGGAGGCCCATATATAGTGGCCAGTTTTGTGTCGCCAGTTTTGTGTCGCCAGTCATCTGCCGGATCAGGTCGGAGGCGGAGAAACGGACCAGGACGGCGCATGTGGCGGATCTCAAGCCGTGGAGAGGAGACACGGGTGAGCAATAGAGCTGTTTTGTTTTTTTTTTTTCAAAAAAAAAGGGAGTGAATAAACAGCTAAGTGTATTGCTTTCATGAAACTTTCAGATTGTGGTTTTATCATTACTAAGCGTGTATTTGCCAAAGCTCAAGTCTCTAGTATTTGAAATACGCCTTTTACAAAGGTGAGGGTAAGGGGGTGGATATAGGGGTGGGGGGTGAATTATAACAAAAATCGAAATTCTATCACGTGCAGTTGAGTCTACATTAAATTAAAACAAACTACATTAAAATTTGGAGACTTTAGCTCTAAAGGTGTAGGAGATATAATTTTATAACTGGTTTTCGATAAGGTTTTTTAATCTTTAAAAAAATAACGGGATGAGTTATCGATTTTTAGTGATAAACTCGATATCCGCGTGCTATATACGAGCATTTTAAAAAAAAGTTGAAGTCTCTAGCTTCTATATCTTCTGAAATCGACGCGTTCAAACATACGGACAGACGGACAGGGCTAAATCGACTCAGCTCGTCGCCCTGATCAAGAATATATATACTTTATGGGGTCTGCCACGCCTCCTTCTGCCTGTTACATACATTTCAACAAAAACATTATACCCTGATTTCCCATTTTCAATGGGTTCAGGGTATAAAAAAAGACGGCAAAAATGTTGCTCAAAAGTACATAATTTCGGCTGCGAAATGCATCTGTGACTGGAAAACTACAGTTGCCGCCGGGAAATTATTACGTGTACAGTGTACAGTACTGCACCGAAAAACTTAGCTGCCGGTGCATGCGCAATGCACAATGCGCAGACACAACAACAAGCAGCACCCATATACGGCGACGCGGCAGCATAAGGGTATAAAATGGGCAGGCGAGCTTTGGCTAGGCCTATTTTGCGAAAGTTATAATGGAAAGTGGACGCACCGTCATCAATAAGATCGATCTGGGCACCGGCCGGGTACACCCTACCGATCCTCGGTTGCTGGCCAGCGACTACGCTGGAGCGGTACGAGGAGCAAGCAGGGTGGACATACCGGTGTCGGAGGGCAGGCTATGGTCGCCAGTGAGGCACCCACGTCAGGCTGGAAGAGGCTGGAGGAGGAGCGGTGGGACGAGACGCTGGTGAGCGACTACGTTCGTAACGGCCGACACTCGCCGTTGCGACCGTTGTTGCACCCACCGCGTCCACCCTCGCCATACCGGGCGATGTCGAGCACCGAAGAAGAAGACGGCGAGCCCATCATCATAGTAGACAGCGACGAAGACGAAGAGGAAGAGCGGGTCGAAACCATCGTCATTTCGGATTCGGAAGACGAAGAAGCGCCTGAGTCCCCGCAGGTAAGTGCACCCTACGCTTGAAAGGTGGTGGGGGGTCGCCTGGAGCACCGCTCCGAGTTGATCATAACTTGGTTTACGCTGGAGGAGATTTCGCCTCCCGAGACGCCACAGCAGGCGACACCGCAACAGGCGACACCACCACCGCCCACACCACCGGAAACGTCGATGGACGTCGACGAGGAGTGGCGACCCATACGACTGCCCACCCGGCCAACACTACAACGACAGGTATCAGAGCCAGCGCCACCACCACCCACTGCAGCGGCAGGCGTCTTGGCCCGACGCGGGAGCAGCGCAGTGGCTGGAGTTGCGGCGTGAGGAGTGGCCGATAGAAGTGAAGCAACACGCCGTCCAGATGGAGGCTCAACGCAGCGGCCGCACCGCCCGCATCGTCTGGGCAAGCGGCGTAAAGTATCGGGTGCGACGGACACGCACCGGATACCGAGCATTTAAGTACGGCTCAAAACCAAACATGTACATATACATTATATTGCAGAATAAAAAAAAAAAGAGACACATATTTACAGCAATTTGGGGTTGAGAGTGGGCCACCATCGATGCCTGCCACGGAGGAGGAGGAGTCCATCCAGTTGTCCGTGCTGAGGCGTAAGCGCGTTTTGCCGACCGAATCCTCGCGCACTGGCCAGCGATTTCGCTGTGAGCTGTGCGCGAATGAGGAGTGGCCGCAAAATGCCAGCCAGCGTCAAAGTGATCATCGGTGGCAGTTGCGAACGACATCGAAGTGGCCAGCTCTCAACAACAATCCAAAATTGGGCTGCATCAGCTACAGAGACACTACACCACCTAGAAGAGCAGCTGCTATGGTAGAACGCCTTCATAAGCAGCGGAGAGGACGACGAGGGATATGGTGAGGCAGGTGGTCGCCGCAAGAGTGCCAAAGCCACCGGGGACTGCAAAACCAACAGGTGAGTTTTGCAGGAGCGCCCGGCGTGGGCGAAGGCAGCGGCGGCCCATCGTGTACACGGGACATGCAGCTGGATATGTGGCTGTTTGCTTTGAGAGTGTGGCTACAGACGCCTGCCACGCGGATGGCTCCATCGGCTATGGATCTTCAGGTGTCGGAAAAGCTTGGCAACCGAATCCTCGCGCACTGGCCAGCGCTTTCGCTGTGAGCTGTGCGCGAAAGAGGAGTGGCCAACAAGCGTACCGACACCAAAGATCTGACACCGGTATCCATTTGCGACCGACATCTGTGGCCCGATCTCATAGCGGCAGTACATGGAATGAATGCAGTGCCCCACCGGAGCATCCCCAAGGGTCCAAGGAGCAGCAGAAACCAGCAGAGAGACGACATGCACCAATTGCATGTAATGGCCATTGCCGTGCGCATGTGCGCCAATGCCACTGGGGCTGCAAAACCGACAGGCGAGTTTTGCAGCAGCGCCCGGCGTGGGCATTGGTAGCGGCAGGCCATTAGGTCAAGGGGCATGGAGGAAAAGATGCCCAGCCTGAAAAATAATATTTTTTGTCATTTTTGAAAAATTAAGAAAAATATTAACTCCATTTACTTACCGGCAGTGTGCAGCATATCCAGCGGTAAGGGAAAAATGCAACTGATAACGTTAACAGAGCGTTAACAGCAGCGATCAGCGCAAAATGGAGCATCGAGGGATGGAGCGACGCAAAACGGAGCAGCGCAGTGGAGGCGGGCGCCAAATTCAAACACGATGGTCTAGTGTTTTCCCGAAGAAAGAGAGGAGTGTGAGGAGCAATATAGGTATGCACGTATGTATTTGCTGTGCGTTTATATGCATATACGTGCATATACATGTTGCTCCACACAGCGACGCGAATATTGTAGGAGCGACTCTCGCCACTGGAATGGGGTCAAAGTCCGAATAGAGTCAGTCTCTTTCGCTCCTACAGATTCAGCAATGGGTTCGCGTCGCACGCACGACGATCATCGGTGGCCGTTAGCCGAGGTACCGTTCGGCCCGGGTGATAGTAGTGGACACTTTCACTCGTAGGACGCCAACGGTACTTCGGCCAATGAGAGGCGGCCACGTGATTTGGCGGGAAAGTGGCGTCACCCAGATCACGCCACTTTACCGTTTTCATGGGCACGAGTGGCAGAAAGGCCCCGCTCCAGAGCCGAACAGGCCCCGTTACCACACGAAGCAGGGCCTGTGGCTGAGTATAAAAGGCCACCAGCAGCTCCATACGAAAACTATACTGGAGAGAAGATATAAATTGAAAAGTCGAAGTGCGTAAGAAAGTGCCAAAAGTCAAGTGAAAGTCAACGCGAGTGGTAAAGTAGGTCTCCGAGGACATCGTGGGAACAGCAAGGACATCGTGGGAACAGCAAGGACATCCAGAGGGAATCCTTGCGGATCATCAGCGACACCGATCAGGACATTGGTGCATATCAGCGGCTTAAGCGAGGCCTGCACATCTGAGTAAGTTCACGAAGCCGTGCGCAAGAGAAGTAGTTGTGAGTGAAACTAAGCTATTGTTGTGCTATATATATATATATATAGCTGAGCGAACCGCCAGAGTTTACAGATCTAAATCCTGGCGTTTCTCGAATACTAACGGCGAACTAGCGTGTTTTAGCACAAACTCTCTCCCAGCCGGAGTGCGTTGAACCAGCGCTCAGTAGGTGTGCTTCGCTAAAGCAAACCAGCGGCAGCATAAATTTAAGTGACGTGTTCATTTAAAAACTTATTTAAGACAATATACATTTACGCTATAAAACCTAATTCACAAGTGACTAATTAATATCGCAGGGGCTTCAACAATTACATTTGTTGGCACGAATCCACAGTCAGCTGAAACTAGCCCAGCTTAGACTCGGGATAAACCGAAGGTTCGTTACAATACTAATTCCCTTCGTGAATGAGTATACAAAAGTTCAAGTCGCTAGCTCTTATATCTTCTGAAATCGACGCGTTCAAGCATACGGTCGGACGGATAGATAGACGGATAGGGCTAAATCGTTTTCCGCGGGGCGAACGAGTAGGAGAACTTGGTTATGTTATTAACAGTGTTAATGCCAGATCTCATTAACTAGAATTGCTCCTCCCGCACCACACAATGTTATGTTATTAACAGCATTCTGTTAATAACATAACCCAGTTCTCCTACTGGTTCGCTGTATTTAGCGCCCCGCTGAGTTCTTCGTCTCCGACACTTGTCACTTGCCTATCCTGGCATATATACATATTTCTATACACTTTTTATACGAGCGACACAGCTTTCATCTAGCAATAAAGATTAGGAAATATACAACCTGGTCTTTGTACTTATTGAAGACGCCATCACTACAACATTTGGTCCTTCGAGCCGGATCATCCACCTTCACACCAGCATTCCATCGGCCGTCGAGATAAGTACCCCATACTTGTCTAGAGTAGTACATACGTATATATATGCATAAATACGCTGGCACCTCTCATCCGCCTTTCCTTGTATATACATATATATGTACTAATTTAGCAATATTTCGGCTACATGCCTATATGTATATATTCTTATATATATAGAGATATATATAAAGGGGGTTTTTAATTCCGATTAATATTTATTAACACGAAAAGAACAATATCCTTTGTTGATCGTTTAATAAATTTATTTCCATATTCTGCCTTTTCACCCATCCGCACATACTCATATAGTACATAACTATTCACCGGCTGCAGAGAGACATATATATGTATATATACATACATATATACATGCTCCTCACTCGACCTATTAAATCAAAAACAATATCCGTTTTTATTTTTAATAGTTTTATTTTGTAATTTAATATCGAATCCTCCAAGCATAATTATTTCTACTTGTTTTATTTATCTATTTGCTAATTGTGTGTCCGCTTTCTTCTGTTTGTACGAACATACGCTCATATGCACATATGAACATCTTCTAACTTCGTTATATTTCACTAGCGTACAAACAGCCCAGCAACACAATTAACATATAAATTCACAATAGCACATACATATACACGGCACATTTACAAAATAATAAACTTAAATTGTTAAATTGGTTGTTTTGTTTTGTGTCCAAGCAGCTGAGATCGTCAATAGTATCGATAACATTTTCAATAATAAGTTGTGTCACGATCAGTATTTATCGTATTTCAAAGAGCCATTGTTAAGCAAAATATAAAGCCACCCTTTTAATTATTAAATTTATCCTAATTAAAATAATTAATTACAAAGTCGAATTCCAAATTAAGAATTTGATTATTTAATTTATCCTAATTAAATAAATTTAAATTTTTTGCCTGTTCTTCTTCTTTGTTTTCGCTTTACTTGCTAAACAAGGCAATAATTCTTTTCCAATTTGCTCCACGTTCAGTTGACAACTTTCTAGCTCTTGTCAACTGAATTACTTTGCTCTTTGAGTGAATTTTCTGTCTCCATATCAGAAATTTCCAGCAGCTAACTTCCAGTTAGCATCTATGTCTGATCGTTCGGGTCGAGCGCAACTTAGTGTACCAGCTTCGCGTCTGATCAAGCGCAGTGCCTCTGCATCACCCATTCCGTCCGGGAAACCGCAGACAAGCAGCACTTTCAAGCGTAGTCCGGTCGTCATCCGATCCAGTATAAAGCCCGCATGTCCGTCTAAAATGTCGTTGTCTGACTTTATCTCGGCTGCGGATAGGCTCATCAAATTTGAGTCGCGCATTGACGGTCCCGGAGACTCTAATGCCACCCAGGCGGCTCAGCTCCGGGCCTTCGAGATCCGTCGAGATCGGGTCAAGGCATTGTGGGATGATGCTGAGAAGCAATATAAGGTCTGTGCCAGAGCATTGAGCCAAGGGGCGAGCAGTGGCGAAGTTGAAGCCATGGAGGCCAAATTCGACAACTGCTACACTGTCTACGAGCGGTGTACGACCCATCTGGGTGTACAGATCGACGCACTTTCCGCATCGAGTACACCGCCCGCTCCTATGTCCGCTCCTTTCGCCACGTCTGAAGGCTGTCGCCTTCCATGGAAGTGTTCCATGGCGACTACTTGCGCTGGCCAACATTCCGCGATCTTTTTACTGCGATCTACATAAAAAATCCGTGTTTAACTCCGGTGGAAAAGCTATTCCACCTTAATTCGAAAACAGCAGGCGATGCAAACGCACTAGTCGCAGAGTATCCTCTCACAAATGACGGCTTTGCATCGGCTTGGATCTCTTTGTGTGATCGGTTTGAGAATAAGCGGCTGTTAGTCAACAGCCAGCTTAAAACTCTTCTCAACCTTTCCTAGATCACCAAGGAGTCAGGCTCGGCTCTCAGAGAGTTACATAGCACTATGCACAGATGTGTCACGGCAATCGAGCATGCTCAGATATCCACTGAAAGCTGCCGGAACAAACTCGATCTCTCTGGGAGCATTCATTGACACGAAAAACAGAAATCCCAGCCTGGCAGGACGTCAGTCACTTCCTTAGTTATCAAGTTGCCCTTCAAATCCGTGCATACTCAGGTATCCGGCCTGAATCAAGCAGTGACAGCTGAGGCACACAAGCTATGCAACTTTGATATTGGTTCTCCGTTGAAGCCGAGACTGCGAATCAAAGCTTCTGCTCTCGTCGTTCCAAATCTGGCTGGTAACATCCCTTCGTCCCCAGTTCCGCAACTCTTGTTAAACGAACTTCCGACAAGAGTGCGGAAATTGATGTCCTGATAGGCGCCGATATCCTTCCGACTATCATTCAGGGAGGTTATCACCCTAATATTTGTGGGCCTCTTATAGGTCTGGAGACTATTTTCGGTTGGGTACTGACAGGCCCACTTTCACAGGCGATACCAGGAACGGTCTCCTCCTTCACAACTCAGGTTTCTGTTTCGGAAGAGGCGAAACTTGAGTCTCTGCCAACCGTATCATCTGACGAAGCTCTTCCATTCCGAGCTCCCGACAGCACCACTCCGAAAGTGAGGGTCGGTTTCAATGCTCTCCGTCCAGCACTGAATGATATTCTTCGTTCAGGCCCATTATTCCAACCCGATCCTCGTCCTCCTTGTGCTGTCAAACTAACCTCCATGTTGTGTTCTAACGAGCAAGCAATTCAACCTCCAGCTCATTCGATCTTCCAGATAAAGACGCCGTCATCCAAAAGCAGCAAGCCACGCGGTACCAATTCCTTCCAGTGCCACGTGTGTCCAGGAGCCCACGGACTCCTGAATTGCCAGCGTTTTCTGGGCCTTTCAGAGGAGAAACGGATGAGTGCGGTACTTTTACATAAGTACTGCACGAACTGCTTGGCTCACGAGCACTCCGGGCAATCCTGCCGCAACAAGGGACGTTGCAAAACGTGTGGCCAGGATCACCACACGCTCCTGCATCTCCAGGGATCAGCACGTCACTCCGCCTCGACTCTCAAAAAGGCGGTCACAGCTTCGCCGACGGCCTTGATCCACACACCAAAGGGTCTCCAGCTTCCAACGCGACGTCCTAATTTGCAATCCTTGCAAGGGGGGGAGTATGTTAATGCCAGATCTCATTAACAAGAATTGCTCCTCCCGCACCTCACAATGTTATGTTATTAACAGCATTCTGTTAATAACATAACCCAGTTCTCCTACTGGTTCGCTGTACTTAGCGCCCCGCTGAGTTCTTCGTCTCCCCACCACTTGTCACTTGCATATCCTGGCATATATACATATTTCTATACACTTTTTATACGAGCGACACAGCTCTCATCTAGCAATAAAGATTAGGAAATGTACAACCTGGTCTTTGTACTTATTGAAGACGCCATCACTACAACAAAAAGAATGCTGTTTATAGCATAACATTATGGTGCGGGAGGAGCAATTCTTGTTAATGGGATCTGGCATTAACAGTGATAAACTCGATATGCGCGCTGTATATACGGACATTAAAAAGAACAAATTCAAGTCTAGCTCTTATATCTTCTGAGATCGACGCGCTCAGACATACGGACAGGGCTAAATCAACTCCGCTCGTCACCCTGGCGTACGTATTCATCATACTCCAACAAAATAGAGTATTTCGTATGCATACATAATTTCTCTTATAATCTCTTTTAAGCCACTCTGTGACTTAATCTTACAACTCTCAAAGCTTGCAAGCGAAGCTACGGCAGAATACCCCACTTAAAGCTTTTACAAGAAAGGTAACTGCATAATCAGGCCACCTAGAGCTTTGTAACGGCAATGTCATCCGATGATGGAGCTTTATAGCTCCCAACGCCGACGCATTGCACAGTAATCTTAAAATTAGAGTTTAGTTGTATCACAAAAAGAAACTTGTTAAATTCCCATTCATAACAAGTAAGAAGGCTCTAGTCGAGACTGCTCGACTAGGAGATACCCTGAACCCTCCAAGGTGATATTCTAAACATTCTGCATTTCTTTTATGCACACATACAGTGGCTACAACGCCAAATCGGACAAGACTATTTATTTATTTCAATGTGTTTTTTCTTTAGCAGTAAGTTAATTTTTTACCGTTTTCACGTTTTCACGTTTCTTACAAAGTTTACAAACTACTAAATCCAGAGACAATTATCTTCCCATAAATACATACTATTTATGACTATATGACTCGGCTGGTCGGTTGACACTAACGCGCTCCTCGTCCAGCAGTCAGTTCTAGAGTTCCTCTCCCGGCTGCAATGAGCCCGTCGCAGCGGCAGAACAGCGGGAAAGGAGCAGCGTCGCCAGCACTCCATTTCGGCCGTTGTTGACTCCAGAGCTTCTCCAACGACGACGTCAGCGGAAGCAGCAGATGTCGCGTCAGCGATTCTGTCTGAGGTTTCCGATACTGCCGCTGAGGCCGCACATAGGCTTCCAGTGTAAGCTCCGGCACTTCAACGCGTCTGCATAAATGCAATTGTGTTGCAATCGCTGGATCGAAGTGGCGTAGCCGCAAGTTTGTTGTAATAAGCCGAAGTTAAGTGGATGGGAGGGTAATGAAACGAATTGGAACGTAGGGGTGAAGTGGTTGAATCGGAGACGTCGTGGTCAGGGGCAAGGGAAGGAGAAGAAGTGCTGCGCACTGGCTAGTGTTAACTTATATATAAACTAATTTAAATGGATATGAATATAAAAGAAATCAAAGTATGTAAAAATAGAAAAAAAAAAAAACAGTGAATGTGTGATTGTTTGCCCCTTTAACCGCCATGCAACTTAGTCAACCATGAGGAAAGGCCTTTCGTTGCTGGACTGAAAAAAAATCAATAATTTAAACATTCATTTTAACATTTAATTAGTTAATTAATAAAGTTGAATATATGGGCAATTCTCTAGTGGCGAATGAGATATTCGTACGTATTTGCCAAAGTGATTTTTTATTTTGACGAATAGTGAATCTTTTAGTTCTTGATTATAATTGGTGCTAAATCTGATTTTAGGCAAATGTTAGTTTTCAAGATAATCACCAAAAACCAAGAGGTTCGCAGGCTACAAAAAACGTAAGTCGCTTTTTAAATGAACAGCTCAACCTGAGATTTTAGCAAAACCTTAAGTGACAATTTATTACGAATGATTTTAAATTATTAGAAATTGGCACCTCTTTACCATTGTAAACAATTTTTTATTTGACTCAAAAATATTGAATTTTTGTTTTTTATTTTTTAGTTTTAATCAGGGTTGAAGGTGACGTGTCGAATGAGAAATTTTTTTCTACCATACATTTTATTTTTATACTCATTCACGATATTGGTTTTGTGCAATGTCCATCTTGCTGTCCGTCCATCCGTCTGTCCGTCTTGTCTAGAGACTTGAAATTTGGAACACATACTCGTGAATAACTCCGATTTATAAAGTGTTGAAATTTTCCCCTGGCAAAACGGAAAATGCATTTTCCGATATACCAGAAACCATGTTAGTTGAAGAGCTAGAAAGCTGAAATTTGGTATGTAGATCCGCGTCGACCACCCAAGTCCGTCAATCTATGCCGGATATATCTACGCGCATTGGGGACGTGGCAAATCGGATAAAGCTGTATCTTCGAAAGTCATAAAGCTAGAAAGTTGAAATATCGCAAGTGAGCTAATGTTAATTCAATAATGACTGATGAAAAAATTTTATGTTTACGGCTACTAGGGGCGTGGCAATTCGGACCTGAAGATATAGTGATTTTTCAAATTTTGCTACATTTTAGGCACTATTGATGCTAGAGACCTGAAATTTGGTATATATACGCGGGGTGACAACCCAAGTTCAACGATATATGTCCGCTCAAAGGGAGCGTGGCAAACCGCAAAAGTTTATATCTCCTACCGTTTAAGAGCTCGCACCTTCTCAATAAAATATCTATTTTATAAAAAACGAAACATGTATGAACAAAAACAAAACAAGTAAGAAAGCTCTAGTCGAGACTGCTCGACTACGAGATCCCCTGAACCCTTCGAGCAAAAGCCATTTGTATAATTTTAAGCGTCTTTATGCTTATACAAACACACACATACACACGCAAACACACATACATAGACACACATAGGCGCGCACGCAATAACACGCATGGGCTGCAGTGTGGGCTTACTATGGGAAATTAATTGTTTAATAACTTTTTTGTGGACGTGCGTTCTTCATGAAACTTTTAGATTGTGATTATATCATTAATATGCGTCTAAGTGCCAAAGCTCCAGTATCTAGTATTTGAAATACGCCTTTTACAAAGATGATGGTGAGGGGGTGGATATAGGGGTGGGGGGTGCAAATAAACAAAAATCGAAATTTTATAACGTACATATAAATCTACATTTAAAATTTGTATACTCTAGCTTTAAAGATGCAGGAGATATATTTTTATAATTAACTTTCGATAAGGTTTTTTATAATTAAAAAAATAACGGGACGAGGTATCGATTTTTGGTGATAAACTCGATATCCGCGCTGTATATACAGTCATTTTAAAAAAAGTTCAAGTCTCTAGCTTCTATATCTTCTGAAATCGACGCGTTCATACATACGGACAGACGGATAGACGGAGACGGACAGGGCTAAATCAACTCAGCTCGTCACCCTGATCAAGAATATATGTATATACTTTGTGGGGTCTGCCATGCCTCCTTCTGCCTGTTACATACATTTCAACAAAACCATTATACCCTGATTTCCCATTTTCAATGGGTTCAGGGTATAAAAATGTTATGGGAAGATGCATTCATTGACTTTTAATATTTTGACCTTTCTGCCCATATATAAATTAAATATTCGAAAGCGGGTTTTGTATTAAAAAACATTTATTTACTTTCGGAGCTGGATTAGAACTAAACTTAAGAATAATTATACAAGTACTATTTATATATAGAGTTCCAGAGAGTGTTATGTTGATTGTTGCTCTTATATTGTTGCTGCTCTTTAGGGTTTCTAATTTTCTCGTGTTGTTTAGATTTATTTCCTTGAGCATTTGCAGTGAGAGGACTTCATCGATTTTGTTTGTTTCCGCCATGATTTGGAATAACGGTGGGGTGGCTTCTGCGAAGGACATCACTTTTGATTCGTATATGTCATCTTCGATGCGTATCGTGGAGTTTTCGAATTGTACCAGGAAGGTACCATGGAGTTTTACTTATTCTTCGTCGATCTTGATTGATCCATTGAAGTCATTGAGCAATATTGTTCCGACAAACAACTGTTCGTGGTTGGGTACGTGTTGATTGTTGATAGCACGGCAGTTTGGAGGTTGGCTTTTTAATAATGGCAGAGTACAAGTATCATTTCTTAAATCGACTAACTTATTCTTATTACAAATTGTTTTTGCATTATGTGACTCACATGAGTCTCTTATAGCATAGATTGAATTTTTACATCTTACAATATTTTAAAATTTGATTTCATTGATATAATTTTTTCTTTTAATTGGCTTAATTAACATGTACAAATTTCATTTGAGATTAAAGGTATGTTTATTATATAGAGTATATTTTTTCCATTACTTTGGCTAAACTCTAACAATTCTTCTGCATTTAAGAACATGATTTTTTCTCTTTCTAATATCTGCTCTATTATTTTGACTTCGGATTCTGACAATATTATTGAGTTAATTGTATTTGTTTTTGCCCAGTCTATGGCATGAATTAAATTAGTTAAATCGTCTTTAAAGATTTGGAGCTTGTATTTAAAAAACGTGTTTTTTTCCTCTTGAATATTAGAATGATCTTTTACAATTTTCATTATGTTATTTGAGGTTTGTGTGATTTCGTTGATTCTATCTTGCAATACTCTATTGATAACTACTTGTTTACTATTATTTTCTAATTGCTCATTTATTTTTGTAATTAAAACCTGGTCCGGTGTACCGGCCAGCCCTTTCCATGCTGTTCCCAATGCATTAATTGCTCTTGCCACTCTTATGGAGGGTTTGAGTCTACGCAAGTCATTTCTGACGCTATTTAGTTCATAATTTAGCAGTGGGTACATCTGGTGTGAGGTGCTTATATTATTAAGAGTTTCTTCGAAAGTTCCGAAGATTTTTTCATATTCTGAAATGTCAAATACGTGGATAATTTTGAAAGTTCCGTTCTGCATTGCCGAAGTTCCTGTCTTTATCGGAATTAACTGAGAGTGTGAGTAGTCTAGGATTGTGGTTATTCCCAGACATAGCGGTGCGAATATCCTGTAAATTACGTTCGAATGTTACTTTTGTGGATAATTTTTCCTGAAACTGTTTTAATGGTTGAATTTCTGTTTTCTGCTACCGTTTCTTTTTATATTTGGATGTGAGTTTTGTTTATTTTTAAAAAGTGTATCTGTGAAACTCATATCTTTATTGTCTTTTCTTAGGCAAGTCATTATTTCTGACAGAGTGGAGTGAAATCTCTCTATTTGTCCGTTACTTGTTGAGCTATATGGAGGGGTTGTATAAACTTCGATACCTAGTTGGTCTTGCAGCAAAAACTTTATAGAGACTGAATTTAAAGCTCGTTCGTTATCGATTACTACAGTTTTGGGCATACCGAATGCAATTAGTATTTCTCTTAACGGGATTTTTATATCTTCTGCAGCTCTTGAGTTTAAAATCTTGATTTGAACGTATTTTGAGAATTTATCAATGCTAGTTAAGATAATTTAATTTTCTGTTATATAAATATCTATATGAATGATTTCACCTGGAAATTTGGGAATCGGTGTTGCTTGAATTGTAGGATGTGGAGGGTGTCTATCATATTTTGACTCTCTGCATGTTAAGCATGATTTTGTAATTTCTTTAACTTTCTTGTGTAGTTGTGGGAAGAAAAATTTTTCTAGAATTTGGGCTTTATTTTCTGATGCATTTCTGTGTGCTCGTCTATGTTCTTGCGTTATAATTCTATTCTGTTCATCGACGCTTGTAATACCTTTCTTTGGGTATATCGTATTTTATTATAATTTGAAAAGTGAAGTGGGTAGAATTCCTGTATTTTGCCCATAATATGTTCTGGAGTAAATAAGCCGTTAATAAGTCTTGGGTCAATTCGTTTCTTAAAAATATCAATTAATTCATCTTCGGTAAAGTGGGGCTGTGTTACTATATGCCTATGGTAAGTAGGAAAGGGAATTTCGAATTTATAATCGTGCTTTTCGCCGATTACTATGAATAGCTGATTCTTGAAAACGTTAATAGGTGTTTCTATTGTGGGGATGAGATTGTGTGATGAACTTTCATCACTCATAACTGTGGTTTCTGTACTATTGACTTCGTTTATTGGGTTTCTTGATAGTGCGTCTGCTACTACGTTAGTGGTTCCTGGCTTATACTTTAATTCGTAATTGAACTCTTCTAAGTAACTTTTCCAACGCTTTAATTTTCCGTTGTGATTTTTATTACTTAGAACAAGGGTTATTGGTTGGTGGTCTGTGAATATAATAACTTTGGCAGTTCCATACAAGTAAAATCGAAGGTTTTGCAATGCCCAAACTATGGCTAGCATTTCCTTTTTGTTCGTTGCATAATTCTCCTCTGTTTTTGACAATGTTCGAGATATAAAAGTAATGGGTCTGGCTTCCTGTTCAAGGACTGCGCCGATTGCGTAATTCGAAGCAATGGTTGTTAGGTGGAATTCTTTAGAGAAGTTTGGGTATTTTAGAATTACGTCATTAGAACAAAGAGTTTATTATCTAACTTTATCTGTACTTTATCTGATGCTTTTGCTGATACACGACCATCTTCACCTCTGAGGTGAGTGGTAATGGGCTTAGCTAGTTTTGCATAATCTTTTATCACTGTCTGAAATAGTGAATCCTAGGAAATTCACTTCCTTTTTGAAAAATTCACATTTGTCCATTTGGACTTTCATATTAGCGTTAAGTAAAGTCGTGAAGACTTGTTTTAGGTGACCACTTTTAGGAAACCACTTTTGAGGTCGAGGACCGTGAAGATATTATTGTCCTCTAAGTGGGCTATGATGTCCCCTATTTCTGGCATAGGGTATCGGTCGGAGATAGTGACCAAATTTAGCTTGCGATAATCAATTACTAGTCGGTATTTCTTTTTCTCTGAGGCATCAGATTTCTTTGGTACGATCCATACTGGAGCGTTATACGGTGATCTAGAGGGTCTAATGACTCCGTCGTCAAGCATTTCTGATATTTGCTTTTCGACTTCTTGCTTTAGAGCAATAGGATATGGGTAATGTCTGCTGTAAACTGGGGTGTCGGTATTGGTTCGGATCTCTCCTACTACTTTAGTCATGTAAGTTAATTTTTGCTCTGGGTCTGCAAATAGTGGCCTAGCTTCTTGAATTAGTCGATCTATTATTTTTTTCTGGTTATCGGACATATGATTTGTTCGGACCTTTATATTGTTAACTGCTTGTGCAGGTAATTGCTTAATACGGAATTTATTACTGCCATTTACTATCAGAATATTATTCCTGACATCAATAACAACATTGAGTTGTTTCATTGTATCGTTGCCTAGAATACCATGAAAAGTTTTTAGAGTGGGCAATACGAAAAATCTGATTGGGGTTTTGAGGTTAAATAGATTCAAAAATATATGGTGGGTTATGGCTATTTTTCCGCCGATAGAATTAGCGAAAAAAGCTTCTTTGTTTTCTTTTGCGTTATTTACTATGGAAGACTGTATGTAATTCTGGTTGGAACCAGTATCAATGAGGAAGTAAGGTAACGAAAACGATTTAAGCTAAAAAATTGACGTCAGACATATCAGCAATTTCTACCTGAGTCTGGTTGTCTGTAGTTGCCCCGTTCTCGTATGGTGCTTCGACGATACCTTGCTCCTCTGCAGCAGCATAGTAGGCCTGTTCACTCATACATTGCTCGTATGCCTCGGCATAAGCTTCGGCGGCGTATGCATTTGCATATGCATCTGCGTAAGCGTTAGCCTCATCATCTACTTGGGTTTCCCCAGTATTGATATGAAATTGTCGCTGATGCTTAAATGGGTTTTCTGCCCTAGAAGATAAAAGTCTTTTCCCAGCAAATTGATTATTATTTGGCCTATTCATATAATTCACGTTCTTGGTTCTGATAGAAGAGTCGACTTCCACCGGTTGTGGTTTTGGAGCTATTGGTCTTGGCGGTGCATTAAAGAATTGTTGTTGTTGTTGGTATGTGGGTCTTGGTGTGAAAACTGAATTCTGGGGGTTAAACTTAGGCTTTGGTGGATAGTACAGATTTGGATTGAAGTTGGTTTGATTTAAGACATATGGGTTGTTATATCAAAATGGGGATTGAGTAATTTTGTTTTGGTGATTGTTCTTCTGAGAAAGCGAAGGGGCTCTTACGGGATTAACGGAATTTCTAATCGACTGGTTCTCAATCAGTCGGCACAAGTGAAGAGCATGTTTAAGGTCAGTTGGCTCTTTGATGGCTAATAACCTTGGTAAGTCTCCGTTGAGACCTCTGATAAATGTATCTAAAGATTTGTCCCTATATATCTTGGTAATGGCTCTTACTGTTTCTGCAGATGAATCATGGTTGTTTATCTGATTCAGGATTAGAGTCAGGTGATAATAAACTGCCTGTTAAAATTCATCTATTGATCGCCCGTTTTGCCTAAGAGTATAGAGTTGATATTCCAATGTCTCAAGATCTCTGCGGTCTGCAAAATGATCAGTGAGACATTGGGATATGGCCTTCCAATTTAATGGGGTATTATACGCTTCTAATACGGCATCGGCTTCACCAAGTACTTTGCTTCTTACTACCATTAAGATAACGTAATACAGTAGAGTATGCCTCGAATATCCTTTCTACACTTTTGCGCCATGAAGTGAATTCTGCTCTATTCCCAGAAAAGTCTTTTAAAACTCTTACAACATCTGGCAACTTATCTAACTCGTTGATTCGTCCCATGTGTTCTGGGAGAATCGTCTGATCTTGCTCGACAGAAACGGTTGTACTTGGACTAAGTAACTCGTCACCTTTCTCTGACAATATCTTCTTAAGGTATCTCTCTATCGCATTCTCAATCGGTTCGGTCAAGTAAGTTTGTCTTGTAGCACCTGTACTGGTGGATGGAAGCGTATTTTCTGGTGGTGGCATGTTTATTTTGGAGAATGCGGCCGTTAGTTCGTCAATGGTCACGGACAGATTTAAAGAATTTTTGTCGAATCGGAAAATGATGGTGGTTTGTTTTCAGAAACAGTTCTCAAGATTTTGATTTATGTTAGTAAATGCTAAATTCCTACGCGATCAACGCATTGATCTTCCTGGTTATTATTGCATGGCTTTACGGGCCATACGCTATACCGCGCAACTTTGGCGTCGCTCAGTAGTACAATTTTAGAGTTTTCTTAAGTACTAAGTGTTAATGCTTAATATGTATTATTTATTTCTGGTTTTTCTAAGTTTCTAGGTGTTAATGTTGAATGTTTGTTGTTTATTTCGTTTTTTTTTTAATCTTATTCACTATGCTTACAAGATAATTTTTAGCATTGTTGACTCCCGCGATGATGGTCCGGATTGCTCTCTTTCCTCGGATTCCGGGATTAGCGGTGTATCCGTTACTGAAGATCCTGCGACGCACACTGATTACGCGGTACCCTACGGGCGGACTCTTATAGGGTAGCAACAATGTTTTTGACCCACGACCGTACCTCGTTTACGTAGTTAGTGTCACTATTTCACGAACACGTCGTAGCTGCGGATTAGGCACTATCACGGATCGTTCGTATGCTCTGGTTAGTTACTGATTAGGTACTAACGTTTCGATAGCTGCGGATTAGGCACTAAGGATTTTCATCGCGTTCAACAGTAGCTATTTTTCGATATAGGTACTCTTGCGAACAATAGTTGATACTATGTTTTTCGACGCGTAAACTTCTGAGGTAACGATCGCGGGTCCCTGCTCGGGCGCCAATTAAATATTCGAAAGCGTTTTTTGTATTAAAAAAACATTTATTTAATTTCGGAGCTGGATTAGAACTAAACTTAAGAATTATTATACAAGTACTATTTATATGAAAGCTGCCGCTGCTGTTATTGGCGTGGCTGCCGCCGTGGTCAATGCTGTTGCTGCTGTTAGGTGTCTTGTAGCACGATAGCGGAAATGCACACGTTGACCAGAATGTGTTTTGGCCAAGTGAATTGATCTTATTAATATTGCTGACGATAGGCTCCCACGATTGCGATTGCGTTGCTGTTGTATTTTGCTGACAAAGCGCACGTGTCAAAAGTGCATGCACTGGAGCCGTGATATAATTAGGCCGGTGCAATGCCCTTTTGTATTGTCTGTTAACTTATATATATATAATTTCAATTTTCTTCAAAATAATTATTTTTAATTAATAATAATTTCTTTTTCATAATCCTTTTTTTTCGAAAAAAAATATAGTGAATTGGAAAAAAACATGAATTTTTAAAGTAATAATTTTTCTTTGAAATTAAAAATATATATATATATGTATAGAATATCTATATACTAGCTGATCAGGCAAACGTTGCATTGCCCTATACATTACTTCTAGGGAAAAAAACATTGAAATCTTTGTGGTTCGGGTTGGATACACTCTGATTAATTTATTAATCAGATTTTCATTCAAGCACCTTGTGGTAAAGGACATTCTTCGCTTTTTGTTCAGGTGCAAGAACAAATAAAGCGGATGGTTTGCCAACACGTCAGCATGCCACGTACAATTGACCATGAGAAAAACACGCATTTTCTAGATTGAGGTCACAAAAAGTCAAGGATTGGCCCTGGGATTTGTTGATCGTCGTGACGAAGGCAAAACGAATCGAGAATTGAATTCGTTTAAACTCAAAGGGCATATATGTTGGGATCATCGGAATCCTTAGAATAAGAACTTCCTCATCTTTAAATTTTTCTTTGAGTATCGACGCGTGAATCACATTGCTCATTAGTTCTCTTATCACTAAACGCGTTCTATTGCACAGTTTCGGTTGATTTAAATTTCTAAGCATGATAACTACCGAGCCAACCTTCAGTTGTAAATTGTAGGGTGGTAAGCCAGGCACATCCAAGTAGTTAAAAATTCAGTTAGATAATTAGTGGCTTCTTCTTCGTTAGTTACACGGTCGATAGATTTAAATGAATACAGAGTACCTACGATTTGGTTTTGAATTATAAAATTGAGGTCATCTACATCTTTATTTTTAGCCGCCAAAATTGCTCGCTCACTTTACCATTTATTATTTTTGTGGTTAGCAATGATATTCGGAAATACTTTGTTGATAAGCTCATCTTTTGATGAGACGAAATTGTAAAAATTTTGAGGAAATGAAATCAAGCCACTCGATTCGTCAACAGGAACACGGCATTCAGCAATTGCTTCGAGAAATCATCGTTCAACAATGCAACTCTCATATATACAGACAGTTGAAGCTTCGTTGCCGTACATTAGAATCGATGGAATTTGCTCTAACAAACTAAGTAAGCCGATGAATTCTAGCAGCAAGGTTGTCCAAAACAGATCATAGTTTCTCTTAACCGACCACAGAACGCACAGTTGCAATTTTTGTAATGATCCTTAGCATACAATCTACAAATGCTCAAGATTCGCAAACTTGTCTCCTAGTTTTCACCTGAATGAAGTCCGCAAGGCTGGCCTGTGTTTAAATTATCTGAAGGGTGGTCATTAGGCGCGACAATGTGGTTCGCGCAGTTGTCGGGCTTGTGGAGTCAAGCATCATACGCTTCTTCATCTCGGCCGCCTCAGCATATCGCAGACAGCAATTCCGTTCCATGCAGATTATATCACAGCGCCATCCACTACGCATGGCACAGCGATGTTGTGCTCTACCATTGTGGTTCTGGCAAAGAATCGGTTTGGCGAACTTATTTCTTGTCGTGCACTTTTAGAATCAGGCTCTCAACTACATCTCATTACAGGTCGGGTACCACCAGACTTCAATGTTTCTACTTGTTTCATCAGTCTTTATAGAATCATAGCATTAGTTCACATACAAAATTTAAATTCTAGAAGATACCGTTTTATATGATTTACCATGCCCCCAATGGTCGTTGATATATATACCATAGCTTCTTGATCTTGGGTTGTCGACGTGGATCTACATACAAAATTTCAGCTTTCTAGCTCTTCACCTAACAAGATTTCTGGTGTATTGGAAAATGCATTTTCCGACTTGTCACGCCCCTAGTCGTTTTCGTTCACTAGCTCAATTTGGAACACTCGCCCGTTTTCGTTCACTCGGTCATTTGGTCATATATGGAGATGAGTCGAAATTTATTATATTTTCGTCGGTTTAGATGCAATTTGTTTGGCGATCACCAAATACCGCGTTCCAAGATCATCACCTAAAACCAACTATGCGAGGTGGCGGTGGCAGAGTTATGAATGGACCTGCATGGGGACTTCGGGAGCTGGAAACTTAGTTTTCATAGATGGTAATATGAATAAAAATATGTACCTATCCTTTTTAAAGGAGAATTTTCTCCAAAATGCCGAAAACCTGGGTGAACGAATACACTTGACTATGATTGTGTTTAGTTTGGTATTGACCTTTATTCTTATGAGCCTGGGATTATATACCCAGACTCATGCATAATTTCAACCCTTAAATCTAGTGCGTTTATTGCTAAGTGTGTAAGGCTCAGCATTACATATTCTAGGCTTATCGCAGAGTTTGTAAGGCTCCGCATTGGTCTATTAGCTATTCTTATCCTATCGCTGAGTTTGTAAGGATCAGCGCTCGTCTCTTACGTAATATGACTCTGGGGTTGCAAGGGTTGGTGATAATCTGTCTATTTATAGAGTCCGTACATGTGGCCCCTATCTTTTGCTATCGCACTACCAGCTAGTTGTTGAGTGTGTCGGAGGCATGTATACGATCTTCGTATATTCGTATGTTCATGCCTAAACACTGGGTCTAAAAGGGTGATCCCGATTTATCCAGGTTGATGACCCAAAATATAAATCGGGTATTGTCCAGTCCTGGTGGATCTGGAAGTGTCCAAATGGTCATACCTAAACTTTATGGAAAATTTGTGGGCAAAAACGGGCGTGTCCATTCGGAAAAGGTCAATTTAAAATCAAAATGGATCTAACGGTAACCTCATTGCAAATTTGGATGCTTACGCTTCAAAAATGTGAAAATTACAGGGTATTTTTCGATATGCCTATACTTTAGGTGATATAATGTCTTGCGGTTTGCCACGCCCCCTTTGGGCGAAGATATATTCACCATAGCTCGTTGGACTTCGGCAGGAAAGCCGCGTATATATACCAGGTCTCTGGCATCAATAGTGCCTAAAATATAGCCAAATTTAAAAAATCACGGACAGACGGACAGGGCTATATCGACTCAGCTCGTCGCCCTGATCAATAATGCGATGAATCCTTCTGCCTGTTACATACCTTTCACAAAACCATTATACCCTGATTTCCCATTTTCAATGGGTTCAGGGTATAAAAAGTCGGAAATTTTGGCATAGAAATAGAATTTCGAATTTTTTTTTACGATTTGACCACGCCTTCTCACCGCCTCCTTGTTACCCATTAATGCAATCTTGTGTACTTTAGACATGCATTTTCTAAATATATTATATATTATACATTACATATTTTAAGATAAAACAAGTAAAAAAGCTCTAGTCGAGACTGCTCGACTACGAGATCCCCTGAACCCTTCGAGCAAAAGCTATTTCAATAGTTTTTAGCGTCTTTCTGGTTGACACGCACACACGCGAAGAGTCGAGTTGCGTTTTCGCGGAGTGCGGTCGATCTCATCGTGATCCATCGTGGACAATAGCTTGATCTGTGTTTTCCCCTGTGAAAGTCGAAAGAACTTAAATCAACGTATTTGCTGTGGGCGCGGCGTACCCAGCGACCTCAAAAAACTACCAGAGACTTACTGCGCGGCGGTTCGTGGAATTCCCAAGCGGTAGAATTCGCTGGTGTAAGAGAGGGGGGGGGGGTGTGTGCGATAGCGTCATTGTTTTGGCGTCAAGGCTTCTTTCCTTTCCTTGTCTTTTGTGAGCGCGTAAAGTTTTGTTACTTTAGGCGTCACACTTGCGCAATAATAACAAGTAAGAAGACTCTAGTCGAGACTGCTCGACTAGGAGATACCCTGAACGCTCCATGTTGATGTTCCAATCATTCTGCACACATACATACACATGCATCCACCCGCACGCAAAGGCCCGCGCTCTGCTAACTGCGCAGTAAGCAGCGACTGCGTTTGGGCTGCGCTGCAGTGTGGGCAATATTATTAGAATTTATTTGTTGAATAATTTCGTTTGTAGACGTACAATCTTAATGAAACTTTCAGAACGTAATCATAATGTGTATATGTATGTACATTCCAAAGCACAAGTCTCTAGTACTTGAGATACGTTTTTTACTTATTGTGGGCGAAGGGGGCGTGGTATCCAAAATCTGTAAATGACAAAATGTGCGTATCCATCAAATGTATATACTATATACACAGTAAATCTGAAGTCTCTAGTCTCTAGTGTTCCTCGATAAAAAAGATATCGAATGAGTTATCGAAAAAATATGATGAACATGTACTGCGTATGGTATACACGAGTATGCATACAAAATTTCAGCTCTCCAGCTCTCATAACTTCTGAGATCGACGCACTCATACGGACGGACGGTCGGACGGACAGACGGACAGGGCTATATCGACTCAGCTCATCGTCCTGATCAAGAATATATATCCTTTATGGGGTCTGCGATGATTCCTTCTGACTGTTCAATGCTTTTCACAAAACCATTATACCCTGATTTCCCATTTTCAATGGGTTCAGGGTATAAAAATCAGGTGCATTCACTCTAACAGCTGTTAGTAGTGCTGGAAATTGCATCGGGCAACCAGCTGCTCACTAACGTTGGTGAGTTGCTAAGCCTTAGCGAAGACAGCAACCTAGCTGCTGGAGTGAAGTAGCAGTTATTAAAAGTAGTGCATACTTTCGGGCTCTCGCTGTATTTAAGTTGAGTTTAAGTTACTGCGGTCTCTAAGCTCAAAATATATTAGTAGCCATTGCCCACTACAGGCTTCACGCCATGATAGTCGGAGCAAAATGTATGCCAAGATGGAGGACGAGTTGCAAGCTTTCGTGCGCCGTTCTTCGTTGCCGCGATCGCCGCAACAACAACAGAGGACGCTGCCGCAGCCGTTGACATCCAGTTAGCCCCCAATGGTTAAGTGCCAGGCACCGAAATCACTAAAAGAAGCGTTAGCTCAAATCGGAGTTACCTTAGATGGCTTGTCTGCCTTATTTAGGGGTCAGCGGCATATAAATGCCTTAATGAGAGAGGAGCTGGCTAGGCTGGTCAGCCTTCACAAGACAGCCGAAGCGTTCTGCAATCGATCGGGTGAAAACTGTGCAGACCACGCCACTCAAAAAAGTAGGCGAGAATGTTAAGGCAGCGAGCATTAGTGCTACAGTAGGTAGCAATACTCCCAAGCGGTCGAGGGAAATTGCCTCCGAACAGAGGAAAACTCCCTCAAAAAAGCCGAGGCCCAATAGAAGTGCAGCGAACCCAAAAGAACCAATGGCTCTACGGGCTACAGCTGAAACTTCAAACTAGGCCGGTCGACAGACAAACCAGAGCAGTTGGACAATCGTTAAAGGACGAAAGTCTATGCAAAAACGTCCCAGGACTGACGCGATTGCGATTTCAGGCGTAGGTGGTTGCAGCTATGCGCACATGCTTCGTGTAGTCAAAAGCGTCCCAAATTTGATGCATCTGAGCAGCGACGTTCAAGGCATTAGGAAGACGGCTAAGGGGGACCTTTTGTTGCAACTGAGCAGAAAGCCGGAGCATAGCGCTGAGGCCCTTCACGAAGCTGTAGCCAAGGCCTTGGGTGACCGAGCGGCAGTTAAAACATTTACCGAATCGGCTCAAATTAAGATTCGTGACCTACATGAGTTAGCGAGCAAAGAGGAGATATTGGAAGCAATTAGGGCGCAGTTGAAGGCGCACTCCCCATTGAGGCTATCAAGTCGCTTCGAACAGCTTTTGGTGGACAGCAAAGAGCTACAGTTGTTCTTCCAATTGGAAAAGCCAAAACTCTGCTCGAGCTGTCCAAAATCAGAATTGGATGGGTTGTATGCCGTATCCGCGCCGTGGATCAGCCTAAACGCTGTTTCAAGTGCCTCGGTTACGGTCATAACGCAGTAAACTGCGGCAGCGATTGTGATTTAAAGAGCGCCTGTTTCAGGTGTGGAGAGATGGGTCACAGTGCAAAAGCATGCACTAAGCCACCAAAATGTAGCCTCTGCATCCGGAAAGGTGAAAAGCAGACGGACCACTCAGCAGGCAGCTTCAAGTGCCCATCCTATCGTGAAGCTGCTCGTAGAATGAAATGTTAAGGTTCCTTCAGTTTAACTTAAATCATTGTGTTGCTGCCCAAGATCTTCTAGAGCAGACTATAAGGGAAAAATGTATAGACGTAACTTTTCTCAGTGAGCCTCACCACTGTAGAACCAGCTGCCCTAGGACATGGGCATCAGATGCTAATGGCAAAGCGGTACTGTGGGTATGTGGCAACACAACGAATGTTCTTTCGAATGTTAAGTCATTTAATGGATTCGTTCGTGGCCAATACGGTAGCCTATGGCTCTACAGCTGCTACTTGGCCCCAGCATGCAGCTCAGTGATTTTACAAAGGTGCTTGACGAGCTTGCCGAGGATGCTAGGAGACGGAAGGTCATTATAGCAGGAGATTTTAACTCATGGGCGTTAGAATGGGGTAGCCACACAACAAATGCCAGAGGCCGTATCTTATTGGAGATTTTCGCGACACTAGATGTTGCACTACTCAATACTGGCCACGAGTTCACCTTCAGTCGGGCTGGATACGGATCTGTAATTGACATTACTTTTGTCACTTCATCCCTCTTTCGGGAAGCAACACGGAGCCACTGCGATAACTATACGGGCAGCGACCACACGGCACTTCTGTTCATCATAGGTGAGCAACCTGCCAGGGCGTCAACCTTGGTAAGGGAATCGTATCGGCTGGATACTTTTGATCCTGCGGCTTTATCAGAGGCCCTTCAGTATCTGGTCACAATTGGTAATGCTGAGGCCAGAGCATGCCAAATGGTAGCACAAATATAGAGTGCCTGCAATAGCAGCATGTCACACCGCAAGCAGTTCGTGCGACAGCAAGATCCTATTTATTGGTGGAGTGCACAAATAGGTGACATTCGACGCAAATGCATCCAGGCGAGAAGAAGCTATCAACGCGCTCGGGGTAGGTCTACATTTTTCGAAAAACAATTAGCTTACCAGGCAGCCATAAGACAGTTGAAGAAGGCCATCCGGGCAAGTAAAACAGAATGCTTTCTAGAGTTGTGCGACTCAGCCAAATATGACCCTTGGGGCAGGGCATATAAGATAGTTGTTAAAATACTATACGCAGGTAAACAGGTGCAGCCGACGGATCGTCTGGAGCTTAAATCGATTGTGAAAACGCTCTTTCCAGAAAGTTTAAGCTCCATTCACGCCCCTGAGTCCGAGTCTGCTGATCAGGGCTCAACGAGCACTCAAATTGTTTTAGTTACAGTCGAAGAAATCTTAGTAGCTCTCAGAGGTCTTAGAACCAACACAGTTCAAGGACCGGACGGGATCCCAAATCGTGCACTAAAGCTAGCCCTCGCCTTGCACCCTAGTACGTTCGCTAAACTATTCAACGAATGTCTAACTCAAGAGACGTTCCCTGCGAAATGGAAAAACCAGATCCTGGTATTGCTACCCAAGGCTGGCAAACCACCGGACGAGCCATCTTCATACCGACCGATCTGTCTCTTAGACACCATGGAAAAGGTGTTTGAGAAATTGATCTGCTCTAGACTGGAGACTGCTATTGCTAGCGCCGGAGGACTGTTGCCAAATTTGGATTTGGACAACGGACGCGCTAAACAAAGTTGTTGGTCTGGCCACTTCCGTTATTCAAGGCACCAGATGGAGGCACGAGACGAAGCAATACTGCATCATCGCGACCCTGGATGTAAGGAATGCCTTCAACACAGCTAGTTGGGATATGATACTGAATGCGCTGTCACAATATAATATCCCTAAATATCTAAAAGAGATAATAAAGAGCTACTTCAGAGGAAGAACACTGGCATACAACACGAGTGAGGCACCCCAAACTCATATAGTGTCAGCTGGACTACCCCAAGGTCAGTATAAACAGTTGGCTTGTGTGTCCTTCTTGACTTGCAAGATCAGAAGCTAATTTTCTCTTCAGCCGATTGCCTGCTTCATAAATAAGTTCTTTACGGCCAGCTTTATCTTGCGAGGACTTAACTTCTTTTAAGTTGTTAAATATTTTGCCTCGACCCTCCGTGAATGTGTTGTTTTGAATCTATGCAGATTACGGTTACATCTGGGCAAATATCTTTTAACAAAAGCAATAAACTGGGCAACTTGGTAGAAATACTGTTTTCTAGATAGATAAAAAATTTCACCGCGTCTGCTTGGCGATTGTTGCTTGCCCATACGTCTAGAAGCTTTGAGCGCTTCAACTCATACTTAGCTATAAAAACGTTATTTTTTCGAAATAGAGAAAAAAGGAGCATAAACGGTTAATAGTCTCTGATAATAGAGGGTTTAGACAACACATTTGCAATTAAACTTCATCACTACTTTCCTCTATTTGCAAGTTATGTTCCACGGAACACGAACTATTTTGTTATTATACCCATTGAAAATGGGAAATCAGGGTTTAATGGTTTTGTGAAAAGTATGTAACATGCAGAAGGAATCATCGCAGACCCCATAAAGTATATATATTCTTGATCAGGACGATGAGCTGAGTCGATGTAGCCCTAGAGAGCTGAAATTTTGCATGTAGACTCGTGTATACCATACGCAATACGAGTTTATCATATTTTTTCTATAACTCATTCGATATCTTTTTTATCGAGGATAATCGATAAATTGATATTGTTTCAGCCTCATTGGAACACTAGAGACTAGAGACTTCAGATTTACTGTGTATATACATTTGATGGATACGCACATTTTGTCATTTACAGATTTTGGATACCACGCCCCCTTCGACCACAATTCGTAAAAAACTTATATCAAGTACTAGAGACTTGTGCTTTGGAATGTACACACATTTACACATAATGATTAAGTTCTGAAAGTTTCATGAAGATCGTACGTCTACAAACGAACAAATTATTCAACAAATAAATTCGCATAATATTGCCCACACTGCAGCGCAGCCCAAGCCCAGTCGCTGCTTACTGCGCAGTTAACAGAGCGTGGGCCTATGCGTGCGGGTGGATGCATGTGTATCTATGTGTGCATAATAATTGGAGTATCAGAATGGAGGGTTCAGGGTATCTCAAAAAAGTTATTAAACAATTAAGTTCCCATAGTAAGCCCACAATGCAGCCCATGCGGGTTTATGCGTGCGCGCCTATGTGTGTCTATGTATGTGTGTTTGCGTGTGTATGTGTGTGAAGGGCTCAGGGGATCTCGTAGTCGAGCAGTCTCGACTAGAGCTTTCTTACTGGTTTAACATAACTGAAGAAAATTCCAATTTTTTCTTTTACATGCTAAAGCTATAGGACACTAAGATCAGTTTTATTAATTTTTTGATGACCATAGATCCGCACCAAGCTTAAATAAACAAGTAAGAAGGCTCTAGTCGAGCTGATAGTCCAAGCTGATATTTTAAATGCCCACATACATAAACATGTATCCAGCCGCACGCATACGCTCGCGCTAGGGCTGTGCTGCAGTGTGGGCAATAACTTGAGAATTTGTTTGTTGAATAATTTCTTTTGTAGACGTACAATCTTAATAAAACTTTCAGAACGTAGTCATAATGTGTGTAAATTCCAAAACACAAGTCTCTAATAATTGAAATACGTTTTTTACAAATTAGTGGCAAAGCGGGCGTGGTATCAAAAAATCTGTAAATTGCAAAATGTGTGTATTCACCAAATGTATATACACCTTAAATCTGAAGTCTCCAGGCTTAATAGTGTTCAAACACTATGTTCATGAACATGCATGAACATAGAATTATGATAAGTATGGGAACATACGCGCTATGTACTCGGCGGTTGGCATAAAATAGATAACACATGTTTCAAGTGTGAGCTGTAAAGCTGGTCATAAAATATGACCCTGCCCTTAGCGATAAGATTACGTAAGAGACGAGCGCTGAGCCTTACAACCTCAGCGAAAGGATAAGAATAACTAATAGACCAACGCGCAGTCTTACAAACTCTACGATAAGATAAGAATATGTAATAGACCAATGCTGAGCCTTACACACTCAGCAATAGACGCACTAGACTTAAGGGTTGAAATTATGCATGAGTCTGGGTATATAAACCCAGGCTCAGAATAATAAAGATCAATACGAAACTAAACCCCATCATAGTCAAGTGTATTCGCACATGGTCCTTCGAGCCGGAGGAAGTATTTTTAATACTTCGATTGAATCCACAAGGAAAAATGTTCGTGATTAGTACAAAGTAAAGTACTAAGTGTTATAGGTTTGTGCATTGGCTTACCATCCCAAGCTGTGAGTCGAGGCACAGCAAGGTCAACCTGGCGATCAAAACAAAAATACCTCTAAAGGGGATATGACAATAAATCTACAATAAACAAACATCTGTGTCGTCAACCATCAATATTTAAGGATAAATATTTGATGGCATTATGGCAGAAATCAGGACAAATGTTGCCGATCACGCCATAGACACAGACCAACTTTACAGCTGGGAACCGAGACCGAAAACATCAAAGCAAGAGATTTTTTTAGTTGGTTGGTCGAGCCCAATGGTGGAGTTGGTTAACCTTGTGGACAAACGAGTTCAAAAAGTATGGCTGCACATTGAAGAGGTGCAGGGCAACATTGAGCTCAGCAACCAGGAGGAAACTCTAAAGAGCAAAGAAACGCTAGAGTTCCTCTGGAATAAGGTCCAGTCTACGCTTACCGATTTGGAGGTAAAATATGATAAGCCTGCCCATGAAATGGACGGCATAGACGCATTGGAACTTAAAGTCTACATGTTGTCAAAGAAACTTGACAGGAAGTTAGGTGCCTTTAACAGTATGAAAGAAGACGTTACAGAGCCTCCAAAATTGGATCTTCCCCAATTTAATGGAAGTCCCAAAGAGTGGCCAAAGTTCTTCAATTGGTTCTCCGACATGATTCACAAAAGGAAGGACATCAGCGACACAAGAAAGCTCAACTACCTAAAATCATGCCTTAAAGAAGATGCCCAAATGGTAGTGAGCCATTTGTTAAGTGGATCGTATGCTAGCTTCAATTCGGCGTGGGAACTTATATGCAAGCGGTATGAAAATAATCGCAAGATATTCGCAAACGCCGTTAACCAGCTAGTGGACATGGAACTGATGAAGAATGATTATGAAGGCAGTATCCACAATTGCGTGAGCACCTCTGATAACAGAGACGAGGACACCGCTGATGAGATTCGAGCATCTCATACTGCTTTGGATGCAATAGTGGGATTTCAGCCCGCCTGCAAGCCTCCACGTGGGAGGAAAGCAAGAACAAAGTAATAAAGTTCAAGTAGTAAAAACAAAGCTGGGTGAAGACAATAGATCAGTAAAAAAGCACTGGGCTCCACCAACTCCGACAAAGGATTCGGAGGGCATAGAAGATGAGGACGAGAATGGAATGCAAGGTAATGGTGGCACACTCGGTTCATCTGGATGTCACACTCTCTGGGCCCGCAGAATGTTCTGGCACGAACATAAGGATTGAAAGCGTGATCACTTTGTCAAAAAACTAAAAATTATATAATTTGTATTTGTCCTGCATATTGAAATGATTTCCACAGACAGCAATTCTGGATGTCACACACTTTGGCCCCCCGCAGAATGTTCAGGCATGAACATATGAATATACGAAGATCGTATACATGCCTCCGACGCACTCAACAACTAGCAGGTAGTGCGATATGAAAAGATAAGGGCCACATGTACAGACTCTATAAATAGACAGATGATCACCAACCCTTGTCACATTACGTAAGAGACGAGCGCTGAGCCTTACAACCTCAGCGATTGCATAAGAATAGCTAATAGACCAACGCAGAGCCTTACAAACTATGCGATAAGATAAGAATATGTAATAGACCAAGTGTATTCGTTCATGGTCCTTCAAGCCGGATAAGTATATGTAAAATACTTCGTTCATGGTCCTTCGATCCGAACCACAAGATTACTAAATATCAAAGTTGTAACAAGTATATTAAAGTGGAAAATTATTTTGTTAAATAAGAAAAGTGATTTCTTCTTTGGCTTACCAATCCACGCTGTGAGTCGAAGCACAGCAAGATCAACAAGGCGATCAAAACAAAAATACCTCCAACGGGTTAAGCCAAAAAGTAAATCAATAACAAATATATAAAAACTACAATAACCGCAACAAAATGCTGGTATACAAGGTTATTGAAATGCTAAAGAAGAAATCAAACTTGTATGATACCATTTTAAAGGCCATAGCTGATAAGGATGCGTTAGCAGTCGTGAATATGTTGACACTAGAATTTACTGCAAATCACTCGACGCTAATAAAACTCGGTATTCCAAGCAATCAGCCGTATTTTACCCAGAATATATACGATGGATTGATGGAAAAAATCAGGATCAGCAACCAGGAGGAAACTCTAGAGAGCAGAGAAACGCTAAAAGCAAAGAAAACGCTCGTATGGAATAAAGTCCATTCTGCGCTGACCGAATTGTAGGTAAAATATGATATACCTGCCAATAAAATCGATGGCATGGACGCATTGGAACTTAAAGTCCACACATTGTCAAAGAAAGAAGACGTTCCAGAGATGCCAAAATGAGATCTTCCCCAATTTAATGAAAGTCTCAAAGACTGGTCAACGTTCTTCACTATGTTCTCTGACATGATTCACAACAGGAAGGATATCCGCGACACAAGGAAGCTGAACTACCTAAAATCATGCCTCAAAGGAGATGCCCAAATGGTAGTGAGCCATTTGTTGAGTGGATCAAGTGCTAGCTACAATTCGGCGTAGGAACTTATATGCAAGCGCCATGAAAATAAACGCAAGATATTTATCCTGTAGAAAGCGACACTCCCGTGCTAGCGCGTATAACAACAATTACTTTGTACAGTGGCTTAGCTTCAATTTGTTAACCTATACCATTTCAATAATAATTCAATTTCTTAATCTATACAAATTCCATGATAATTGAGAGGGCATATATCCAAATGCCTTAACAATATTCGCAAATGCCGTTAACCAGCTAGTGGACATGGAACTGCTGGAAAACGATGAGCAGCAGGATCCGTCGATTTTTGGATACAGCAAATAAGAATATTCACATCGTTAAAGAAGTAGCCCAAATGGGTAACGATGCTGATGTACTGATCGCTCAGAATTTGCTACAAAGATTCTCGACTGAAGAGGGCCAGAGAAATTCAATCCTTGAAGAATGTACTAGAGTTTGTAAATCAATTGTACAATTTAATAGAAGCAGTACAAACAAGTAAGAAAACTCTAGTCGAGCCTGCTCGACTACGAGATCCCCTGAACCCTTCGACAAACAGCCATTTCAATATATTTTAGCGTCTTTCTTTTATACAAACACACACATACACACGCAAACACACATACATAGTCACACATAGGCGCGCACGCATAAACACGCATGGGCTGCAGTGTGGGCTTACTATGGGAACTTAATTGTTTAATAACTTTTTTTGTGGACGTACGTTCTTCATGAAACTTTTAGATTGTGTTTATATCATTAATATGCGTGTATGTGCCGAGGCTCAAGTCTCTAGTATTTAAAATACGCCTTTTACAAACATATGGGTGAGGAGTGAAATTTAACTAAAATCGAAATTATATAACGTACATATAACATACATAGCTCTAAAGATATAATTTTAAACCTGTCTTTCGATAAGGTTTTTTGTCAATAAACGGGACGCTATATACGGTCATTTAAAAAAAAAAGTTTAAGTCTCTAGCTCTTATATCTTCTGAAATCGACGCGTTCATACATACGGACGGACGGACGGACGGACAGACAGACGGACAGGGCTAAATCGACTCAGTTCGTCGCCCTGATCAAGAATATATATACTTTATGGGGTCTGCCACGCCTCCTTCTCCCTGTTACATTCTTTTAACAAAACCATTATACACTGATTTCCCATTTTCAATGGGTTCAGGGTATAAAAAGGCCCGTCCAGACGCTTACTGAAACAAAAAAAGCGAGCTAAAAAATATGCCGTTTTTACAAACTGGATAGCCACGATATTACAAGATGCTCAAAATTTAAAGCAGAGCCAGTTGAAAAACGCTAGGAATTTGTAACTAAAAATGATCTATGCTTTAAATGCCTAGAAACTCATTGCATAAAAGATTGCATATAGGATTTGGCATGCAAGTATTGCACCAAACCACACAACAATTTGCTTCACGAGGAAGCGAATAAAAACGAGGCCTTCAGCAGCAATTGTCTCAAAGAAAGCAATCATTCGGATTAAAAATAAGTCCGGAAAATACGAGCAGCTAAGGGCCCTCATCAATGGAGGCTCTCAAAGAACATTGAACAAGAAGCCGCACAACATCTAAAGCTGCGCTGAGGAGGAACGTGGAAGTACAAGGAATTTCACATAATACTGAAATTCTGAAAAACAGCGTCTGCTTGACAATCAAGATTAGAATGACAAGCTAGCGGAAAAGATTCCAGGAAACAACCACAAGGGATGAAGAAGGCCGGCTAGTGGTGTCCATACTATTCAAAAAAGACCGCGAGTTAGGAAACTCGCGCAAGCAGGCTATGGCCCGACTAATGCAAATGGAGAAAAAATTCGAAAAGCATCCACAAATATTCACGGAATATAAAGACTTCATGGAGCAATATCTGAAGCTAGGTCATATGGAACCTGTAGACACAATTGGCAAAGGCAAATTGCCACATTAAGCTGTAGTCATACCAACAGCCTTACTACTAAGTTAAGAGTAGTGTTCGACGCTTCAGCAAAAACCACTAATGGATTAAGTCTAAATGATGTGATGCTAGTCGGGCCCAAAATACAAAAGGATATCTTCGATATTTTAATCAAATGGCGACAATGGAAGTATGTGATGACAGCCGACATCGAGAAAATGTACCGCCAGATTAAGGTCGCCGAAGCTGATCAGGAATATCAGTACATCCTCTGGAGAGATGACCCAAAAATGCCAATAAAGGAGTACAAGTTAACTACAGTGACATACGGGACATCGGTCGCACCATTCTTAGCTGTTCTCTGTCTTCAGGAATTAGCAAACCAACACTGCCAAGGAAACAATCACTTAATGATTGATGTCATTGCTGGAATTGATGATGGTGACTCAAACGAAAAAAATAATTATAAACAAGGACGAGTCAGTCAAAACCCTTGGGCTACAATGGTACCCCAAAAAGGATGTCACATTTGTTGTTAACTGCCCAAAATTAGAGCACAATACCAAACGCCTAATTTTGTCTCAATTGGCAAAAATCTTCTATCAACTGGGATTTTACACCAGTTAAGCTACAAGGAAAACGCTTCATACAGAAACTGTGGAAACTGCCGTTAACTTGGGACGAACAAATGGAGTCTACTCTCGTCAATTATTGGCAAGAATACGCAAGGGCACTCCAGAGCTGGCCAGGATCAATATACCGCGCTGGTCTGAAAAATCGAGCACAGATCCAACGGAGCTACATGGATTTTGTGACGCATCAGAAAAAGCGCATGCGGCGCTAGTGTATATAAAGGTAGGAGACAAAATCACTTTGCTAGCTGCGAAAAAGCAAAGTGAACCCAATAAAAACAAGTAAGGAAACTCTAGTCGAGAGTGCTCGACTAGATACTACCCTGAACCAAACTAATAAAAATGTACACTTAGTGTGGTTAAATTTTCAATTTAAACGTAATTAAAAATACAAGAGAAATAGAAGACTCATTTAATTAAATACTTGAATATTTTAAAACAATTAAAACAGTTAACATAAATTGCGCCCGCTCTGGGATTCGAACCCGAGACTTCTCGATCGTGCGACACGCTGCTTTCCACAACTCCACTTCACTTATTGACAGACTAATGGCAAAACAGCAATACATTCACTGCTGCAGCGCCATCTAGCAAATCGAAACTAAACTAATTGTTTATTTTAATGTGTGTGTGCACACGTATAGAAAACTGCTGTGACTGTTTCACGTGCGTTTGTTAATTGAACAACATTTGATGATTTTTAAAAAATTGATAGAACTAACGGAATTTAATGAAACTTTCAGCATATGATCTACATATTCCATTGAATATGTGACAAATTTAAAAAAATGAAAAATCATTCACAATTGGCTATACTGGCGCCTGCTTTGAATTTGAATGTTTTTATTCGATAAAAACATAACGGGATGAGTTATCGATTTTTAGTGATAAACTCGACATCCGCGCTGTATATACGGTCATTTAAAAAAAATTCAAGTCTCTAGCTCTTATATCTTCGGAAATCGATGCGTTCAAACATACGGACAGACAGACAGACGGACAGGGCTAAATCGACTCAGCTCGTCGCCCTGATCAAGAATATATATACTTTGTGGGGTCTGCCACGCCTCCTTCTGCCTGTTACATACATTTCAACAAAACCATTCCCATTTTCAATGGGTTCAGGGTATAACAAGAAGACAATTCCCAAATTAGAGCTATGTGCAGCTCATATACTATGCATACTATTAGAAAAAATTCAAGCAATAGTAGGAAATGATATCAAAATGATAGCATGGAGTGATTCACAAATAACGCTAGCTTGGATAAAGAACAAGCGTAGCAAAGACAAATTCGTCAAAACCAGAAATACGTGAAATCGGCAGACAACCCAGCAGATGTCGCCTCACCAGGAATTGCCCCGGAACACTTAGCAGCAGGCGATATATGGTGGAAAGGGCCTGAGTGGTTGACAAAACAACCGCATCAGTTGCCACAAATTGAAGAACCAGAAAATGTTATAGTAGCAACTATAACAACAAAGGAAAACTACCTACTACTACTACTACAAAGTCTCGTCCATAAATAAGTTAATAAGTGTGATGGACTACATATTACGCTTTATTGCAAAATCAAGAGCAAAAAATCATTTGCCGACATACCTAACTATCGAAGAGCTAAAGCAAGCCAAAACACTCGTTGTAAAATTTCAACAACAGCTTGATTTTGGACAAGAGATAAATTTACTCAAAACAGGACAGCGGCACTAATTTTGTAGGTACTGCTAGAATATTGGACAAAGATCTGGTAGCTGCTATAAAAGTAAATAGCAGTATCGCTCCAGTACTGGAACGAGAAGGCATCAAATGGCACTTCATCCCGCCGGCAAGCCCCCACATGGGAGGAATATGGGAAGCCGGAATAAAATCACTAAAACACCACCTTAAGCGACTCATCGGCGATAACAGCTTCACGTTTGAGGAGTTTTCGACATTGCTATGCCAAATTGAAGCAGTACTAAACTCACGACCCCTGGTTGCTTCAATAATGACAGAGGGAAACGACATATTGACACCCGGTCATTTTATTGTTGGACGACCACTAATTGGAGCTCCAGAGCACTTTGACGATTGGATCTCTGGATAGATGGAGACACATGCAACAAATCAGAGCAGAATTCTGGAGGAAATGGAAAGAGGAATACTTGGCGTCATTACAACAGCGAATCAAATGGCGACAAGCAAATGCAAAACCTCACAGAAGGCCAAATTGTTTTATTAAAACAAGAGAACACGCATCCCGCTAGATGGCCCATGGGAAAAATTACAAAAACTACTAAAGGACAAGATGATAAAGTTCGAATAGTCACAATAAAAACAAACATGGGTGAAGTCAAGAGATCAGTAAACAAGATCTGTTTATTACCCAATAATGAAAAGGATAAGTAAGACGACTCTCCAAAAGATCGAAGACAAACACGATCAGCAAAATTTCCGACCGGAAAAGCAATTTTAAGTCTGCTAATGGTAATGCAGGTAGCAGGTAGTACAATCAGACCTGCTACAAACATAACCACCAAACTGAAAGTTCAGGATATGGATCCACAAACGGCAATGCTAATCGATAAACTTGGAAAAGTGGACGTCGTCTCTTCAAGCTGGCAGATGCTGTTCTACTACGACATGCAAGCTTATTTCGAAGTTCTAAAACAAACAGATGAGCTCATGAGTAAAACAAACGTCATTTGCGAAAAAGTAAGAAAGCTCTAGTCGAGACTGCTCGACTACGAGATTCCCTGAATCCTTTGAGCAACAGCAATTTCAATAATTTTTAGCGTCTTTCTGCTTATACAAATTTTTTATTGGTGAGGTGGTGGATGTAGGGGTGGGGGTGAAATTGAACAAAAATCGAAATTCTATAACGCACATATCAATCTACATTTAAAATTGGATACTCTAGCTCTAAAGATGTAGGAGATATATTTTTATACCCTGAACCCATTGAAAATGGGAAATCAGGGTATAATGTTTTTGTTGAAATGTATGTAACAGGCAGAAGGAGGCGTGGCAGACCCCATAAAGTATATATATTCTTGATCAGGGCGACGAACTGAGTCGATTTAGCCCTGTCCGTCTGTCCGTATGTTTGAACGCGTCGATTTCAGAAGATATAGAGGCTAGAGACTTCAAATTTTTTTTAAATGCTCGTATATAGCACGCGGATACCGAGTTTATCACTAAAAATCGATAACTCATCCCGTTATTTTTTTATCGATAAAAAGCCTTATCGAAAACCAGTTATAAAATTATATCTCCTACACCTTTAGAGCTAAAGTCTCCAAATTTTAAATGTGGGGTCTGCCACGCCTCCTTCTGCCTGTTACATACATTTAACAAAACCATTATACCCTGATTTCCCATTTTCAATGGGTTCAGGGTATAAAAAAGGTTACAAAGGAGATAAATAAAATGGCAAGCGCTATGAAAGAACACTTATGAAAGCGCAACAAATATTTAAGGACAACATTCTAATCCTAGACGCAAGGCTACCAATATACATAAATACATAAACCAGCATGCCACTCTCTTCTACGCAATACCACTCGTACTGAAAGGAAGAAAAGTTATTCCGAAGACTAAAACGATCTCTGGATTTAGTAGTTTGTAAATTTTGTATGGTTTGAATCGTAGAGTGACTGTCAAATGGGCCTTTATGACTTAATCAGAAATTTTTGGCAATGAGTACCACTTGAGTATAATCACTAACCAGACAACACATAGACTAGACACGTAGAGCAATTTTTTTCAACGACGGAATTGTTCTCTGAAGCGACCGGAGAACTTCGTATTTGCTGGGCTCGGTCTTTTGAGGCTCAAGCAGTGAAAATGCTGCACGACAAAGTCAGTGCGCTGCCAGCGCTCAATCGAAATGGTCCCGTTCTCATATGAAGCACAACTGTGTGTTATTTGTCCTACTCTCTCTCTCTCTCAGTCCCTCTCTCTCGCTCTCTATAGTTTCTGAAATCATCACCCTCAGCAGCGCACAAAAATTGAAATTTCTGTTCGCGACGATCCCAGCTCTTTTCTTTTGAATGAAGGGTATACCGAAATCTTAAAAGGGTTTGCAACGTTCATACAAAAGTTTAGCGTTTTCATGATTATTTCTAGGAAGGGTATGAAAGCAGTGAGGCTCGTACAGAATATGTTTTGGCGACGAGCATACACACACACACTTGTAGTCCCTTATTACGTGTGTGAGCATTTGTGACCTGCGTGCGTTACTCTGGCTGCTTGTAGCAATTTTAAAGCCCTGCATTTGCATTTGGTCGGTCTTACGGGCTGTCATAACCACTTCACACAGATGTGCTATGTGTGAACATACATATGCATGTATGTACATAAGTAGATTTATTTATTATTATTGTTAATCATATTTATAAATATGTGTATATCCATCAAATACTATAATTATATATAATTAAAATTATTTTATACACATTTTCAACCGAAAAAATTATCGTGAAACACTATAAGTTTACTAAATGCTTTGCAATACATGAAATACACATGTCATATTATACTCAAGCTGTACTCATTATTGCCAAAATTTTCTGATTAAGTCATAAAGGCCCATTTTACAGTCACCCTACGATTCAAACCACACAAAATTTACAAACTACTAAATCCAGAGACAATTATCATCCCATACAAACATACACATATGCAAATGTATGTATGCATGTGCTCACTTCACAAGGCCGACCAACGGCAAGTTTTGGGCTTTACAATTTGCACAGCCTGTTGTGCATAGAAAGAATACATTTTCGCGACGAGCATACACACACACATTAACAGTCCCTTGCAACATGTATGTGCTTTTGTGTGCGTGCCAAACTCAATTCTTTCTCAATATTTTCGTCAATCGTCAGTTAGAGTCCCGTTTTACATGCATGAGGCATTATGTGTTAGTATGGGAAACTATTCTTGCTGCCTGTGGAATATTGTGTGTATGTTCTTAATACGTGAACATTGGCTTGTGCTCGCCACGTGCATATGCATGTATGTGATAGGAATATAATTGTCTCCGGATTTAGTAGTTTGTAAATTTTGTGTGGTTTGAATCGTAGGGTGACTGTAAAATGGGCCTTTATGACTTAATCAGAAAATTTTGGCAATAATGAGTACAGCTTGAGTATAATATGACATGTGTATTTCATGTATTGCAAAGCATTTAGTAAACTTATAGTGTTTCACGATAATTTTTTCGGTTGAAAATGTGTATAAAATAATTTTAATTATATATAATTATAGTATTTGATGGATATACACATATTTATAAATATGATTAACAATAATAATAAATAAATCTACTTATGTACATACATGCATATGTATGTTCACACATAGCACATCTGTGTGAAGTGGTTATGACAGCCCGTAAGACCGACCAAATGCAAATGCAGGGCTTTAAAATTGCTACAAGCAGCCAGAGTAACGCACGCAGGTCACAAATGCTCACACACGTAATAAGGGACTACAAGTGTGTGTGTGTATGCTCGTCGCCAAAACATATTCTGTACGAGCCTCACTGCTTTCATACCCTTCCTAGAAATAATCATGAAAACGCTAAACTTTTGTATGAACGTTGCAAACCCTTTTAAGATTTCGGTATACCCTTCATTCAAAAGAAAAGAGCTGGGATCGTCGCGAACAGAAATTTCAATTTTTGTGCGCTGCTGAGGGTGATGATTTCAGAAACTATAGAGAGCGAGAGAGAGGGACTGAGAGAGAGAGAGAGTAGGACAAATAACACACAGTTGTGATTCATATGAGAACGGGACCATTTCGATTGAGCGCTGGCAGCGCACTGACTTTGTCGTGCAGCATTTTCACTGCTTGAGCCTCAAAAGACCGAGCCCAGCAAATACGAAGTTCTCCGGTCGCTTCAGAGAACAATTCCGTCGTTGAAAAAAATTGCTCTACGTGTCTAGTCTATGTGTTGTCTGGTTAGTGGTATAATATAACATGTGTATTTTATATATTGTAAAGCATTTAATAAACTTATAGTGTTTTACGATAATTTTTTCGGTTTAAAATGCGTATGAAATAATTTTAATTATATATTTACGGATATACACACATTTACAAAAATGATTAGCAATAATAATATATAAATGTACTTATGTATGTTCATACATGTGCACCCGGTAGAAAACGCGGCCATTTGTTAAGTAATGCAGTTTGTAATCGGGTTTTTCACTTACAGAGACGACAAGTAATCTATGAGTAATGGACAAAATAATGACCACTTCCGCTACTGGTTTAAGACTTAATCTAAGAGACTAACTGGTTTTACTCCAAATACAAACAATAACAAACGTTATAATTATTATTATTTATTATTAATTAATTCTTATTGATTAATCAATCAAAATGTAATATTAAAAATTATAGGACTGACTTATCAAGGTTTTCATTCGTAATGAAAATCTGAAGTTAACTCCATCTATAATGAGCATAAGCACGATTACTTTCGCATTGCCTATGTAAATCTTCCTTTTTTTTTATCACTCTTCCTTGACCACACGCAGCATCTAAAATTTCCCAAGCTAGTTTTTCCGGCAAATGAAGTTTACGATCTTTTTCACGAGCTGCATCCAATAGCCATTTCATCGCAAGAAAATATGATTTCTTTTCTGTCACCGGTACAGGGACTTGATATTTGACACCGCCTCTTTTTATTGCTGACAACTGGAGTAAGGGTCGTGCATTTTCAATAGCATTTATTAAAATGTGTCCCGAATCAATTATTATATTCTCTTTATCCGCACCAGCAAGAATCAATCTTTCAATCTGGGTTCGCTTGATAGTTTCGAATGTTTCGGTTAATAACTCTTTTGCCAAACTTCTATTGCCTTTTTTAGTAATATATTTTATAAGCTTATTTTTGAGTTCACCATAAAATATGGAATCAGATAAATCATTAATAGCTGCTTTTACAGGGATATGTGATACGCTGCTTCTGTTAATTTCTTTTTTCAAACTTGGCTCAGCATAATGCGAAGGGTACATTGACATTAAGCGGCCACATTTTGAAACCCTTCAGCCAGAATGAAAATAAAATTTTAGTTGGCCATTTTAGCACTATATCTAACATTTACCTTAAAAAATTACAGGCTGTTGTTGCTGCCAAGTACCTCATGTTTATACTTATATAACATCACTGATAGAGATGTGTTTCAGTAAAAATAAATCGATATTTTCAGGGAAGTACATTCCCGTAATTGATATGGAATTTTAACAACTCTTTCATGTGATAGGTTAATAAAGTCCACTGACCAAACAACACATAGACTAGACATGTAGAACAAAATTTTCTATAGCTCGAAACTGTTAAGTTGGTCGACCACAATACTTCGTATTTGCTCGGCTCGGTCGCTGGAGGTTCGAGCAGAGAAAATAGTGCACGACAGAAGAAACATTGCGCTGTGAGCGCTCAGTCGAAATGGTACCAATTCTGAATGAAGCACATCTATGTGGCATTTGTCCTACTCTCTCTCTCAGTCCCGTTCTCTCGCTCTCTATGGACTCTGAAATCATCACTCTCAGCAGCGCACAAAAATTGAAATTTTGCTATGCACGAGTATGCATACAAATTTCAGCTCTTTAGCTCTTATAATTTCTGAATTCGACGCACTCATACGGACGGACGGACAGGGCAATATCGACTCAGCTCATCGTCCTGATCAAGAATATATATACTTTATGGGGTCTGCGATGATTCCTTCTGCCTGTTACGTAATTTTCACAAAACCATTATACGCTGATTTCCCATTTTCAATGGGTTCAGGCACTAACCAGAGAACACATAGACTAGACATGTAGAACAAAATTTTCTATAACTCGAAACTGTTAAGTTGGTCGACCACAATACTTCGTATTTGCTCGGCTCGGTCGCTGGAGGTTCGAGCAGAGAAAATACTGCATGACAAAAACAGTGCGCTGCGAGCGCTCAACCGAAATGGTCCCGTTCCCATATGAAGCACAGCTATGTGTTATTTGTCCTACACTCTCGCTCTCTATGGTCTCTGAAATCATCACCCTCAGCCAGCGATGCCAACCCTCCGTATTTATACGTAGATCTACGTATTTTAAAGGAGATCTACGTACCTACGTATTTTGAGACTAAAACTACGTACTTTTAAAAAATAATGCAAAAATCCTAAAATCTGCAATTTTTGGGTAATATCAATATTCTATGAATAAAATAATAAAGATGATATGATTTATATTGGATTAGCAGCACTAAATTATTATTTCGATATGTTTGCGAATGCCGATTGCCCATTGAGTTATCAGCGCTAAATTGCAAAAAGTGGCATCGCTTACTTTAGAATTGGAGGGAAAGAAATTAATGTGCATGTAACAAAATGGAATTGTTAACAAGTGACACCGACGTAAAACCAAGCGTAACTCTAACCAAGAAAAGGAAAGTGCACTGCAATGTGAATTACTCAGCAGCTTGGGAAAAAAAGTATTCCCGGTTGACAGGAAGCAGTAAGGGTAATCTTTTTTTTAATTGCAAATCTTGTAAAGCAGATCTCAAATGCTCTTCTGGCAAGAGAGACGTAGAGAAGCATGAAGCTTCTGTTAACCAAACAAAAAAATTTGAGAAGTATGTATAGTGTTGGGTTTTATAATTGCCAACCAAGTTTGTGTCGTGTGTCCAAGTGCTTTTTGTGCTCTTTTTATACGTTCGTAGTGTACATAAATGAATATGTATAATTTGAATAATGCAATTTGCTTTCTAAAACGACAAATGAAATTAATAACAATGAAGTACAATACAGCTAATTTAAAAATGGAATGGCTTATTAATTTCTTTTTATTGTTTTTAAGCTCTTTAAAAAAGTACGTAGATCTACGTATTTCAGCAAAATTGTGCTACGTAAAAATACGTAGATTTTGGAGCCTACGTAATTCTCAAATTTTGACTACAAATGCGGATTGCCACGCCCCTAGTGGCCGTAGACGCCTGTCATTTTTGGCCTGTTCTTAGAACGATTTAACGGTAACGAACATGTACATGAATGCTTACGCTCCAAAAATGTGAAAATTAGAGGGTATTTTTCGATATGTCACGCCCCCAAAGAGGCGTAACTATTATATTTGGGACATCGATACAGGATGTTACCAGTAACTCAACTATCCAAATTTGAAGCATCTAGCTCTTAAACTGTAGGAGATATAAGCTTTTGCGGTTTGCCACGCCCCCTTCGGGCAGACATATATCCACCATAGCTCGTTGGACTTGGATTGTCACCCCGCGTATATATACCAAATTTCAGGTCTCTAGCATCAATAGTTCCCAAAAATATAGCAAAATTTGAAAAATCACTATATCTTCAGGTCCAATTTGCCACGCCCCTAGTGGGCGTTACATAAAATTTTTTCATCTCACGCAATTTATCTCACGCAAATTTCAACTTTCTAGCTTTATGACTTCCGGATATACAGTTTTATTCGATTTGCCACGCTCCCAATGGACGTAGATATATCCGCCATAGCTTGATGGACTTGGGTGGTCGACGCGGAACTACATACCAAATTTCAGCTTTCTAGCTCTTCAACTAACATGGTTTCTGGTATATCGGATAATGCATTTTCCGTTTTGCCACGCCCGTAGTGGGCGGATCGGGAAAATTTTAACACTTTATAAATCGGAGTTATACACGAATATGTTTTCCAAATTTCAAGTCTCTAGCTTCAATAGCGGCGAAATGAACTGCGTTCATACGGACAGACGGACGGACAGCAAGACGGACATTGCACAAAACCAATTCGTGAATGAGTATAAAAACGATGCTGCCAAATTAATATCAACTGACTCATATAAAATAGACCAGTCTGTTGAATTAATTAATTCGTTAAGCAAAACAAATTTGCATTTACGATAACAGCGACTAAGTTTAGAAGGCATTGGAGTATTAGTGGGAGGATTATCAACAGTTAATAAAACCTAAAAATTGGGGTGATGTATATCCTCTGTTAAGCAGAAAGGAGTTGATCTCGCGACATTAATGAGCGAATCATGATTAACAAACACAAGATCTAGAGTGCCATTTAGATGGTTTGAAATAGAGTTAAACTGAAATAAAGACAGGTTAAAAAGTTCATCAAAAAGGTAGTGATCAATTGTCGGAATATAGTAATTTGCACTATAAATGCATATGAATGAAATTTAAAATGCATATGAGTCTACATTCAATATTTGGAGACTCTAGCTTTACAGATGTAGGAGATATAATTTTATAATTGACTTTCGATAAGGGTTTTTATCGATAAAAACATAACGAGGTGAGTTATCGATTTTTGTGATAAACTCGATATCCGCGTGCTATATACGAGCATTTTAAAAAAAAGTTGAAGTCTCTAGCTATTATATCTTCTGAAATCGACGCGTTCAAACATACGGACAGACGGACATGGCTAAATCGACTCAGTTCGTCGCCCTGATCAAGAATATATATACTTTGTGAGGTCTGCAACGCCTCCTTCTCCCTGTTACATACCTTTAACAAAACCATTATACCCTGATTTCCCATTTTCAATGGGTTTAGGGTAAAAAATAAGTAAGAACGTTGCAGTCGGGCGTTACCCATTGCGGAATACGCATTCACATCCCATCACCCATTGAGTAGCTAAATTTAGTTCTAATACTGTGGAAAATGCAGTTTTTTTGCGATTTGTCACGTCCCTTCTGTGCGTAGGTACCTCATTTTTGGCCAGTTCTTAGAACGAGCTAACGGTAATTTGGATGCTTACGCTCCAAAAATGTTAAAATTACAGGATATTTTTCGATATGCCACGCCCCTAAAAAGGCGTAACAATTATCAAATATCTAATTTTGAAGCTCCCAGCTCTTAAAAAGTAGGAGATATAAACTTTTGCGGTTTGCCACACCCCAATGGGAGTAGATATATCCACCATAGCTTGTGGGACTTGGGTGGTCAACGCAGATCTACCTACCAAATTTCAGCTTTGTAGCTCTTCAACTAACACTGTTTCTGGTATATCGGAAAATGCATTTTCCGATTTGCCACGCCCCTAGTGGGCGGATCGGGAAAATTTTAACACTTTATAAATTGGAGTTAAACACGAGTATGTGTTCCAAATTTCAAGTCTCTAGCTTCAATAGCGCAGAAATGAACTGCGTTCATACGGACAGAGGGACAGTCGGACGGACAGCAAGACGGGCATTGCATTATGGCCAAAAAGTCTGATATTTTGGCATAAAGTAATTTTTTTTATGTATTCAAACCTGAAAATTTAACTTATTTTTTGATTAGAGACACATTAGATAAGAAAAAAACGTTCTAAAAAAATTTTTTAAATTAGTCTTTAAAATTTGGTGCGCAACTAAAGTCAGCAGTTTCAATGCAAGCTTAAATTATCGGTATGCAACCTTAAAATTTATTAAGCTTTGTCCATCAGTCGTCGACTAGACCTCGTACCGAACGGTTGTGTTATCGCAGAGTTCAGTTCACAGCTTATCAGTTTTTCAAGTGCCTATCTTCTATTTTTGCACTTATTCTTTGTCTTTCAATATACACAGAAGCATATAAGCATAAAGTAAGTCAAATACACAATTATGCCCAACGGGCATGGGGCAATGCTAAGCGATAGCCCCAAAATCAAAACAAAAAAACCGACACCACTTGCAGAAGCTTTCCCAGAACTCCCAACTCCTAATTTACCTAATCCAAAATTCATTATTATGTCAGCCACCGACATTAAAAACCCCATCTCCACATACTCCTGTTTCGCCGTAGAACGTGCAATTAAACTCATCAGCAAAAACATATTAAAATTTAACGAAATGCGTGACGGAAATCTTCTACTATTCGTAGAGAACGCAACAGTAGCTGAAAAATTCATTGCTTCCAAAGAGCTCCATGGTATTTGCCAAATATCTTGTGAATATCACAAAAATCTTAATTACTGTAAAGGCAACGTCACAAATGATGAAATACTCAAAGAACTTAAATCTCAAGGAGTTGTCGATGTATATAAATACACCAAACTCATAGATGGCAAAACCATCCCGTCTGGCGTAGTGCAGCTCACCTTCAACTTGTATAATCTTCCCCCAAAAATGCAAATTTCATGGCACGTTGTAAAGGTCAAACAATATATACCTAATCCAATGCGATGCAAAAATTGCCAAATTATTGGCCACACAGCAAAGTATTGCAAAACGAAGTATTACAAACAATGCACACAGACACCGAGAAATACGAAAAAAACATTTTCAGAAATAGCCGCTAAATTAACACCGCAAAAAGAAAACGAGACAAAAATCTTACCATCCACCTCCAATAAAGAAAATAATTCTAAAGACAAATCAAAAACTAGAAGCACACCCGAAAAGCACTTTGACTTCACAAACACAAAATATACAAAAGAAACGCCGGAACATAGCATAAGCAAACCAAATAAACAAACACTCAACACAACGAAACGCTCAAATCACAAAGACAAGATTATCTCAAGCGACTCAGAAACAGACATAGACATCACTTACTTAAGAAATAAATACAAGACGAACAACCAAAATCACTCAACCCTCTCTGATACGGATAGTATGATACGTTGAGTTATAATAAAATCTCTCAAAGCTCGCTCTCTCTCTCTCAGTCTCTGCGAAAGCCTATAATGATTTACTGCATTAAAGCGCAACTTCGCTAAACCGAGAGGGAGAGCGTGCAAGAGAGAGATTATAAAACTAACACAAAAATCAAAACAAAACGGATTAACACATAGCATAACATAATGACTCTAAAAATAATACAATGGAACATAAATGGATATAAGCACAATTACAATAATCTCTCTCTCTTATTAAAAAACCAAAACCCACATATCATAGCTCTACAAGAAACCCATTTAACCGATCCCAGCTCAAAAATTCCCATACCAAACCAATTTTCGTTTTATCAGAAAAATGATACTAATCCATCGGCTCCTAAACCCAACAGAGGAGTAGCTTTCCTAATATCAAAAAATATACAACATAGAATAGTAGATCACCGGCCTAACATTTTAGCAATATGTGCCGAAATACAAGCTAAAATACCGTTTGTAATTATTAATATTTACCTTTCTCCTACGGACAAGTTCACAGAGGAAGACCTTCATAACCTGACAGACAGTTTTAATAAGCCAGTATTACTGCTAGGTGACTTTAACTCCTGGCATTCTCTCTGGGGATCACCCTCAAACAACCCAAGAGGTAAAACTATTGCAAATTTTGTACTCAACAGTAATCTAATAGCTCTAAACAAAGGAGACCCCACACACTACTCCACTCATAACACATTCACACACGTTGACCTAGCCTTCTGTACGCCACCAGTTAACCTTAACGCCACCTGGGCTATAGATAAAGATCTATACGGAAGCGACCACTACCCAATATACATACAAATCTTTCCCACAGCAAATAAAAAATTCTATAAAACACATAGATATAAACTTCACTCAGCGAACTGGGAATTATTCCAGGAAAATATAGACGAACTAATACCAGGACTAACTATAACACACAATACTAATCAAACAGCCGCTAAATTCCTCAAAATAGTGAAGACATCTGCTAATAAATCAATACCCACATCCAATCCCAACAGAAAGAAAAATAATCACATATACTGGTGGAACCCAGAACTTGAAAATTTAAAAAAAGAAAAAATAAAATGTTTAAATAATTTAAGAAAACACCTAAGCACAGAAAACATGCTTAGCTATAAAAAAGCGAACGCAAAGTTTAAATATACGGCCAAAATAGCCCAAAGAATAAGCTTTGCTAAATTTACAGAAGATATAAGCCCTAACACAACAACTAAAGTACTCTGGGACAAAGTTCACAGGCTCTCGGGGATACATAAAATTACACACATTCATTCCATACAAACAGAAACAGGGAACTCATGCAATCCGGAAAAAATAGCAGAAGCATTCTGCAAAACCTGGTCAAATTATTCAAACAACTCAAATTTCTCACACACCTTCAATATTAAAAAACAACAGCACATAGCCCAAACAACCATCACATACACTCCAAGAAATAGAGCTAAAATCATTGAAAAACCTATAATACTTTTAGAATTGCAATCCTGCCTAGATACCCTTAAAGGATCTACTCCCGGAGAGGACAATATCACTTATCAGATAATTAAAAAGCTTCCCTCATCTGCAATAAACAAACTCTTAGAGCTCTATAATATAATACTTGACACCAGCAATATCCCTCAACAATGGAAAATTGCAACGATTATACCTATAAACAAACCAAATAAACCAAAGCACTTACTCAACAGTTATCGTCCAATATCACTGCTCCCTTGTATTTCCAAAATCCTAGAAAAAATCATATCAAAAAGAATTATGTGGATGCTTAACCAAGAGAACCTCCTATCACCTAACCAATATGCATACAAACAAAACAGGTCGACCATGGACCCCTTACTTATAATAGATAACTTTATTTGTAATAGCTTAGCCACAAAAAACCACATATCGGTGCTCTCAATCGATATGGAAAAAGCTTTTGACAGGGTGGGAGCTCATTGTATCATACAGCAACTATATGATTGGAAATTTGGTCCAAAAATTGTCAATTACATTCGTAGCTACCTAAACAACCGCAGAATAAGAGTTAAAGCCAATAACACATTATCTAATGAAATGGGCTTAAAAAACGGCATCCCACAAGGTTCTCCACTTTCAGTCACACTTTTTCTCATCGCTTTTAATAAGTTAAATCACTTGATAAACCAAAATTCATTTTTCAAACACACTATGTACGCAGACGACCTTTGCCTCTTTTTCAATCCAAGCCCCGGCTATAACACGCAAATAAATAATTTATTTTCTAAAATTCATCACTGGTGCAATATCACAGGAACAAAAATATCAGCGGAAAAGTCCATGCACCTTCATATATGTAAGAAACATAATTGCACTAACATAGATATTACAATAAACAATGTTAACATACCAAAAACACAACACCTCAAAATTCTAGGTTTAACATTCGACAGTAAATATAATTGGAATGAACATATCAAAGCTTTGACATACTCACTAAATAATAGATTGAATATAATTAAATGTTTAAGTAACTATAAGCTAAAATGCAATACCTCATCTTTAATTAATATAAGTAAATCAATAATACTCGCCAAGATTGATTACGGTCTTGCAATATATGGAAAAACAAACAAAACAAATCTCGCAAAAATTTCCACTCCCTACCATTCCTCCATCCGACTATCATTAGGCGCCTTCCGCACCACTCCAATAAATAACATGCTGGCAGAAACAGGACTCCCTGATTTAGTCACTAGATTCCACTGGAGCATCGGACGACACATTAAAAACATCACAAATACACATGGTTCCTCTTTACAAAACACACTCCTCAAGCAGCTGAAACGGAAAAGAGCAATCAAAAAGCCATCAAGCCTAGAAATGATTATCAAAGAAGCTGCAGCTCTTAACATATTTTTGTCATGGGAACGCAAATACAAAGAAAAATTCCCACCTTGGACAAGAAACAGTCCCGCCATACTGTTAGAGCTCACGGAATTTAAAAAAGACAATACACCAGACGAAGTCTACAGAAAAAGTTTCGACAAAATCAGAAACGAATACAAGGCATGGACTTTTCTCTACACGGATGCTTCTAAACTAAATCACATAATTGCCTTCAGTGTTGTTACTGAAGACAATAAAATATTAAAATCAGCAGTCACACCCTGGCACTCTTCAATTTATACAGCGGAAGCGGAAGCGATCCTCTGTGCGGTAGAATTCACGCAAAAAGACAAAAAAACTAAATTTGTTATCTGCACCGACTCGCTCTCCACCTTACTAGCCGTCAAAAACCCAAACACCTCTCAACCCACAATTACAAAAATTCGGGACAAACTTAATTCAAATCAAAAAAGAATCAAACTACTCTGGACACCTGGACATGTCAAGATTAAAGGAAATGAGCTGGCAGACACAGCAGCTAAAATGGCCACACGTTCTCCGTTGCTTCCACACAACATCAACAACAAAAAAGATGTCAATAAATTCATTAACGTCAGAACCAAAGAAATACTCAAAACAATCTGGAACGACTACCCACACTTCTACAGAACGATCAACCCTACAAGAGAAACCACATATTTTCCAACTAAAATAGATAGGAAACACGCAGTAAAATACACAAGATTCAGGCTAGGACACACAAAACCAACTCACGAATATATTTTCAACAAAACACCTGCTCCTATTTGCCCTTTTTGCAATAGCGACACCCTAACAACAAAACACCTACAACTCCATTGCCAACACGTAATCAATATCTGCAAATCCCTTAATTCTCCCACACTCAATATCCTCATCTCCAAACCCAACAAATCAAACATAGCACATTTTATAAAAATAATCAAAAAACTTAATATAGACCTATAATATATAAAATGTAAATAATGTATATAGAATGTAAATAATGTATATATATATATACAAAGCAAATAATGTATATAATGTAAAAATGCCTGAAGGCCTCTGTCGCTCTGGCTTAAAGAAATTGTTACTTAGAATTAAATTTTTGGTAACAATGAATAAAAAAAAAAAAAAAAGGAGGGTTGGCGTCGCTGGTGCTCATATTAAAGCGGCGATATATCGATATCGACAAAAGTCCATCGATGTATCATAAAAATTCAAATCCATCGATATAATGGTTGCATCGATGGTTTCCCAGTAGGGCTGCAAAACCATCGATAGATGCTCCCCTCGATAGATTTCTCCATCGATGGAATGAACCATCGATACTATCGATAGTTCCATCGAAAATTTGAAATTCTTAGAAATACAGAAATTCTCAATATATTCAATCATACATCCACCACATTGTATGTAAATGATTCGTGCAATTTTGTATAAAAATACAATACAAAAGTAATCGGATCTTTATGTGATGGTTGTATATCTAATAATATATATATTTTATTACATATGGATAAATATGTCATTCAATGCAAATAATTAAATTTTTTTTTATATGCTTCAAGCTGTTTTTATTCTAGTTATATTTAAAGCAGTTTCGTCTTAAAAATTAAAAACAAAAAACAAGTAAGAAAGCTCTAGTCGAGACTGCTCGACTACGAGATACCCTGAACCCTCCGAGCAACAGCCATTTCAATAATTTGTAGTGTCATTCAGCTTAAACAAACACACACACACACGCAAACATATACATAGACACCCATAGGCACGCACGCATTAACAGGCATGGGCTGCAGTGTGGGCTTACTATGGGAACTTAATTGTTCAATAACTTTTTTTGTGGACGTACGTTCTTCATGAAACTTTCAGAATGTGGTTTTATCATTACTATGCGTATATTTGCCAAATCTCAAGTCTCTAGTATTTGAAATACGCCTTTTACAAAGATGAGGGTAAGGGGGTGGATATAGGGGTGGGGGGTGAATTATAACAAAAATCGAAATTCTATAACGTACATATCAATCTACATTTTAAATTTGAAGACTCTAGCTCAAAAGATGTAGGAGATATAATTTTATAACTGTCTTTCGATAAGGTTTTTGATCGATAAAAAAATAATGGGACGAGTTATCGATTTTTGGTGATAAACTCGATATGCGCGCTGTATATACGGTCATTTTAAAAAAAAGTTGAAGTCTCTAGCTTCTATATCTTCTGAAATCGACGCGTTCATACATACGGACGGACGGACGGACGGACGGACGGACGGACGGACGGACGGACGGACGGACGGACAGACAGACGGACAGGGTTAAATCGACTCAGTTCGTCGCCCTGATCAAGAATATATATACTTTGTGGGGTCTGCCACGCCTCCTTCTCCCTGTTACATACTTTTAACAAAACCATTATACCCTGATTTCCCATTTTCAATGGGTTCAGGGTATAAAAATATATATGTATATATGAAAGGTACATGATTTCATTTAAAAAAATTCAAAAATAAAATTATTTCATTAAAAAAAAAACAAAATTTCACAAGGTGGTTTTAACTCTATACTAATTTTATAAAAAATAAATCTAGTTCTCCAGCAACCATTGGTTTTTGTTGATAAACAACAGAATATTTACATTTTTGGCCTTAAGAGCAGCTCGTCGTTGCGAAATTATTTCTCCAGCTTTGCTGAAAACACGCTCTGATTCGGTTGAACTTGCTGGAATACACAAATATTTGGTGGGGCACTCTGAAAGTTCGTTCAGTTGTGATTCACTAATCTGAAAAAAAGCAAATTATAATTGAACTGCTGTAAATATGGATAATAGGAAAAATCTACCTTCCAATAGTCGAGCGGGTCGACATCTTGGGAAGCATTTTGTTGCTCCAAATATTGTCGCATCATCAATATCGCATCTGCACGCTTCGTCTTCAGTTTCTGCGATATATTTTCTGTTACAAAATCGAAAAGATCATCACTCCTATTTAGGTTGCGAGGCACATCTTTATTGGGAGCTTGGTTCTCGATGTTTTTTTTTTAAATTGGTAATTTCCGTTTCTAGCGAATTAGCAGCTTGTTGTGCAACAGAAACACTCCGAAAACCTTCCTTTTTAAATCGAGGATCCAAAATAGTTGCCATCCGAGGCACTGATCTGTTTATATATGGCAAAAGCCTCAATTTCACTCGATCAATTAAAAATATGCATGTTTCGGATCCCAAGTCCGATATTATTTTTGGCTTAAGCTTTTCCAATTTAGTAATAATACCAAACACTTTGGGAATAATCAGCGACACAGTTACATTTTTTGATGCTGATGTCCGTTTTGTTGCTTCTTCAAAAGGCTCAAACACGAGACACAAATCTTCGATTGATGTGAATTGAACTGCACTTAGAGCACAATGTCTCGCGTGTTTTCAAAATTCGGTGTAGCATATGATACACGCTATTCCATCTAGTAGGAACTTCCTGTATCAAACTATATGGATTATTTCTTGCTTGCTCGCTTTTAAATTTTGCGTATGCAATTGAGCTATTTTTGAAAAAACTAACAATTTTTTTTGTTTCAGCCACTAACGCTTTTACATTTTCTAATGGCAATGCATCTTGAAGAACAAGGTTCAGAGTATGGGCAAAGCAAGGCATATGTTTTTTTTTAGAATTTCGCAACTTTTTATCATTGCTGCAGCGTTGTCAGTTACAATGGTTTCTATTTGATCAAACACGCCCCATTCACTGCATATTGAGTGCAATGTATCTGCAATATTATTGCTACCATGATTAAATTCACTCAAAAGAGGCTGTGTAGCCAGCATAGCTGTCTTCAATTTAAAATTGCTTACAAAATGGCACGTCACGGTCAAATAATGAGCGCCATTATTTGAAGACCAACCGTCTGTTGTTAATGAACAGTATTTTACAGTTGCTAACAGGCTTTTTAATTTGGATACCATTTCGTCGTACATGTTTTTTATATATACATTTTGCAATGTCGTGCGGCTCGGCAACACATATCGCGGATCCATCACACTCATTAATTTTATAAAACCAGCTACCATTTCAGCTAGTGCTCTGTCAATATTATTATTATTATTTTTTTTTTTTGAAGATAAGAGTCCATACGTATCCTGACGCGTTACATATTCATCGATCTTATTCATGTTTGAATTTTCATTCATTTTTGATGGATGTGCACGTTTTAAGTGCTCTAATAAGTTTGATGTGTTGCCACTCGTTTTGTAGTCTTTGCCACAAAGACGACATTTGGCATACATTCTGTTTTCACACCTCTCAAAATATGTCCATACCTCAGAAACTACCTTCTTTCGCTTTAAAGACGGAGTATTTCCGTTATCCAACATATTCGTGCCAGCAGCAGCAGCAGAGAGGGACACAGAAAAACTGGATACATCATCCTCAGAAGCGATGGGCAGAGACCTAGTAGTACTAGCAGCAGCAACAGTGAAAGACTTCGATTTATCAAAGTGCGCCACAGTAGAGCGCGAAGCAGGAGCGCCATCTTAAATGTACAATATTATATGTAATAAAAAAAAAACACTCTTACACTTTAAATTTCAGTTTCATTCTTACTTGATGGTTTTAAAAATTTGTCCATTCTTTCTTCCTAAGAAAAACCACCAAATATCATTAAAATATTGCTAAAAACCTAATCACAAAATAAAATATTAGAAAATACTTACATGTGTCTCTTCGCGCTTCCAAGTAGTAAGTTATCGATGGATGAAAAAATCCATCGATATATCTTGAGAGTTCAAATCCATCGATACTATCGATAGACTCCATCGATGGATTTGCAGCCCTATTTCCCAGCTCTATCGGACACATAGTGTAAAGATTTTGCACATTTTTTTCGAGCATTACGACCCCAGAAAACTTCGTATATGCTGGGTTCAGGCTGCAAAAACGACCGAAAAGTGAAATATCTTCCTAATGACCTAAATCACTAACCCTAAAACATTTTGTCACTTTAGTTAGTCAGCTACTTAAATATAATCACGCCTCTGCAATTCGAGCCCAAAATCGTTCATACAATTCTAAGTTGTGGTAGGCACACGCCAATGCTAATGTCCCATGCATATGTACATATATATGTACATACACATATACACAGGCAAATATAAAGGCACACAAGCATACAAATGCTTCTACAAGTGATATCCCACAATTTTGAGCATCGCGTCCCTTGCGTACACACAATCAAACATATGTGTTGTAGTGATGGCGTCTTCAATAAGTACAAAGACCAGGTTGTATATTTCCTAATCTTTATTGCTAGATGAGAGCTGCGTCGCTCGTATAAAAAGTGTATAGAAATATGTATATATGCCAGGATAGGCAAGTGACAAGTGTCGGAGACGAAGTACTAAGCGGGGCGCTAAGTACAGCGAACCAGTAGGAGAACTGGGTTATGTTATTAACAGAATGCTGTTAATAACATAACATTGTGAGGCGCGGGAAGAGCAATTCTTGTTAATGAGATTTGGCATTAACATACTCCCCCCCCCCCTTGCAAGGATTGCAAATTAGGACGTCGCGTTTGAAGCTGGAGACCCCTTGATGTGTGGATCAAAGCCGTCAGCGGAGCTGTGACCGCCTTTTTGAGAGTCGAGGCGGAGTGACGTGCTGATCCCTGGAGATGCAGGAGCGTGTGGTGATCCCGGCAACACGTTTTGCAACGTCCCTTGTTGCGGCAGGATTGCCCGGTGTGCTCGTGAGCCAAGCAGTTCGTGCAGTACTTATGTATAAGTACCGCACTCATCCGTTTCTCCTCTGAAAGGCCCAGAAAACGCTGGCAATTCCGGAGTTCGTGGGCTCCTGGGCACACGTGGCACTGGAAGGAATTGGTACCGCGTGGCTTGCTGCTTTTGGATGACGGCGTCTTTATCTGGAAGATCGGATCAGTTGGAGGTTGAATTGCTTGCTCGTTAGAACACAACATGGAGGTTAGTTTGACAGCACAAGGAGGACGAGGATCGGGTTGGAATAATGGGCCTGAACGAAGAATATTATTCAGGCTGTCATTCAATGCTGGACGGAGAGCATTGAAACCGACCCTCACTTTCGGAGTGGTGCTGTCGGGAGCTCGGAATGGAAGAGCTTCATCAGATGATACGGTTAGCAGAGACTCAAGTTTCGCCTCTTCCGAAACAGAAACCTGAGTTGTGAAGGAGGAGACCGTTCCTGGTATCGCCTGTGAAAGTGGGCCTGTCAGTACCCAACCGAAAATAGTCTCCAGACCTATAAGAGGCCCACAAATATTAGGGTGATAACCTCCCTGAATGATAGTCGGAAGGATATCCGCGCCTATCAGGACATAAATTTCCGCACTCTTGTAAAACTCGGGGTCAGCTAGCTGAACTTTCGGAAGTTTGTTTAACAAGAGTTGCGGAACTGGGGACGAAGGAATGTTACCAGCCAGATTTGGAACGACGAGAGCAGAAGCTTTGATTCGCAGTCTCGGCTTCAACGGAGAACCAATATCAAAGTTGCATAGCTTGTGTGCCTCAGCTGTCACTGCTTGATTCAGGCCGGATACCTGAGTATGCACGGATTTGAAGGGCAACTTGATATTATGGAACAATCGCTCAGAAATGAAAGTCACTTCGGACCCTGAGTCGACTAAAGCACGGGCGGGATAGGTTGCGCCGAAATGGCATATATTAATCACCGCCGTGCCGAGGAGGACACCTCGCGTGTTGGCAGCCAGATACGTTTGGACGTTGGACATAACTGAAGTACGAGTCGGAGCTATAGCTGTTGCAGCAGCGGTCTGAAGCGTATTATCCCTATGGAGTAGGGTGTTATGTCGAGCATTGCACGTGAAACAGTTGTGAGCACTGGTACAATCTCGTAACTGGTGACCTTTAGCGAAACAGTTTAAACAAAGCTTCTTCGATTTTATGTAAGTTTCTCGTTCATGAATGGATAGTTGGAGAAACTGAGGGCAGAATCGGATTGGATGATTCTCTCTTGAACACAGATCGCACCTTGTGCCGATTGTGTCCACTTGCGTTCTGAACGAGTTCAGTCGTTCGGGAAGGGCAGGGTTCGCACTCGGAGTTGAGTTCGGAACTTTTGGAACAGAACGGTCACCTTCCATAGCTTCAAGAGCACGAGCGCGCTCGCTAAGGAAGTGACTGACGTCCTGCCAGGCTGGGATTTCTGTTTTTCGTGTCAATGAATGCTCCCAGAGAGATCGAGTTTGTTCCGGCAAATTTGAAGTGCAGAGGAACACAAGAATGCAATCCTAGCTTTCAGTGGATATCTGAGCATGTTCGATTGCCGTGACACATCTGTGCATAGTGCTATGCAACTCTCTGAGAGCCGAGCCTGACTCCGTGGTGATCTTGGAAAGGTTGAGAAGAGTTTTAAGCTGGCTGTTGACTAACAGCCGCTTATTCTCAAACCGATCACACAAAGAGACCCAAGCCGATACAAAGCCGTCGTTTGTGAGAGGATACTCTGCGACTAGTGCGTTTTCATCGCCTGCTGTTTTCGAATTAAGGTGGAATAGCTTTTCCACCGGAGTTCAACGGGTGGAAGGCGACAGCCTTCAGACGTGGCGAAAGGAGCGGACATAGGAGCGGGCGGTGTACTCGATGCGGAAAGTGTGTCGATCTGTACACCCAGATGGGTCGTACACCGCTCGTAGATAGTGTAGCAGTTGTCGAATTTGGCCTCCATGGCTTCAACTTCGCCACTGCTCGCCCCTTGGCTCAATGCTCTGGCACAGACCTTATATTGCTGCTCAGCATCATCCCACAATGTCTTAACCCGATCTCGACGGATCTCGAAGGCCCGGAGCTGAGCCGCCTGGGTGGCATTAGAGTCTCCGGGACCGTCAATGCGCGACTCAAACTTGATGAGCCTATCCGCAGCCGAGATAAAGTCAGACAACGACATTTTAGACGGACTTGCGGGCTTTATACTGGTTTGGGTGACGACCGGACTACGCTTGAAAGTGCTGCTTGTCTGCGGTTTCCCGGACGGAATGGGTGATGCAGAGGCACTGCGCTTGATCAGACGCGAAGCTGGTACACTAAGTTGCGCTCGACCCGAACGATCAGACATAGATGCTAACTGGAAGTTAGCTGCTGGAAATTTCTGATATGGAGACAGAAATTCACTCAAAGAGCAAAGTAATTCAATTGACAAGAGCTAGATAGTTGTGCCGTGTATATGCATGTGGAAGTTGCTATTGTGAATTTATATGTTAATTGTGTTGCTGGGCTGTTTGTACGCGAGTGAAATATAACGAAGTTAGAAGATGCTCATATGTGCATATGAGCGTATGTTCGTACAAACAGAAGAAAGCGGACACACAATCAGCAAATAGATAAATAAAACAAGTAAGAAAGCTCTAGTCGAGACTGCTCGACTACGAGATACCCTGAACCCTCCGAGTAACAGCCATTTCAATCATTTTTAGTGTCTTTCAGCTTAAACAAACACACACACACACGCAAACATATACATAGACACCCATAGGCACGCACGCATTAACAGGCATGGGCTGCAGTGTGGGCTTACTATGGGAACTTAATTGTTCAATAACTTTTTTTGTGGACGTACGTTCTTCATGAAACTTTCAGAATGTGGTTTTATCATTACTATGCGTATATTTGCCAAAGCTCAAGTCTCTAGTATTTGAAATACGCCTTTTACAGAGATGAGGGTAAGGGGGTGGATATAGGGGTGGGGGGTGAATTATAACAAAAATCGAAATTCTATCACGTGCAGTCGAGTCTACATTTAAAATTTGGAGACTTTAGCTCTAAAGGTGTAGGAGATATAATTTTATAACTGGTTTTCGATAAGGTTTTTGATCGATAAAAAAATAAAGGGATGAGTTATCGATTTTTAGTGATAAACTCGATATCCGCGTGCTATATACGAGCATTTTAAAAAAAAGTTGAAGTCTCTAGCTTCTATATCTTCAGAAATCGACGCGTTCATACATACGGACAGACGGACAGACGGACATGGCTAAATCGATTCAGTTTGTCGCCCTGATCAAGAATATATATACTTTGTGGGGTCTGCCACGCCTCCTTCTCCCTGTTACATACTTTTAACAAAACCATTATACCCTGATTTCCCATTTTCAATGGGTTCAGGGTATAACAAGTAGAAATAATTATGCTTGGAGGATTCGATATTAAATTACAAAATAAAACTATTAAAAATAAAAACGGATATTGTTTTTGATTTAATAGGTCGAGTGAGGAGCATGTATATACTAGAGGCCTGCATGGGTATGCTTGCTTGTGGTCGTCTTCCAAATATACTGATATTTGCAAGTGTTTGAGCATACCAAGCATTGCTGCAAAACGAAACGAATAGTACCCGAAGTTGTCAAGTATTCTGTTTTACTTTATTTGTTACGCTTCAAGCAGAGTAAAACGAAAACCTTGACAAACGAAACGAAACGAAACGAAACGAAAAGCGAGTAATATCCAAAAAAAATCGTACGGTACTTTTATTGTGCGTTGACCGCCGTTGCTGAGCAAAAATCAGGCTAGAATTGGCTAAAAATTGTAAATAATATACTGCAATAGAAAGTTAAATTATAAAAAACTAACTGATATGTTTATTTATTTTTCTTTTTGGTAACATGATGCAATATTAAGTACTACATGAAATTGAAAAGATGTATGATTGCTTGATTTATGGCTATAGGCTATAACGAATTTGATAGTAAATAGCGTAAACTGGCATCACTATTTACAACTATTCGCCATGTATGCATGTATGTATGCGTGCGAAATTACAATGTGTGCTGTAAATACATACAAAATTGTCAATGCTTTGATTTTTGCTTTCCTTCAATCTCTTTCGGTTAACTGTTTTTTTTTTTGCTTTCCTTTAATCTCTTTCTGTGAGTTGTTAAGTTTGGGTCGCTTTTTTGTGCGTGCTAAAATGAACATTGAAGAAAATGTTGAAACTAATTCCGAAAATGTAAGTATGATTTAATTACAATTATGATTGATGTTATTTATTTACTGAGGGACCACTGAACATACATATGTATTGTTTTCAAATTAGCATGGAATATTGGCAAACTCACATACCATCCAGCAATATGATGCGATCAAGACCAAATTGCTGGAAGGAATATATAAATTTAAGAACAAAAGAGGACGGAGTGAAGTTTGGAATACGCTAGGAATGGTAATGGATGAGAATAGAGAAGAATTAAAAAATATTGTTGGATGCAAAAAATGTTTCAAAATTCTGAAGTACTCTAATTGTACTTCCAATTTAGTTAAACACAAATGTTGTGTAGCAGCAAAGAACTCGTTAACTGAAACAGACGTCCCTGCAACACGTGTCGATTCAGAAACCAAAAAGCTTGTTTTAGAAGCTGCTACTGAATGGACCGTCAAAAATTGTCGGCCCTTTAATATCATCAAAGACGATGGGTTAACGAAATTACTTGCAATATTTACTAAAGTTGGAGCAAAATATGGTAGTGGAGTAAATATAGATGAAATTACTCCCCATCCGTCGACAATCTCGAAAAATGTGTCAGAGCTCTACAATTTAGAGTTTGAAAATATAAAAGCAGATGTTATTAAAGCAAAAACATCCGGCTATAGCATCACATCTGATATCTGGACGGACGAGTTCCTAAAGAGATCATATATATCGTGCACAGTGCACTATATTAGAGACGGTGCAATGCTCACCCGCCTGTTAGCACTGAAGTCGATGGGAGATGAATCAAATACAGGTAGAATAGTTTGATTAATATTCCAATAGCTCTTTTGAAATAATGTTTATTATTTTAGGCGCAAACATTAAGAATAAAATCACTAAAATTTTGAATGATTAAAATTTGGCAATGGATGACGACAAAGCCATAGCAGTCACTGACCGAGGCTCCAACATGATTAACGCATTTAAAAGTGGCAGTCACATTCATTGCATAAATCACCTATTAAATAATGTTGTGGAGAAAGCATTTAAAGATATTTTAGAACTATCTGACCTGTTACTCAATTGTAACAAGATAGTAAAATATTTTAAAAAATGTGGGATAAATTCCCAACTCAATGTATCTCTCAAAAGTTTTTGTCAGACTAGGTGGAATACAGTGAATTACACTTTTTTTTCATTATCCCAAAACTGGGAAACAATCACTACAATTTTAAAAGAGAAAAATGAAATTTGTCGGTTGGATAATGTAAACATTGACAATGTTAAATCTATTGTCAAAATTTTAGAACATTTTGAAAGGACTTCAAAAGTATTGGAAGGAGAAGACTATTCGACACTACATTCAGTTATACCATACATAAATTTTTTAAAAAGAAAAACTAAAGTTGACTCAAGCGATACTGGTTTAGCTAGCCAATTAAAATCTTCTTTAACTAGCCTACTTCAAACCGTTGTGGATCCTTATATTACGGACTATCACAAAATTGCTTTGTTTTTATTTCCCCCCACAAACAAATTGGTTAGTTTGAGTAACGCAGAAAAAGAACGAATAGTTGAACAGTGTAAGGAATTAATGGCAAACTATTGGTTAGGAAGTGACTCTGACCAAACAATATTGAAAATGACAGAGGAGCAAGAAGTATATATTGACGAAATGCCAGTTTATAGTGACAATGTAACTGAATGTATTAACTCTGAACTTCATACATACATGTCTCTCAAAGTTATTTACTCAGATGGGTTTAACGTTTTAGAGTGGTGGAATTTGAATAAAGAACAATATCCACTACTTTTTAAAGTAAGCTGTAAAATTTTATGCATTCCCGCTAGCAGTGCTTCGTCTGAAAGGGCTTTCTCTCAGGCCCGGTTATTAATTTCCGAAAAGAGAAGCAATATTGCCACAAACAGCGCCATGATTAATGAAGTTATGTTTTTAAACTTCAATTTGAAGAAGAAAAATAAAATATAAATATTTGTTTAAAAATATGTAATAACGAAGATTATAAAATTACGTTTATATAAATAAAATTTTGTTATTATTTTTATATCTAAATAAAAATGTCTTTGTGCATTCAATAGTAATATGCTAAATCTAGCTTGAAATAGTGTAACTCATCACTAGCTGACAGCTAAAACGAAACCAATACTTGAATTATGCTTTATCGTTTCATTCCTTCGTTGCTTCTTTAGAGTACGAGCAGCTGCATACCGAACTTTTCGGTATGTGAGCAATGCTCGTTTTGTTTCGTTCGTCCACGATGCTTGGGCTTACACTATTTGAAAAAAACGGAACAGTGTGAAACCAAGCACCACCAAGACACGGGTGTCTCGTTTGGCGTTTGAGACGTATTCGTGCAGGCCTCTAGTATATACATATATATGTCTCTCTGCAGCCGGCGAGTATGAGTATGTGCGGATGGGTGAAAAGGCAGAATATGGAAATAAATTTATTAAACGATCAACAAAGGATATTGTTCTTTTCGTCTTAATAAATATTAATCGGATTTGAACACAGCTTAATACATATCTCTATATATATAAGAATATATACATATAGGCATGTAGTCGAAATCTTGCTAAGTTAGTACATATATGTATATGTACATATATACAAGGGAAGGCGGATGAGAGGTGCCAGTGTATTTATGCATATACATATATACGTATGTACTACTCTAGACAAGTATGGGGTACTTATCTCGACGGCCGATGGAATGCTGGTGTGAAGGTGGATGTGGATGAAGATCCGGCTCGAAGGACCAAATATTGTAGTGATGGCGTCTTCAATAAGTACAAAGACCAGGTTGTATATTTCCTAATCTTTATTGCTAGATGAGAGCTGTGTCGCTCGTATAAAAAGTGTATAGAAATATGTATATATGCCAGGATAGGCAAGTGACAAGTGTCGGAGACGAAGTACTCAGCTGGGCGCTAAGTACAGCGAACCAGTAGGAGAACTGGGTTATGTTATTAACAGAATGCTGTTAATAACATAACATTGTGTGGTGCGGGAGGAGCAATTCTTGTTAATGAGATTTGGCATTAACAATATGTATGTAAGTGTGTGCAGCACCAAATGGAAATATTTTTTTTTTTTTTTTTTTTTTGTAAATTTCTTTATTTATAATCTGTTCTTTGTTGAACATTCAATAAATGGGACGGTACACATTCAGGGCGCTGCTTAATTAATTATGTGGTGGGGGTGTAGGGAGGGTTGAATTAGTTAGATAGCATGATCTATTCTAAAAGGTAGGTCAAATGGATGTAGTCTCCTCAAGCGACGCAAGTGCTGACTATTGTCGAGGAGGTTAATGCCGAGTGGATTGGCGTGGTCATCCAGCCTTGTTGTGTATTTTACGGAGGTCTGACGAATGGCTTGGTGGACTGTCTGGATTTTGACGTCGCGATGCAGGTACCTGTTCCTCATGTAGAATGGAGCCTTTGTGATTATTCTTAGTGCTCTGTTCTGGAATCTTTGTATTATTCGCACGTTGGAATTGCTGGCCGTCCCCCACATTTGTAGACAATATGTCCATACTGGTTTCAGCATAACCTTGTATATTAGAATTTTGCTTTCAAGGGAAAGCTTAGACTTATTGCCTATAAGCCAATACGACCGTCCAAGTCTGTGGTTCAGCTGCTGGCGTTTATTTTTGATATGCTGGCGCCATGTTAGCCTTCTATCCAGCGTGAGACCCAAATATTTAACGCATTCACTGGTAGGTATCAGCTCTCCACCAAGCGAGACTTATGGGCATGCACCTCTCCTCATAGTGAATGTTGTGTGTGCCGATTTGCTGGTGTTGATTGTTACACACCACCTTTTCAGCCAAGGGCTCAGTAAGTCCAGTTGATTTTGCAAAATCCTAGATGCAGTCACAGATGACTCCGATGTGGCCAAAAAAGCGGTATCGTCAGCGTAGGTCGCGATCATCAGTGAGGGACTCCGAACCACTGTAATACCTGCAGTATATAGTGTGTATAGCACCGGTCCAAGCACGCTGCCCTGAGGTACTCCTGCGCAAACCTGTATAATGTTAGACTCCTCTTGGCCAACTCTAAAAAAGAATCTTCGGTCTGTGAGATAGCTCTTCAGGAATAAGTAGTACGGGGCAGGCAATTGCATTTTTAATTTAAAAAGCAGGCCTCGGTGCCAGACTCTGTCAAATGCTTGTTTCACATCTAGAAACGCGGCAGAACAGTACATTTTTTTTCCAACACCTCTAGGATACAGTCAACCACTCTGTGGCACTGCTCAGGAGTTCCATGCTTCACCCTGAATCCAAATTGGTGGTCCGGTATGAGTTCCTTTTCAGCCAGTATAGGAAGCACTCTACGTAAAACTACTCTTTCAAGTAGCTTAGAGAGTACCGGCAACAGGCTAATTGGCCTATAGGAACAGCAATTGTTGTTCTGGCTTACCGGGCTTTGGGATAACCACAACTACAGCACATTTCCATTGGGTAGGAAAGTGGCCAAGTTGCAAACACCTATTGAATATTTTTGCTAGGGTTACCCAGGCAGTTTCTGGTAACGCTTTGATAGGTGCAGCTCCAATGTTGTCATATCCTGCTGATTTCGGTATTTTAAAATCTGCTGCTATTTCTATAAGCTCCTCCGGTTCAACCTCAGGAATAGGCCAGTCAACTTGGCATGGGGAGTCTATAAAATGTCTGGCGAAGAAGCTCTCCAAAAGCATTGGCCTTGTCGGCATCACACCTGAGCCATTGTCCGTTAGCATCCTGGATGGGAACTCTTCTTTTAGCTGGTCTCTTCACGTATCTGGTGGCCCTCCACAGATTGTTGACAGCATCTCCTGGTTCGAGGTTTTCGACGTACTCAGAAAGCGCTTTATTGCGAAGGTCTGCAAATAGATCTTTCAATTCCCTGACAGCTTTGTTTAGTGCAGTCTTATCAAGCGGGTTGCGTGTGTTTTGCCAGATTCTGCGTAATCTCCGCTTTTCTCGTACCGCTAATGCTACCTCAGGAGACCAAAAGTGGCGTTCCCTTTGTGGATGTAGGTTTGGGTTATACCTTCTGGGTGGAGTGGCCACGGATGCCGCTTCATGGATTAGCCTGGTGAGGGATTCAGTAGCATTATCTATGTCTTCCCTGGATATAATCACCGCTTCCTGTCCAATGTTTCTCTCAAGCCACAACTGGTACCGGTCAATATTCGTGCTTCTCCTGAATATCTGTGTTGGGCCCTTATTAAGTTCTGTAGGGATGTTAGGCAGTAGCATTACTGCGCAATGGTCAGAACAAAGATCCAAACAGCTTTTGACATAGACTTTGTTGGAGTCTATGCCCTTGGTGAGGGCTATATCTAGAATGTCGGGTATGCATGCTGGATTAGTTGGCTAAAAAGTAGGTTCACCGGTTGAGTGGACGTTCAAGTTTTCGCTCTGCACACAACCAAGGAGAGCTCTACCTTTGGGGCTCGAGAGACTCGATCCCCATCAAGGATCTTTAGCATTTAGATCCCCCGCAGTAAGGAATCTTGGCCCCAGGTCCAAGAAGTATTGTTCCAGCATTTGCTGTGTAACTGCATCAGGCGGTGGGATATAAATAGCGGCCAGTGTGATATTCCCATGGGGGCTGTGTACCGTGGCACGCGCTGATTGGATCCAGGGGAGTTCGATAGGGACTAAGGGTACACACTTTATGGCTTGTTTTATGATTATTGCAGACCCTCCTCTAGCTCTGCCATTAGGATTATTTGCCACTATTGTATCATAACCATTGATTTGAAAGTGTGTTTGTGCGTTAAAATGCGTCTCGGATAATAGTGCAACATCTATGCACTGTGTTTTGATAAATTGTTCAAATTCTAGCCTTCTTAAGCAAAGGCCGTTAGCATTCCAACGGATGATGCGGAGACTTATTTGAATAATTTCATTATAACAGTCGTTAGCAACTGCGTAAGCTGAACGAATTGGTTAAACATTTTTTCCATCATGGCTTCCATCCGTGTTAAGATAGAGTTGACGCTTACGGTTTCATTGGAGTTGTTATAGCTGTTGACACTTTGTGTGTGGTTTTTGCTGTTCACATCTCTCAATAAGTTGGCATAAGTTACTCCAGCTTTTATGAAGGCTTGGTTGGGCAATTGGTGAATTGTTGAGGGCGATGGGTGCGTTGGCATTTTATTTTTTGGGCCGTTTCGCTGTTTGGCTGCCAGATATACCTTGCATCCTTTGTAGGAAGCTGTGTGTGCCTCTCCGCAGTGCAGGCAGTTGGGTGCCGCATCCCTAGTTTTGGTGCAACTGATTGCTGTGCTCTCCACCGCAATTGACGCATCTCGCTGGGAGACGACAGTATCGTTTGGTGTGACCAAAGTCTTGGCACCGGTGGCATTGAACTAGGTCATCACATTTCCTGGGTGGCTCGATAGTTACAACTGCGTGGCATACTCTGTTTATTTTGAAGGCTTCTTTATTGTTGGATTTGGGTTCCAGGTTCACTAACAATATGGACATCGGGGTTTTATCAAATCTGTTCTTTACGAATGCAATGTCTCTCACATCATGCCCTTTATTGTGCAGTTCTTCGTTGATTACAATAATGGATTCAGTGTGATGTAATCCCTTCACGACGATCCGATACGCACGTTCCGACTTTGGCTGGTATGTGCGAAAGCACAGCTCGGATTCGTCCAAATAATCTTGAAGCTTCTTAAAACACTCTATATTGTTGGCCCTGATACGGATTCAGCCTTCTCGGCCTGCTTTATAGCAGAAGCTATGTGGTCCAGCGACTCTTTTTAAGTCGTCGACCATTTCCTTGATGTTAGTAATGTCTTGCAAGAATATTGGCGGTGGTCTTGGCTTAAGTGCCTCGGTTACAGCAGACTTTTTCCTAGTTTCAGCTGATCATCAACATTCTCTACGTCAGCATTTGCAAGGAGTGCAAATCTATTTGATTTCCTCGAAGTACTTGCAGTTTCTCCGAGTGCTTCCAATTCACGAGCAGCGTTGACTCTGCTCTAGGCGTTGTCTTATTATTACTGCGTTCAAGTGACATTTCGGAACTTGTAGAGGACAAGTCCTCCATAGATGATGACGAGGAGGAATTTTTCTTCCTCCTGGCGACTTTCCGAACATCATTGGGAGTTGGAGAAATTCTCCTTTTATTGGTCGTTTTCACCTTAATAACCTGCCAGGTTGGCTTAGCGCGGTTATTTGTCAAACACGTGACCCCTTCCTCTGCCATGCTACCGACAGGGATGGGGCGAGATCCAAAGTCCAATATTCCGCTTACAAGATGCTTCTAGTGCGGAGGGATGGCAATGGTACAGTCTGACTAGTCAGAGAGGCTAAATTTATGGCGTGATTAAATCAGCCAATTACAATGGTGCGTGTGTATTGTCGCTCATATCGCAAATGCTTTTAAGATTTCGGTATACTCTTCACTCAAAAGGAAAGAGCTGGAACCGTTGCGAAAAAATTTTAATTTTTGTGCGCTGCTGCTGAGCTTGATGATTTGAGAGCCCATAGAGAGAGAAAGAGAGAGTAGGACAAATAGCAAAGCAACGGGACCATTTTGTTTGCGTTCTTGGAGGGCACTGATTTCGTCGTGCTATCTTTCATTACCCGAGCCAGGAAATACCAAGCCGAGCGAATACGAAGTTGGTTGGGGCCCACTGGACAGATTTTTCGGCGTGGAAAAAGTTTGCTCTACATGTTTAGTCTATGTGTTCTCTGAGCCCTTTCAGAGTTCAGTTTACTTTCCAAAGTCTCCCTCAGTCTCAATTATGAATTTCGACACTTTCCCCACACTACACCTTTGTTCAGATCAGCAGCTGGCAACACTGATGTTTCCCCATATCTTTAGAGCCTAAACTTAAAAGTAAGAGCCCGAGAAAATACGAAGTTGTGTGATAGTGGTTGGACCAAAAGCATTCAGCGTCAATCGCTTAAACATATGTATGTACGTATATTAGCATACATACGTATTTATTTATTTATTTATTTCTTAAGGCTATTGACAAAAACGAGAGTCAGTTTAAATTAAAAAGCCTAAACAAAGTACAGGATATAATTTCAAATAGTAACACCGACCCGATGGGGTATTTTATTTGCCAGTCCGGCCAGCTATGCCCACGTCTCACAACCAAATATAGTCAGTAATACAAATGAAGCTATGAAAAGAAAGTGTTAGTAAGAAAGCTTAAGAAAATATATTAACTGTAGATTTCATTAACTATATTTAACATAAATATTAATAATTAAAATAGTTCATTAAAAATAAAGAAAAAACAAGTAAGAAAACTCTAGTCGAGAGTGCTCGACTACGAGATCCCCTGAACCCTTCAAGCAACAGCCATTTCAATCATTTTTAGCGTCTCTCTGCTTACACAAACACACACATACACACGCAAACACACATACATAGACACCCATAGGCGCGCACGCATGGGCTGCAGTGTGGGCTTACTATGGGAACTTAATTGTTTAATAACTTTTTTTCTGGACGTACGTTCTCCATGAAACTTTCAGATTGTGGTTTTATCATTACTATGCGTATAATTGCCAAAGCTCAAGTCTCTAGTATTTGAAATACGCCTTTTACAAACTTATGGGTGAGGGGGTGGATATAAGGGTGGGGGGTGAAATTGAACAAAAATCGAAAATCTATAACGTACATATCAATCTACATTTAAAATTTGGATACTCTAGCTCTAAAGATGTAGGAGATATAATTTTATAACTGCATTTCGATAAGGTTTTTGATCGATAAAAAAATAACGAGATGAGTTATCGATTTTTAGTGATAAACTCGATATCCGCGTGCTATATACGAGCATTTTAAAAAAAAGTTGAAGTCTCTAGCTTCTATATCTTCGGAAATCGACGCGTTCAAACATACGGACAGACGGACAGACGGACAGACAGACGGACAGGGCTAAATCGACTCAGTTCGTCGCCCTGATCAAGAATATATATACTTTATGGGGTCTGCCACGCCTCCTTCTGCCTGTTACATACATTTCAACAAAAACATTATACCCTGATTTCCCATTTTCAATGGGTTCAGGGTATAAAAAGTAAAATAAAATAAAGAAAAGTAATAAAATAAAATAAATAAAAACAAAAATAACAATAAAAAATAATTAAAAAGTAAAATAAAAAGATTTACTTAGAAAAGGAGAAAGGAAGGTATTAAAAGAAATATAAGAATATGAAATAATAAAAAGAAAAGAGAAGAGAAGAGAAGAGCCAAAAAATAGAATATAGGATAGAATTGAGAAATCACTACACAACATTGGCAACGAAAATATATGCCAATGCTTATGCCTGGACATCGTAAGTAAGGTTTTTATTTTAGGAAGCGAAAGCTCTAAGGAAAAGACGTGATAATATTTATTAAAATTAACACAAAGAACATGAAACGCACTTTGCAAAGAATAATCCCTAGTGCACACAGATAAACGAAACGGACGATAGTGTCTAGTTGCTCGGGACGTTTAAGTTTAGATATAGCTGTTCTCAGCAAGACTCTTTGGGTTCTACCCATTAAATAGGATGAAATCCAAGACACAAGTCTAGGTGAAAATCCTAAGCGTTCAAGCTTAAGAATTAGTATGTGATGATGTACTGAGTCAAATGCTTTACTGAAGTCAGTACAGATAACATCAGTTTGCAATTTTTTAGGAAAGCTGTCATTAACAAGCGAAGTAAACTCAAGTAAATTAGAGGACGTTGATCGATTTTGAACAAACCCATGTTGAGATGGTTGAATAATCGATTTGCAAAAATGCTGCAAGGACAATGTTATAATTTTCTCAAATAACTTCGGTATAGCAGATAATTTCGCAATGTCTCTATAAGTTGAAATATCAAATCTAACCCCTTTTTATACCCTGAACCCATTGAAAATGGGAAATCAGGGTATAATGGTTTTGTTGAAATGTATGTAACAGGCAGAAGGAGGCGTGGCAGACCCCACAAAGTATATATATATATTCTTGATCAGGGCGACGAGCTGACTCGATTTAGCCCTGTCCGTCTGTCTGTCCGTCCGTCCGTCCGTCCGTCCGTCTGTCCGTATGTTTGAACGCGTCGATTTCAGAAGATATAAGAGCTAGAGACTTGAACTTTTTTTTAAAATGACCGTATATACAGCGCGGATATCGAGTTTATCACTAAAAATCGATAACTCGTCCCGATATTTTTTTATCGGTAAAAAACCTTATCGAAAGTCAGTTATAAAATTATAACTCCTACATCTTTAGAGCTAGAGTCTCCAAATTTTAAATGTAGATTGATATGTACGTTATAGAATTTCGATTTTTGTTAAATTTCACCCCCCACCCCTATATCCACCCCCTCACCCATGAGTTTGTAAAAGGCGTATTTCGAATACTAGAGACTTGAGCTTCGGCAAATACACGCATATTAATGACATAAACACAATCTAAAAGTTTCATGAAGAACGTACGTCCACAAAAAAAGTTATTAAACAATTAAGTTCCCATAGTAAGCCCACACTGCAGCCCATGCGTGTTATTGCGTGCGCGCCTATGTGTGACTATGTATGTGTGTATGTTTGCTGTTGCTTGAAGGGTTCAGGGGATCTCGTAGCCGAGCAGTCTTGACTAGAGCTTTCTTACTTGTTATACCCTAAACCCATTGAAAATGGGAAATCAGAGTATAATGGTTTTGTTGAAAAGTATGTAACAGGCAGAAGGAATCATCGCAGACCCCACAAAGTATATATATTCTTGATCAGCTGAGTCGATATAGCCCTGTCCGTCTGTCCGTCCGTCCGTATAATCAAAAGAATCTCATAAGTTATAAGAGCTAGAGAGCTGAAATTTTGTATGCATACTTGTGTATACCATAGGCAGTACAAGTTTATCTTCTTTTTTCGATAGCTCATCCGATATCGTTTTTATCGAGAATAATCGATAAATTGCTATTGTTTTTTCCGCCTTATTTGAACACTATTAAGCCTAGAGACTTCAGATTTACTGTGTATATACATTTGATTTCATTAAGATTGTACGAGCAGTCTCGACTAGAGTCTTCTTACTTGTTTATGTAAGGGAATGATGAAAGATAAACAATTTTAGTAATTGTGACTGAAGAGAAACACTACACTCTTTAATCACACAACTAGGAATATAATCCTAATGGCTGCAGCCAGAGAGGCTGCAGTAACTTTAGGAGTATTTATAGACCCATATCCAGGAAGTGAATATGGATATGAATTGCTGTAGAGATCAGCAGAAGAATAAGTAGATTGAAAAAATCAGCAAATAAATCAGAAGAATCCTGGTCATTGCAAGTTTTTCTACATCAAGAACAAACGAGGACGGCAAACCAGAAGATTTACGCTTCAAGTTTACAAATGAGTAAAATCGTTTGGGATCTTGGGCAAACTGACGTTTGCAACGTATAAGATAATTCTCATAACAGCTGGAATTTAAAAGATTGAAGTTTGACTTTGCAATGGAGTATTTGGACCAGTCAACACTTGAACCAGACTTTTTATAATTTTTAAAACATTTAGTTTTAATATTTCTCAAGTTCAAAAGAGTTTTGGTTTTGGCTTATTTGAAACTGGCGAAATACGGCATAGAGGGACACAAACATCCAGAATAGAGTTTAAGGTAGAATAAAAAAACGATGCTGCCAAATTAATATCAACCGACTCATATAGAATAGACCAGTGTTGAATTAATTAATTTATTAAGCAAAACAAAATTGCATTTACTATAACAGCGACTAAGATAAGCATTGGGGTATTAGTGGGAGGATTATCAACAGTTAATAAAACCTCTAAAGTGGGATGATGTATATCCTCAGGTAAGCAAAAAGGAGTTGATCTCGCGACATTAATGAGTGAATCATGATTAACAAACACAAAATCAAGAGTGCGATTAAGATGGTTTGAAATAGAGTTAATCTGAAACATAGACAGGTTAAACAATTCATCAAAAAGATAGTGATCAATTGTCGGAATACAGTAATTTGCATTATAAATTGAAGACCAAGTAGTGTTAGGAATATTAAAATCACCCAACACCAGAAACAAGTCACTATCATGTACATGCTCATAAATTTCTTTAATACAAGTTATATGTTGATCATAAACTTGTACATCAGACGAGGGAGGGATGTAAGAGCATGTGATAAATAAGGAGCATGATGGGAGAGTTAATTTAACCGCTATAATCTCAGCATCCTGAAGTGACGAAAAGCTAAAGAGAATACTGGATTTAACAGCAATTAACACCCCACCCCCTTTTACGCATAGCACGGTCAAGTCTATAAATAGTGAAATTGCTTGAAAGGATCTCACTATTATATTGAACACTGAAACTATGTAAGAATAAATTTTTAAGTTTAGTGTTTAAGCCGCGTACGTTTTGGTAAACCAGGGACATATGAGAAGACGATTGTAAGCTATTCAGTTTTTTGGTACAACGTTTGATGAAGATTGAACCGAAGGTAAATTAACTGAAATAGGCGTCGATCTGTTACGATTTTTGGGCTTAAACTCATGAACAACTACATGAGGTGGCCAGAAATTAGGATCACATAGGGTTTTAAAGTATTCTACCGGAACATTGATTTTAAACGAAGCAATTTCCCGCGGAGTTGCAAAACTAAACTTATGTACATATACATATGTACATATATTTCACCAGTTACAAAATATGAAGATCGAATATATACTCATTTCAGGCATTATATTTTACAAAACAATAAAATAAAACAATTTTTTTATTTAATATAGTTACATACTAATAAATATATTGATATGTATTTATCATATATTATATATAAATATGAGTTTATACAGTACACAACAATTTATCTCAAATTACTTTTTGTATTATTAAGTGCACGCCATAACGATTTAGGGGAATGTTCGGTTTAAAAATATTTTGGATTACCATTATAAGTAGTCATTGCCATCAAAAATGTTGCTAAATAGTCCTTCACTGTCTTCATCGTCGTCTCCTCCTCCTATATCAAACACATTGTCGGCACTGGGTGGTATAAATGCTCCATTAAATGTGTTTTCCAGTCTATCTTCTAAACCCATTGTATAGGCAATGCCATATATCAATCGCATAATTACAAGTCGCACGAAGTTTGGTGCGTTTGTATTTTGTCTTTCGGATTGTGAGTCCACATTGTTCTTGTAAAATGTAGATTTATATGCTGCAAGGATAGGCAACGCAGCTGAAAAAATTAAATTCTGCATTATTCTTTTCATGTTTACAAAATAAAAACTATGTATTTTTTCTTATCAAAGATCACTGTTGACATCATTGACAGTAAACTCTTTTTAAACCAAAGTACATAAACAGAGAAATTTTATGTTTAGTTTCGAATTTAACGTAAACAAGAGATATGGTAGAGGTTGGCAAACAACGAAATACCCTATGCCCTGTTAATGATCTACGATTCTTTTATACATACATACATATTATTTATACATACATACATATGTATGGAACAGATATTTAATTTCATTTACAATACAAAACATAAAATTTATATCGATAGTAAGATAATTGGATATATAGTATGTACGAAATTCCATTTTTGTCTTAGCATTTTGCCGAGCTTACACGAAGAGACGGACGAACGGGCTGACTCATGTCGACATCCTGATAAAGAATATATGTACATATGTATTTATGTACATACATATGTATGTATGTACATACATACATATGTATGTACATACATATGGGCGTACTCTATGGAATCTGCATACCCTGATTTCAAATTTTTGATGGGTATACAATTTCTCCTATAGCATAAGTAGGAACTCAGCCGTTTGTACGCTCGATATACAGTGAAGGAAAAAGTCAACATACACGCCCCCATTTTCGGTATTTCGGGTTTTCGCAACGAAAATAAAAAAGTGGGTATGCCAATCGTTATATCATTAATAATTATTTATATTTCCAAAACAAAAATTAAACAAAAACAAGTAAGAAAGCTCTAGTCGAGACTGCTCGACTACGAGATACCCTGAACCCTTCGAGCAACAGCCATTTCAATAATTTTTAGTGTCTGTCAGCTTAAACAAACACACACACACACGCAAACATATACATAGACACCCATAGGCACGCACGCATTAACAGGCATGGGCTGCAGTGTGGGCTTACTATGGGAACTTAATTGTTCAATAACTTTTTTTGTGGACGTACGTTCTTCATGAAACTTTCAGAATGTGGTTTTATCATTACTATGCGTATATTTGCCAAAGCTCAAGTCTCTAGTATTTGAAATACGCCTTTTACAGAGATGAGGGTAAGGGGGTGGATATAGGGGTGGGGGGTGAATTATAACAAAAATCGAAATTCTATCACGTGCAGTCGAGTCTACATTTAAAATTTGGAGACTTTAGCTCTAAAGGTGTAGGAGATATAATTTTATAACTGGTTTTCGATAAGGTTTTTGATCGATAAAAAAATAACGGGATGAGTTATCGATTTTTAGTGATAAACTCGATATGCGCGCGCTATATACGAGCATTTTAAAAAAAAGTTGAAGTCTCTAGCTTCTATATCTTCAGAAATCGACGCGTTCATACATACGGACAGACGGACAGACGGACAGACGGACGGACGGACAGACGGACAGACGGACAGACGGACATGGCTAAATCGATTCAGTTTGTCGCCCTGATCAAGAATATATATACTTTGTGGGGTCTGCCACGCCTCCTTCTCCCTGTTACATACTTTTAACAAAACCATTATACCCTGATTTCCCATTTTCAATGGGTTCAGGGTATAACAAGTAAGAAAGCTCTAGTCGAGACTGCTCGACTACGAGATACCCTGAACCCTCCGAGCAACAGCCATTTCAATCATTTTTAGTGTCTTTCAGCTTATACAAACACACACACACACACGCAAACACATACATAGACACCCATAGGCACGCACGCATTATCAGGCATGGGCTGCAGTGTGGGCTTACTATGGGAACTAAATTGTTCAATAACTTTTTTTGTGGACGTACGTTCTTCATGAAACTTTCAGAATGTGGTTTTATCATTACTATGCGTATATTTGCCAAAGCTCAAGTCTCTAGTATTTGAAATACGCCTTTTACAGAGATGAGGGTAAGGGGGTGGATATAGGGGTGGGGGGTGAATTATAACAAAAATCGAAACTCTATCACGTGCAGTCGAGTCTACATTTAAAATTTGGAGACTTTAGCTCTAAAGGTGTAGGAGATATAATTTTATAACTGGTTTTCGATAAGGTTTTTGATCGATAAAAAAATAACGGGATGAGTTATCGATCTTTTGTGATAAACTCGATATGCGCGCGCTATATACGAGCATTTTAAAAAAAAGTTGAAGTCTCTAGCTTCTATATCTTCAGAAATCGACGCGTTCATACATACGGACAGACGGACAGACGGACATGGCTAAATCGATTCATTTGTGGGGTCTGCCACGCCTCCTTCTCCCTGTTACATACTTTTAACAAAACCATTATACCCTGATTTCCCATTTTCAATGGGTTCAGGGTATAAAAAAAAGATGTATACTAAAGTTATTTACAAACAAGTAAAAACGTTGCAGTCGGGCGATACCGATTGCAGAATACTCATTCACAGCCCAAACGTTGATCCCATTAAAATCATCGATAGCTATTGCCGTTTATATATAGTACATCTTTAGAGCTGGGATCTTCAAATCAATTTTATACAATTTTGATTTTAGTTATATTTTGGATACCGGTTCCAAGCTAGCAGCAGATCAGCGCGATTTTCTAATACATGTGCACACACTTTTAGCATATTCTAAGAATTGCGATTGATTTCTGGATTTTCTAGCTGTTACTGTAGTTTTGTCAAATGACGCTCTGTTATTACGCTATTGTATATTAGCTACCAAATGGTTCAGTAAAGCTAAAGCGTGGGTGCTAAAGGCGACGCAAGTTATGTTAGAGTAGCAGAGGTTCAAAGCCCCTTCAATGTTATGTGTTTTTTTTTTTTTTTTTTTCATACATATTTTGTTTTTATTATGAAATAGATATTTTATTGGGAAGATGCGAGATGAAGGGCACTTAATACTTTTCTTTTTCTTAATCGAACAATATTATAAGTTTAAATTTGTTTCTTCTTAAATAGCCCTCATAACATACACGCATATATGTATGTATGTATGTATATAATGTATAAACATATGTATATACATATGTACATGCAGATGCACATACATAAGTCTGCACGCATAGCATCAAGCGAGTTCAAATCCCGCGGAAAACTCTTTTTTGTAAATTGCAAATTTTTGTTATTTTAGCTTCTTTTATATGTTTTTAATTTTATAAAAATGTTTAATTCCGTGTTATCAATGCCTATTAAGCCTATTTGTATATACATGTACATACATAGATGGCTCACGCATATAAATGTCGCAATTTGATACTACAAATGCCGATTGCCACGTGCCTAGTGGCCGTAGACGCTTTATTTTTGGTCAATTCTTAGAACGAGCTAACGGTAAGGTACATGCCAAATTTGAATGCTTACACTCCACAAATGTGAAAATTACAGGGTAATTTTCGATATGCCACGCCCCCAAAGAGGCGTAACAATTATTTTTGGGACATCGATAGAGGATGTTACCAGTAGCTCAACTATTCAAATTTGAAGCTTCTAGCTCTTAAACTGTAGGAGATATAAGCTTTTGCGGTTTGCCACGCCCCCTTTGGGCTTACATATATCCACCATAGCTCGTTGGACTTGGATTGTCACCCCGCGTATATATACTAAATTTCAGGTCTCTAGCATCAATAGTGCCTAAAATATAGCAAAATTTGAAAAATCACTAAGGTCCGATTTGCCACGCCCCAGTCATTATAGAATCATAACATTAGCTCACGTGCAAAATTTCAACTTTCTAGCTTTATTAATTTCGGAGATACAGTTTTATCCGATTTGCCACGCCCCCAATGAGCGTAGATATATCCGCCATAGCTTGATGAATGTATATGAACGTACGTATTTGCTGTGCGTTTATATGCATATACGTGCATATACATGTTGCTCCACACAGCGACGCGAATACTGGAGGAGCGACCCTCGCCACTGGAAGGGGGTCAAAGTCCGAATAGAGTCGGTCTCTTTCGCTCCTACAGATTCAGCAATGGGTTCGCGTCGAACGCACAACGATCATCGATGGCCGTTAGCCGAGGTACCGTTCGGAACGGGTGATAGTAGTGGACACTTTCACTCGTAGGACGCCAACGGTACTTCGGCCAATGAGAGGCGGCCACATGATTTGGCGGGAAAGTGGCGTCACCCAGATCACTCCACTTTACCGTTTTTAGGGATAAGAACGGTAGGAAGGCCCCGCTCCAGAGCCGAACAGGCCCCGTTACCACACGAAGCAGGGGCCTGTGGCTGGGGTATAAAAGGCCACCAGCAGCTCCATACGAGACTGTCGAAACTATACTGGAGAGACGAAGTAAAGTGAAAAGTCGAAGTGCGTGAAAAGGTGCAAAGTCAAGTGAAAGTCAACGCGAGTGGTAAAGCAGGACTCCCAAAACATCGTTGGAACAGCAAGGACATCGTGAGGAACAGCAAGGACATCCAGAGGGAATCCTTGCGACACCAATCAGGACATTGGTGCATATCAGCGGCTTAAGAGAGGCCTGCACATCTGAGTAAGTTCACGTAGCCGTGCGCAAGAGAAGTGGTTGTGAGTGAAACTAAGCTATTGTTGTGCTGTGAGCGAGTGAGATAGTAGGAGAAACCTGTATAGCTGAGCAAACCGCCAGAGTTTACATATCCAAATCCTGGCGTTTCTCGAATCCTGACGGCGAACTAGCGTGTTTTAGCACACACTCTCTCCCAGCCAGAGTGCGTTGAACCAGCGCTCAGTAGGTGTGCTTCGCTAAAGCAAACCAGCAGCAGCATAAATTTAAGTGACGTGTACATTTCAAAACTTATTTAAGAGAATATACATTTACGCTATAAAACCTAATTCACAAGTGACTAATTAATATCGTAGGGGCTTCAACAAATAAATTTGTTGGCACGAATCCACAGTCAGCTGAAACTAGCCCAGCTTAGACTCGGGATAAACCGAAGATTCGTTACAACTGGCGCCCAACGTGGGGCCCTGCGATAAAAGAGTAATTAGAGAATATTTGTGAACATGGTGCGAGCATGGGTATATAATCTAAACAAGTAAGAAAGCTCTAGTCGAGAGTGCTTGACTACGAGATCCCCTGAACCCTTCGAGCAACAGCCATTTCAATAATTTTTAGCGTCTTTCTGCTTATACAAAGACACACATACACACAACATAGACAAACATAGGCGCGCACGCATAAACACGCATAAACACGCATGGGCTGCAGTGTGGGCTTACTATGGGAACTTAATTGTTTAATAACTTTATTTGTAGACGTACGTTCTTCATGAAACTTTTAGATTGTGTTTATATTTTCATATGCGTGTATGTGCCGAAGCTCAAGTTTCTAGTATTTGACATACGCCTTTTACAAAGGTGTGGGTGCAGGGGTGGATATAGGGGTGGGGGGTGAAATTTAACAAAAATCGAAATTCTATAACGTACATTTGAGTCTATATTAGACTCTAGCTCTAAAAATGTGAGAGATATAATTTAATAACTGTCTTTCGATAAGGTTTTTTATCGATAAACAAGTAAGAAAGCTCTAGTCGAGACTGCTCGACTACGAGATACCCTGAACCCTCCGAGCAACAGCCATTTCAATCATTTTTAGTGTCTTTCAGCTTATACAAACACACACACACACGCAAACACATACATAGACACCCATAGGCACGCACGCATTATCAGGCATGGGCTGCAGTGTGGGCTTACGATGGGAACTAAATTGTTCAATAACTTTTTTTGTGGACCTACGTTCTTCATGAAACTTTCAGAATGTGGTTTTATCATTACTATGCGTATATTTGCCAAAGCTCAAGTCTCTAGTATTTGAAATACGCCTTTTACAAACTTATGGGTGAGGGGGTGGATATAAGGGTGGGGGGTGAATTATAACAAAAATCGAAACTCTATCACGTGCAGTCGAGTCTACATTTAAAATTTGGAGACTTTAGCTCTAAAGGTGTAGGAGATATAATTTTATAACTGGTTTTCGATAAGGTTTTTGATCGATAAAAAAATAACGGGATGAGTTATCGATCTTTTGTGATAAACTCGATATGCGCGCGCTATATACGAGCATTTTAAAAAAAAGTTGAAGTCTCTAGCTTCTATATCTTCAGAAATCGACGCGTTCATACATACGGACAGACGGACAGACGGACAGACAGACATGGCTAAATCGATTCAGTTTGTCGCCCTGATCAAGAATATATATACTTTGTGGGGTCTGCCACGCCTCCTTCTCCCTGTTACATACTTTTAACAAAACCATTATACCCTGATTTCCCATTTTCAATGGGTTCAGGGTATAAAAATAGCGTGCTGAGTTATCGATTTTTGGTGATAAACTCGATATCCGCGCTGTATATACGATCATTTTAAAAAAAAGTTCAAGTCTCTAGCTTCTATATCTTCTGAAATCGACACGTTCATACATACGGACAGACGGACAGACAGAGGTACAAGGCTAAATCGACTCAGCTCGTCACCCTGATCAAGAATATATATACTTTGTGGGGTCTGCCACGCCTCCTTCTCCCTGTTACATACATTTCAACATTCCATTATACCCAATATCAATGGGTTCAGGGTATAAAACGGATGAAGTGCTGCGTTATGCTGACGTGTTCGGAGTGAGCTTGTCAGGCACACTGAACGTTATGCGGATGCAGTTCGGCGAGTGGGTTGAGAGGAATGAAGGAAGCATTCTTTACTCACTGAGGATCGCCGAGCTGGGCCGACTGCACGGACGCCGTGCCTCACTGAGGGATGAGGCAACGACCGCCGTCGATTTGGAGGAGGAGCTTGCGCATGTGACGCGGCTGTGTGTGCCCTCCACGAGCGCCTCGGCGCAGCTACAGGATCCTTGTCCAGGTGAGATGAGAGCCACTTCCACACCGCAACCTGAAATCAGGTACGAGGACACGACAGCACCGCTCAGGAATATCCAAAGGTGGCCAAACAAGTGCGAGAGTGGAGCTTCCGCTTTGATGGCACCACAAAGCCTTTGGAGTTCTTGGAGCAGGTGGAATGGTCCGCTGACACATATGGCGTGGATCTGGACATGGATGCCAGAGCTGCTGAAAGGCATGGCCCTGAAATGGTACGTGGCCAACAACCGGCACTGGACGGCGTGGGCGATATTCGTACGCAGCTTCCAGGAGTTTTTCCTGCCCAGAGGATATCTGGAGAAGCTGGAGGATGACGTCAAACGCCGGAGGCAAATTGTAGATGAGAGCTTCAAGGTCTACATGGTGGAGATGCAGACTCTCATGCGGCCTCTGCGCTAAGGAGCGGACCGCGAAATGAAGCTCATCTACAACAGCTTGCCCGATCTCCGTGCGTACGCCCGGCCGTATCAATTCCACAATCTAGTTGAATTGATGCATCTGGCAGATGAGTTCGCGGAGCTGGAGAGGGACCGCGAGAGATTGCGGCAACAGCCACGGCCTGGCCGGTCACGACTGATGGCCATATATGACGCTGGAGGCGGCGTGGAGTATGGCCGCATGGAGGATGAGGCGAAGCCTTCTCCTGCGCCGAGAAAAGGCGCAACCGGAGCAAGGACACACATCCCGGATCCAGCCAGGAGGGGCACAGCGCTTTTACGTGCCGCAACAAGGCACTGGATTTCTGTTGGCAGTGCGGGCGCATTGGAGTGAAGACGTTTGCCTGTTGCCAGTCGGGAAACGAACAGCGACACCCGCCATCCAGGGGCGAGCGGGAGCAGCGGCCAGGAGCCCCCAGGCGCTAGTGGGCCGCCTTCAGGATGAAGGCAGCCAGATGTCAGCGATCTGGCCATTGGAGCCACTCAACAAAGAGCTACGATCGACAGGGGAGTCACAAGCAGCTTTATCAGCGAAAAGCTTGCTGACAAGCTCAGAGGAGTGGGCGTGGTGCGTGCTACACGGCGGCGCATACGCTTAGCGGATGGCAGTTGCAGTCAGGTGGCCTCGAAACTGTAGACGACGATCAGCCTGGGGAATCAGCAAATCCAGATCCCGTTGCTGATTCTGCCAGGAGTGATCGACGATCTAGTGCTGGGCTCGGATTTCTTGGCCAGCATGGGCACCACACTGGAGTGCTGAAGTGACACTGAAAATCGAGCCAAGAATCACACAGTCGAGCGGACAGCCGGAGGAGAAGCTATCCGTGGCTGTGGCCAGCGTGGAGGCGAGCCCAGGGACGCTAGTGGAGGCGAACATGGAGCAGCCAACGCCTATGCACAAAGACCCAGAGGTGGACGCTTTTCTGAGGCATGAACTGGAGAAGTTCCAGCATGTGAAAGGCACCACCAGGATCACGGAGCACCGGATCAGGATGCAGGACAACAGGCCCATAAAGCAGCGTTACTTCCCCACAAATGCAAAAATTCAGGCGGAGATCAACCTGCAAGTGGACAAGCTGCTGGCCAAAGGCTGCATCGAGCACTCGAAGAGCCCACATAGCGCGCCGATTGTCATGGTTCGCAAGAAGAATGGGAAGTGGCGGCTATGTGTGGATTTTCGACAGCTAAACAGCAGATCCATCAAAGATGTATACCCTTTGCCGCGTGTGCATCACATTTTGGATCAGCTGCGAAAGGCGCGCTGGCGCCAGGCGCCTGGATTTGAAGGATGTGTATTGGAAGTGTAACGAACCTTCGGTTTATCCCGAGTCTAAGCTGGGCTAGTTTCAGCTGACTGTGGATTCGTTGCCAACAAATTTATTTGTTGAAGCCCCTGCGATAATTAATTAGTCTTGTGGTTTAGGTTTTATAGCGCAGTGGTATATTTTCTTAAATAAATAATGAAATGTACACGTCACTTATGTAAATATAAGCTGGCTCGCTGGTTTGCTTAGCGACGCACACCCACTGAGCGCTTGTTCAACGCACTCCGGCTGGGAAAGTGTTGTGCTAAACACGCTAGCTCACCGTAAGGATTTGAGAAACGCCAGGATCTGGATCTGTAAACTCTGGCGGTTCGCCAGCTATGCAGATCTCTCCTACTATCTCGCTCACTCACAGCACAACACTAGCTTCGTTCACTCACAAGCACTTCTCTTACGCACGGCTACGCGAACTCACCCAGGTGTGCAAGCCTCGCTTACGTTGCCGAGGGTCGCTCCTACACTATTCGCGTCGCTGTGTGGAGCAACATGTATATGCACGTATATGCATATAAACGCACAGCAAATACATACGTTTATATACATCAATACGTGCATACCTATATTGCTCCTCACAGCAGATACCTATGGAGAAGGCCAGCAGACCACTGATGGCATTCACAGTGCCAGGAAAGGGGCTTTATCAGTGGAAAGTGATGTCGTTTGGACTCCATTCTGCGCCGGCAATTTCAGGGAGCTCTGGATCAAGTTATCGGCCCAGAAATTATGCCCCATGCCTTTGCCTACCTGGACGACATCATCGTCATCGGCCGAACGCGACAGGAGCATATGAACAACCTACGAGGGGTGTTCCGGCGACTGCGGGCAGCCAATTTGAAAATCAACATCGACAAGTTCGATTTTTTCAAGAAAGAGCTAAAGTATCTGGGGCACAAAGTCACGGAGGATGGTATTTGCACGGATCCAGAGAAGGTGGCCGCTATCGCCGAGCTGAAGCCACCCACAAACGTAAAAGAGTTACGCCAATACGTGGGCGTGGCTTCATGATACCGCCGCTTCGTGCCAGATTTTGTAGCCACAGTGCATCCGCTAAATTCACTGCTCAAAAAGGGCGCGAAGTGGGAGTGGACGAAGGAGCGGCAAATAGCGTTTGAGACGGTAAAGGCCAAATTGACGGAGTCACCGGTGCTGGCGTGCCCTGATTTCTCGAAGCCATTTTGCTTGCAAACGGACGCAAGCAATTATGGGCTTGGGGCAATCCTGACGCAGACCTCGGAGGACGGAGAGCGCGTCATTTCGTATGCCAGCCGGACACTGAACAGTGCTGAAAAGAACTATTCAGCTACTGAAAAAGAGTGTCTGGCTATAATCTGGGGCATACGGAAGCTCAGGCCATACCTGGAAGGCTACAAATTCGTAGTGGTCACTGACCATATGGCGCTGAAGTGGCTCAATTCAATTGAGAGCCCAACGGGAAGGATTGCCAGATGAGCACTGGAGCTGCAGCAGTACGACTTCGAGATTCGCTACAGGAAGGGTAAGCAGAGCAAGGAGATGCCAGCTAGGACAGGATGTCGCTGGTTCACCAAGCTTCGACAGGACATAGAGAAAGCGCCACATAAGTTTCCAGACTATATGGAAGAGTCTGGAAACTTATATCGGCACATCCCCCATCAAGCCGGCCACGAGGATGTGGCTGCATGGAAGTTGTGCGTGCCGGCAGACCGGCGCAAACAGTTACTGGAGGGGGATCACGACACAGCCACCGCTGGCCACCTTGGGAGCCGAAAAACAATCGCTCGGGTGGAAGCGCGGTATTACTGGCCAGGTATGTACCGGGATGTGAGAACATACGTACAGCGCTGCGAAGTGTGTCAGCGATATATTTCTGGGTAGATGCTGACACAGGTACCCGAGGAGCCATGGACAACAGTTGGTGCCGATTTCGTTGGCCCACTGCCGAGATCACAGCATGGGAACTCTATGCTTTTGGTTTTCATAGGTCGCTTTTCGAAGTGGACGGAGATGGTGCCGCTGCGGAGCGCGAATAGTGCGACTCTCCAATAGGCATTTCGAGAGCGGAGCTTGGCGCGGGTCGGGCATTCAAGGTATTTCTGGAAGAGCTTGGGGTGCGTCATCAACTGACAGCACCATACACGCCTCAAGAGAATCCCACTGACAACAGGACAGTAAAAACTATGATTGCGCTGTTCGCTGGAGATGACCAAAGATGCTGGGACGACGCATTGCCGGAGTTGACGTTGGCGGTCAACAGCAGCCTGTTTTTTTTTTTTTTTTTCCAAAAAAAGGGAGTGAGTACACAGCCAAGTGTATTTAAAAAAAAAAAAAATAGGAAGAAAAAAAGACGGCAAAAATGTTGCTCAAAAGTACATAATTTCGGCTGCGAAGTGCATCTGTGGCTGGAAAACTACAGTTGCCACCGGGAAAAATTACGGTATATGGGTGCGCACGTCAGCAAGCAGTGTACAGTAAGGGTATAAAATGGGCAGGCGAGCTTTGGCTCGGGCTATTTTGCGAAAAGTTATCATGGAAAGTTGACGCACCGTCACCAATGACATCGAGCTGGGCATCGGCCGATCCTCGGTTGCTGGCCAGCGACTACGCTGGAGCGGCACGAGGAGCAAGCAGGGTGGACACACCGGTGTCCAACCGACGCGCACGACGAGGCAGAGCACGGCTGCCGCCGGTGAGGCTGCCGTTTCACCCACGCCGGCAGCCGAAGAGACGGCTACGACGCCATCGGCCCTACCTGGAGCTGGAGCCGTCAACCAGCGAGGTGGCGAGCACGGCCACGTCTGGCTCGTGACGCCGGACAGCTGGACCAGCGACACCGAGGACCAGGACAGGTTATGGTCGCCGGTGAGCTCGCCCGGTATCGCGACGGCACCCATGCCGACGACAGCCTGGGAGCGGCTGGAGGAGGAGCGGTGGAACGAGACGCTGGTGAGCGATTACGTCCGCAACGGCCGATACTCGCCATTGCGACCGTTGTGGCACCCACCGCGTCCGCCTACGCCTCACCGAGCGATGCAGAGCAGCGACGAAAATGACGACGAGGCCATCGCCATAATCGACAGCGACGAGGACGAGGAGGAAGAGTGGGTCGAGACCATCGTCATCTCGGATACAGAGGACGAAGAAGCACCTGAACCCCCGCGGGTAAGTGCCAGCTACGCTGGAAAGGTGGTGGGGGGTCGCCTAGACCACCACGCCGAATTCATTGTAACTTGGAGCGAACCCCTCACCCCGAAGCTCGCGAGGTTCACGGTGGAGGAGATTTCGCCTCCCGAGACACCACAACAGGCGACGCTGCAACAGGAGACACCACCGCCGCCCGCAATCCCGGAAACATCGATGAACGCCGACGAGAAGTGGCGATCCTTACGGCTGCCCGCCCGGCCAGCACTACAACGCCAGGCATCAGATTCAGCGCCACCACCACCCAAGAGGCCAACACTGCAGCGGAAGGCGTCTTGGCCCGACGCGGGAGCAGAGCAGTGGTGGGAGTTGCGGCGTGAGGAGTAGCCGGTAGAAGTGGAGCCGCCCGGATGGAGGCTCAAGGCATCGTCTGGGCAAGCGGCATAACGTATCGGGTGCGACGGACACGCACCGAATGCCGAGCATTTAAGTATGGCTGAAAATCAAATTTGTAGATATACATTATATTGCAGAATAATAATAAAAAAAAAAGAGACACATATTTACAACAATTTGGGGTTGAGAGTGGGCCAATCAATGCCTGCCACGCGACGAGTGCAATCGGTTGTACATGCTGGGGCGTCGGCGCATTTGCTCGCCGATCCTGACGCAACGGACTCCCAGTAGCAACGGAGACACTGCAGCATCCATGAAGGAACGCCTTCGTCAGCTTCGAAGAGGACGACGAGAGATATGGCGAGGCAGGTGGCCGCCGCACGGGTGCCAAAGCCACCGGGGACTGCAGAACCAACAGGTGAGTTGTGCAGGAGCACCCGGCGTGGGCGGAGGCAGCGGCGGCCCATCGTGTACACGGGGCATGCAGTCGGATATGTGGCTGTTTGCTGTGAGAGTGTGGCTACAGACGCCTGCCACGCGGATGGCTCCACCGGCTATGGATCTTCAGGTGTCGAAAAAGCTTGGCAACCGAATTCTCGCGCACTGGCTAGCGTTTTCGCTGTGAGCTGTGCGCAAAAGAGGAGTGGCCAACAAGCGTACCGACACCAAAGATCTGACACCGGTATCCATTTGCGAGCGACGTCTGTGGCCCGATCTCATAGCGGCAGTACATGGAATGACTGCAGTGCCCCACCGGAGCATCCCCAAGGGTCCAAGGAGCAGCAGAAACCAGCAGAGGTACGTCTCCAACGACGAGGGACGACATGCGCCAATTGCATGAAATGGCCATTGCCGTGCGCATGTGCGCCAATGCCACTGGGGCTGCAAAACCGACAGGCGAGTTTTGCAGCAGAGCCCGGCGTGGGCATTGGTAGTGGCAGGCCATTAAGTCAAGGGGCATGGAGGAAAAGATGCCCAGCCTGAAAAATAATATTTTTTGTCATTTTTGAAAAATTAAGAAAAATATTAACTCCATTTACTTACCGGCAGTGTGCAGCATATCCAGCGGTAAGGGAAAAATGCAACTGATAACGTTAACAGAGCGTTAACAGCAGCGATCAGCGATAAAAAAATAACGGGACGAGTTATCGATTTTTGGTGATAAGCTCGATATGCGCGCTGTATATACGGTCATTAAAAAAAAAAACGTTCAAGTCTCTAGCTCTTATATCTTCTGAAATCGACGCATTCAAACATACGGACAGACGGGCAGACAGACAGACGGACAGGGCCAAATCGACTCAGCTTGTCGCCCTGATCAAGAATATATATACTTTGTGGGGTCTGCCACGCCTCCTTCTACCTGTTACATACATTTCAACAAAACCATTATACCCTGATTTTCCATTTTCAATGGGTTCAGGGTATAAAAAAAATGGAATATATATATATATTTTTTTTAATGAATTCTAAAAAAAATAGTATATACCCTTTCATTTCTTGAACAAAATCAAACAAGTAAGAACGTTATACATATACATATATACATATATGTGTTTATTTCAAGTTAATACAGTAAGTTCCTAAGTTCATTTCAATTCGGGTTAGCTTAAGGTTGGTTCAAAAATTCTGATCACTCGTTAAATAAAAACATTCTTTTTATACCCATTAATTGTGTGCAAACCAAAACAAAAAAAAATCATACAAGGTAAACTTTCAAATCAAATATTCAAAAGTAAGAACGTTGCAGTCGGGCGATACCGATTGCAGAATACTCATTCACAGCCCAAACGTTGATCCCATTATAATTTAAAAAAAATCATCGATTGCTGTTCATGAACATGCATGAACATAAAAATATGATAAGTATGGGAACATACGCGCGATGCACTCGACAGCTAGCATAAAATAAATAACATATGTTTCAAGTGTGAACTGTCAAGTTAGGCATAAAATATGACCCTGACCCTTAGCGATTAGAATACTTAAGAGACGAGCGCAGAGCATTACAAACTCAGCGATAGCTAATAAGCCAACGCGGAGTCTTATAAACTCAGCGATAGAATAATAATATGTAATAGACCAATGCTGAGCCTTACACACTCAGCAATAGACGCATTAGATTTAATGGTTGAAATGCATGAGTCTGGGTATATAAACCCAGGCCCAGCAGAATAAAGAATCAATACGAAACTAAACACCATCATAGTAAACTGTATTCGGTTATGGTCCTTCGATGCGTACCACAAGACTACTACATATCAAAAGTTGTAAAAAGTGTATATTAAAGTGTAAAATTATTTTGTTAAATAAGAAAAGTGATTTCTTCTTTGGCTTACCAATCCACGCTGTGAGTCGAGGCACAGCAAGATTAACAAGGCGATCAAAACAAAAATACCTCCAACGGGTTAAGCCAAAAAGTAAATCAATAACAAATATACAAAAACTACAACAACCGCAACAAGATGCTGTCAGACAAGGCCATTGAAGTGCTAAAGAAGCAATCAAACTTGTATGACACCATTTTAAAGGCCATAACTGATAAGGATGCGTTGGCAGTCGTGAATAAGTTGGCAGAAGAATTCACTGCCAATCACTCGACGCTAATAAAACTCGGTATCCCAAGCAACCATCCGTATTTTACCCAGAATATAAACGATGGATTGATGGAAAAAATCAGGATCTACAAAGAGGACCTGATGCAGGTCGAAGCTACCGATCCCGATATCGACGATAGACCATCCACTAGCATGAATTGGCAAACGCACTCAACTCAAAAGGAAACAATGTTTTCACCCAGGAAGGCGAGCGCAACGGATGTGATGGTAGAACTTGTGGATAAAAGAGCTCTAGTGTTAAAGCGGCACATTGAAGAGGTGCATGCCAATCTAGAGCTCAGCAACCAGGATGAAACTCTAGAAAGCAAAGAAACACTAGAGTTCCTCTGGAATAAAGTCCAGTCTACGCTCACCGATTTGGAGGTAAAATATGATATACCTCCCCATGAAATCGACGGCATAGACGCATTGGAGCTTAAAGTCCATACATTGTCAAAGAAACTTAACAGGAAGTTAGGTGCCTTTAACAGTATGAAAGAAGACGTTCCAGAGCTGCCAATATCGGATCTTTCCCAATTCAATGGAAATCCCAAAGATTGGTCAACGTTCTTCGATATGTTCTCCGACATGATTCATAAAAGGAAAGATATCAGCGACACAAGGAAGCTGAACTACCTAAAATCATGCCTCAAAGGAGAAGCCCAAATGGTAGTGAGCCATTTGTTAAGTGGATCGTCTGCTAGCTACAATTCGGCGTGGGAACTTATATGTAAGCGGTATGAAAATAAGCGCAAGATATTCGCAAACGCCGTTAACCAGCTAGTGGACATGGAACTGCTAGAAAACAATGATGAAAGCAGGATCCGCAAATTCTTGGATACAGCAAATGAGAATATTCACATCGTTAAAGAAGTAGCCCAAATTGGTAACGATGCAGATGTACTAATCGCTCAGATTTTGCTAAGAAGGCTCTCGACTGAAGTCCTACAACTTTACGAGCAACATGTAAAGAGGGCCAGAGAAATTCAATCCTTGAAGAATGTACTAGAGTTTATTGATCAATTATATAATTCAATAGACGCAGTACAAACAAGTAAGAAAACTCTAGTCGAGAGTGCTCGACTACGAGATCCCCTGAACCTTTCAAGCAACAGCCATTTCAATCATTTTTAGCGTCTCTCTGCTTACACAAACACACACATACACACGCAAACACGCATACATAGACACCCATAGGCGCGCACGCATAGGCTGCAGTGTGGGCTTACTATGGGAACTTAATTGCTTAATAACTTTTTTTCTGGACGTACGTTCTCCATGAAACTTTCAGATTGTGGTTTTATCATTACTATGCGTATAATTGCCAAAGCTCAAGTCTCTAGTATTTGAAATACGCCTTTTACAAACTTATGGGTGAGGGGGTGGATATAAGGGTGGGGGGTGAAATTGAACAAAAATCGAAATTCTATAACATACATATCAATCTACATTTAAAATTTTGATACTCTCTGGCCCGACGCGGGAGCAGAGCAGTGGTGGGAGTTGCGGCGTGAGGAGTAGCCGGTAGAAGTGGAGCCGCCCGGATGGAGGCTCAAGGCATCGTCTGGGCAAGCGGCATAACGTATCGGGTGCGACGGACACGCACCGAATGCCGAGCATTTAAGTATGGCTGAAAATCAAATTTGTAGATATACATTATATTGCAGAATAATAATAAAAAAAAAAGAGACACATATTTACAACAATTTGGGGTTGAGAGTGGGCCAATCAATGCCTGCCACGCGACGAGTGCAATCGGTTGTACATGCTGGGGCGTCGGCGCATTTGCTCGCCGATCCTGACGCAACGGACTCCCAGTAGCAACGGAGACACTGCAGCATCCATGAAGGAACGCCTTCGTCAGCTTCGAAGAGGACGACGAGAGATATGGCGAGGCAGGTGGCCGCCGCACGGGTGCCAAAGCCACCGGGGACTGCAGAACCAACAGGTGAGTTGTGCAGGAGCACCCGGCGTGGGCGGAGGCAGCGGCGGCCCATCGTGTACACGGGGCATGCAGTCGGATATGTGGCTGTTTGCTGTGAGAGTGTGGCTACAGACGCCTGCCACGCGGATGGCTCCACCGGCTATGGATCTTCAGGTGTCGAAAAAGCTTGGCAACCGAATTCTCGCGCACTGGCTAGCGTTTTCGCTGTGAGCTGTGCGCAAAAGAGGAGTGGCCAACAAGCGTACCGACACCAAAGATCTGACACCGGTATCCATTTGCGAGCGACGTCTGTGGCCCGATCTCATAGCGGCAGTACATGGAATGACTGCAGTGCCCCACCGGAGCATCCCCAAGGGTCCAAGGAGCAGCAGAAACCAGCAGAGGTACGTCTCCAACGACGAGGGACGACATGCGCCAATTGCATGAAATGGCCATTGCCGTGCGCATGTGCGCCAATGCCACTGGGGCTGCAAAACCGACAGGCGAGTTTTGCAGCAGAGCCCGGCGTGGGCATTGGTAGTGGCAGGCCATTAAGTCAAGGGGCATGGAGGAAAAGATGCCCAGCCTGAAAAATAATATTTTTTGTCATTTTTGAAAAATTAAGAAAAATATTAACTCCATTTACTTACCGGCAGTGTGCAGCATATCCAGCGGTAAGGGAAAAATGCAACTGATAACGTTAACAGAGCGTTAACAGCAGCGATCAGCGATAAAAAAATAACGGGACGAGTTATCGATTTTTGGTGATAAGCTCGATATGCGCGCTGTATATACGGTCATTAAAAAAAAAAAACGTTCAAGTCTCTAGCTCTTATATCTTCTGAAATCGACGCATTCAAACATACGGACAGACGGGCAGACAGACAGACGGACAGGGCCAAATCGACTCAGCTTGTCGCCCTGATCAAGAATATATATACTTTGTGGGGTCTGCCACGCCTCCTTCTACCTGTTACATACATTTCAACAAAACCATTATACCCTGATTTTCCATTTTCAATGGGTTCAGGGTATAAAAAAAATGGAATATATATATATATTTTTTTTAATGAATTCTAAAAAAAATAGTATATACCCTTTCATTTCTTGAACAAAATCAAACAAGTAAGAACGTTATACATATACATATATACATATATGTGTTTATTTCAAGTTAATACAGTAAGTTCCTAAGTTCATTTCAATTCGGGTTAGCTTAAGGTTGGTTCAAAAATTCTGATCACTCGTTAAATAAAAACATTCTTTTTATACCCATTAATTGTGTGCAAACCAAAACAAAAAAAAATCATACAAGGTAAACTTTCAAATCAAATATTCAAAAGTAAGAACGTTGCAGTCGGGCGATACCGATTGCAGAATACTCATTCACAGCCCAAACGTTGATCCCATTATAATTTAAAAAAAATCATCGATTGCTGTTCATGAACATGCATGAACATAAAAATATGATAAGTATGGGAACATACGCGCGATGCACTCGACAGCTAGCATAAAATAAATAACATATGTTTCAAGTGTGAACTGTCAAGTTAGGCATAAAATATGACCCTGACCCTTAGCGATTAGAATACTTAAGAGACGAGCGCAGAGCATTACAAACTCAGCGATAGCTAATAAGCCAACGCGGAGTCTTATAAACTCAGCGATAGAATAATAATATGTAATAGACCAATGCTGAGCCTTACACACTCAGCAATAGACGCATTAGATTTAATGGTTGAAATGCATGAGTCTGGGTATATAAACCCAGGCCCAGCAGAATAAAGAATCAATACGAAACTAAACACCATCATAGTAAACTGTATTCGGTTATGGTCCTTCGATGCGTACCACAAGACTACTACATATCAAAAGTTGTAAAAAGTGTATATTAAAGTGTAAAATTATTTTGTTAAATAAGAAAAGTGATTTCTTCTTTGGCTTACCAATCCACGCTGTGAGTCGAGGCACAGCAAGATTAACAAGGCGATCAAAACAAAAATACCTCCAACGGGTTAAGCCAAAAAGTAAATCAATAACAAATATACAAAAACTACAACAACCGCAACAAGATGCTGTCAGACAAGGCCATTGAAGTGCTAAAGAAGCAATCAAACTTGTATGACACCATTTTAAAGGCCATAACTGATAAGGATGCGTTGGCAGTCGTGAATAAGTTGGCAGAAAAATTCACTGCCAATCACTCGACGCTAATAAAACTCGGTATCCCAAGCAACCATCCGTATTTTACCCAGAATATAAACGATGGATTGATGGAAAAAATCAGGATCTACAAAGAGGACCTGATGCAGGTCGAAGCTACCGATCCCGATATCGACGATAGACCATCCACTAGCATGAATTGGCAAACGCACTCAACTCAAAAGGAAACAATGTTTTCACCCAGGAAGGCGAGCGCAACGGATGTGATGGTAGAACTTGTGGATAAAAGAGCTCTAGTGTTAAAGCGGCACATTGAAGAGGTGCATGCCAATCTAGAGCTCAGCAACCAGGATGAAACTCTAGAAAGCAAAGAAACACTAGAGTTCCTCTGGAATAAAGTCCAGTCTACGCTCACCGATTTGGAGGTAAAATATGATATACCTCCCCATGAAATCGACGGCATAGACGCATTGGAGCTTAAAGTCCATACATTGTCAAAGAAACTTAACAGGAAGTTAGGTGCCTTTAACAGTATGAAAGAAGACGTTCCAGAGCTGCCAATATCGGATCTTTCCCAATTCAATGGAAATCCCAAAGATTGGTCAACGTTCTTCGATATGTTCTCCGACATGATTCATAAAAGGAAAGATATCAGCGACACAAGGAAGCTGAACTACCTAAAATCATGCCTCAAAGGAGAAGCCCAAATGGTAGTGAGCCATTTGTTAAGTGGATCGTCTGCTAGCTACAATTCGGCGTGGGAACTTATATGTAAGCGGTATGAAAATAAGCGCAAGATATTCGCAAACGCCGTTAACCAGCTAGTGGACATGGAACTGCTAGAAAACAATGATGAAAGCAGGATCCGCAAATTCTTGGATACAGCAAATGAGAATATTCACATCGTTAAAGAAGTAGCCCAAATTGGTAACGATGCAGATGTACTAATCGCTCAGATTTTGCTAAGAAGGCTCTCGACTGAAGTCCTACAACTTTACGAGCAACATGTAAAGAGGGCCAGAGAAATTCAATCCTTGAAGAATGTACTAGAGTTTATTGATCAATTATATAATTCAATAGACGCAGTACAAACAAGTAAGAAAACTCTAGTCGAGAGTGCTCGACTACGAGATCCCCTGAACCTTTCAAGCAACAGCCATTTCAATCATTTTTAGCGTCTCTCTGCTTACACAAACACACACATACACACGCAAACACGCATACATAGACACCCATAGGCGCGCACGCATAGGCTGCAGTGTGGGCTTACTATGGGAACTTAATTGCTTAATAACTTTTTTTCTGGACGTACGTTCTCCATGAAACTTTCAGATTGTGGTTTTATCATTACTATGCGTATAATTGCCAAAGCTCAAGTCTCTAGTATTTGAAATACGCCTTTTACAAACTTATGGGTGAGGGGGTGGATATAAGGGTGGGGGGTGAAATTGAACAAAAATCGAAATTCTATAACATACATATCAATCTACATTTAAAATTTTGATACTCTAGCTCTAAAGATGTAGGAGATATAATTTTATAACTGCATTTCGATAAGGTTTTTGATCGATAAAAAAATAACGGGATGAGTTATCGATTTTTAGTGATAATCTCGATATCCGCGTGCTATATACGAGCATTTTAAATAAAAGTTTAAGTCTCTAGCTTCTATATCTTCTGAAATCGACGCGTTCAAACATACGGACAGACGGACAGACAGACGGACAGGGCTAAATCGACTCAGTTCGTCGCCCTGATCAAGAATATATATACTTCATGGGGTCTGCAACGCCTCCTTCTGCCTGTTACATACATTTCAACAAAAACATTATACCCTGATTTCCCATTTTCAATGGGTTCAGGGTATAACAAGTAAGAAAGCTCTAGTCGAGACTGCTCGACTACGAGATACCCTGAACCCTCCGAGCAACAGCCATTTCAATAATTTTTAGTGTCATTCAGCTTAAGCAAACACACACACACACGCAAACATATACATAGACACCCATAGGCACGCACGCATTAACAGGCATGGGCTGCAGTGTGGGCTTACTATGGGACTTAATTGTTCAATAACTTTTTTTGTGGATGTACGTTCTTCATGAAACTTTCAGAATGTGGTTTTATCATTACTATGCGTATATTTGCCAAAGCTCAAGTCTCTAGTATTTGAAATACGCCTTTTACAGAGATGATGGTAAGGGGGTGGATATAGGGGTGGGGGGTGAATTATAACAAAAATCGAAATTCTATCACGTGCAGTCGAGTCTACATTTAAAATTTGGAGACTTTAGCTCTAAAGGTGTAGGAGATATAATTTTATAACTGGTTTTCGATAAGGTTTTTGATCGATAAAAAAATAACGGAATGAGTTATCGATTTTTAGTGATAAACTCGATACCCGCGTGCTATATACGAGCATTTTAAAAAAAAGTTGAAGTCTCTAGCTTCTATATCTTCAGAAATCGACGCGTTCATACATACGGACAGACGGACAGACGGACATGGCTAAATCGATTCAGTTTGTCGCCCTGATCAAGAATATATATACTTTGTGGGGTCTGCCACGCCTCCTTCTCCCTGTTACATACTTTTAACAAAACCATTATACCCTGATTTCCCATTTTCAATGGGTTCAGGGTATAAAAAGGGCCGTTCAGACGCTTACTGAAGCAAAGAAAACGAGCTACAAAAGATGCCGTTTTTGCAAACTGGATAGCCACAATATTACAAAATGCTCAAAATTTAAAGCAGAGCCAGTTAAAAAACGCAAAAAGTTTGTAACTAACAATGCTCTATGCTTTAAATGCCTAGGAGCTCATTGCATAATAGATTGCAAAAGGGATTTGGCATGCAAGTGTTGCACCAAACCACACAAAAATTTGCTTCACGAGGAAGCGAATAAAAACGAGACATTCAGCAGCAATTGTCTCAAAGAAAGCAACGGACAAGATACGTTGCTGGCAACTGCGCTCATACGGATTAAAAATAAATCCGGCAAATATGAGCATCTAAGGGCCCTCATCGATGGAGGCTTTCAAAGAACGTTGATATCGGAAGAAGCCGCACAACAGCTAAAGCTGCGCCGAATCAAAAGGGACGTGGAAGTACAAGGAATTTCGCAAAATACTGAAATTCTGAAAAACAGCGTCTGCTTGACAATCAAGCCTAGAATGACAAGCAAATTCGTAACTACAACGCAGGCACTTGTTATGCCAAAACTGCAGAGAGCTCTACCGAGCAAGAAAATTGACATGGATGTCAATAAAGACTGATGGGCTGCGAGGCAGCGGACCCACACTTCAACGAGCCCAGCAGAATCGATGTTGTCATCGGTGTTGATTTGCTTCTATTAATAATGTTGGGAAACGCTAAAAAGTCAACGAAACACTGGGACAGAAAATTGAACTTGGATGGATTGTTTCTGGCAACATAGCTAGACCATCAAACAACAAGGTGATCAGCGCAACAACAACGATATGCCTGGATGACCTCGAACGCTTCTGGGAGCTCGAAAGTAAAAGATTCCAGGAAACAACCACAAGGGATGAAGAAGGCCGACTAGTGGTATCCATACCATTCAAAAAAGACCGCGAGTTAGGAAACTCGCGCAAGCAGGCTATAGCCCGACTAATTCAAATGGAGAAAAAATTCAAAAAGCATCCACAAATATTCACGGAATATAAGGACTTCATGGAGCAATATCTGAAGCTTGGTCATATGGAATCTGTAGTCACAATTGGCAAAGGCAAATACTATATGCCACATCAAGCTGTAATCAGACCAAACAGCCTTACTACTAAGTTAAGAGTAGTTTTCGACGCCTCAGCAAAAACCTCTAATGGATTAAGTCTAAATGACGAGATGCTAGTCGGGCCCAAAATACAAAAGGATATCTTCGATATCTTAATCAAATGGCGACAATGGAAGTATGTGATGACAGCCGACATCGAGAAAATGTACCGCCAGATTAAGGTCGCCGAAGCTGATCAGGAATATCAGTACATCCTCTGAAGAGATGACCCAAAAAAGCCAATAAAGGAGTACAGTTTACTACAGTGACATACGGGACATCGGCCGCACCACTCTTAGCTGTACGCTGTCTTCAGGAATTGGCAAACCAATACTGCCAAGGAAACAATCAGCTAACGAGAACAATAAAAGAAGATTTCTACATGAACGACCTCATTACTGGTGGCGACTCGATAGAGGACTGCATCAACACTCAAACAGCACTCTTGAGTATCATGGAAAAGGCAGGCATGCATCTAAGAAAATGGGTGTCAAATGATGACAAAATCATTGCTGGAATCGATGATGGTGACTCAACTGAAAAAATTATTATTAACAAGGGCGAATCAGTCAAAACCCTTGGGCTACAATGGGACCCCAAAAAGGATATCTTCACATTTGTTGTTGCCCAAAATTAGAGCGCATTACCAAACGCCTAATTTTGTCACAATTGGCAAGAATCTTCGATCCACTGGGATGGCTTACACCAGTTACGCTACAAGGAAAATGCTTCATTCAAGAGCTGTGGAAAATACCGTTAAATTGGGACGAACAACTGGAGCCTAGTCTCGTCAATTATTGACAACAATATGCAAGGACATTGCCAGAGCTAGCCAGGATAAATATACCACGCTGTTCTGGCAAATCGAGCACAGATTCAACGGAGCTACATGGATTTTGTGACGCATCAGAAAAAGCATATGCAGCGGTGGTGTATACAAAGGTCGGAGACAAAATCACTTTGCTAGCTGCGAAAAGCAAAGTGAACCCAATTAAAAACAAGAAGACAATTCCCAAACTAGAGCTATGTGCAGCTCATATACTATGCAAACTATTAGCAAAAATTCAAGCAATAGTAGGAAATGATATCAAAATGATAGTATGGAGTGATTCACAAATTACGCTAGCTTGGATAAACAAAAAGCGTAGCAAAGATAAATTCGTCAAAACCAGAGTAGACGAAATAAACAAGGAACTGCCTCACGTCGAATAGAAATACGTGAAATCGGCAGACAACCCAGCAGATGTTGCCTCAAGAGGAATCGCCACGGAACACTTAGCAGCATGCGACATATAGTGGAAAGGGCCTGAGTGGTTGACAGAAGAACCACATCAGTGGCCACAATTTGAAGAACCAGAAACTGTTATAGTAGCAACTATAACAGCAAAAGAAAACTACCTGAGTCCACTATTAACAAGGTTCTCGTCAATAAATAAGTTAACAAGTGTGATGGCCTACATATTACGCTTTATTGCTAAAGCAAGAGGAACGAGGCATCAGCCGACACACCTAACTGTCGAAGAACTAAAGCAAGCCAGAACACTCGTCGTAAAATTGCAACAACAACTTGATTTTGGATATGAAATAAACTTACTCAAAGCAGGAAAACCTCTGGAGGCTAAGAGTAAATTACAAGCGCTCAGCCCGTTTCTGGATGCTAATGGAGTCTTACGTGTGGGGGCCGTCTCCAAAGTGCGTTGGTGCCATATAATGTCAAACACCCAATTGTAGTTGGAAAATCAAATCTTTCTTGGCTAATCATAAACAATGCACATAAGGAAACCCTACATGGCGGACTGAAGCTAATGAGAAACCTTATTCAAAGAAAATTCTGGATTGTTGGCTTACGGAACACGCTTAAGAAATACTTACGCGAATGCGTTACCTGCATCAGGTACAAACAGGAAATGACCACTCAGTTAATGGGAAACTTACCAGTGTATCGAGTAACAGGCGATTACCCGTTCCAAAACACTGGTATTGATTACGCTGGACCTTTCCAAATTAGATGCTCCAAAGGAAGAGGCCAAAAGTCATACAAAGGGTACATATGCCTATTTGTATGCATGGCCACAAAGGCGCTACACCTGGAAGCTGTCAGTGACTTATCATCAGATACGTTTTTAGAAGCTCTACACCGATTTTTCGCAAGACGAGGCAAAAGCGAGAACTTGTATTCGGACAACGGCACTAATTTTGTAGGTGCCGCTAGAATATTGGACAAGGATCTGGTCGCTGCTATAAAAGGAAATAGCAGTATCGCACCTGTGCTGGAACGAGAAGGCATCAAGTGGCACTTCATCCCGCCGGCAAGCCCCCACATGAGAGGAATATGGGAAGCCGGAATAAAATCAGTAAAGCATCACCTTAAGCGAGTCATCGGCGATAACGAGCATCGTAAAATTGGATCTCTGGATAGATGGAGACACATGCAACGAATCAGAGCAGAATTCTGGAGGAAATGGAAAGAGGAATACTTGACGTCATTACAACAGTGAACCAAATGGCGACAAGCAAGTACAAACCTCACAAAAGGCCAACTTGTTCTATTAAAACAAGAAAACACGCATCCCGCTAGTTGGCCCATGGGAAAAATTACAGAAACAGAAACAAGATGATAAAGTCCGAGTAGTCACAATATATATATATATCAAGAAGAGAAACCAGAGACAGCAATTGTTAGCTATTACCTTCTGAACATAAAAATATGATAAGTAGGGGAACATACGCGCGATGCACTCGACAGCTAGCATAAAATAAATAACACATGTTTCAAGTGTGAACTGTCAAGTTAGGCATAAAATATGACCCTGACCCTTAGCGATTAGAATACTTAAGAGACGAGCGCTGAGCATTACAAACTCAGCGATAGCTAATAAGCCAACGCGGAGTCTTATAAACTCAGCGATAGAATAATAATATGTAATAGACCAATGCTGAGCCTTACACACTCAGCAATAGACGCATTAGATTTAATGGTTGAAATTATGCATGGGTCTGGGTATATAAACCCAGGCCCAGCAGAATAAAGAATCAATACGAAACTAAACACCATCATAGTAAAGTGTATTTGTTCAATAGCTATAGCCCCAGGCAACACGGGTTCAGAGCTGGAAAATCCACAATGGGAGCTATCGATGAAGTGGTTCAGGCAGCCAGAGCTACGCAAAGAGGAAATGCATACTCGCGCCCAGTGGTTCTGCTAGCAACGCTGGACGTTAAAAACGCCTTTAACAGTGTAAGGTGGACCGACATGCTTGCTTCCCTGGAGCATCGCTTCCATATACCGGAGTACCTCATGGATATGATCAGGAGCTATTTGCAGGATCGAATACTCCTGTACTCCACACAGACTGGAACGAAACGGTACAGAGTGACTGGAGGAGCTGCACAGGGGTCAATCCTGGGACCAGACCTGTGGAACATCAGCTACGACGACATCTTAAGACTGGAAATGCCTGAAGACACCATCCTGATTGGTTATGCCGACGATATCGCAGCCGTCATCACTGCCAGAAACACCATAGAGGCCCAAAAGAGACTTAACCAAGTTATGATCCGCACACAGACATGGCTCAGCTCTCGAGGGTTGGAACTTGCCACCCATAAAACAGAATTACTTCTGTTCACGGGGAAACAGATCCCAACCGAAATAGAGATGCGAGTAAGCGGAAACTTGATAAGGACTCAGAGGACAGTGAACTATCTAGGCGTTAGACTAGACAGTAAACTTACCTTCTGGGAACAGCTGAAGCACGCCACGCGGAAAACAGCGACAGCAACGGGGTCTCTGAGTAGACTGATGGCAAACGTTGACGGCCCGACGGCAGGAAAACGAAGACTCCTCATGGAAGCGACGAATGCTATATTGCTATATGGCAGTGAAGTATGGGCGGACACCCTAAATGCGGATGTAAGGCGAAGAGCAACGAAGAGCAGCCTTAAGGATAACATCGGCGTACCGCACAGTCTCCGGGGCTGCCGTGACTGTGATAGCAGCAGTCATACCGGTTGACTTGCTTGCACAAGAGCGCAAAAAAATATGGAATCTTCGGCAAAGAGGAGAATTCTCAGAGCAGGCGGCAAAGAGCATACGGCAGCAAACCATAGTCTCGTGGAAATCGAGATGGTCATGCGAAAGGTATGGAAGATGGACCGCTAGAATAATCCCCGATCTAGAGAAGTGGATAAACAGAAAACACGGTGAAACGTCGTTCTACTTGACACAACTACTCTCTGGACACGGTTACTTTCGAAAGTATCTAAATAAGATGGAAAAAACTGCCGAATCCAGCTGCATTTACTGTGGAAATGCAATGGACGATGCAGAACACACCTTCTTCAACTGCATAAGATGGTCGGAAGAAAGAATCGACCTGGCAGAAACAGTAGGTGAAGTCAGAGTAGAGACATTAGTACAGCAAATGTGCAGCAGCATAGATGCTTGGAAAAAAGTCTATGACTTCGCCGAAAAGATTCTGCGGCGGAAGAAGTATGACCTGGACGCAGGCACACAGAGGGCAACGCTCACTTAGAGCACACTATGGGTTCCACCTTGAAGGTTAATGCGGGATAACTCCTGGTTCCAAGGTGGATTTGAGCCCCAAAAGAGGAGGATTTTTAGTCGGTAAGCAGCAATGCAGTCCGACACACCGGTCAAAGTGACGACCTGACTGACGGTGCATAAAGCATTTTTTCCTACAAAAAAACAAAAAAAAAAAAAAAAAAAAATAGCTTTTGCCGTTTATATCTAGTACATCTTTAGCACTAGGATCTTCACATCAATTTTATAAAATTTTGATTTTAGTTATATTTTGGATACCGGTTCCAAGCTATCAGCAGATCAGCGCGATTTTCTAATACATGTGCACACACTCATCGTATATTCTATGCGTATAGACAAGAGCGCGCCTTTTTGCATATTCTAAGAATCCGGTCCTGTCACGGTCGCCATGTAATAAGAAGGTATAGACGGGAACGCATCCGTTTGGTTTGTGTTCAGTTTATTGAATAATGTGACAATGAAAATGAAATAAAGTCTTAAGCTAAGATACATATATTTCTTATTATATATATATCTCTGCCGCAGAAGGCAGCAGAGCGAGAGAGCGTAGTATGTGTGTATGTATATGCAAAGGGCATATACATTAGAATTGCTATATGAGCCTCTGCTCATGAGCATATATATATATATATATATGTGAGCATATATATATGTTTGCAAGCGGCAGCCGTTGGCTTGTGAAGCGGTCAAGTGCTGACGCGGCTATTCTCACGCCTCTTGTATATAAGCGGTATATATGTATATATGTCCGATCATCTCAAGTGCATTTATGTTTACATTATTGTATATATTTGGTTGTATATTTACATAGCGACAAAGTGTCACTATGTGTACATTTTAGAGTATTGAGTGCCGGGTATATATATTATTAAATGAGACATACTACAAGAGCTAGAGTCTCCAAATTTTAAATGTAGATTGATATGTACGTTATAGAATTTCGATTTTTGTTCAATTTCACCCCCCACTTTTATATCCACCCCCTCACCCCTAAGTTTGTAAAAGACGCATTTCAAATACTAGAGACTTGAGCTTCGGTAAATACACGCATATTAATGATATAAACACAATCTAAAAGTTTCATGAAGAACGTACGTCCACAAAAAAAGTTATTAAGCAATTAAGTTCCCATAGTAAGCCCACACTATGTATGTGTGTGTTTGTATAAGCAGAAAGACGCTAAAAATTATTGAAATGGCTGTTGCTCGAAGGGTACAGGGGATCTCGTAGTCGAGCAGTCTCGACTAGAGCTTTCTTACTTGTTTTTTAACTACGTTTCAGATGTCATATCATTGTCAAGCAGAAATTGAAAAAATTCATATTTTTTGTTTAGAATGATCTTTAATTTGTCTAACATTAAGAAAACAACTTGAAGGCAAGTGAGGTTATTACCTGTAGGATCTACAGTTTCTGAGATTGCTACTGAGCTTAAAAGTACGACTTTTTAGTTAATCTAGTGAAAAAGGATCATTACTACTAAGGTTTGGTTGTTTTTAATGGTTCAGATATCTGCCCAATAAGATTTGGAAAGGTTTTAACGCAGTTTATCTTATGAGAGCCGTGACAATTAGCACACTTAATGAGTGACTTTTCCCAGCAATTCATACAATAAGGCTTATCACTACAATGCGACGATGAGCATTTGTATATCAGGGTGCGAAGCTCTTGCTGCCTGTAGCAATTTTAAAACCCATCATTTGCATTTGGTCGGTCTTACGGACTGCCATAACCTCTTCACACAGATGTAATTTGTATCTATGTATATAGTATTATAGCTAATCATTTTTATAAATGTGTGTGTATCCATAAAATACCATATTTATATAATTAAAATTATTATCCATGTAGGTAGGGTGGGCAAGTGTGTGTGCATGCATGTCGCGAAATCATATTCTTTATGCGCCTCAACGCCTTCATACCCTTCCTACAAATAACATCGAAACGCTTACAGTTTGTTTGCATGAGCGTGGCAACGCTTTTAAGATTTCACTCAAAAGGAACAAATTTCAATTCATGCGCTGCTGGGCTTGATGATTTGAGAGACCAGAGAAGACGAGAGAGAGAGAGAGAGAGTGTGTGTGTGTGAGAGAGTGTAGAACAAATACCTTAGAGCTGTGCTTCATAAAAGAACGGGAGCATTTCATTTGAGCACCTGCAGCGCACTGATTTCTCATGCTATCTTTCGAGTGAAGAAAAATCGAACCGAGCGAATACGAAGTCGGTTGCGACCTATTAGACGCATTTTTCGGCGTGGAAAAACTTTGTTCTAGATGTCTAGTCTATGTGTTCTTTGATTAGTGGCGTTAGGGACGTGAGCTTGCATATCATGTACATATTGAGTTTGCTTTCAGTAATCGATAACAAGTCCCTTTATTATGTTTTCGTTAAAAACCCTTATAAAAATCAGTTATAAAATTAAATTTTTTCAGCTACATCTTTAGAGGTAAAGTCGCCTAATTTGAAATTTAGATTCATATGTATTTTATAGAATTTCGGTTTTTGTTATTATTTACCATCCACCCCGATATCAACCTCCACAACAATAAATTATTAAAACAATATATCAAATACTAGAGACTTGAACTTTGGCAAAGGCACGCAGTTAAATGTTATTATCACAATGTAAAAGTTTCAGTAAGAAAGTCTATCTACAAGAAAAGTTTTTAAGCAATTAAGCTCTCATAGTGCTTATGCGTGCCTGCGTATGCCTGTGTGTGTGCGTGTGTATGTGCATGTATTGTTTCATGTGTAAGCCGAAATTATGCGAAAAATTACTAAAGTATAAACTGCTTGTAGGATTCAGGGCATCTCGTAGTCGTAGAACACAGAGCCCATAGCTCTACGCGTACTATTTTCACTGCCCGAGCCTCCAGCGACTGAGTCGAGGAAATACGAAGTGTAGAGGTCTTTCATCTGCAAATTTTTGACCGTGGATAAAATTGGTATTGCAAAATTTTAACTTTCCAGTCGTATAGTTAGTGTCAATACTCAGAAGGAACCGTTGACAATTAATTCTTCAACAAAGTGGTATGGCCACACTTTTAGGGTCATTTGAGAGGGTGGAATGCTAAAATGTCCTGCGCATATTCTATTCATACTTGTGAATGTGAAGTGAAAATAATGTTACATACAAACACATGCTCCAGCAAACATTAAATATCCAATTTGCTATAATAGATTGATAAATAATTCATTAATTATAAAAATCCTCTTAGAGTTAGCAAAATGAATTCATATTGTTCACAATCCCTTATTGCTTTATATATCGTTTTAATAACACTCAAGGATTCTTATGTTTGGACCTTAAACGCAACATATGAGAGCAATGGGTATGTCAAAATATTTAAAAAATATAAAATTATGTTAGATGCATTGTGATCGTAATATGTTAAAGAAATCTTTCTTGAAATATTTATTGCACACAATTAGAAATGATAACGTGATTAAGAAAAAAAAATCTATTTAATTGAACATGTACATATGTATGTACATATGTATTTATGTACATACATATGTATGTATATGAAAATGTGCATCCTTTTTCATTACATATGTACATATGTATGTATGTACATATACATTCATACATACATACATGTGTATGTATTGGAGTTTGAGCCCGCGGCCGGCAGTGCTTATCTTTTTAATAATAAGCGAATTTTGTATATACATATGTATGTATGTACATACATACATACATATGTATGTACAAGTAGAACAAGTCAGAAAACTCTAGTCGAGAGTATTCGACTAGATATGTACATATGTACATACTACTAACCATGCAACACATAGACTAGACATGTAGAGCAGTTTTTTTCAACGGCGAACATATGCTCTGGAAGCGACCAGACAGCTTCGTATTTGCTCGGCTCGGTCTTTTGAGGCTCAAGCAGTGAAAATAAGGCACGGAAAAATCAGTGTGCTACGAGCGCTGGCACGAAATGAACAGATGCCCATGTGAAGTACGGCTACGCGCTCTTTTTCCCTCACTCTCTCTCTCTACCTCTCTTTATGCTCTCTCTCCATGGTCTCCCGAATAGCAGCAGCGCACAAAAATTGAAAATTGTTCGCGACGATCCCAGTTCTTTCCTTTTCTGTGAAGGGTATACGAAATCTTAAAAGCATTGGCCACGTTCATGCAAAATGCTAGCATTTTCATAATAATTTCTAGGAAGGGTATGAAAGCGTGAGGCACGTAAGGAATACATATGTATGTATGTTTTGGCGACAAGCATGCACATTAGAGGCCTGCATGGGTATACTTGCTTGTGGTCGTCTTCCAAATATACTGATATTTGCAAGTGTTTGAGCAAATCGCCGAAATCGCCTAGTATTCTGTTTTACTTTACTTCTTACGCTTTGAGCAGAGTAAAACAAAAACCTAGACAAACAAAATGAAATGCGAGTAACGTCAAAAAAAATCGTACGGTACTTTTACTGCGCGTTGAGCACCGTTGCTGAGAAAAAATCAGGCTAGAATTGGCTAAAAATTGAAAATAATATGCTGGAATAGCAAGGTAGATTATAAAAAGTAACTTATATTTTTATTTATTTTTTTTATTTTTTGTAATATGCAGCAATATTAAGTACTATCACTGACCAAACAACACATAGACTAGACATGTAGTGCAATGTTTTTCAACACCGAAAAATCGGAAGCCTAGGGCCTATCAACTTCGTATTTGCTCGGCTCTTAAATTTTAGGGTTCAGGCTACGAAAAATCATTCGCCTTCATGCGCTCGGCCGAGATGGTCGACTATCGATCAAAAGAACCCTCTATGCTCAATTTGTTTTCTTACTTTCTCTCTCTCTCTGCTTTTTACTCTCTCAAATGTTTATATGTATGTGTGCATGTGAGCACAAGCAGCAGCCCACAAAAATTGAAATTTGTTCGCGTTAGTCTGCCGTTTCTTCCCTTCTGTGTGAAGAGTATTCCGACTCTTCAAACCGTTTGCCAAGCTCGTACAAAATATTTGCGTTTTCGTTATTATTTGTGGCGAAATCATATTTTTTATGCGCCTCAACGCTTTCATACCCTTCCCATAAATATATATCGAAAGGCTAACATTTTGTTTGCATGAATGTCGCAAACGATTTTAAGATTTCGGTATACTCTTCACTCAAAAGCAAAGAGCTGGGACCGTCGCGAAGAAATTTCAATTTTTGTGCGCTGCTGAATGAGCTTCATGAATTGAGAGCCCACAGAGAGAGAGAGAGAGAGAGAGGGAGAGTAAGACAAAAAACGCAAAGCGCATACATGACCATTTCGTTTGCGTGCTTAGAACGCACTGATTTCGTCGTGCTATTTTTCATTACCCGAGCCAGCCAATACCAAGCCGAGCGAATACAAAGTTGGCCGGGACCTGCTAGACCCATGTTGCGGCGTGGAAAAATATTGCTCTACATGTCTAGTCTATGTGTTCTCTGGTTAGTGCCTGAACCCATTGAAAATGGAAAATCAGCGTATAATGGTTTTGTGAAAAGTACGTAACAGGCAGAAGGAATCATCGCAGACTCCATAAAGTATATATATTCTTGATCAGGACGATGAGCTGAGTCGATATTGCCCTGTCCGTCCGTCCGTATGAGTGCGTCGATCTCAGAAATTATAAGAGCTAAAGAGCTGAAATTTGTATGCATACTCGTGCATAGCAAAATTTCAATTTTTGTGTGCTGCTGAGAGTGATGATTTCAGAGTCCATAGAGAGCGAGAGAAAGGCACTGAGAGAGAGAGTAGGACAAATGCCACATAGATGTGCTTCATTCAGAATTGGTACCATTTCGACTGAGCGCTCACAGCGCAATGTTTCTGTCGTGCACTATTTTCACTGCTCGAATCTCCAACGATCAAGCCGAGCATATACGAAGTATAGTGGTCGACCAACTTAACAGTTTCGAGCTGTAGAAAATTTTGTTCTACATGTCTAATCTATGTGTTCTCTGGTCAGTGGTTCTACAATTCAAATATTACAAATATATTTATAAAAAGAATATAAAAGTAAATCCGACGCGTAGCTAAGACTTTATTAACCTATCACATGAAAGAGTTGTTAAAATTCCATATCAATTACGGGAATGTACTTCCCTGAAAGTATCGATTTATTTTTACTGAAACACATCTCTATCAGTGATGTTATATAAGTATAAACATGAGGTACTTGCCAGCAACAACAGCCTTTAATTTTTTAAGGTAAATGTTAGCTATAGTGCTAAAATGGCCAACTAACATTTTATTTTCATTCTGGCTGAAGGGTTTCAAAATGTGGCCGCTTAATGTCAATGTACCCTTCGCATTATGCTGAGCCAAGTTTGAAAAAAGAAATTAACAGAAGCAGCGCATCACATATCCCTGTAAAATCAGCTATTAATGATTTATCTGATTCCATATTTTATGGTGAACTCAAAAATAAGCTTATAAAATATATTACTAAAAAAGGCAATAGAAGTTTGGCAAAAGAGTTATTAACCGAAACATTCGAAACTATCAAGCGAACCCAGATTGAAAGATTAATTCTTGCTGGTACGGATAAAGAGAATATAATAATTGATTCGGGACACATTTTAATAAATGCTATTGAATGCGATGAAATGGCTATTGGATGCAGCTCGTGAAAAAGATCGTAAAGTTCATTTGCCGGAAAAACTAGCTTGGGAAATTTTAGATGCTGCGTGTGGTCAAGGAAGAGTGATAAAAAAAAGGAAGATTTACATAGGCAATGCGAAAGTAATCGCGCTTATGCTCATTATAGATGGAGTTAACTTCAGATTTTCATTACGAATGAAAACCTTGATAAGTCAGTCCTATAATTTTTAATATTACATTTTGATTGATTAATCAATAAGAATTAATTAATAATAAATAATAATAATTATAACGTTTGTTATTGTTTGTATTTGGAGTAAAACCAGTTAGTCTCTTAGATTAAGTCTTAAACCAGTAGCGGAAATGGTCATTATTTTGTCCATTACTCATAGATTACTTGTCGTCTCTGTAAGTGAAAAACCCGATTACAAACTGCATTACTTTCTTAACAAATGACCGCGTTTTCTACCGGGTACACATGTATGAACATACATAAGTACATTAATATATTATTATTGCTAATCATTTTTGTAAATGTGTGTATATCCGTAAATATATAATTAAAATTATTTCATACGCATTTTAAACCGAAAAAATTATCGTAAAACACTATAAGTTTATTAAATGTTTTACAATATATAAAATACACATGTTATATTATACTCAAGTGGTACTCATTGCCAAAAATTTCTGATTAAGTCATAAAGGCCCATTTGACAGTCACTCTACGATTCAAATCATACAAAATTTACAAACTACTAAATCCAGAGATCGTTTTAGTCTTCGGAATAACTTTTCTTCCTTTCAGTACGAGTGGTATTGCGTAGAAGAGAGTGGCATGCTGGTTTATGTATTTATGTATATTGGTAGCCTTGCGTCTAGGATTAGAATGTTGTCCTTAAATATTGGTTGCGCTTTCATAAGTGTTCTTTTATAGCGCTTGCCATTTTATTTATCTCCTTTGTAACCTTTTTTATACCATGAACACATTGAAAATAGGAAATCAGGGTATAATGGTTTTGTTAAATGTATGTAACAGGCAGAAGGAGGCGTGGCAGACCATAAAGTATATATATTCTCGATAAGGGCGACGAACTGAGTCGATTTAGCCATGTCCGTCTGTCCGTATGTATGAACGCGTCGATTTCAGAAGATATAGAAGCTAGAGACTTGAACTTTTTTTAAAATGAACGTTAATACAGCGCACATCGAGTTTATCACCAAAAATCGATAACTCGGCTCGTTATTTTTGATCGATAAAAAAACCTTATCGAAATGCAGTTATAAAAGTATATCTCCTACATCTTTAGAACTAGAGTCTCCAAATTTTAAATGTAGACTCATATGCATTTTATAGAATTTCGATTTTTATTATACTTTACCCCCCACCCCTATATCCACCCCCTCACCCTCACCTTTGTAAATGGCGTATTTTAAATACTAGAGACTTGAGCTTTGGCACATACACGCATCTTAATGAAATAAACACAATTTAAAAGTATCATGAAGAACGTACGTCCACAAAAAAGAGTTATTAAGCAATAAAGTTCCTATGGTAAGCCCACACTGCAGCCCATGCGTGTTTATGCGTGTGCGCCTATCTGTGTCTATGTGTGTGTCTATGCAGGTGTGTTTTTCTTTTTTAAGCAGTAAGACGCGAAGAATTATTGAAATATCTGTTGTCCGAAGGGTTCAGGGGATTTCCTAGTCGAGCAGTCTCGACTAGAGCTTTTTTACTTGTTTCATTTTGATTTTTTTTTTTTTTTTGTTGGGCCGAGGTAGGAAAAAATGCTTTATGCACTGTCCGTCAGGTCGTCACTTTGACCGGTGTGTCGGACTGCATGACTGCTTACCGACTAAAAAATCCTGCTCTTCTGGGGTTCGAATCCACCTTGGAACCAGGAGTTATCCCGCATTAACCTTCAAGGTGGAACCCCATAGTGTGCTCTAAATGAGCATTGCCCTCTGTGTGCCTGCGTCCAGGTCATACTTCTTCCGCCGCAGAACCTTTTCGGCGAAGTCATCTATGCTGCTGCACATTTGCTGTATTAATGTCTGTACTTTGACTTCACCTACTGTTTCTGCCAGGTCGATTCTTTCTTCCGACCATCTTTTGCAGTTGATGAAGGTGTGTTCTGCATCGTCCATTGCATTTTCGCAGTAAATGCAGCTGGATTCAGCAGTTTTCCCCATCTCATATAGGTACTTTCGAGAGTAGAGAGAGTGTCCGTAGAGTAGTTGTGTCATATAGAACGACGTTTCACAGTGTTTTCTATTTATTCACTTCTCTAGATCGGGGATTATTCTAGCGGTCCATATTTCATACCTTTCGCATGACCATCTCGCTTTCCGCGAGACTATGGTTTGCTGCCGTATGCTCTTTGCCGTCTGCTCTGAGAATTCCCCTCTTTGCCGAAGATTCCATATTTTTTTGCGCTCTTGAGCAAGCAAGTCAACCTGACTGCTGCTATCACAGTCACGGCAGCCACGGAGACTGTGCGGTACGCTGATGTTACCCTTAAGGCTGCTCTTCGTTGCACAGATAACATCGGCTTTCGCCTTACATCCGCATTTAGGGTGTCCGCCCATACCTCACGACCATATAGCAATATTGCATTCGTTGTTTCCATGAGGAGTCTTCGTTTTCCTGCCGTCGGGCCGTCAACGTTTGCCATCAGTCTACTCAGAGACCCCGTTGCTGTCGCTGTTTTCCGCGTGGCATAATTCAGCTGTTCCCAGAAGGTAAGTTTACTGTCTAGTCTAGCGCCTAGATAGTTCACTGTCCTCATTAGGTTTCCGCTTACTTGCATCTCTATTTCGGTTGGGATCTGCTTCCCCGTGAACAGAAGTAACTCTGTTTTATGGGTGGCAAGTTCCAATCCTTGAGAGCTGAGCCATGTCTGCGTGCGGATCATGACTTGGGTAAGTCTCTTTTGGGCCTCTATGGTGTTTCTGGCAGTGATGACGACTGCGATATCGTCGGCATAACCAATAAGGAAGGTGCCTTCAGGCATTTCGAGTCTTAGGATGTCGTCGTAGCTGATATTCCACAGGTCTGGTCCCAGGATCGACCCCTGTGCAGCTCCTCCTGTCACTCTATACCGTTTCGTACCAGTCTGTGTGGAGTACAGGAGTATTCGATCCTGCAAATAGCTCCTGATTATATCCATGAGATACTCCGGTAAATGGGCGTTAAAGGCATTTTTAACGTCCAGCGTTGCTAGCAGAACCACTGGGCGCGAGTATGCGTAGCTCTGGCTGTCTGAATCACTTCATCGATTGCTCCCATTGTGGATTTTCCAGCCCTGAACCAGTGCTGCCTGGGGCTAAGTCCTCCAGCGGCCTCTACTGTGGTGAGTAGTCTGGGTCTTATGAGCTTTTCTAACAGCTTCCCAGCTGTGTTTAGCATACACAATGGGCGATAAGCCGAGGGTGAGTTGGGATCGCCTTTGCCTTTGCTAATGAGCACCAGTCTCTGTTCTTTCCACGCTTCTGAGAATATCCTTTCTTTTAGACATGCGTTATACATCCTAAGTAGAAAAGTAGGCCGTCCTGATGCTATCACCTTCAGTATCTCTGCCGGTATATTATCTGGTCCCGGCGCTTTCTTATTCTTCAGGGAGAGAGCTGCAATATTGAATTCTTCCTCGGTAAAATATGAGACTGAACCATCGAACTCTACGAGTGCTCGCTCATGCGTCTCGTGGATGTGTGTTTGAAATAGTGTTTCCACTATGTGATTCATCGTATCATCATCCACGATTGGCGCTGCTCCGTAGTTTCTCAGCTTCTTCATGACTATCTTGTAGCCAAGTCCCCAAGGGTCTTTATTTACATCTTTGCAGAGCTCTTTCCACTTATCATACTTATTGCGTGTGATAGCAATCGACAGATCTTTTCTCGCAATCTTGGCTGCTAACTCTTCCGTCATGAAATTTCCAGAGCGTCGTGCCCTTTTTAACCTTCTTCTACATTGTATGCATACTTTCCTTTTTTCTGCAATATCGTGGTTCCACCATGATCGACAGAAGTACGCCCTGCATCCGTGCAAATGCAGCATTCTGGTGGTTTTTTGCAGTCTTTCATTTTGTGACCTGATTCACCACATTTAATGCAGATGCCACCACCATTTCGGTCCGGCCCTGTGCAGTTGGTCTGCAGATGACCGACCCTGAAGCATCTGTAGCATCTGCGAATGGGTTTACACATCCTAGGCCTAGCCCTGACAAACCCCTTATGTATGCCCCGGCTTCTCTGCGGGTGCCGAAGTAGTCTTTTCCGCTCTTTGTTTCAAAGCCCCTTTTCTTGTGACTTTTTGCCACAGATTCTGTTGTCCCTTGCAAAGCTTTTTGCCGGATTCAGACTCTTTTGAATGGTAGGTGTTTCCACCGTTTCCGAGATCCGTGCCTCTCTCTCTGCTGCTGGTTCTAATTGCTTCTGCTTAGTTGCTTCAGCTTCCAGTTTCTTCCATAAGTTCCTGCAGTGTCCTAGAATATCGAGCAGTTCGTCTAGGTCGGATACCCCGCTTTCAACATCCAGAATGATGTTTTTTTGTTTGGCGACAGCGGTTTTTATACGCCGCAGCACCTGACGACATTTTAGTATGGCATCCTCTTCCTCGCCACGGAGTTTTAACATGTACTCATGCCTTGCCAAAGCCCAGTCTTAGATCCGTGAAACGGGCCTCACTCTCTTTTTGTGGTGTTCCACTAATTGTTTTTTTTTTTTTTTTTTATATGGGGGTCTTTCGAGATTCCATGTTTTTGTTTTTGGGTCCCGACTCCAAGCTGCTATCTTAGATCGGGTGTACAGTCACTCAAGCGATCCTCATGGTTATCTGTGCATAGCAGGGAGGCCATGCGAGGGTTGACGTTGGTCCTTAAGGGAGCCAGGTTCAGCCTTATGGTTCAGAGCCAGGAATTTGCACAAATTTAGGATAGATATCAACTTAAACCTATACCACCAATGAAAATTCAGTTGGTGACGATCTTCGAACGTATTTGGAGGCCTGACAGGGTTTTAACGGGACGGGGGCAGCTGCAGCATTGACCTAGGAGCCATTCTGCAGGATATCACTCCTGCTTACTGAGGTCCATTGAAGTACAAAATCGCTAACATCAATTCTTGCTATAATTTCTTCATGTTTCTTCATATTTCTTCATATTTCATCATCACAAATGACGTTGGGCTTAGAAGCGTTTGTTTAGGGATTGCATAAGCAAATCTTCTTGAACATATCCTGCAGGATTTTGCTGTTTACTTGCCTGGTAGTGACTTTTACAAAATTTTGGTCTTGCCAGTTGAGAATCTTAGTCGCCTTTTACGACAAGCGTTCTCTTACTGTGGCTGTATTCTAAAGCCCCGCGACCACACGGATGCATCTAAGGCTGGCTTTAGTTACATATTAAATCATAATTGATTTGTATGTTGGATATTATTATATCCATGATAGGTGCTATGCTTAGAGTTGTTGTTGTTTTAGTTGCTCTTGATGTTGTTGCCTTTGTCGGTGACTTTTTTCCACCGAGAACAGCCAAAAGGCTGTAACACGTAACACTTATTTAAGTGTTATTTTTTTCTAATATAGTATATTATGCACGAGAGTGACACTTGTCACGGTCGCCATGTGATACAATAAAAGAAATGTCTGATTGGTTTCATGTCTGGATAGCGAATGCTCTCCGTATTTTATTCAATAAATGTCTTAGCCTATAATACATAAAGTTTACATAAAGAATTCTGTCGCTAAAAGCAGCGGCAGAACGGGAGTATATATATAATGTTTACATAAAAATATGTGTGTTATGTATGCCGCCGCAGCGGGTGAGCGAGAATGTATCATATTACATATTGCAACAGAGTCTTGCGCTTGCAAGATCTGCCTAATCAGCAATATATTCAAAGGGCTTTGCACTCGAATGTTTTGTGCATAAATATTGTAACAAAGTAATACAATATATTAATACTATTTTTATGTGTTTCATTGCGTACTGTGATCACTTAATAATACGGAACATGCCACAGTAGAACAAAATTTTCTACAGCTCGAAACTGTTAAGTTGTTCGACCACTATACTTCGTATTTGCACGGCTCGGTCGCTGGAGGTTCAAGTACTGATAATACTGCACGACGAAAACAGTGCGCTGTGAGCGCTCAGTCGAAATGGTACCGATTCTGGTCTCTGAATCATCACTCTCAGCAGCGCACAAAAATTGAAATTTTGCTTCGCGATGATCCCAGTTCTTTCCTCTTGAGTAAAGGGTATACCGAAATCTTAAAAGCGTTGGCCACGCTCGTACAAAATATTAAAATATATCATGATTATTTCTAAGAAGGGTATGTAAGCGTGAGGCGCAAGCCTCACACTAACATACACTTGTAGTCCCTTACTACGTGTACGTGTACGTATGCCAGTGTGCGAAGCTCTTGCTGCCTGTAGCAATTTTAAAGCCCAGCATTTGCATTTGGTCGGTCTTTCGGACTGTCATAACCACTTCCCACAGATATACTATGTATGAACATACATATGTACATAAGTACAGTTATCAGCTAATCATGTTTATAAATGTGTATATATCTATAAAATACTGTAATTATATGTAATTAAAATTATTTATACGCATTTTCAACCGAAAAAATTATTGTGAATCACAATAAAATGCTTTGCAATATACGAAATACACATGTCATATTATACTCAAGCTGTACTCATTATTGCCAAAAATTTCTGATTAAGTCATAAAGGCCCATTTGACAGTCACCCTACGATTGAAACCATACAAAATTTACAAATTACCAAAACGAGAGAAATCTCATCCCATACACATGCATATGCAGCCCGTGGCAGGCACAAACCAATGTTCACTTATTATGAACATACACACTTAAAATATTCCACAGGCAGAAAAGCTTCGCACACTGGCAAGAGCTTCAAATACTAGAGTCTTGAGCTTCAGCAAATACATGCATAGTGTGTTTATGCGTGCGTGCCTATGTGTGTCTATGTATGTGTGCCTGAGTGTGCGTGTGTTTCTTTTGTAGACAGAAAGAAGCGAAGAATTATATAAATATCAGTTCTCCTAAGGGTTCAGGGTATCTCCTAGTAGAGCAGTCTCGACTAGAGCTTTCTTACTTGTTTGAATATGTGTGGGCACACGTATAGGAAGACTGTTGTGACTGCTGCATGTGCGTTCGTTAATTGGCCAAACATTTGATTGATTATACTTTGTGGGGTCTACCATGCCTCCTGCCTGTTACATTCATTTCAACAAAACCATTATACCCTGATTCCCATTTTCAATGCGCTCAGGGTATAACAAGTAAGAAAGCTCTAGTCGAGACTGCTCGACTACGAAATCCACTGAACCCTTCGAGCAACATCCATTTCAATAATTTGTAGCGTCTTTCTGCTTATACAAACACACACATACATAGTCACACATAGGCGCGCACGCATGGGCTGCAGTGTGGGCTTACTATGGGAACTTAATTGCTTAATAACTTTTTTTGTGGACGTACGTTCTTCATGTTACGAAGCTCAAGTCTCTAGTATTTGAAATACGCCTTTTACATAGGTGATGATGAGGGGGTGGATATAGGGAAGGGGGGTAAAATTAAACAAAAATCGAAATTCTATATCGTACACATGAATCTACTTTTTAAATTTGGAATCTCTAGCTCTGAAGATGTAGGAGATATAATTTTATAACTGCATTTCGATAAGGTTTTTTATCGATAAAAAATAACATGATGAATTATCGATTTTTAGTGATAAACTCGATATGCGCGTGCTATATACGGACAAAGTTGAAGTCGCCAGCTCTTATATCTTCTGAAATCGACGCGTTCAAACATACGGACAGACGGACAGACAGACGGACATGGCTAAATCGACTCAGTTCGTCGCCCTGATCAAGAATATATATACTTTGTGGGGTCTGCCACGCCTCCTTCTCTCTGTTACATACTTTTTCCATATTCAATGGGTTCAGGGTATAAAAAGGTTGCTTCCAAATGGGTTTAACTGCATTCGCAGTTAATGATGTTTTACAAAACATCGATGCATCGCTCAACATCAGTATCAGCGAAAATAAACATCGGTAATAAAACATCGATGCTCGATGCATTGATGATTTTTCACATCACGAGTAGCCATCGACAACAATATAATCAACAATCAGACAGCATCTATCCCCCGTCTCCACACAGTCAACTCGCACTGTGTCACTACAGTCCTTCCACTGCACTATGGTCAGAAAGTCGGATTTTTTGGCGTAAAGTCCAATTTTAAAGTTAGAGCCTTGAAATTTGGTACATATGTTTGCTAAATTTTTATAGAATTTCGGATTTTGTTTTTTTTTAACTTTCTTTTTAGGCGCTCTCCAGCATCTGAATAGTTTAGCTTCGGTCTACCCATTGCAGATGAAGATGCCAGATCCGTCACATTTTCATCTAACGTCAAAGTAATTGACTGTGAAAGCCACCTTGCGTGTCGAGCCTTAAATCTTTGCAACATTCGATTGCATTGCGGCAAATATTTTTTGACGTGATTCAGAAAAATCCTGATTTTTTCAGTAAATATATCCACCTGAGCAGCACTGAAAGATTTGTTTACTTTTTCCAATACCCATATGATAAGTGCACCATCATCGCGCTTGTTGTTGTCCCAAACTTCCAGCAACGTTAAGCGCCGAAACTCAACATGTCAATTTATTCAAAAAGGAACAAAAAGCAGCAGAGGAAACTTATTAATTCCGAATATCTAAGCATTAATCTTAAACATGTCGTTTTTAGTTGCGCGCTTAAGCGCGCTCAGAACAAGTAATACACCACGAAACACGGCTCTATTTGTTAAATTGCACCTGTAAAAAGACACCAACAACAATTGCACATACACAGCTAAACATTCACAATCTTGACAAACTAACACTGAACATTAATTTTAAATACCTGTGCTTTTACTTTCCATCATTACAATATTCTTTTCCTTTAAAAAATCACGCTCAAAACAAAGTGACAAAGCTTAATAAATTTTAAGGTTGCATACCGATAATTTAAGTTTGCATTGAAACAGCTGACTTTAGTTGCGCTCAAAATTTAAATGAAAAATTTGAAAAATTTTTTTAAAACGTTTTTTTCTTATCTAATGTGTCTACAATAAAAAAATAAGTTAAATTTTCAGTTATGAATACATAAAAAAAATGTCTTTATGCCAAAATATCAGACTTTTTGACCATAGTGCACTGTATTTATTCAACAAGACGGCATCATCCCAGTCTCCACACAGTCATCTCTCACTGTGTCAATACAGTCTGTATCAACGGTCTATTTCACCCGTTTCATCAGATTAACTCATTTCCTCTACATCGATTTCCAGATCGCTTGATACTTGCCCCTCCGGCATTCTTCGTAAACTGTCATGTGCATATTCTGTACTGTCGTTTATTTTTTGTAAAGATTGCAGTTCACTATCACCTTCTTAGACTTATGTGATTACAAAAAAGGCACGAAATTTTGTATATAACTTAGTTTGTAAACGTTCGTTATTTTTAAAAAAACTTCACAACCTTTGCTTTATTTTGATCAAATCTAACTTTATCATATTGAGCTGCTTTCTGTATGTTTTTTATCGCTTGTGATCGTAGCTCTGTCAATTAAACTAGAGGTTAATTTTCATCAATGGGAACTAAGCCCAAAAGTCTGGCACACTTGCTAATTAAAAGCTCTAACGGACTTGATTTGGTTATTCGGTTAATTGTACTATTCCTCTGCACTCTCCCAAAACAACATATTTATTTAAGCTTGTGAGGATTTAAAGTCAGCACTTTAAACGCAAACTTTAGTTATTAATATGCAACCGTAAATGTAATTAAACTTTGCAATTGTTATGTGAGTGATTGAATAGAGATACAGAAAAATGGTTAATATGGAAAATCTTCCCCGAAGTATTTAGAAACAATGTTCAATATTAATTTCCTATGATTGTGAATGAATAGTTGTGTAAGTGCGATTGTTGTTCGTCTCTTTTTACTGAAAAAGTCTAAAATATACAATCGAGTTTCGTGGAGTATTACTTGTTGTAAGTGTGCGAGTGTTGAAATATATAATAAGTTTCCCTTGCATATTTTTGCACTTTTACGAATAAATTTGCAAGTTGCAGCCAAATATGAGTTTCGTCGTTTACTGTTGCTGGAGATTTGGGAGAACAATATGCCCGACGATTCTTGTTTGATGTGTGGATATTAGAAAAAATGAATAAAACTGATCTTAGTGAGCCATGTCATGTAAAAGAAAGAATTTGAATTTTCATCAGTTATATTAAAAAATATTTGGATATGTATAAAGAGATTTAAAGTAAATCAATCAAGGAGGCTTTCGCAAACGCTAATTATCAGTTTGGATGGGCAGGTGACGGATGTTTCTGCAATTACATTGGGCAGACCAACACTGACTTATTCAGATGCCGGTATATGGCTAAAATGAAAATTAGCATCTGACCTTGCAGAAAAACAAAATTTTCTGCTCGGCTTTTATTATATACCGTATAAATTGATGCGAAGAAAAGTAAATAAGGTGAATTAATGAAGATATTAAAAGCTACCAGGGATGACAAAAACAAAAACCTTGTTTGTCTTAACATATCTTGATCTCCAATGATCTACAAATTATGTAACTAATTAACAGTAAGTCAACATTCACAATCTAAATAATGCTTGGGGATATATTTCCACCATATTCAGCGAGTATCATAATGATAGGCCATTTGAAATTGTTTTAAACGAGGAACAATAAAATTTATTTCAATTTGATATTTTAAAGTGTTTTTTATATGCCTTGAACACATTGAAAATGGAAAATCAGGGTATAATGGGTTTGTTGAATAGTATGTAACAGGCAGAAGGAGGCGTGGCAGACCCCACAAGGTATATGTATTCTTGATCAGGGCGCCGAGCTGAGTCGATTTAGCAATGTCCGTCCGTCCGTCTGTCCGTATGTTTGACCGCGTCGATTTCCGAAGATATACGAGCTAGATACTTGAACTTTTTTTAAAATGACCGTATATACAGCGCGCACATCGAGTTTATCACAAAAAATCGATAACTCATCTCGTTATTTTTGTATCGATAAAGAACCTTATCGAAAGGCAGTTATAAAATTATATCTTCCACATCTTTAGAGCTAGAGTCTCCAAATTTAAAATGTAAACTTATATGTACTTTATAGAATTTCACCACCCTTATATCCACCATCCACCCCTGGACCATCACCTTTGTAAAAGGCGTATTTCAAATACTAGAGACTTGAGCTTCAGAAAATACACGAATAGTAATGATATAATAACAATCTAAAAGTTTCATGTAGAATGTACATTCACAAGAAATGTTATTAAGCAATTAAGTTCCCATCGTAAGCCCATACTGCAGCCCATGCGTGTTTATGCGTGCGCGCCTATGTGTGCCTATGCATGTGTGTGTGTGTTTTTTGTAAGCAGAAAAACGCAAAGAATTTTTGATATATCAGTTCTCCGAAGGGTTTTGGGGATTTCCTAGTTCTATTGGTACTGAAGGAGGGGGTGTAGGCGTTGTCCAAAACCAAAATAAAAACAAGAAAGAAAGCTTACTCTTTCTGCTTATACAAACACACACATACACACGCAAACACACATACATAGACACACATAGGCGCGCACGCAATAACACGCATGGGCTGCAGTGTGGGCTTATTATGGGAACTTAATTGTTTAATAACTTTTTTTGTGGACGTACGTTCTTCATGAAACTTTTAGATTAAAATGCGTGTATGTACCGAAGCTCAAGTCTCTAGTATTTGAAATACGTCTTTTACAAACTTATGGGTGAGGGGGTGGATATAGGGGTGGGAGGTGAAATTAAACAAAACTCGAAATTCTATAACATACTTATGAATCTACATTTAAAATTTGGAGACTCTAGCTCTAAAGATGTACGGGATATAATTTTATAACTGCATTTCGATAAGGTTTTTTATGCGTGAGCCATCTATGTATGTACATTTATATACAAATAGTCTTAATAGGCATTGATAACACGGAAGTAAACATTTTTATAAAATTAAAAAAATATAAAAGAAGCTAAAATAACAAAAATTTGATATTTACAAAAAAGAGTTTTCCGCGGGATTTGAATTCGCACCCAAGCCAAGTAGCATGTTTGTCAAAATAACTAAAACGAATTAAACCGGCGCCTCTGCTGACAGCGCTACCGCTTCCTTTCAACAACAGTAAATAAATCGAAATGACATTCTTGTTATGAAAAGCCAGAGTAGCGGTTGAAAACTTCAAGAACAATGCAAAAACAAATCAGTCGCATTTGAGATTCTTAGAACACGCTAGAGTACGCATTTATGTGCACATTCATACACACATACACACATAAAAGTGAGCGCGTGCATAAGAAGGCTGTAATGCTTGATGCTATGCGTGCAGACTTATGTGTATCTGTATGTATATATGTATATACATTATATACATACATATATGCGTATATGTTATGAGGGCTATTTAAGAAGAAACAAATTTAAACTTATAAAATTGTTCGATTAAGAAAATGAAAAGTATTAAGTGCCCTTCATTAAAGCTCGCAGCTTCTTAATAAATTTTTTTTTTTTATACCCTGAAGCCATTGAAAATGGAAAATCAGGGTATAATGGTTTAGTTAAAAGTATGTAACAGGGAGAAGGAGGCGTGGCAGACCTCACAAAGTATATATATTCTTGATCAGGGCGACGAACTGAGTCGATTTAGCCCTGTCGGTCTGTCTGTCCGTCCGTCCGTCCGTATGTATGAACGCGTCGATTTTAGAAGATATAAGAGCTAGAGCTAGACTTGAACTTTTTTTTTAAATGACCGTATATACAGCGCGCATATCGAGTATATCACCAAAAATCGATAACTCGTCCCGTTATTTTTTTATCGATCAAAAACCCCTTCGAAATGCAGTTATAAAATTATATCTCCTACATCTTTAGAGCTAGAGTATCCAAATTTTAAATGTAGATTGATATGTACGTTATAGAATTTCGATTTTTGTTAAATTTCACCCCCCACCCCTATATCCACCCCTCACTCATAAGATTGTAAAAGGCGTATTTCAGATACTAGAGACTTGAGCTTCGGCACATTCACGCATATTAATGATATAAGCACAATCTTAAAGTTTCATGAAGAACGTATGTCCACAAAAAAAGTTATTAAACAATTAATTTCCCGTAGTAAGCCCACACTGCAGCCCATGCGTGTTTATGCGTGCGCGCCTATGCATGTGTGGTTGCGTGTGTATGTGTGTGTTTGTATAAGCAGAGAGACGCTAAAAATTATTGAAATGGCTGTTTGTCGAAGGGTTCAGGGGATCTCGTAGTCGAGCAGTCTCGACTAGAGCTTTCTTACTTGTTTAAATTTAGATTCATATGTACGTAATAGAATTTCGATTTTTGTTATAATTCAACCCCCACTCCTATATCCAACCCTTTACCCCTAAATTTGTGAAAACCTTATTTTAAGTACTAGAGAGTTGAGCTTCGGCAAGTGCACGCATAGTAGTGATATAAGCACAATCTGAAAGTTTCATGAAGAATGTAGATCCACAAGAAAAGTTATTAAGCAATTAAGTTTCCATGGTAAGCCCACACTGCAGCGCAAGCGTGTTTATGCGTCCGAGCCTATGTGTGTCTATGTATGTGTGTGTATGTGTGTGTTTGTATAAGCAGAAAGACGCTAATAATAATTGAAATGGCTGTTGCTCGACGGGTCCAGGGAATTTCCTAGTCGAGCAGTCTCGACTAGAGCTTTTTTACTTGTTAAATACATATATAATGTTTTGCTTGTTTATTAGTTTTCCAGACAGCCGCCTTTTAAATTTGTTTATATATGTACATAGTTAAAGCATTAGCCTTAACTTTTTACCGCTGGGTTTCTTTTAATTTATTCGGAGACCTATCATTCAACATAGGTAAAAATATTGTCTTGTTTATTATAGCTTTATCCCATTGAAATATTAAATATTCTTGATCAGGACGACGAGCTGAGTCGATATAGCCTTGTCCGTCTGTTCGTCGTCCGTCCGTATGACCGCCTAGATCATAGAAATAAGAGCTGAAATTTGGCATGCATACTCGTTTATACCATACGATAACTCATTCCATATCTTTTTTATCGAGGATAATTTTTTAGTTACAACAAAATTACAGAAATAAAATAAATCCGCAAAATTCTTCTGTGGAAAGAGTCTTTAACAGGTACATATATCATTCAGTAATGCAAATCTCATGATTGTTGCTAGCTTATGTTATTTCATAAAACTTATAAATTTGATTTTATTTCTTATGTTGATTATTTTTATTACAATTATGTAAGTTATTTACTGCCAAAATCACTAAGTAATTACTATTGTTAAATATTATTTTAAGGTTTCAACAGTTAGCTGGAATATGTCAACTATATAACGGGACGATTTGCAACGAATATTTGAAAAATTCTTATGTTTTTATATCTCCAAACGTAACCATTTATGATTTAGAAGAACGATTGAGAGCCGCCTACGGGGTGATTAAAGAGTCAAAGTGAGTATATCTAGCATTTTCCTTTTAGTTATGTTAATATTCCAATTTTTAGAGATATGAATTCAAACTGCCGAAAATATGCTCTGCCGAGTTTATGTTTGAGTTCACTTCCAATATGTAGAACACCTGAACGAACTAATTTATTATATTTTGCCAATGTTGCGATGATCAAGAATAAATACGATGGAAATTATACACGAAGGAAAAGATTAGTTTCAAAAGATACTAAAAATAGGCATGCGTTTCTTAAAAAAAAGTCGGTTTACTACAGCGACGTATTCACGAAAAATGTGTCAAGCAAATATCCACCAACTAGAGAATCTGAAAATTTAAAACGGATTTGTCGAGAAGAATGTGAACTTTTAGAAAATGAGCTGTGCCAAAAAGAATACGCTATTGCTAAACGACATCCAGTAATTGGTATCGTAGGAGTAGAGGAGTGCCAGAAAATACCCCAAGACAAAGATTGCTCTACATTAGGGATAACTATTGAAGTAGATGATGCTGAAAACTGCTTTTGGGAAGACGGTTCAGGTTATAGAGGAATTAAAAACGTTAGTGTATCTGGGAAGCCGTGTTTAAGATGGTCTTGGCTAATGAAAGAAATCTCAGATTTTCCAGAACTTATAGGACAAAATTATTGCCGGTATGTATTAAAAATATTTTTAAAATAAATAAATAAAAAATCAAATAGGCTTACAATTAAACCAGAAATCAAACAAGTCTACCATCTACTATTCATGCATGCTTTTGCATGCTTATTAAAACTAATTTCATTAGACTCTAAATATTTAATATTCCATATTTATGAAAATGAGATGAGTATTTTTTAGAAACCCAGGAAGCATGGAAAAGACACCGTGGTGCTTTGTGGATGATAAATCGTTAGATCGAAACATTGAACCTTGCGATATTCCAAAATGTGTTGATAAAATCTGGCTAAGTATTATTGTAATATTAGGTTTGATAATTGCAACAGTCGTCCTCATTTCGATTTTACTTCTGAAGAAAAAAAAATGTGGAATGAAAAATATACAAAATGTATGTACCACGATAGAACTTCGTGTATTTTATAATATTAATTTTTTTCGAGTTTCAGATTAACACACCTAATGCGGGCAATAATATTTATGGAAACTCACAATTAAATACAAACCAAGATGCAGGAAGAGTTTTGAATAGCCATATCGATCACATAGGCATACCATCAAAAAATATAGAAAAAAATTCACTTTTGCGAATTCCACATTTTACTTTACAAGATATTGAGTTTTGTGAAGAATTGGGAGAAGGAGCATTTGGTAAAATTAAATTAATTATATAGTATGCATGGATCCATTAAAAATGAACTTAATAATTCGTTTTATGTTTGCCTCTTAATTAACATTATAATAAACAATTTTATTTTGTATAAAAGTACAAAATAGTTTATAGGAATGTTGTGACAAGTATATTTTAAGGTTTTACAGCTTGAAATTGCATTCGATTCACATCTCATTGAATCTCCAATCAATTAAATTATTTAATTTGCTTAGAGTTCATTGCCTTTTGGCCGTGTAAATGAACTATCTTCTTAAAACTTCAGATAGGGATAAAACCATTCAAATAGTATTTGAAATACGCGCCTAACAAATTTGTTGGGAAGGTGAAAAATAAATAAATAAATAACAACAATAAGAAATCTCTAGTTGAGTAATAGGAAAAATACATAAATGTTAAATAAAGCCTTAAAATTAAAATATTTTAAAGAAAAACAAGTAAGAAGACTCTAGTCGAGGCTGCTCGACTATGAGATACCCTGAACCCTCCATGCTGATGTTCCAATCATTCTGCACACATACATACACATGCATCCACCCGCACGCATAGGCCCACCCTCTGCTAACTGCGCAGTAAGCAGCGACTGCGTTTGGGCTGCGCTGCGGTATGGGCAATATTATGCGAATTTATTTGTTGAATAATTTCGTTTGTAGACGTACAATCTTAATGAAACTTTCAGAACGTAATCATAATGTGTAAATGTGTGTACATTCCAAAGCACAGGTCTCAAGTACTTTATATACGTTTTTTACAAATTGTGGGCGAAGGGGGCGTGGTATCCAAAATCTGTAAATGTGTGTATCCATCAAATGTATATACACATTAAATCTGAAGTCTCTAGGTCTAACAATATCAATATCGATTGTCCTCGATAAAAAATATATCGATTGAGTTATCGAAAAAATATGATGAACTCGTACTGCGTATGGTATACACGAGTCTGCATACGGACGGGCAGACGGACAGGGCTATATCGACTCAGCTCATCGTCCAGATCAAGAATATATATTCTTTATGGGGTCTGCGATGATACCTTCTGCCTGTTACATACTTTTCACAAAACCATTATACCCTGATTTCAAAATTTCCGATGGGTTCAGGGTATAATTATATCAGAAATGCCGAAAGGTCTAACATCTCAAATCTAATTGGTTGCGTCAAGTATGTCCCGACAATATTCGAGAAGATCTTGGAGCTACTGAGCCAAAGTCGCACACGCTTAAAAATATCAAAACGATTGTAAACAAAACAAGTTAGAAAGCTATAGTCGAGACTGCTCGACTAGGAAATCCCCTGAACCCTTCGGAGAACTGATATTTCAATAATTCTTCCCGTCTTTCTGCTTACAAAAGAAACATACACACTCACACATGCACACGCGGACACACATACAAAGACACCCATAGGCACGCACGCATTAACAGGCATGGGCTGCAGTGTGGGCTTACTATGGGAACTTAATTGTTCAATAACTTTTTTTGTGGATGTACGTTCTTCATGAAACTTCAGAATGTGGTTTTATCATTACTATGCGTATATTTGCCAAAGCTCAAGTCTCTAGTATTTGAAATACGCCTTTTACAGAGATGAGGGTAAGGGGGTGGATATAGGGGTGGGGGGTGAATTATAACAAAAATCGAAATTCTATCACGTGCAGTCGAGTTTGGAGACTTTAGCTCTAAAGGTGTAGGAGATATAATTTTATAACTGGTTTTCGATAAGGTTTTTTATCGATAAAAAAATAACGGGATCAGTTATCGATTTTTAGTGATAAACTCGATATCCACGTGTTATATACGAGCATTTTAAAAAAAAGTTGAAGTCTCTAGCTTCTATATCTTCTGAAATCGACGCGTTCAAACATACGGACAGACGGCCAGACGACAGACAGACGGACAGGGCTAAATCGACTCAGTTCGTCGCCCTGATCAAGAATATATATACTTTATGGGGTCTGCCACGCCTCCTTCTGCCTGTTACATACATTTCAACAAAAACATTATACCCTGATTTCCCATTTTCAATGGGTTCAGGGTATAAAAATCCAAAATATTGAAAGATTATTTTAAAACTAGTAGTAGCAGTACTAGTAGTAGTAACCGAAGGGTAATCAGTCTCTTTTTATAGCATTAAAAAAAAAAAAAAAAAAAACGATTTCTTTTTATACCCTGAACCCATTGAAAATGGGAAATCAGGGTATAATGTTTTTGTTGAAATGTATGTAACAGGCAGAAGGAGGCGTGGCAGACCCCATAAAGTATATATATTCTTGATCAGGACGATGAGCTGAGTCGATATAGCCCTGTCCGTCTGTCCGTCCGTCCGTATGAGTGAGTCGATCTCAGAAGTTAAAGGAGCTAGAGAGCTGAAATTTTGTATGCATACTCTTGTATACCATACGCAGTACGAGTTTATCATATTTTTTCGATAACTCATTCGATATCTTTTTTATCGAGGATAATCGATAAATTTATATTGTTTTTTCAGCCTAATTTGAACACTATTAGACCTAGAGACTTCAGATTTACTGTGTATATACATTTGATGGGCACACACATTTTGTAATTTACAGATTTTGGATACCACGCCCCCTTCGCCCCAAATTTGTAAAAAACGTATATCAAGTACTAGAGACTTGTTCTTTAGAATGTACACACATTTACACATAATGATTACGTTCTGAAAGTTTCATTAAGATTGTACGTCTACAAATGAAATTATTCAACAAATAAATTCTCATAATATTGCCCACACTGCAGCGCAGCCCAAGCGCAGTCGCTGCTTACTGCGCAGTTAGCAGAGCGCGGGCCTATGCGTGGGGGTGGATGCATGTGTATGTATGAGTGCAGAATGATTGGAACATCAGCACGGAGGGTTCAGGGTATCTCCTAGTCGAGCAGTCTCGACTAGAGCTTTCTTACTTGTTATTTTCTTGCTATATAGTTTTTATTTCTTCCCAAAGCAAAAAGATAATGTTATGCCATTGGTATACTGTATATACTTATTAAAAATATGAAATCAGTTTATAGGAATGTTGTGACTGTAGTTCCTTTTAAAAAGTCCAAACAGCAATTTCTGCGTATGTGCTCATGTTATTATGCACGTGTGTATGTATATATACATATGATTGGGAATGTTGTTTGTTATGAATGCATCAAAGAAGTTTCGATTGAAATAGTAGTTGCTCAAATCTCTCAGGCTATCTGAAGTTTCTGCATTTTTTACAAGCAATGTTCAGTTCATTGTAATAGTCAATAACTTTTAGCAGTAGTATGATAACTCATTCATTATACCCTGAACCCATTGAAAATGGGAAATCAGGGTATAATGGTTTTGTGAAAAGTATGTAACACGCAGAAGGAGGCGTGGCAGACCCCATAAAGTATATATATTCTTGATTAGGGCGACGGGCTGAGTGTGTGTGTGCTTAGAAGAACTGCAGAATGATTGGACAATCAGCATGGAGGGTTCAGGGTATCTCCTAGTCGAGCAGTCTCGACTAGAGTCTTCTTACTTGTTTTAGCAAAAAGTTGCTCGGAAATATTTTGCATATCATAAATGATCGTTTGTATTTTATTTTTTTGATACATTTTTATTCGTTTTTTTTTTAGGCAAAGTGTATAAAGGGCAATTAACACAATCTAACAAGAAAACTGTCAATGTTGCAATCAAAGCGTTGAAAGAAAATGCATCACTTAAAATGCAGCAAGATTTTAAACGTGAAATTGAATTAATTTCGGATCTCAAGCACGAAAATATTGTTTGTATATTAGGAGTTATTTTAAATAAAGAGCCTTACTGCATGCTCTTCGAATATATGGCAAATGGTGACTTACATGAGTTTCTAATATCGAATTCACCACTTGAAAAAAAATCCTTATTACAATTGGAGTTTCTAAAAATAGCAATGCAAATAAGTGAAGGAATGGAGTATCTATCAGGTCATCATTATGTACATCGAGACTTAGCGGCCAGAAACTGTTTGGTCAATGAAGGGTTGATTGTGAAAATATCTGATTTTGGATTGTCGAGAGATATTTACAGCTCTGACTATTATAGGTATTAAAAATTTACTCTATATTTAAATGAGCTCTAATAGATTTTAAATAATTTAATTAATATTTTGTTGTTTTAGAGTGCAATCAAAATCGTTACTTCCAGTTCGATGGATGCCCTCTGAGTCTATTTTATACGGAAAATTTACAACTGAAAGTGATATATGGTCATTTGGCGTAGTTCTTTGGGAAATATACAGTTATGGAATGCAGGTATACTTAAAGGTTTTTATTCGTATTACTAATTTGCTAAAATCTAAACAAAATTATCATTTCAGCCGTATTGTGGCTACAGTAATCCAGAGGTGATAAATTTAATAAGATCCCGTCAGTTACTATCTTGCCCAGATAATTGCCCAACTGCAGTTTATTCTCTGATGATTGAATGTTGGCATGAGCAAGCTGTAAAACGGCCCACATTTTCAGACATTTCACATCGATTAAAAGTGTGGTACGATGGCCATGTAAAAATCAACAACCAAAAATCATAAACAAATAAATACATAGTAAACTGATAATGGTCACTATTTTAATTTTGTTGAATTCACTGAATTATTATTGTCTTGAGCAAAAGTATATGTAATTTATGTATGTGTAATTTATGATTAATGTTTTACTGGGAGGAGGTTATAAAAACAACAAAATAATGTATAAGTAGAGAAACAAACACGTCTTATTCGAATGTGGACGTTTCCTAGAGGAGAAGCGTTGTCTAGAAGAGGCAGTGGGCCGCTCCATTAGAGACATAGTCAACGCTATATTGGAATCGGAGGCAGTTTGAAAAATAATCATCACCTTTGCGGTCACGGTCATGATGGAGCTCCGCAGAATCGAGCGAACAAGAAGGCTAAGGCAGTACAAAGTGCCTGCGAAGCAATTCTTTACTGCCGTCCCATAAACATCGTGCGCTCCTTAGTCACCTAACCTACCAATATATATATACCTGGAAAAAATTGAAGTGCCTAACTCTTATTTCTTTTGAGATCTACGCGCTCAAACATACGTCGTCCTCAACACGGGAGGCAGACCCCCACCTTCTTCTACAGTTTTTCCCTCATATTGAGTTCTACATTGAGTTCCCTTATACCTCTTTCCTTTCTTTGAATTTTCGTCCAGGTGGATTGTAATACATATGATTATTAAAACTCAAACGTGCCTTGTTTTATGAGGACCGTTTACTTTGCGAAGATTTCACCTCTCTTTTATTTTACCGCTTCTGCTTATCTGTTTTTATGGGGTGACCTTTTTACAGATTCTACTGTAATTTGCTTCTGGTTCTAAAGAGCTACATAAATGTTTGCCTCTTTTTTATAGTGGGAGTTCACTGCTCTCTTTTTACTGACAGTTGCTGTTGCCTCCAGTTTCTTCCAGTAGCTCTTGGAGTGTTTTAGAGCAACAGCTCGTCGGCTACTCCGCCTTTAGCTTCCATCAGTATGGATTTTCTCTTTCGCGCTGGCAGCTTTTATACGCCGCAGAGCCTGACAGCATATCAGGGTGACATTCTCTTCCTACTCATTGCCAGCCAGCACTGCTTTAGTGCTGCTCCCTCCATGGCGGTTTTTTTAAACGTCTCTTCGTGCCAGTGCTACTGGGCTTTTCTGATCCAGTGAATCGAATCACTTTATTCTTGTGATGTAAAGAGCCAGGACTCTAAGCCGTTATCAAGAATGCCTATGTTGAATGGAATCTGTTGCAACATTGTCATAAAGCCGCAATAAACTATGGTGGTGCTGATTCTACGTCTGTCGATTCATCTGCAATCAGTTCAAATGTCTTTTATTCACTTTATTATTTGTAAGAGAAATCATAATAATAAATAAGATAATAAAATTAAGTACAAATTTCTGTACAATGTAAACTTTATTCAAAATCTAAATCCACAGTTTTTCATGTTCTTAAAAGCGGTGTATACATATATATTTACATATAATATTGATTAAAATTTATCACACCTTAGCCAGATACCATACTTTTTTTTTTAGAAAATAATAGTTAATTGGTTTTACAAAAATTTAATAGAAAATAATAATTAATTGGTTTTACAAAAATTTCTAATTAAAACAAATATTAACGCCAAATTTCTACGCTCGACATTTCTTTGATTGCGCTATTGATATTTTTAACATTCTTATGAGTAAATAAATTATCTAGTTCCAGATAAAGAAGTTTCCTGCTCACAATTTTCATGGTTTTGAGATTCAAGCCTAGAATTATTAGGTGCACCTAAAAAAAGGAAAAAAGCATTATAAATTAAATAGATTGTAAGCCCTGCGAGATCCCATTAACCCTTCGAGCAACTGATATTTCACTATTTATTCGCCTCTTTTCTGCTTAAACAAGAAACAGCACATGCACACACTCACAAACACACACGCACCCAAAAACACGCATGGCTTACTACGGGAACTTAATTGTTTAATAACTTTTCTTGTGGATAAAATATTTTCATGAAACTTTTAGATCGTGATTATAACATTTAAATGGGCGAAGCTGCTAAAGCTCTCAAGTAATTTTTATATTTTATCGGTGAGGGGGTGGGTATAAGCGTGAGGGTAACTTATAAAGTACATATAAATCTACATTAATAATTTGGCAACTCTAGGTCTAAAGATGTAACAGATGTAAATTTATTATTATTAAAAATAATCAAGTCTATAGCTCTTATATCTTCTTAGACCGACGCATTCAAACATACGGACAGACGGTCAGGGCTGAATCGACTCAGCTCGTCGCCCTGATCAAGAAAATATATACTTTATGGGGTCTGCATGGGTTCACGGCAGTGTTTGCATTTGCTGCTACATAGCAGCAATTTCAATCAAAATATTGCTCTGCTCTCGCTATTGCTCTGATTTCGAACGGCTACGTAGCATAGCAGAGAGCACAAAAACAAAACGAATGCTTTTCTGCTCTGCTCCATAGCATGGAACATCGGAGCAAAGAACAATAGCAAAAGCAAAAAATTTGCGTTCCGCTTTTTGTAGTTGTAGCAATAGCACAAGCATTGAAAGCGAGATGAGAGCAGAGCAAATGAAAAACATTTTTTTGCTACTGCTACGGAGCATTTGCATTGTTTTTGTCTTTTCCTTTTCTGTTGCTTTCGTAGTTGCTCTCTTGTTCATACGGACAGACGGACGGACAGCAGTAAATGGAGCGTAAGCATCAAAATTTTGCAATTAGGTCACCGTTAGCTCGTTCTAAGAACTGACCTAAAATGAAGTGTCTACGCCCAGTACGGACGTGGCAAATCGCAAAACTGCATTTCCTACAGTACTAGAACTAAACTTCTACAGTATTAGAGCTTAACTTATGAATGAGTATTCCGCAGTCGGTAACGCCCGACTGCAACGTTCTTACTTGTTTTTATTCAAAATAATATATATACTTACCAATATAGCTAAGCAAAACTGGTAAAAATATTAAACCATGTGTTGCGCCGATAACTACGATTCCAAAGTACATTCGAAAGTAAAATACTTGAAAAATTTGACTTTTTGCAAAAGCTAAGACTAAAATGCCCGCAAACTTTGTAAGAGTTATACCAGAAAATATCGAGCTACCCATCTGTGATAAACTATCGGCAGCCCTTTTTATTTGATTCAATTCTTTTGATAATGAAAAACTGTGTACAAGATGTGAACAAAACTCTACAGATATTCCTATAGCCATTACAAGATTGACTAAAGATACTGCATTAAGAGATATATTCCAGTAATACATAAGGCCCCCAAGGTTAACAACTATCATTGTTATAGTGATTATTACAACAAGGGCGGAATGTATATCAAAACCCATCAAAATAAATGTTACTATAAATATGGAAAGTATTGAAATACCTACGCTCTGTAAGGTATCTGACCACATTGTTAAATATTGTTCATAAAACACATAAAATACTGAATAAGGAAAAACTTCGATTTGCATTGCTAAGTCAATTGGTAATCCGCTTGAGACAAGTTGAAATTTTAGCATTTGTGTAATATTAGCAGATATTTTTCTGGCTGATTCTAATGCTTCGAAATAGTCCCTAGATGATTTTAATATTGAATGATAAGCCATAAAATACGAACTGTCTACATTGAGTTTGTTTTGCTCATAGCTGTACCGAACAGCCCCATTATATGCTGCATGTCCTCCTTTAACACATGAATCGTCTGGATTATCTTTTAAAAAAAACGGCAGATATTTTCCAAAATCATTTTCATTAGGTCGCTGAAGATTATTTTTCTGAATTTCACAAGTTGAACAGGAAGTATCTGCAATAAATAAAAATAAATATTATTCATTGCACTTGCAATTTAACAATGTTAATATCAACTTAGACGATGCTATAAAAGAAAAAAGAAAAAGTGAAGTTATTGCTTACCCTGATGGGGACAGAAACTTCCATTCGTTGGATTATACTTGCAACAGCTTGACGATAAAGCCCAATCAAAGTAATCGTCAATCCAACTAGAAGCTGGGCGAGCAATATATGTTAAATTTGATTTACGACTAGCTAAGTAAATTTGTGTTAAAACACTGTCATCATTGCAATATCGCCCAGAACATACTAAATTTTGGTTGAAACTATTTGAATAATCAATATTTCCTTTAAGTACAAAGTATACAGGAGGACCAATGTTAAGATGCGTATTTAAAGACTTAAAGTAATGCAAAACAAAACTATCCTCAGGCATAGCTAGTTCTTGATTTAGCCCGATATCAATTTTCGGAACAAAGGCAATACTAGCGCAAAGACAACCAAAAAAGAAAACCATTACAGCAACTCGAACAAATTTTTTCATTAGGAATGGAACGTAAACACTTTTAAAAAATTTATATAAAAGTCCCTCATTGTTCGGTATTATATCCGACTTTTTACATTTGATAAAACAACATATATCTAAGCGGTTTTCATCTTTTCGTTTTATGTCCAAAGTAAACAAACCAATAAAACATGTTATTTGTAATAGGAAGTCTATTAATAGCGCAACTCCTGCGTAAAGCGCAAACGCCTTAACAGCAGGCATATCAGATAAACTACCAAGAAAAAAACAACAGCTTTCACTTACGGATGTTAATAGCATACTAGGGCCTACGCGTCCTAAAACTCGTCCCACCTGCTTTTCCGTTGTTTCATTAGCTCTACGATTATCTCTCTGGTACGTCTGAACTAAGATAAAAATATTATCCACTCCAACTGCCAGTACTAAAAACGGAATAACTTCGACTATAATTAATGTTGCTGGAACTCCAATATATCCAAAAATGCCAATCGAAGAGACCACTGATGCTAAAACTATAATAACGCCTCCAATACCCAAAGTTATTTTACTGTCAATAAGGGATCTTTTTAATTCCTGTACATGGCCAAGGGATATTGCTATATAAATGAACATAATAATATATGATACAAAAACGGTCATTACGTCTGATTGCGACTCTCTATTCAATTCATCCTCTATTGACCGTTCACTTGTAAAAGCTATATCCATTGATTTACTTTTATTATTTTTTATATAATTTATCATAAACTCAACAAATGTTTTTTCCCAATCTAATGTTTGAACTAGCTTCTCTTTATCATGGTGATTTTTTACCAAAAATGATAAAATTAAAGCATTAGCTTGTTCATATTTTGTTGACCCCGTAAGTTGTTCACCATGTTTTAAGAACCCGCCTAATGCAATAGCTGGATCTACTGGTCCTCCATAAGAAGCTAAACACAAATATGGATTACTTATACAGTCATACAATTCATCCAAATATGTTACCTGAAATTAAATGAAAATTTAGTTATTTTATAAACTACCAGCATTTCAATCTAATTATTGAAACAGAAGAGCTTAATTAAAAAGTCTTCCATTTTGAAGAACTATCAGATATAATAATTTATTTAATATACTTACATTAAACCCATTATCCTCATCATTATCATCAAGTCGGCTTATATCATCTTGAAAATAGCCCCAAATTGATTGTATAACACAATCAGAAGCTTTTACTACTGTGTTGTTATCCTTCAAGGGAGCATAGCATATATTATGTAAAAAAGTTCCATTCGCCTCGATATTTTGAATCTGTTGCTGTAGGTCTAAGACCTTAGCTAAAAAATCCTTTGCAAATATTGGCCCAAATTTTATTGGCCCGTTCGACGTATTATGCACAATGTATGGTAGGTCTACAGCTTTAATTATTACCTATGCAACAAAATTAATTTTATTTTAACTGTGAAAGTGCCAGACTCATCTTTACGTGGTACAATTTAAAACAACATACCTGTTCCATTCTAAAGAAGGGCTCGAATTTAGAATCAAAATATTCTCGTTCTATTCTAGATTTTGAGCTTGGCGCAGCCCAAAGTTGTACTGGATCTGTAGTGATTTCCACATACATTATTCCATATCCAAGCAATGTGACAAGACTTGCGCCTCCAAACAAAGTCAACCAGGGATAAGTTGCAAAAAATGTACCCAATCTCGAGAATATATTTTCCAAGAAGTATTCAGTACGAGCACCAAGCTTTTCAAAGTATCGTGGCTGTTGCCTATACATCGAATCTTCGGTTGCGCCATCGCCAATTCGGAAATTTGCATCTATAAAAATGAAGAATTTGTTTACATTTAGCAAAATTATTAAACACTATACTATTGAAATACTCAATCTTAGGCGGGCCTAACACCCTCCTTCGACATAATAAAAAGAAAAAAAAAACTAGGAGGTACGACTAGGAACCCTGAACCCGCCAAGCTGATATTTTAATTAATCTGCACTTCTATTATGCACATATACAAACACATGCAACCATAATCATAATATTAAAATATGAAACTAATGTTCACATGTGTACATATTCCAAAGAACAAATATCTATGACTTGAAATACGTTTTTTACAAATTGGGGACGAAGGGGCGTGGTATCCAAAATCTGTCAAATACAAAATATGAGTATTCCCCAAATGTATAAACAGAGTAATTCTGAAGTCGCCGTCGTAAAAGTATTCAAATCGGGCTAAAAAAAAAAACCAAAAAACATCTAAAGTCTCAAGCTCTTATATCTTCTGAGATCAAGAATATATAAACTTTATGGGGTCTGCGATGCTTCCTTCTGCCTGTTACATACATTTTCACAAAAAGATTATACCCTAATTTTCCATTTTCAATGTGTTCAGGGTATACAAAACAAGCAAGAAGCTTTTTCGAGACTGCTCGTTTTCGAGATCCCTTGGATCCCTTGATATTCTTATCATTCGGTACACATACAAAAACACATGCACACATACATAAGCATGTCCTTTGGAAAATGTACGCATTTTATAACATTAAAATCATGATATGAAAGATTGGAAAGCAAAGTTATTACTTAATTAAGTTCACATAGTGTTTATGCGTGCATGCGCATGTGTATGTTTCTTGTGTAAGCAGATAGACGCGAAGAATTATTAAAATATCAGTTGCTCGAAGCGTTCAGGGTATCTCGTAGTGTGAATTCGCTTGGAAACTTACCATTTAGTAAGTCTTTCGTGAACAAAAATGTCCCCAATAAAAAAACAAGGGATCCAACGGTAAATACGACACTCATAATAACTGTAAAGGCGTCTAGTCCTGCAATGTTAAATGGTTTGGGTATCGGTTCATCTGGAGATTGAGGGCAAGACAAATCACAATCAGTACATGAACACGCCGGCAGTTCGATCTGTAAGAAACATTAATATAATTCCAATTTTAATCAAGTAATAAATTTAATATAATACATTTTTTGATATTTAATAATACATTTTTATTGAGTGTATGTCATCGATTTAACACTGTACATGAAGTGTATTACAAATGCCTTGAACTTATTGAAAATAAAAACAAGTAAGAAAGCTCTAGTCGAGACTGCTCGACTACGAGATACCCTGAACCCTCCGAGCAACAGCCATTTCAATAATTTTTAGTGTCATTCAGCTTAAGCAAACACACACACACACGCAAACATATACATAGACACCCATAGGCACGCACGCATTAACAGGCATGGGCTGCAGTGTGGGCTTACTATGGGAACTTAATTGTTCAATAACTTTTTTTGTGGATGTACGTTCTTCATGAAACTTCAGAATGTGGTTTTATCATTACTATGCGTATATTTGCCAAAGCTCAAGTCTCTAGTATTTGAAATACGCCTTTTACAGAGATGAGGGTAAGGGGGTGGATATAGGGGTGGGGGGTGAATTATAACAAAAATCGAAATTCTATCACGTACAGTCGAGTCTACATTTAAAATTTGGAGACTTTAGCTCTAAACGTGTAGGAGATATAATTTTATAACTGGTTTTCGATAAGGTTTTTGATCGATAAAAAAATAACGGGATGAGTTATCGATCTTTTGTGATAAACTCGATATGCGCGCGCTATATACGGACATTTGAAAAAAAAAATCAAGTCTCTAGCTCTAATAGCTTCGGAGATAGACGCGTTCATACATACGGACAGACGGACGGACGGACAGACGGACATGGCTAAATCGATTCAGTTTGTCGCCCTGATCAAGAATATATATACTTTGTGGGGTCTGCCACGCCTCCTTCTCCCTGTTACATACTTTTAACAAAACCATTATACCCTGATTTCCCATTTTCAATGGGTTCAGGGTATAATCAGGGTTAGAGGTGGGCACGGGCCGGGTTTTTATCGGGTACCCGTGGGCACCCGCGGTTACCCGTGGGTATGGGCTGAAAAATCTAATTTCGGGCTGGGTGCGGGCGGTTGTGGGTTAGACTGCTTAATCCATTTTAACCGAACAAATTTTTACTGTTTTTTTTTTTTTTTATTTTAAGGAGGCAACGGACCTTAAATTGTTGCAAGTGGTGGCAAAAAATATTTTATATATTCCAGTAAGCTCCGCAACAAGCGAGGGAGTATTCTCCTATTCTGGAAAAATTTTAAATGAAAGGCGAACAAGGCTATCAAGCGCAAATCTTGATATGCTCCTTTTCTTATATAAAAACATGTAATATTTCTGTAAATCAGAGTGTATCCCAACCTGAACAACATAGCTTTCAATAATTTGTATACCCTGAACCCATTGAAAATGGGAAATCAGGGTATAATTGTTTTGTGAAAAGTATGTAACAGGCAGAAGGAATCATCGCAGATCCCAAAAAGTATATATATTCTTGATCAGGACGATGAGCTGAGTCGATATAGCCCTGTCCGTCTGTCCGTATGTATGCATACTCGTGTATACCATACGCAGTACGAGTTTATCATATTTTTTTCGATAACTCATTCGATATCTTTTTTATCGAGGATAATCGATAAATTGATTTTGTTTTTTCAGCCTTATTTGAACACTATTAGACCTAGAGACTTCAGATTTACTGTGTATATACATTTGATGGATACACACATTTTGTAATTTACAGATTTTGGATACCACGCCCCCTTCTCCCACAATTTGTAAAAAACGTATATAAAGTACTAGAGACTTGTGCTTTGGAATGTACACACATTTATACATTATGGTTCTGAAAGTTTCATTAAGATTGTACATCTACAAACGCAATCATTCAACAAGTAAATTCTTATAATATTGCCCATACCGCAGCGCAGCCCAAGCGCAGTCGCTGCTTACTGCGCAGTTAGCAGATCGCAGGCCTTTGCGTGCGGGGGGATGTATGTGTATTTATGTGTGTAGAATGATTGGAACATCAGCATGGAGGGTTCAGGGTATCTCCTGGTCGAGCAGTCTCGACTAGAGTCTTCTTACGTGTTTACCTAGAAATAATGGATAGGGCAATGCAATTTGCCGGGCCAGCTAATATATATATATATATATATATATAGAATTTGAATTTTTTGTAAAATGTTCGTATATATAGGGCGGATATCAAGTTTATCTCCAAAAATCGATAAGTCATCCCGTTATTTTCTATCGATTCAAACCCTAATCGAAAATCAGTATTTAAATAATATCTCCATCTTTTAAAGTAGAGTCTCCAAATTTTAAATATAGAGATAGATTAATTTTACATAATTTCGGTTTTAGCTTTATTTGGATATTGGCTCAAAATTCACCAAACGCCCCAGTGAAGGTCATATGTCAGTATAGCTAATTCTAAATGATTTGGCATTTGTTTTTAATATGTCAAATACTCAATAGAATATGTAAATTATATGCTGAAAGTTTCATTAAATTCAGTTAAGTCAATCGACGTTAATAAATTAACAAAATATTTGGCTAATTAACAAACGCACATGCAGCATCCACAACAGTTTTCCTATGCGTGTGCACACAAATATTGGTCTCATTTTTTCGTTTTTAAGCATTATTAAATATTTAACAAGTAAGAAGACTAGTCGAGACTGCTCGACTAGGAGATACCCTGAACCCTCCATGCTGATGTTCCAATCATTCTGCACACATACATACACATGCATCCACCCGCACGCATAGGCCCGCGCTTGGGCTGCGCAGCGGTATGGGCAATGTTATGAGAATTTATTTTTTGAATAATTTCGTTTGTAGACATAAAATCTTAATGAAACTTTCAGAACGTAATCATAATGTGTAAATGTGTGTACATTCCAAAACACAAGTAAATGAATTAATTTTTTATTAGTTTAAACATCACGCTAACAACCTCCTTTTAATTTTTTTCGATATCCCAAATAGTTTAGATTTTATAGGCCAACTAACTTTTTTGAGGTACTGGTTGAAATAAGCTCTGAATCACTGTATGTATGTACATATGTTTGAGCGCTGGCAGCGCACTTATTTTGTCAAGCCGAGCAAATATGAAGTAGAAAATGCATGCATAAACTCGAGTGATGTGGAAGAAGTGCAGAATGATTAAAGTATGAGTACTTTGTAGGGTTCAGGTTTAATTACTAAAAAATTATTTTAAATTTAATTCAAAAACCCAGATTTTTTGGGGGTGCTTTTTTGTGGGTGAAAATGAATTTCTGAAAATGTTTCTGTTAAAGTTAGCCTACAAATGCCATTGTATGCACACAAATTTAAAACATAACTTAAAATGCTCCGCATAAAACTTACATTTACAGATTCATTACAGGGTGTTGTTTTTGGATTGATTGGAGTAATCCCATTCTTTGTTGAGTTTGTTGAATGTTGAATATATGTTATTTGGAAAGGAACATATATATTATTTGCGTCCCCCATATAATTGAACCACTTGGTAGGACTACATCGTGATGCTGGATAAGCTCCGCACATTAGATCTAGTGCTAATTGGCCGGTTTGTGGAACTGATACCTAAAATAAAATGATTAGTCATTTTTGCAATTATTCTTTTCATATTTTATATGGTAATATTCAATTCACATTACATCTACCACCGCTGATGATTCGTCGTTATTATATTTCTAAAAAAAAAAAACAAGAAGACTCTAGTCGAGACTGCTCGACTAGGAGATACCCTGCATGCCCCATGCATCCACCCGCACGCAAAGGCCCGCGCTCTGCTAACTGCGCAGTAAGCAGCGACTGCGCTTGGGCTGCGCTGCAGTGTGGGCAATATTATGAGAATTTATTTTTTGAATAATTTCGTTTGTAGACGTACAATCTTAATGAAACGTAATCATAATGTGTAAATGTTTGTACATTCCAAAGCACAAGTCTCTAGTACTTGATATACGTTTTTTACAAATTGTGGGCGAAGGGGGTGTGGTATCCAAAATTTGTAAATTACAAAATGTGTGTATCCATCAAATGTATATACACAGTAAATCTGAAGTCTCTAGGTCTAATAGTGTTCAAATAGGGCTGAAAAAACAATATCAGTTTATCGATTATCCTCGATAAAAAAGATATCGAATGAGTTATCGAAAAAATAATATATATATAATAAAATAATAAGTAATCTCGTACTGCGTATGGTATACACGAGTAAGCCTACAAAATTTCAACTCTCTAGCTTTTATAACTTCTGAGATCGACGCACTCATACGGACGGACGGACGGACAGACGGACAGGGCAATATCGACTAAGCTCATCGTCCTGATCAAGAATATATAAATATATATTTTATGGGGCCTGCGATGATTCCTTCTGCCTGTTACATACTTTTCAGAAAACCATTATACCCTGATTTCCCATTTTCAATAGGTTCAGGGCATAATAATACACACAGAGTTCATTCAAAAATAGAATTTTCAAATTGAGCATTATTGCAATTACATGCAGCATTACTACTATAGAAGGGTAATATTGTAATATTTCCGATAGTCCTCCATAGTAGTAATGCTGCATGCGTGGACTGTATTTTCTATTTTATGAACTATGAGATAATATACCGGTGTCATCAATCAGAATATTGCTAGAAAACAAACTGAGTCTTTAATGAACTAATGCAAATTCACCACGGACTTCGAATTAACTTCAATCTGTCAGTCTAAGTCGAAAAACAACTTAAACTATGACCCACCTGTGAACATGACTTATAAGTCCTATTGATATACTCTTCAGTTACGTGTAAGTGCAAAGAAGTTACATAAAGATCACCTGAAATAAAGTTAAAATTCGTAATTGACATAATAGGAAATAAATAGTAGTACCTTTATCATTAGCCTTTGTAGCAGCAGCTCTAGAGAATTTTGATTGATCTGGAGAGCATGTTAATTCGCAAATATGACGAGCCAAATTTGTCATACATGATGGACAACGTTCTAAAATTGCCGCAGCAAGTTTAATGTTCTCATTCAATATTTTTACCTAATATAATAGATAATTAGTGTATTTTAAGTAATAAATAATAATAAAAGTACCTGTTCAACGTCACAGCAAAAATTCTTTGCTTCAGCTTGAAGTAAAAAACTGCACCTTTCTGTTAACAACTTCAATCCATCTTCAGGCATTTCCCTTGGAGTGCCATTGTAGGAACAATATTGATTATGATTCAAGGCATCTGTATTACAAACTCCATACCAGACACAGTCCTAAAAATATTTGTTGGATCAAATTTGACAAAATTCTTGTATATATATAGAATATATACATAGAATATATTTGAAAATATCAATTACATTTGAAAAAAAATTTAAGAATAAATTGTACTTATATCACTTTTAATGTTATGGCAAATAATATATATGTATATTATTGATCTGCATCTAAAGTAAATGCAAACTACATATAAGGCCCATATAGGGGTTCACTCCCTTACTCGCTCACTCATCCATCAGGCCAGTCGCAGACGATGGTAAGCTGGTATCATAACGACCCAAAGTAACGCCGTTTTCAGAGTATCTCAATTATTACTGTTTATTTTATGACTTACCTGTTTTGATGCACAAAATAACGAAAAAAAAACCCAAAATATGAATATTTTCACTACAGCTGTTCTGTGCCGTAGTATAATCATTTTGCAGGTGATTTAAATGTCTTAAGTATCATATCTAAAATAAAATAAGAAAATACATAATTTTATTAATCTATATGAATATGCATAATTAAAATTTTACTGGTTGATAATTTTTCATTTTAGTTTGTTACATGGATTAATGGAATGGACAGCCGTCATCTACATTTAATCATCTATTATAAGGACATAAGTAAATCGCATTTTTTTATACCCATTGAAAATGGAAAATCAGGGTATAATGGCTTTGTTGAAATGTATGATTCCTAAAAGTTAAAGCATCCCTAGCAGAAGCACCGCAGTCATTCGGAGTCATCGCAAGCTTAGAAGTAGATAAGCCGTTGTTAAAAAAGAGAGTTGCAAGGCAGTCGCCAAGTAGTTAGGGATAAGATACATACGAATAGAAGAAAGATCACGTTCGAGTACAATTAATTCAATAATATAAGTGTAACTAAAACTAATCCATATAATACTAAATGAAATGAAATAAATTGTAGACATTTAATGCCAAATAAATATTATTACATGTATGTAATAGGCAGAAGGAGACGTGGCAGGCCCCACAAGGTATATATATTCTTGATCAGGGCGACGACCTGAGTCGATTTGTCTCAGTTAATAGTCAGCAGTTAGTTTAGTTTAGATTTGCTATATGGCGCTGCTGGAGTAATCTATTTCAGTTTTGGCATCACCCTTTTGAATAGGGAAATGGCGTTGTGACTAGCAGCGCAACGCTAGATCGAGAAGTTTCGGGTTGGACTTCAGAGCGCGCGCGATTTATCTATTCTTTAATTGTTTCAAACTATTTAATTTTCCTAAATGCAACTACTAATAGTAAATATATACTTAATATAAATATATTACACTGTGAAATTTAATAAGTTTTTAATTTCATTTATAGTTTTAAATACATCGAACCATACTAAATATACGTTTTTATTAGTTTGGTTAAGGGTAGTATCTAGTCGAGCACTTTCGACTAGAGTTTTCTTACTTGTTTAAATACAATTAACTTGTTGCTAATTTTGGGGATTTTTAAGGGATTTTGTTTTATTTGGCGAACTATCCACCTTTCATCGTTTTCTGTTAAATTGGTAGGTATTGGCTTGAACTCTTAATTTATTTCGGACTGTACTGTTTGTTTTAAATCACTTTATGAAATACTGAATAGTACTTCGAGGTCTATTAATGATTTCAAGTCTATAAGTTTACATTTTTCCATTAAAATGATGCCAGCCACCACGCGTGCCTTACAATATGTCTGCTTCATGGTTTTTAAGTGAAGCTTTTAAATTATATAAATTTAGCAGAAAATCACAAACGACACAAAAGATACTCCAACTCTGTACATTTTCAGCTAAGCTCAATTGGAAAAGTTTTCGGAATTCCCGAAATTTGATTTAATTAGATTGCTGTACGATTTTCAGTGACACTCCATTTTTATTTTTTTTATTTTATTTTCATTACTGTTTAAAGTGTTTGCCCATTTTAAGGAAAATGGGAGTGACAAATGTTGTTTTGTGATAACTATATTAAACCTATTATCACTACCAACTAGGGCTGCAAATCCATCGATGGAGTCTATCGATAGTATCGATGGATTTGAACTCTCAAGATATATCGATGGATTTTTTCATCCATCGATAATTTACCACTTGGAAGCGCGAAGAGACACATGTAAGTATTTTCTAATATTTTATTTTGTGATTAGCTTTTTAGCAATATTTTAATGATATTTGGTGGTTTTTCTTAGGAAGAAAGAATGGACAAATTTTTAAAACCATCAAGTAAGAATGAAACTGAAATTTAAAGTGTAAGAGTGTTTTTTTTTTATTACATATAATATTGTACATTTAAGATGGCGCTCCTGCTTCGCGCTCTACTGTGGCGCACTTTGATAAATCGAAGTCTTCCACTGCTGCTGCTGCTAGTACTACTAGGTCTCTGCCCATCGCTTCTGAGGATGATGCATCCAGTTTTTCTGTGTCCCTCTCTGCTGCTGCTGCTGGCACGAATATGTTGGATAACGGAAATACTCCGTCTTTAAAGCGAAAGAAGGTAGTTTCTGAGGTATGGACATATTTTGAGAGGTGCGAAAGCAGAATGTATGCCAAATGTCGTCTTTGTGGCAAAGACTACAAAACGAGTGGCAACACATCAAACTTATTAGAGGACTTAAAACGTGCACATCCATCAAAAATGAATGAAAATTCAAACATGAATAAGATCGATGAATATGTAACGCGTCAGGATACGTATGGACTCTTATCTTCAAAAAAAAAAAAAAAAAAAAAGAATATTGACAGAGCACTAGCTGAAATGGTAGCTGGTTTTATAAAATTAATGAGTGTGATGGATCCGCGATATGTGTTGCCGAGCCGCACGACATTGCAAAATGTATATATAAAAAACATGTACGACGAAATGGTATCCAAATTAAAAAGCCTGTTAGCAACTGTAAAATACTGTTCATTAACAACAGACGGTTGGTCTTCAAATAATGGCGCTCATTATTTGACCGTGACGTGCCATTTTGTAAGCAATTTTAAATTGAAGACAGCTATGCTGGCTACACAGCCTCTTTTGGGTGAATTTAATCATGGTAGCAATAATATTGCAGATACATTGCACTCAATATGCAGTGAATGGGGCGTGTTTGATCAAATAGAAACCATTGTAACTGACAACGCTGCAGCAATGATTAACAGTTGCGAAATTCTAAAAAAAAACATATGCCTTGCTTTGCCCATAATCTGAACCTTGTTCTTCAAGATGCATTGCCATTAGAAAATGTAAAAGCGTTAGTGGCTGAAACAAAAAAAATTGTTAGTTTTTTCAAAAATAGCTCAATTGCATACGCAAAATTTAAAAGCGAGCAAGCAAGAAATAATCCATATAGTTTGATACAGGAAGTTCCTACTAGATGGAATAGCGTGTATCATATGCTAAACCGAATTTTGAAAACACGCGAGACATTGTGCTCTGTGTTGTTAAAAACACATAATGCGCCTACGCCCCTAAGTGCAGTTCAATTCACATCAATCGAAGATTTGTGTCTCGTGTTTGAGCCTTTTGAAGAAGCAACAAAACGGACATCAGCATCAAAAAATGTAACTGTGTCGCTGATTATTCCCAAAGTGTTTGGTATTATTACTAAATTGGAAAAGCTTAAGCCAAAAATAATATCGGACTTGGGATCCGAAACATGCATATTTTTAATTGATCGAGTGAAATTGAGGCTTTTGCCATATATAAACAGATCAGTGCCTCGGATGGCAACTATTTTGGATCCTCGATTTAAAAAGGAAGGTTTTCGGAGTGTTTCTGTTGCGCAACAAGCTGCTAATTCGCTAGAAACGGAAATAACCAATTTAAAAAAAACATCGAGAACCAAGCTCCCAATAAAGATGCGCCTCGCAACCTAAATAGGAGTGATGATCTTTTCGATTTTGTAACAGAAAATATATCGCAGAAACTGAAGACGAAGCGTGCAGATGCGATATTGATGATGCGACAATATTTGGAGCAACAAAATGCTTCCCAAGATGTCGACCCGCTCGACTATTGGAAGGTAGATTTTTCCTACTATCCATATTTACAGCAGTTCAATTAGAATTTGCTTTTTTTCAGATTAGTGAATCACAACTGAACGAACTTTCAGAGTGCGCCACCAAATATTTGTGTATTCCAGCAAGTTCAACCGAATCAGAGCGTGTTTCAGCAAAGCTGGAGAAATAATTTCGCAACGACGAGCTGCTCTTAAGGCCAAAAATGTAAATATTCTGTTGTTTATCAACAAAAACCAATGGTTGCTGGAGAACTAGATTTATTTTTTATAAAATTAGTATAGAGTTAAAACCACCTTGTGAAATTTTGTTTTTTTTTTTTTTTAATGAAATAATTTTATTTTTATAGTTTTATAATTTTTTATCAGAGGCATCTCAAAATGAAATCATGTACCTTTTATATATATATACATATATATTTTTTTGTTTTTAATTTTTAAGACGAAACTGCTTTAAATATAACAAGAATAAAAACAGCTTGAAGCATATAAAAAAGAATTTAATTATTTGAATTGATTGACATATTTATCCATATGTAATAAAATATATGTATATATTATTAGATATACAACCATCACATAAAGATCCGATTACTTTTGTATTGTATTTTTATACAAAATTGCACGAATCATTTACATACAATGTGGTGGATGTATGATTGAATATATTGAGAATTTCTATATTTCTAAGAATTTCAAATTTTCGATGGAACTATCGATAGTATCGATGGTTCATTCCATCGATGGAGAAATTTATCGAGGGGAGCATCTATCGATGGTTTTGCAGCCCTACTACCAACCTTTTCAAAGATATTTTATATTAAAATGTTGTTTACATTAGAAGCTATGAACTAAATTGTAAATTTTTAATGTTCAGTGACGCATGTATAGCTCTTAAATCTCCTGAGATCGACGCGTTCATACATACGGACGGACGGACAGAACTAAATCAACTCAGCTTACCGCCCTGATCAAGAATATATAAACGTGTGCTACGAAGCGTACTTGCACGCATGATCTAGTGACCTGTTTATTAAGTAGTTACTTTCATTTAGATCGAATTTCTAGCCAAATCAGTATGTAGTACTTGAAATAAATTCTTTTGAGAAATTTCCTTCATTACACGAACTGATATAACAAATCTACATAGATCGTAAGGCTGTCGAGGATTGCTTAAAAATTTCAAGAATAAATTGATATCGACAATAAGAAAACAAGTAAAAAGCTCTAGTCGAGACAACTCGACTCCAAAAACCCCTGAATCCTTTGAAGAATTAATATTTCACAATAATTCTTCACGTATTTCTCAGACACACAAAGGCATACAATAGAAATTTAATTGATTAATAACTTTTCTAGTTAATGGACTATGATTATTTAACTTTTAGATCGTGATTATAACATTAAAGTGCGTGTATGTGCCAAAGCACAAGTCTCTAGTATTTGAAATTCGCCTTTAACAAATATGGTGGTGGATATAGGGATGTTTACTTTTAGATTTTTGGTTTTCTCTACCATTATAAATAGAAGGTCCCAGTAGCCACTACCTAATTATAAGTCCGTTTTTAGCTTTATATTAATTCTAACTTCTAAACAAGTAAGGACGTTGAAGTCAGGCGATTGAAATTTGTCACGTGAGCTAAACTAATGATTTTTTAAAGATTGATGAAAAAAATATAAATATATCTACGTCCACTAGGGGCGTGGCAAATCGGACCTGAAGATATACTGATTTTTCAAATTTTGCTATATTTTAGGCACTATTGATGCTAGAGACCCGAAATTTGGTATATATACGCGGGGTGACAACCCAAGTCTAACGAACTATGGTGGAAATATCTCCGCCCAAAGGGGGCGTGGCAAACCGTGAAACTTTATATCTCTTAAGGTATAAGAGCTAGAAGCTTCAAATTTGGATAGTTGAGTTACTGGTAACCTTCTCTATCGATGCCCCGCAAATGATTGTTAATTTTTACATTTTTTGAGCGTAAGCATCCAAGTTTTGCAATTAGGTTGCCGTTAGATCGGTCTAAGAACTGGCAAAAAATGTCTACGAGCAATAGGAGCGTGCATTTCATACAGTATTAGAGCTAAACTTACCTACTAAATTGCTGATGGGATGTGAATGAGTATTCCGTAGTCGGTAACGCCCGACTGCAACGTTCTTACTTGTTTTATTTTTGTTATTATATTGATACCGGTTCCAAGCTAGCGGCAAATCAGCGCGATTTTCCTACACACTCACATTGCATTGTTTTTTAATTTTCAGCCTCTACTCTGGCTTTTCTCTGCTATATGGCGTCATAACAATAATGTCATTTCGTTTTAATTGCCGTGTTCACGACACAGCTGTGGCGCTGTAGGCAGAAGCGCCGGCAAACTTTAATTTATTTATTTTGACATGCTATTTTTCGTGAATGAGTATAAAAAAAAATTATTCGTGTTTCGTAGAGTATAATTTACAAAAAGAGGAAAGTAGTGATTAAGTTTAATTGCAAACGTGTTGTCTAAACCCTCTATTATTAGAGAGTATTAACCGTTTTTGCTCGATATGAGTTTTAGCGTTGAGAATTTCTTGACGTGTGGTCAAGCAAAAATCGCCAAGTAGAGCTAAAAATAAGTTGAGAAAATGAATAACAATATAGACGAAAGTGTGAAAAACATTATTTCTGCTCAAGTTGTCAAATTTATTGATATTATTAAAAATATTTGCTAAAAACTAGCCGGAAACTATAAAAATTCATAATAATTCATTCATGGGTAGAATAATGAGAAACTTAAAAGAGCCGACGTCCTCGCGAAATAAAGTTTTCTTTCTGGAGAAGAATTATGAAGAATCTGGCACTCAGGTGAAGATAAAATTTGCTTCTGATCTTGCAAGACAAGAAGAACACACTATTTGCTATCTTTTTTGAGCTTTATATAAATAGTGACAAATTTAAAGGGTTCTGCGCTCGTATATTGAAATATACATGAATAACTATGCTTCGTATCCCATGTCCCAACTGTGCAAATAGTTTTGATCCATGGATACCAGTTAATGGATAGCTGCTAGTATTTTCGAAGAAAATGCATCAGAAGCTCGTAACAAAATTGAAGAAAACGCATCAGAAGCTCGGAACAAAATTTTACAAATTAAAAAAGTTCTCCGGAAATTTAAAAGGAAGACGAAGATAAACATGATACAGATAATTTGAATATCGAATTAGATAAAAAATATAAAATATTATAAATATAATTGATGTTAATTTTTTAAACATGTTATAAGTGAAAAAGAACAATTTTGTTTTATATTATTACAGGGTATAAACTGAATTATTATACACTTTTACTTTTTTGTATTATATTATGACTTACTTTATTAATTTTTATCTAAAGTATGTGCTACAAGCTTTATGTTAAATATTAGTTAAATGATGTCTAAAGCACTCATGATTGAATAAATAAGTAACAAGGGCGCGAGAAGGCGTGGTCTACTCGTAGAGAGAAAAAAATCCGAAATTCTAACATAGTTTATCTTATGTGTATGTAAAATTTCAACCTCCTAGCTCTATTTTTAGAATTGATGCCAAAATGTCGGGCTTTTTTCCTATAGTGCAATGGACATACACCCATGATGAAAATAATAGGTACACCTCTTAAAATTGAGTTTAGCTTAGCAAAACATTTTTTCTACTGCCATAAACATAAAAATTTAAATGCACGTTTCTGTATTAGATATATATAAATGAAAAACGTAGATTTAAAAAAATATATATATATATAATAATATATATATATATATATATTTTTCATAAGTTACAAACAAAACAAGTAAGAAAGCTCTAGTCGAGACTGCTCGACTGCGAGATCCCCTGAACCCTTCAAGCACGCATAAACACGCATGGGCTGCAGTGTTTGCTTACTATGGGAACTTAATTGTTTAATAACTTTTTTTGTGGACGTACGTTCTTCATGAAACTTTTAGATTGTGTTTATATCATTAATATGCGTGTATTTGCCGAAGCTCAAGTCTCTAGTATTTGAAATACGCCTTTCACAAACTTAGGGGTGAGGGGGTGGATATAGGGGTGGGGGTGAAATTTAACAAAAATCGAAATTCTATAACGTACATATCAATCTACATTTAAAATTTGGAGACTAGCTCTAAAGATGTAGGAGTTATAATTTTATAACTGACTTTCGATAAGGTTTTTTATCGATAAAAAAATATCGGGACGAGTTATCGATTTTTAGTGATAAACTCGATATCCGCGCTGTATATACGGTCATTTAAAAAAAAAAGTTCAAGTCTCTAGCTCTTATATCTTCTGAAATCGACGCGTTCAAACATACGGACAGACGGACGGACAGACGTACAGGGCTAAATCGACTCAGCTCGTCGCCCTGATCAAGAATATATATACTTTGTGGGGTCTGCCACGCCTCCTTCTGCCTGTTACATACATTTCAACAAAACCATTATACCCTGATTTCCCATTTTCAATGGGTTCAGGGTATAAAAACGAAAATGCAGCTATTATTTTAGTCAAGCTTGACTTTTTTGTACGTATTATTTCATTATTTTATTTTAAAATCATTAAAAATCTTTTGTTATTTTATTTTTTGATTAATATCCTTTATATCATCTTTTAATTTTGGTTGGGTATGCCGGTTTGGCATACTCCTGATTGAAGCTGGGCCTGTCTCCATAGGAATCACCCTCCAAGTTTCTTGAACGCAGAACCTAAATTGGCGTTTGTTTTCACACGTTTGCTGTGCCATCTGCTTTTTCAAGTCACTCCACAAGTTTTCGATTGGATTCAGATCAGGAGACGGACTTGGCCAAGCGAGAGTTTCCATTTTTTCCTCAAACCAAGTTTCTACTATTTTAAACGTGTGTTTCGGGTTGTTATCTTGTTGAAAACCCCAGTGCATGGGAATATTTTCACTCAGCACATGGTAACATTATATTTTCGAGAATATCCCTGTAGTCAGCTGCTCGTTTAATACCAGATATTACGAAAATCGGACATGGAGGATATGGCTCCATACAAAGCAAATCAGCCTGATCCCATAATATTTCCAATGCCATGCTTCTTAAAGTTACCATTCAGATTTTTTTCAAAAATACCAACAATTAATTAGTTATGACAAAATCTGTAAAATTATTTTGGTGTGCCTATTATTTTCATGGGTGTAGATATGTATATCCACCATAGCTCATTGGACCTGGGTGGTCGACGCGGATCCACATACATATGTACCAAATTTCAGCTTTCTAGCTTTTCAACTAACATGATTTCTGGTATATATCACTTTCGTGAATGAGTATAAAAATAACAAAGCAGTGATTGAAAATGCTATGCTACAACGGAGTATTTTTTTTTGCTCTCGCTAATGCTCTGATTTCGAACGGCTACGTAGCATAGCAGAGAACACAAAAACAATACGAATGCTCTTCTGCTCTGCTCCATAGCATAGAACATCGGAGCAAAGAGCAATAGCAAGAGCTAAAAATTTGCGATCCGCTTTTTGTAGTTGTAGCAATAGCACAAGCATTGAAAGTGAGATGAGAGCAGAGCAAAAGAAAAATTGTGTTTGCTACTGCTATGGAGCATTTGCATTGTTTTTGTCTTTTCCTTTTCTGTTGCTCTCGTAGTTGCTCTACTAGCTGCTCTCGTAGCTGCTCTCATATGTATTTGCTTCCATAGCAGCTCTGCCACATATTCCCGTTATAATTTTTTGCATGAATTTATTTTTACAAGCGCATAATATTAAAAGAGCTCTTGTGTAAACTTGCCTCCTCGAAAAAACTTGTTTAATATTTTTAAATATTTTGAAGACGATGGGTTGTCATATGTGCAGTGCAAATCTTGTGATCGAGTTTTAAAGAAAGATCGTACATTTAATTTAAAACAAATAAGAACGTTGCAGTCGGGCGATACCGATTGCAGAATACTCATTCACAGCCCAAACGTGGATCCCATTATAATTAAAAAATCATCGATAGCTATTGCCGTTTATATCTAGTACATCTTTAGAACTAGGATCTTCAAATTAAATTTTATACAATTTTGATTTTAGTTATATTTTGGATACTGGTCCCAAGCTAGCAGCAGATCAGCGCGATTCTAATACATGTGCACACACTCATCGTTTATTCTATGAGTACAGACAAAAGCGCGCCTTTTTGCATATTCTAAGAATTGCGATTGATTTCTGGATTTTCTAGCGGTTACTATAGTTTTGTCAGATGACGCTCTGTTATTAGGTTATTGTATTTTAGCTACCATATAGACAAGCAAGGCAATCGCGTGGGTGCTAAAGGCGACGCGAGTTATGTTAGAGTAGCGGAGGTTCAAAACCTTTCAATGTTGTTTTTTTTTTTTTTTTTCATACGTATTTTGTTTTTATTATAAAATAGATATTTTAGTGCGAGCTTTAATAAAGAGCACTTAATACTTTTCATTTTCTTAATCGAACAATTTTATAAGTTTAAATTTGTTTCTTCTTAAATAGCCCTCATAACATATACGCATATATGTATGTATATACATATATACATACAGATACACATAAGTCTGCACGCATAGCATCAAGCATTCCAAGCCTTTTTATACACGCGCTCATTTTAATGTGTGTATGTGTGTGTGTATGTACACATAAATGTGTACTCAAGCGTTTTATAAGAATCTCAAATGCGACTGATTTGTTTTTGCATTGTTCTTGAAGTTTTTAATTGCTTCTCTGGCTTTTCATAACAAGAATATCATTTCGTTTTATTTACTGTTGTTCAAAGCAGGCGGTAGCGCTGTCGGCAGAGGCGCCGGTTAAATTTGTTTTAGTTATTTTGATAAACATGCTATTTGGCTTGGGTGCGAGTTCAAATCCCGCGGGAAACTATTTTTTGTAAATTGCAAATTTTTGTTATTTTAGCTTCTTTTATATTTTTTTAATTTTATAAAAATGTTTACTTCCGTGTTATCAATGCCTATTAAGCCTATTTGTATATACATGTACATACATAGATGGCTCACGCATATAAATGTCGCAATTTGATACTACAAATACCGATTGCTACGCCCCTAGTGGCCGTAGACGCCTCATTTTTGGCCAGTTCTTCGAACGAGCTAACGGTAACGTACATGCCAAATTTGAATGCTTTCGCTCCAAAAATGTGAAAATTACAGGGTATTTTTCGATATGACACGCCCCCAAAGAGGCGTAACTATTATTTTTGGGACATCGATAGAGGATGTTACCAGTAAATCAACTATCCAAATTTGAAGCTTCTAGCTCTTAAACTGTAAGAGATATAAGCTTTTGCGGTTTGCCACGCCCCCTTTGGGCGGACATATATCCACCATAGCTCGTTGGACTTGGGTTGTCACCCCGCGTATATATACCAAATTTCAGGTCTCTAGCATCAATAGTGCCTAAACTATAGCAAAATTTGAAAAAGCACTATATCTTCAGGTCCGATTTGCCACGCCCCTAGTGGGCGTAAACATAAAATTAGCTCACGTGCAAAATATCAACTTTCTAGCTTTATGACTTTCGGATACAGTTTTATCCGATTTGCCACGCCCCCAATGGGCGTAGATATATCCGCCATAGCTTGATGGACTTGGATGGTCGACGCGGACCTACATACCAAATTTCAGCTTTCTAGCTCTTCAACTAACATGGTTTCTGGTATATCGGAAAATGCATTTTCCGATTTGCCACGCCCCTAGTGGGCGGATCGTGAAAATTTTAACACTTTATAAATCGGAGTTATACACGAGTATGTGTTCCAAATTTCAAGTCTCTAGCTTCAATAGCGAACTGCGTTCATACGGACAGACGGACGGACAGCAAGACGGACATTGCACAAAACCAATATATGTACTAATTCACTTCGTGAATGAGTATAAAAACATAGACTACACTGAAAAAATTGATAATTTTGAGAGCCCAGAAGAATTGCATGTGGGTAATATACAAATATGCCGGTGTGCAGCACATATTGCACAACTTTGTGCACTTGATGTTTTAAAAAAGGCAGAAATTAAAAGCTATTTACTTCAACGTCGCAACATGACGAAATACATTCGTAAGCCATCAAATGGTTATCGTGAGATATTTGACTTTCGTAAACTAAAACTGCCTCAATTGGATTGTCCCACAAGATGGGGATCAACATATGAAATGATCGATCGACTAAACAAAGCAAAGGACGTTTTGTGCGACATTGAAGCAATCGAAAATAAAACGGATGATGAAAATTTCGACGCTAGCTTTATGTTGTGGGAGTTTATAGATTGCTACACCTGTATAATGAATCCACTGCAAAAAAACTATTGTAAGTTTCCAAGAGCAATTGCACTACGGCAATTTTTACGCTTTGTGGCTCACATGTAGGCTGACTACAACCAAATTTTATTATCACGGTCAGACGGCGAAAATTCAATTAGTTAAAAAAAAAAATTAGTAAAACTCTCATTAAAAGCATAGATACTCGAACGGAAAAACTTATATCGAATGTGGGATTTAATGCATGCCGAGATCCGAGATTTCAACAAATTCTCTCCGGGGCTCAGAAAAAAAAGCTGTACACTTCTTGAAGACTTTATGGGATAAAATTAAAACAAATAACCCAACACTTAATTCCTCAATAACTTCAATTAGTTCTATGATTCTTCAAGAAGGGCTGGAAAATCGTGAGTTTGACTTGTTAGACACCTTTTTGGGAGCTACAATATCGCCTACAGATGACTGCACGGATGCTTATACAAAAATCGAAACACTGAAGCTTCCTTACATGAAAGCAAATGTTAATGTATTGAACTTCTGGAGAGAAAGACGACTGATCCCGAACTGTCTGCACTGAGCAAAGTATGCTTCGCCATTCCGCCAACACAAGTAAGAAGGATTGTTTTTGCTTCAAGGCATATGTTCATATATGTATTTTTATTTTATTTATGTAGGTCACAATGGAACGCGCATTTTCATCATTAACGACATTTTGGAAAATATTTTACTTGTCAAACTAAACTCATCCCATTTAGACGGTGCCATCGACAGCTTCCCTTCATTTGAAGACGAAGAAAACAATCAGAATTAGAAATACAAATTACGGCTTGTTTGAAATTAATTTTTTTTTTTTTTTAATATGCTTTAATAGTATATATTTTATAGCACAATGTGAATGAATTCAATGAATTCTTATAATTTGAAATTAACGTCTTTAAGGGCAATATTTCGTACAGAGCTGCTATGGAAGCAAATACATATGAGAGCAGCTACGAGAGCAACAGAAAAGAAAAAGACAATAACAATGCAAAAATTTTTTTTTCATTTGCTCTGCTCTCATCTCGCTTTCAATGCTTGTGCTATTGCTACAACTACAAAAAGGGGATCGCAAATTTTTTGCTTCTGCTATTGCTCTTTGCTCCGATGTTCTATGCTATGGGGCAGAGCAGAAAAGCATTCGTATTGTTTTTGTGCTCTCTGCTATTCTACGTAACCGTTCGAAATCAGAGCAATAGCGAGAGCAGAGCAATATTTTGATTGAAATTACTGCTATATAGCTATATGTAACAAAGGCAGCTTTGAATTTTATATTTTCTCTAAATTAAGAATTAACAGGAATTCCGAGATGCAAAAATTCCTTATCGCAATTTGCCACGCCTTCAATTTTAATTTTCATAAAGCCAAAATATGTACATACATATGTATGTACTCAATTTCACTTCGTGAACAGGTAAGATACAGATTACATACAGACCATTTGGCTTATCAAAAAGAGTATTAGCATGTTTCTTTCTTGAGGTACAATTGAACCTAAACTGTTAGGGTAATAATGTATTTTACTGTACTATACATTATTACCCTAATATTTTAGAGTATATGAATATATATATATATATATATATATATATATATATATATATATATATATATATATATATATATATATATATATATAAGCATTTTTGTATATTATGGTATTCCAACGTTATTAGTAAACAATGTGAGTCATTTTTATGAACATTCATTTGTCACACATGCCTATGTTAATATTTTGATCACGGACACTAGCAAGTGCCCTTTGTCTTTAATAATCGTGTCACATATTTTCGTGTGTAGGGATCAATTTTATTGACAAATATCAAAGAATTTAGAGCAATGGTAATATAAATTGCTTACACAACTGTAATATCAAATATGTATAGGCACTTAATTGTATTGAAGTAATCAACTTTAGAGCATCCGACGAATTTAATTTACTTAGTTCACTTTACAAATGTTTTATAAAAATGAATCGGTAACTAATAAAAATAATGAGTATTTTTAAGTATCAAAAACTTTCTAGAAAATATTATTATTCGATAACTATCATCACTAACACCACTAACCGGACAACACATAGACCGGACAACTAGTGTAAAGCGTTTTGCACACTTATTTTCAAAATACCTCTTATTGCTAAATTGAGCTTAGCACCGTGCAGCTCATTATACCCTGAAACCATTGAAAATGGGAAATCAGGGTATAATGGTTTTGTTGAAATGTATGTAATAGGCAGAAGGAGGCGTGGCAGACCCCGCAATGTATATATACATATTCTTGATCAGGGTGACGAGCAGAGTTGATTTAGCCCTGTCCGTCTCTCCGTATGTATGAACGCGTCGATTTCAGAAGATATAAGAGCTAGAGACTTGAACTTTTTTTTTTAAATGACCGTATATACAGCGCGTATATCGAGTTTATCACCAAAAAAAACTCGATATCCGCGATAACTCGTCCCGTTATTTTTTTTATCGATAAAAAACCTTATCGAAAGTCAGTTATAAAATTATATCTCCTACATCTTTAGAGCTAGAGTCTCTAAATTTTAAATGTAGATTCATATGTACGTTAAAAATTTTTTGTTGAATTTCACCCCCCCACCCATATATCCACCCCCTTACCGACACCTTTGTAAAAGGTGTATTTCAAATACTAGAGACTTGAGCTTCGGCACATACACGCATATTAATGATATAAACACAATCTAAAAGTTTCATGAAGAACGTACGTTCACAAAAAAAGTTATTAAACAATTAAGTTCCTATAGTAAGCCCACACTGCAGCCCATGCGTGTTTATGCGTGCGCGCCTATGTGTGACTATGTATGTGTGTTTGCGTGTGTAAAAATTATTGAAATGGCTGTTGCTCGAAGGGTTCAGGGGATCTCGTAGTCGAGCAGTCTCGACTAGAGCTTTCTTACTTGTTTTTTCCTTAGCTTAGTTTTAATTAAATTAACCTGGCTGAACAGGCGCTCGACTTCGGCGTTCGACCAGGGCAAGGATCATAATTTTAGAGCGAAGCTAGCCAGCTCTTCATATGGATTAGTGAAGGCCGAGTCTCTATAATCAAATACCTCGTCCCAGAACTTCTCCCTATTATCACTAACCAGACAACACATAGATCGGACAATTAGTGTAAAGCGTTTTGCACACTTATTTTGAAACGTAATCTCCCAGACCACTTCGTATTTGCTCGGCTCTTCACTTTTAGGGTTCAGGCTAGGAAAATATGGGAGCACAAAATCATTCGTCTTCTTGCGCTCGACCGAGATGGTCGACTATTGAACAAAAGAACCCTCTATGATTCATTTTTTTTTTCTCTCTCTTTCTATAAGTTTGGCAACACTGCTTGTCAAAGGCAGACGTAAAACAATTTTTCTTTGTGAAAAATTAATAAAAATCAGAAACTGCAAACTATTTTTAGCCACTGCTTAGCGGTGGCCGAAGCAGAATACGGTAATAGACAACAAAGAGAGAGACTTCGGAGGCACTTCACTAGCCCCTCACCCTGCGCTTTTTTCCTCGCTAGCGGGAGGTAGACAGCGTTATTTACAGTCGCTTATTTAACTGTAAATATGGATGATGACTCGTCGTCTTACTCGCACCTTAGCGATAGAAATACAATGGCAGAGACGATGAGAAAAATTTCGTATGCAGACCCTGCAACTATGCGCTCACAAATACGATCCGAACTTCTAAGCAATGAGTTGCCACCAAGCAGCCAAGCTGCTAATCTATTAACTAAAATTAATAGCTCTTACCCAATTACGACAAGTAGTGGCACGCAATCTACATGCATATATAACTACGTCATAAGCAAGCTGTGCTTATACCTCGACCTACACCGTGGCGGCTACAACAGGGCCCAACATATGCTCATCATCACTGACTGGCAGCAACTCCCAGACTGATACGTCGAAGAAAATAACCCAAAATAATGCTCGCAAAGCCAAATGCCCTTTTCAAAAAGTAGTGTTACGCAAAAGTTTGAAAAGAAAAGAAGAACAGGAGTTATCCAGCTCCATCCGTAAGGTTAAGCTGCATGCTACAAGTCAATCTAAGCCGTCACCCAAGACTGCGCCGACCTCGCTAACACCAACATCATTTAACAATAATCGTTTTGCTGCTCTTGGAGAAGAAGCAGACAACATTATGGAGCAAGACTTACTAGAAACTGACTCTATTGAAGAAGATGCAGCGGCTGAGGAAAATTCGTTCAGCCAAGCCTCAATAGGCCCCCTAAGCCTCCAGCTATATGTGTGCCAAGAATTAGTGATCCTTTCTGCCTACAACAAGCGCTGAATTTATGTGTTAATGCAGATAACTACTCTATCCGCACATCCAAATTTGGTGTGTCACGAATATACACAAGCAACGTTGAAACTTTTCGCAAAATAGTAGATCAACTAACAAAACTAAAATGTGAATTCTGGCACCTTCAGCTTAAGCAGGATTAGCCTTTCACTGTGGTCATCAAGGCAATGCATGCAAACGTGCCGAAAATGCAAATAATGGAAGCTATGGCTGAAAAAGGCTTTGAATGTCTCAACATATATTGTCCAAGAAAGGCCGATTGGCGTAATATAGAAACAGGCGAAAATGAAGATGAAGTAACTGTTAATTACAAAACGAGGCAAAATCTGTTTTTTGTCAACGTCAAACAGAGTCCGAACGTAGTAGACGTTTTAAAAATAACTCAACTAGGCAGATTCAGAGTCACTGTAGAACGTGCTCGTCGCAGAAAAGAACTGCTGCAGTGCTTGAGATGCCATATTTTTGGACATTCTAAAAATTATTGTGTCCGTGATCCAATATGTGCGAAGTGCTCTGGCCTTCACGAGACTGCGCGCTGCATCAGCATTAATAAATCGTGCATAAACTGTGGTGGAGAGCATGCTTAAACAGATATGGTATGTCCAGAACGGATCGAAAAATTAAAAAAGCTGAGAACTAAACCAAGACTACCTACTTGCAACGCTCTAAACACCAATCATAATGCTTTTCGTAGCTTTATCTCATCTGAAGCTATTAGAGGCAATATGTCATATGCTGACATTGTTAGACCTACAAGACCAACTGCTGCCATGCAGTCCAACGCTAGAAATGACCCAACATCCTGCAACAAATTTCAAATACTGGAAAATGCTATTACGTCTATTAACTCCAGAATGGATCAATTGTTCAAATTAATACAAGAGACTATGGAATCAAATAAGGCATTCAGAGAACTGGTGCAGGTACTGATCACAAGGATGTCTAAATGACGCAACCAATCATAAAAATCGGATTATGGAACGCTCGCAGACTAGCTAGGGGCTCTGAAGAGCTCCGCCTGTTCCTGAAAACACTTAAAATAGATGTAATGCTTGCCACAGAGACACACTTACGCGAAGGCCAACGCATCTTCTTACCTGAATATTCCACTTATCACGCCTTTCATCATAGTGGTAACAGCAGAGGGGCGCTACAGTCATTGTGCGCTCCACCAATTGTCATAGCCCCCAGATTGCTATTTCCTGCGATGACAGGCAGATATCTATTGTACAGCTGCAGACAACTGAGGGTCCCATCGCACTCGCTGCAGTATACCTTCCACTCGGACAACGCTGGATAAGAGCTGAGTTTGATTATTTATTCGCGATGCTCGGCGATAAATTCATTGCAGACGGCGATTACAATGCCAAGCACGCATCCACCAACTCAAGAGCCTGCCAAAGAGGTAAGGTACTATAAGAATCAATTGCTTATGGTCGATATCAAATTTTAGCTACAGGTGAGCCGACATTTTACTCCTACAACCCTCTGATAGTACCATCTGCCCTAGACTTCTTTGTAAAAAACGGGTTCAACATGAGACGTCTTAATGTGCGCACACTTCATGAACTTTCATCAGATCACATTCCCTTTCAAGCTGTCTTGTACTCAACGGCAATAATCAAACCGCAAAGACGCTGTTTCCTAAGTCGTGGTGCTAGTATAGAGATATTTAAGAGTCATCTAATACAACACATCGATCTAGATGTAGATATCCAAGATGCCGATGACATTGACGACGCTATCAGCAGCTTTATGAATAAACTGAAACAAGCAGCTACTCATGCAACGTCCAGAATCCAACATTACACTGCAGCATATAGACAGCAAACATTACCCTCTGTAATAAGTGATCTCATTCATCTCAAGCGCAGAGTCAGGAGAGAATATGCGAGAACAGGAGATGCTCGAATTCAACAGATTTATACAAGGCTTGCAAATCATCTTCAAAAAGTGCTTGCCCTAAAAAAGCAAATAAACTACTACACAAACTACTCTCTTTGGCGCCTCACTAAAAGGTATAAGTCTCAGCCCACACCAAACTCAGCTTTAAAAAACCAGAGTGGAGGTTGGTGCCGTACTTCATGGGAAAAATCAGAAGTGTTTGCGATTAATTTAGAACAACGCTTTCGTCCACATAACTTTGCTCCGGAAAGACAAAGAATTTTTGTTGAAGAATCTCTCGAAACGCCTTTTCAAATGACACTGCCTGCTGATCCTGTCACACTGGATGAAGTAAAGCTTCTTATAGTTAAGCTGAAACCCAATAAGGCTTCGGGCGATGATCTCCTTGATAACCGAACATTACGACTTCTTCCAGATCAAGCCTTACTCCTCCTTGTGCTGATCTTTAACGGTATACTGCGAGTAGGATATTTCCCAAAAGTATGGAAGTCGGCGAACATTGTAATGCTCCTGAAGCCCGGAAAACAACCTACAGATGTTAACTCCTATAGACCTATCAGCCTTCTTCCGGCACTGGGCAAAATGATGGAGAGGCTAATACTTAACAGACTGCTCAACATCGAGGCTGTTAATAAGGCAATACCAAAATTTCAGTTTTGGTTCAGACTACAACACGGCACTCCAGAACAGCTACACAGAGTTGTTAATTTTATCCTGGAAGCCCTGGAAAAAAAGGAGTATACAGTCGCCGCCTTTTTAGATATAGAGCAAGCCTTTGACAGAGTGTGGCACCCTGAACTTCCTCATAAAGCCAAGCTACTGCTACCACCACAAAATGAGCTCATTAAGAGTTTTCTCGAAGAGCGTACATTTCGAGTAACAGTTGATGGCTTCAAATCCTCTGCTAAAACAATAGCAGCCGGAGTCCCTCAAGGCAGTGTCCTTGGCCCCACGCTCTAATCATTATTCATTGCGGATATGCCAAACCACACTGCATTCTCTGATCTTGGTACAAGAGATGTACTTATTGCGACATATGCTGACGATACTGCGGTGCTCACAAAAAGATGCTGCATTGTACAGGCCACGAATGCACTTCAGCAGTATCTCGATGCATTCCAAAAATGGGCACGAAAATGGAACGTGTGCATCAATGCTGCCAAATGCGCAAATGTTACATTTTCAAATCGATACATATATGTATTCACACTACTATACGAGCGACACAGCTCTAATCTACAAATAAAGACGAGGAAACTACAAGCCGGTCTTTTACTTATCGGCGACGCCACCACTCCAACATTTGGTCCTTCGAGCCGGATTCATCCACCTTCACACCAGCATTCCATCGGCCGTCGAGATAAGTACCCCATACTTGCCTAAAGTAGTACATACATACATGTATGCATAAATGCACTGGCACCTCTCATCCGCCTTCTCTTGTATATATGTACATATGTATGTATGTACTAAATTAGCAATATTTCGACTACATGCCTATATGTATATATTCTTATATATATAGAGATCTGTACTAAGCTGTGTTTAAATCAAATTAATATTTATTAACACGAAAAGAACAATATCGTTTAATAAATTTATTTCCATATTCTGCCTTTTCATCCATCCGCACATACATACATATGTACTCATATACATATGTAACTAGTCGCCGGCTGCAGAGAGACATATATATGTATACATACATATATACATGCTCCTCGCTTAACTATTAAATAAAACACAATATCCTTTGTTGTTTTTAATAGTTTTATTTTGCAATTTAATAATTAATTTCTACTAGTTTTATTTATCTATTTGCTAATTGTGTGTCCGCTTTCTTCTGTTTGTACGAACATACGCTCATACATATGTGCATATGTACACTTCCATGTATGCACATACATATGACAACATATGGCGTACAAACAGCCCAGCAACACAATTAACATATATGTAAATTCACAATTGCAACTTTCACATACATATACACGACACATTTACAAAATTATAAACTTAAATTGTTAAATTGGTTGTTTTGTTTTGTGTCCAAGCAGCTGAGATCGTCACTAGTATCGATAACATTTTCAATATCTATCACCGGCCGCCACAATTTCGTGACGATAGTTGTGTGACGATCAGTATTTATCGTATTTCAAAGATCCATTGTAAAGCAAAATATAAAGCCACCCTTTTAATTATTAAATTTATCCTAATTAAAATAATTAATTACAAAGTCGAATTTCAAATTAAAAATTTGGTTATTTAATTTATCCTAATTAAATAAATTAAACTTTTTTGCCTCTTCTTCTTCTTTGTTTTCGCTTAATTTGCTTAACAAGGCAATAATTCTTTTCCAATTTGCTCTACGTTCAGTTGACAACTTTCTTGCTCTTGTCAACTGAATTACTTTGCTCTTTGAGTGAATTTCTGTCTCCATATCCGAAATTTCCAGCAGCTAACTTCTAGTTAGCATCCATGTCTGATCGTTCGGGTCGAGCGCACCTTAAGGTACCCGCTTCGCGTTTGATTAAACGCAGTGCCTCCGCATCTCCCATTCCGTCCGGGAAGGCACAGACCACCAGCACTTTCAAACGTAGTCCAGTCGTAACCCGGTCCAGTCCGAAGCCCGCAAATCCATTGAATATGTCTCTGTCCGAGTTCATCGCGGCTGCGGATAGGCTTATTAAGTTCGAAGCCCGCATAGATGGTCCTGGGGATTCTAACGCCACCCACGCGGCTCAGCTCCGGGCCTTCGAGATCCGCCGAGATCGGGTCAAGACATTGTGGGATGATGCTGAACAGCAGTATAAGGTCTGTGCCAGAGCATTCAACCAAGGGGCGAGCAGTGGCGAAGTTGAAGCCATGGAGGCCAAATTCGACAACTGCTACACTGTCTACGAGCGGTGTACGACCCATCTGGGTGTACAGATCGACGCACTTTCCGCATCGAGTACACCGCCTGCTCCTATGTCCGCTCCTTTCGCCACGTCTGAAGGCTGTCGCCTTCCACCCGTTGACATGGAAGTGTTCCATGGCGACTACTTGCGCTGGCCAACATTCCGCGATCTTTTTACTGCGATCTACATAAACAATCCGTGTTTAACTCCGGTGGAAAAGCTATTCCACCTTAATTCGAAAACAGCAGGCGATGCAAACGCACTAGTCGCAGAGTATCCTCTCACAAACGACGGCTTTGCATCGGCTTGGGTCTCTTTGTGTGATCGGTTTGAGAATAAGCGGCTGTTAGTCAACAGCCAGCTTAATACTCTTCTCAACCTTTCCAAGATCACCAAGGAGTCAGGCTCGGCTCTCAGAGAGTTGCATAGCACTATGCACAGATGTGTCACGGCAATCGAGCATGCTCAGATATCCACTGAAAGTTGGGATTGCATTCTTGTGTTCCTGTGCACTTCAAATTTGCCGGAACAAACTCGATCTCTCTGGGAGCATTCATTGACACGAAAAACAGAAATCCCAGCCTGGCAGGACGTCAGTCACTTCCTTAGCGAGCGCGCTCGGGCTCTTGAAGCTATGGAAGGTGACCGTTCTGTTCCAAAAGTTCCGAACTCAATTCCGAGATCTGCGAACCTTGCCCTTCCCGAACGACTGAACTCGTTCAGAACCCAAGTGGACACAATCGGCACAAGGTGCGATCTGTGTTCAAGAGAGAATCATCCAATCCGATTCTGCCATCAGTTTCTCCAACTATCCATTCATGAACGAGAAACTTACATAAAATCGAAGAAGCTTTGTCTAAACTGTTTCGCTAAAGGTCACCAGTTACGAGAGTGTACCAGTACTCACAACTGTTTCACGTGCAATGGTCGACATAACACCCTACTCCATAGGGACAATACTCTTCGGACCGCTGCTGCCTCCGCAACAGCTATAGCTCCGACTCGTACTCCAGTTATGTCCAACGTCCAAACGTATTTGGCTGCCAACACGCGAGGTGTCCTCCTCGGCACGGCGGTGATTAATATATGCCATTTCGGCGCAACCTATCCCGCCCGTGCTTTAGTCGACTCAGGGTCCGAAGCGACTTTCATTTCTGAGCGACTGTTCCATAATATCAAGTTGCCCTTCAAATCCGTGCATACTCAGGTATCCGGCCTGAATCAAGCAGTGACAGCTGAGGCACACAAGCTATGCAACTTTGATATTGGTTCTCCGTTGAAGCCGAGACTGCGAATCAAAGCTTCTGCTCTCGTCGTTCCAAACCTGGCTGGTAACATCCCTTCGTCCCCAGTTCCGCAACTCTTGTTAAACAAACTTCCGAAAGTTCAGCTAGCTGACCCCGAGTTTTACAAGAGTGCGGAAATTGATGTCCTGATAGGCGCGGATATCCTTCCGACTATCATTCAGGGAGGTTATCACCCTAATATTTGTGGGCCTCTTATAGGTCTGGAGACTATTTTCGGTTGGGTACTGACAGGCCCACTTTCACAGATGATACCAGGAACGGTCTCCTCCTTCACAACTCAAGTTTCTGTTTCGGAAGAGGCGAAACTTGAGTCTCTGCCAACCGTATCATCTGACGAAGCTCTTCCATTCCGAGCTCCCGACAGCACCACTCCGAAAGTGAGGGTCGGTTTCAATGCTCTCCGTCCAGCACTGAATGACAGCCTGAATAATATTCTTTGTTCAGGCCCATTATTCCAACCCGACCCTCGTCCTCCTTGTGCTGTCAAACTGACCTCCATGTTGTGTTCTAACGAGCAAGCAATTCAACCTCCAACTCATCCGATCTTCCAGATAAAGACGCCGTCATCCAAAAGCAGCAAGCCACGCGGTACCAATTCCTTCCAGTGCCGCGTGTGCCCAGGAGCCCACGGACTCCGGAATTGCCAGCGTTTTCTGGGCCTTTCAGAGGAGAAACGGATGAGTGCGGTACTTATACATAAGTACTGCACGAACTGCTTGGCTCACGAGCACTCCGGGCAATCCTGCCGCAACAAGGGACGTTGCAAAACGTGTGGCCAGGATCACCACACGCTCCTGCATCTCCAGGGATCAGCACGTCACTCCGCCTCGGCTCTCAAAAAGGCGGTCACAGCTCCGCTGACGGCTTTGATCCGCACACCAAAGGGTCTCCAGCTTCAAACGCGACGTCCTAATTTGCAATCCTTGCAAGGGGGGAGTATGTTAATGCCAAATCTCATTAACAAGAATTGCTCCTCCCGCACCACACAATGTTATGTTATTAACAGCATTCTGTTAATAACATAACCCAGTTCTCCTACTGGTTCGCTGTACTGAGCGCCCTGCTGAGTACTTCCTCTCACACACTGGTCACTTGCCTCTCCTGGTACTGACACTTCGATACATATATGTATTCACACTACTATACGAGCGACACAGCTCTAATCTACAAATAAAGACGAGGAAACTACAAGCCGGTCTTTTACTTATCGGCGACGCCACCACTCCAACAGCTTGTTTTACGCTATTCAAATATATGGCACCGCATCCAAATGTCACTTGAATAAACTGCGAGTATTACAAGCAAAAACTTAAAGGAAGATCACTGGGGCTCCGTGGTACATTAGAACAAGAAACATCGAACGCGACCTCAAAAAAACAAAAATCGGAGACAAAATACAGTAGATGGCCAAAAAATACACTGGAAGGCTAAATGCACACCCAAATAGCTTGGCCAGACGACTAGGACCTGCAGTCAACCGCCGTAGGAATATAAGGAGGAGACTGAAACGCCACCACCCTCAAGACCTACTGGATCGGGTCTTGACCTAACATATATGTATATGTGTGTATGTATGTGAACACAAGCAGCAGCTCACAAAAATTGAAATTTTTTCGCAGCAAGAACCCGTCTTCCCTTCTATGTGAAGAGTATACCGAACTCTTCAATTTTAAAGCCCAGCATTTGGTCGGTCTTGTGGAGTGTTCACATACACATACATTATCACTTGTAGAAGCATTTGTATGCCGGTGTTTGTATGCATGGAAGATGAACATGGGAGTGTGCCTACCTCAACTTAGAAAATGATAACAAAAATACATATGAGTCTACATTTAAAATTTGGAGACTCTAGCTTTAAAGATGTAGGAGATAAAATTTTATAACTGACTTTCGATAAGGTTTTTTATCGATAAAAAAATAATGATGTGGGTTATCGATTTTTGGTGATAAACTCGATATCCGTGTGCTATATACGAGCATTTTAAAACAAGTAAGAAAGCTCTAGTCGAGACTGCTCGACTACGAGATACCCTGAACCCTCCGCGCAACAGCCATTTCAATAATTTTTAGTGTCATTCAGCTTAAACAAACACACACACACACGCAAACATATACATAGACACCCATAGGCACGCACGCATTAACAGGCATGGCTGCAGTGTGGGCTTACTATGGGAACTTAATTGTTCAATAACTTTTTTTCTGGACGTACGTTCTTCATGAAACTTTCAGAATGTGGTTTTATCATTACTATGCGTATATTTGCCAAAGCTCAAGTCTCTAGTATTTGAAATACGCCTTTTACAGAGATGAGGGTAAGGGGGTGGATATAGGGGTGGGGGGTGAATTATAACAAAAACCGAAATTCTATCACGTGCAGTCGAGTCTACATTTAAAATTTGGAGACTTTAGCTCTAAAGGTGTAGGAGATATAATTTTATAACTGGTTTTCGATAAGGTTTTTGATCGATAAAAAAATAACGGGATGAGTTATCGATTTTTTGTGATAAACTCGATATGCGCGCGCTATATACGAGCATTTTAAAAAAAAGTTGAAGTCTCTAGCTTCTATATCTTCAGAAATCGACGCGTTCATACATACGGACAGACGGACAGACGGACAGACGGACATGGCTAAATCGATTCAGTTTGTCGCCCTGATTAAGAATATATATACTTTGTGGGGTCTGCCACGCCTCCTTCTCCCTGTTACATACTTTTAACAAAACCATTATACCCTGATTTCCCATTTTCAATGGGTTCAGGGTATAAAAAGTTGAAGTCTCTAGCTCTTATATCTTCTGAAATTGACGCGTTCAAACATACGGACAGACGGACATGGCTAAATCGACTCAGTTCGTCGCCCTGATCAAGAATATATATATACTTTGTGGGGTCTGCCACGCCTCCTTCTCCCTGTTACATACTTTTAACAAAACCATTATACCCTGATTTCCCATTTTCGATGGGTTCAGGGTATAACAAGTAAGAAGACTCTATTCGAGACTGCTCGACTAGGAGATACCCTGAACCCTCCATGCTGATGGTCCAATCATTCTGTAGTTCTTCTAAGCACACACACATACACATGCACCCACCCGCACGCATAGGCCCGTGCTCTGCTAACTGCTCAGTAAGCAACGACTGCGCAGTAAGCAGCGACTGCGCTTGGGCTGCGCTGCGGTATGGGCAATATTATGAGAATTTATTTGTTGAATAATTTCGTTTGTAGACGTACAATCTTAATGAAACTTTTTGAATGTAATCATAATGTATAAATGTGTGTACATTCCAAAGCAGAATCTCTAGTACTTAATATACATTTTTTACAAATTGGTGGCGAGGCGGGCGTGGTATCCAAATCTGTTGATGACAAAATGTGTGTATCCATCAAATGTATATACACAGTAAATCTGAAGTCTCTAGGTCAAATAAAATTGAAAAAATAATATCAATTTATCGATTATCCTCGATAAAAAAGATATCGAATGAGTTATCAAAAAAAAAAAGATAAACTCGTACTGCGTATGGTATACACGAGTATGCATACAAAATTTCAGCTCTCTAGCTCTTATAACTTCTGAGATCGACGCACTCATACGGACGGACGGACGGACCATTTTCAATGGGCTCAGGGTATAAAAAGATCAGTTTGTAGATAAAGACATTATTAGTCTTTTTTCAAATAAGGACTCACAAGTTGAGCTTTCGGATTGCGAAACATTAGATTAGATGTAAAATTGAATAAAACGATAAAAAGCAAAAAATTATTTTTGAACGTTTTTTTTAAATGACAGCGCGCATATCGAGTTTATCACCAAAAATCGATAACTCGTCCCGTTATTTTTTTATCGATCAAAAACCTTATCGAAATGCAGTTATAAAATTATATCTCCTACATCTTTAGAGCTAGAATATCCAAATTTTAAATGTAGATTGATATGTACGTTATAGAATTTCGATTTTTGTTCAATTTCACCCCCCACCCCTGTATCCACAACATCACCCATAAGTTTGTAAAAGGCGTATTTAAAATACTTGAGTTTCGGCACATACACACATATTAATGATATAAACACAATCTAAAAGTTTCATGAAGAACGTACGTCCACAAAAAAAGTTATTAAACAATTAAGTTCCCACACTGCAGCCCATGCGTGCGCGCCTATGTGTGTCTATGTATGTGTGTTTGTGTAAGCAGAGAGACGCTAAAAATTATTGAAATGGCTGTTGCTTGAAGGGTTCAGGGGATCTCGTAGTCGAGCAGTCTCGACTAGAGCTTTCTTACTTGTTTTTTTTTTTTTTAATTCTTTCTTTGTTTTCTTCTGTCTTTTATTTTCTTTCGACTTATCTTATACAATTTCGCTTACATTTACCATCTCATTCTATTTCATTTCGTTTCCTTTTACTTTCTTAATCTACTCTTCGTTTGCTTATTCTAGTTCTACTTTCTTTTCTTTATTTCCTCTTAATCTACTTCGTTTTACTTTATTTCGTATTAACCTAGTACGTTTTTTTTTTTTCATCTTAACCTTATTTGTTCTCTTTTTCCTTTTATTCTCTTTTTTTTTTAATTTTTTCGCCTCTGTTCGCTCCTAACCTATTTCATTACATTTCGCTCATCTTCATTTCGCCTCTAATTAATTTTTCTTTGTTTGACTTACTTTATTTCATCTTCATTGCTACTTTTACTTTTCTTGATTAATTTTCTTTCGCTACCTTTACTTTATTTTCTTCGTTACCTTCACTTAGTTCTCTTTACTTCTCTTACTCTTACTTTTCTTGATCCATTTTCTACTTGCTTTATCTCTCTTCACTTTTGTTTTATTTCCTTCTACTGGATCTTATTCTTCTTCATTTCCCTCTTACTTTATTCCTCTTGGCTCACTTGCTTTTTCACGTTCTCTTTACTTTGCCTTCCCATTTCTTGAATTCATATTACTTCACCTCGCTTTATTCCGATTCGCTCCGCCTTGTTAATTTGTTATATATTATTTTTATACCCTGAACCCATTGAAAATGGGAAATCAGGGTATAATGTTTTTGTTGAAATGTATGTAACAGGCAGAAGGAGGCGTGGCAGACCCCACAAAGTATATATATTCTTGATCAGGGCGACGAACTGAGTCGATTTAGCCATGTCCGTCTGTCCGTATGTTTGAACGCGTCGATTTCAGAAGATATAGAAGCTAGAGACTTCAACTTTTTTTTAAAATGCTCGTATATAGCACGCGGATATCGAGTTTATCACTAAAAATCGATAACTCATCCCGTTATTTTTTTATCGATCAAAAACCTTATCGAAATGCAGTTATAAAATTATATCTCCTACATCTTTAGAGCTAGAGTATCCAAATTTTAAATGTAGATTGATATGTACGTTCTAGAATTTCGATTTTTGTTCAATTTCACCCCCCACCCTTATATCCACCCCCTCACCCATAAGTTTGTAAAAGGCGTATTTCAAATACTAGAGAGTTGGGCTTTGGCAATTATACGCATAGTAATAAAACCACAATCTGAAAGTTTCATGGAGAACGTACGTCCAGAAAAAAAGTTATTAAACAATTAAGTTCCCATAGTAAGCCCACACTGCAGCCCATGCGTGCGCGCCTATGGGTGTCTATGTATGTGTGTTTGCGTGTGTATGTGTGAGTGTGTGTGTTTCTTTTGTAAGCAGAAAGACGGGAAGAATTATTGAAATATCAGTTCTCCGAAGGGTTCAGGGGATTTCCTAGTCGAGCAGTCTCGACTAGAGCTTTCTTACTTATTTTCTGTTATTTTCGATATCCACTGCATTCGACCCACTGTGCTTTCTCATATAACTATGTTTTCACCTTGGTATACACTGCACTCGTCCCACTGTGCACTCTCATACGACTATTTTTTCATCTTGGTATCCCCTGCACTCGTCCCACTGTGCACTCAGATTTTATGGCCCTTGCGCCGTTAAGCCGCTCTCTGGCCGGACGGCTAACCTAACGCACACCATATATAAACACCTATATTAGTTTATATAAGTTAACAACAAAAATATTCTTCAAGTTAAAAACAAAATATTCTACATTGCAACAAAACCCAATGGGAATTGTTGCATGATCAGACCAATAAGCCAAAACTGCTGACACCATGTCTAGCGGACTTCCTGCACACGCCAACCAGAGCTCCAGTAATTCTAAGAAGAATTGCACAACGGGTCAACAACACCACGAGCGACGCCGCTGCCAACGTCGTCGACTGAACCACAGCTTAGCTAGGGATAGAATTGATTTAAGTAATTCAGTTGCAAATTTGTTCTTAAATAAAGCGGACCTCGTTTCAACAATAAATCATCAAAACATATTTTTTTACCGTTTTAAGAAAGAAAGAAATAAACTTATCCTCTCGTACATACATATCCTCGTACCCTGACATACATACACCTACTCTTGTACATATATGTACAATTATGCTCATTCATATATATACTCACTTATCCTCGCGTAAGAGAAAAATCGCACAGTTAACCCATATATGCTTGCATATGTACATGCATACGCAGCCACTTACTCTCATCTACATACATATATACGCATATACGCGTTCATTTGATCGTTTTCTATTCTCTCTTTACGCCAATCCGCGCTGGCCGTTACAACGGTGCCGGCTTGCAAATCATCTTCAAAAAGTGCTTGCCCTAAAAAAGCAAATAAACTACTACACAAACTACTCTCTTTGGCGCCTCACTAAAAGGTATAAGTCTCAGCCCACACCAAACTCAGCTTTAAAAAACCAGAGTGGAGGTTGGTGCCGTACTTCATGGGAAAAATCAGAAGTGTTTGCGATTAATTTAGAACAACGCTTTCGTCCACATAACTTTGCTCCGGAAAGAGAAAGAATTTTTGTTGAAGAATCTCTCGAAACGCCTTTTCAAATGACACTGCCTGCTGATCCTGTCACACTGGATGAAGTAAAGCTTCTTATAGTTAAGCTGAAGCCCAATAAGGCTTCGGGCGATGATCTCCTTGATAACCGAACATTACGACTTCTTCCAGATCAAGCCTTACTCCTCCTTGTGCTGATCTTTAACGGTATACTGCGAGTAGGATATTTCCCAAAAGTATGGAAGTCGGCGAACATTACAATGCTCCTGAAGCCCGGAAAACAACCTACAGATGTTAACTCCTATAGACCTATCAGCCTTCTTCCGGCACTGGGCAAAATGATGGAGAGGCTAATACTTAACAGACTGCTCAACATCGAGGCTGTTAATAAGGCAATACCAAAATTTCAGTTTTGGTTCAGACTACAACACGGCACTCCAGAACAGCTACACAGAGTTGTTAATTTTATCCTGGAAGCCCTGGAAAAAAAGGAGTATACAGTCGCTGCATTTTTAGATATAGAGCAAGCCTTTGACAGAGTGTGGCACCCTGAACTTCCTCATAAAGCCAAGCTACTGCTACCACCACAAAATGAGCTCATTAAGAGTTTTCTCGAAGAGCGTACATTTCGAGTAACAGTTGATGGCTTCAAATCCTCTGCTAAAACAATAGCAGCCGGAGTCCCTCAAGGCAGTGTCCTTGGCCCCACGCTCTAATCATTATTCATTGCGGATATGCCAAACCACACTGCATTCTCTGATCTTGGTACAAGAGATGTACTTATTGCGACATATGCTGACGATACTGCGGTGCTCACAAAAAGATGCTGCATTGTACAGGCCACGAATGCACTTCAGCAGTATCTCGATGCATTCCAAAAATGGGCACGAAAATGGAACGTGTGCATCAATGCTGCCAAATGCGCAAATGTTACATTTTCAAATCGCCGACTTAGCTGTCTCATTAAATGGAATAACGCTAAATCACAAACCAGCACAAAAGTATCTCGGGGTGATCCTGGACAGACGCCCGGCATGTTGCATCGGTGCAACACGCATTTAAGGCCAAACTTGGTAAGCTATCATGGTTACTAGCACCACGGAATAAGCTGTCGCTGGACAACAAAATCAAAATTTATAAAACAATATTAGCCCCTAGCTTGTTTTACGCTATTCAAATATATGGCACCGCATCCAAATGTCACTTGAATAAACTGCGAGTATTACAAGCAAAAACTTAAAGGAAGATCACTGGGGCTCCGTGGTACATTAGAACAAGAAACATCGAACGCGACCTCAAAAAAACAAAAATCGGAGACAAAATACAGTAGATGGCCAAAAAATACACTGGAAGGCTAAATGCACACCCAAATAGCTTGGCCAGACGACTAGGACCTGCAGTCAACCGCCGTAGGAATATAAGGAGGAGACTGAAACGCCACCACCCTCAAGACCTACTGGATCGGGTCTTGACCTAACATATATGTATATGTGTGTATGTATGTGAACACAAGCAGCAGCTCACAAAAATTGAAATTTTTTCGCAGCAAGAACCCGTCTTCCCTTCTATGTGAAGAGTATACCGAACTCTTCAAACCGTTTGCCATGCTCCTGCAAAATGTTAGCTTTTTCATGATTACTTTTGGAAAGGGTATGAAAGCGTTGGTGCGCATATTGAAAATGTTTTCGCGACGAGCGTGCACACACACACTACAGTCCCTTGCTACATGTATGAGCATTTGTATGCCTGTGTGCAAAGTCTTGCAATTTTAAAGCCCAGCATTTGGTCGGTCTTGTGGAGTGTTCACATACACATACATTATCACTTGTAGAAGCATTTGTATGCCGGTGTGCCTTTACATGTGCCTGTGTGTATGTCTTTGTTTGTATGCATGGAAGATGAACATGGGAGTGTGCCTACCTCAACTTAGAAAATGATAACAAAAATACATATGAGTCTACATTTAAAATTTGGAGACTCTAGCTTTAAAGATGTAGGAGATAAAATTTTATAACTGACTTTCGATAAGGTTTTTTATCGATAAAAAAATAACGATGTGGGTTATCGATTTTTGGTGATAAACTCGATATTCGTGTGCTATATACGAGCATTTTAAAAAAAGTTGAAGTCTCTAGCTCTTATATCTTCTGAAATTGACGCGTTCAAACATACGGACAGACGGACATGGCTAAATCGACTCAGTTCGTCGCCCTGATCAAGAATATATATATACTTTGTGGGGTCTGCCACGCCTCCTTCTCCCTGTTACATACTTTTAACAAAGCCATTATACCCTGATTTCCCATTTTCGATGGGTTCAGGGTATAACAAGTAAGAAGACTCTATTCGAGACTGCTCGACTAGGAGATACCCTGAACCCTCCATGCTGATGGTCCAATCATTCTGTAGTTCTTCTAAGCACACACACATACACATGCACCCACCCGCACGCATAGGCCCGAGCTCTGCTAACTGCTCAGTAAGCAACGACTGCGCAGTAAGCAGCGACTGCGCTTGGGCTGCGCTGCGGTATGGGCAATATTATGAGAATTTATTTGTTGAATAATTTCGTTTGTAGACGTACAATCTTAATGAAACTTTTTGAATGTAATCATAATGTATAAATGTGTGTACATTCCAAAGCAGAATCTCTAGTACTTAATATACATTTTTTACAAATTGGTGGCGAGGCGGGCGTGGTATCCAAATCTGTTGATGACAAAATGTGTGTATCCATCAAATGTATATACACAGTAAATCTGAAGTCTCTAGGTCAAATAAAATTAAAAAATAATATCAATTTATCGATTATCCTCGATAAAAAAGATATCGAATGAGTTATCAAAAAAAAAAGATAAACTCGTACTGCGTATGGTATACACGAGTATGCATACAAAATTTCAGCTCTCTAGCTCTTATAACTTCTGAGATCGACGCACTCATACGGACGGACGGACGGACCATTTTCAATGGGCTCAGGGTATAAAAAGATCAGTTTGTAGATAAAGACATTATTAGTCTTTTTTCAAATAAGGACTCACAAGTTGAGCTTTCGGATTGCGAGACATTAGATTAGATGTAAAATTGAATAAAACGATAAAAAGCAAAAAATTATTTTTGAACGTTTTTTTTAAATGACAGCGCGCATATCGAGTTTATCACCAAAAATCGATAACTCGTCCCGTTATTTTTTTATCGATCAAAAACCTTATCGAAATGCAGTTATAAAATTATATCTCCTACATCTTTAGAGCTAGAATATCCAAATTTTAAATGTAGATTGATATGTACGTTATAGAATTTCGATTTTTGTTCAATTTCACCCCCCACCCTTATATCCACCCCCTCACCCATAAGTTTGTAAAAGGCGTATTTCAAATACTAGAGAGTTGGGCTTTGGCAATTATACGCATAGTAATAAAACCACAATCTGAAAGTTTCATGGAGAACGTACGTCCAGAAAAAAAGTTATTAAACAATTAAGTTCCCATAGTAAGCCCACACTGCAGCCCATGCGTGCGCGCCTATGGGTGTCTATGTATGTGTGTTTGCGTGTGTATGTGTGAGTGTGTGTTTCTTTTGTAAGCAGAAAGACGGGAAGAATTATTGAAATATCAGTTCTCCGAAGGGTTCAGGGGATTTCCTAGTCGAGCAGTCTCGACTAGAGCTTTCTTACTTGTTTTCTGTTATTTTCGATATCCACTGCATTCGACCCACTGTGCTTTCTCATATAACTATGTTTTCACCTTGGTATACACTGCACTCGTCCCACTGTGCACTCTCATACGACTATTTTTTCATCTTGGTATCCCCTGCACTCGTCCCACTGTGCACTCAGATTTTATGGCCCTTGTGCCGTTAAGCCGCTCTCTGGCCGGACGGCTAACCTAACGCACACCATATATAAACACCTATATTAGTTTATATAAGTTAACAACAAAAATATTCTTCAAGTTAAAAACAAAATATTCTACATTGCAACAAAACCCAATGGGAATTGTTGCATGATCAGACCAATAAGCCAAAACTGCTGACACCATGTCTAGCGGACTTCCTGCACACGCCAACCAGAGCTCCAGTAATTCTAAGAAGAATTGCACAACGGGTCAACAACACCACGAGCGACGCCGCTGCCAACGTCGTCGACTGAACCACAGCTTAGCTAGGGATAGAATTGATTTAAGTAATTCAGTTGCAAATTTGTTCTTAAATAAAGCGGACCTCGTTTCAACAATAAATCATCAAAACATATTTTTTTACCGTTTTAATAAAGAAAGAAATTAACTTATCCTCTCGTACATACATATCCTCGTACCCTGACATACATACACCTACTCTTGTACATATATGTACAATTATGCTCATTCATATATATACTCACTTATCCTCGCGTAAGAGAAAAATCGCACAGTTAACCCACATATATATACATATATATATATATATATGCTTGCATATGTACATGCATACGCAGCCACTTACTCTCATCTACATACATATATACGCATATACGCGTTCATTTGATCGTTTTCTATTCTCTCTTTACGCCAATCCGCGCTGGCCGTTACAACGGTGCCGGCAAACCCACGCTATAATTTCGGAGCGCTTTTAGTACAGCACGCGCCAAAAAGTTAGAACTCGCGGACTCTGGAATGTTCGCGATTTCTCGACTAGGCTGCGGGGGAGGGGTTTTATATATTATAATTTCGCAATTTTCGTTCGCTAATTGCCGGCCATAAGATGCACCGCGTACCGCCCTGATCCCTGCTCGGGCGCCACTTGTATGGTAGTAAATTTATAGTTGGGGCAGACTCAGTCTGCCCAGGGTTATCTCACAAGAAATTTATTTGTATATACATACGTGAGACACCAGGGTGGGATGATTAAACGTTATGGTAGGCGATGGGGAAAAGAGGGGGAAATTATAAGGGGAACCGCCACTCACGTGCAACTCTTACAAAACCTTGTCCTCCGTTATGTCTTTAAGAAAGAAATTAACTGGCGCCCGAGCAGGGACCGGCTTCGCGCGCAGTACAGTAAAACGTTTAGTACGTGCGTGATACTGCAAAGTAAAAGCAGAGTCGGTTTAAATAAAACGAAAATTCGATCGCGTTACAACACAGCAAAACGCCTGTACGAGCGCGGCCGAAAATCACTAAAGCAACTCACGTCGCGTAACTTCGACGTTCGGTGAAATTCGTTAAAGGTAGTCTAGAACGTGATCGTTCGATTGCCCATCGGTGGACGGTAATCCTGTACGGCCTGCCCACAGGATACTTCAACGGAGTCTGGTCGCAGGATCCCCAGTAGGAACAACCAAAAAGGATGAAATCCGGATCCGCAGTGAAGACCGCCACATCATCATTATTGTAAGTTGAGATATAAGAACACGAAACAAAAAACTAACAAAACTAAAATAAATAAGTGTAATAAAATATAAGAAAAATTTTTGAGAAAAATAAAAATTAAATAAGTGTAATAAAATATAAGAAACATTTTTGAGAGAAATAAAAGTTAAACAAGTTTAAGAAAATTTAAGAAAAATTTTGAGAAAAATAAAGAGAAAAAATAAAATATTAAGAAAACACAAAAAATAAAAAAGCGTAAAGCGATCAAAGTTAAAGTGACTACAAAAGTAGTATAAAATAGCCCAACTTTGTGATTCCCAAGGGACCCTCCAAAGTAGATGGGAAAAACCAGCCACTGGTGTTAATATAAAATATAAATAAAATTTAAATTAAAAAAAAAAAAAATTATTATAATAAAAATTTCTTTATATTAAATTAAGTTGTACTAATGATAATCATAAACTAACACTAACTAACTAACTAAATTCAATCAGAAATCCACCTGTAAACATAAAACAATAGATCAAAGTCACAATAAAAGGCAATTAATGACGTATGGCTAACGAGAATAATTTGATTAGGCCCCCAGTGTTAGTCGAACAACCCCAAGTAGGTGCACATATTGACCGTCAGAACGAACACTTACAGAATAGAGGCATGGCAGCAATTCTGGATGTCACACACTTTGGCCCCCCGCAGAATGTTCAGGCATGAACATATGAATATACGAGGATCGTATACATGCCTCCGACGCACTCAACAACTAGCAGGTAGTGCGATGGGAAAAGATAAGGGTCACATGTACGGACTCTATAAATAGACAGATTATCACCAACCCTTGCAGCCCCAGAGTCACATTACGTAAGAGACGACCGCTGAGCCTTACAACCTCAGTGATAGGATAAGAATAGCTAATAGACCAACGCGGAGCCTTACAAACTCTGCGATAAGATAAGAAAATAGACGCACTAGATTTAAGGGTTGAAAATATACATGAGTCTGGGTATATAAACCCAGGCTCAGAATAATAAAAATCAATACGAAACTAAACACCATCATAGTAAAGTGTATTCGTTCAGAAATACTCATGACGAAAATGTACAGGGAAAAAGCATTAGACACTTTCATCAGAGGTTTGAGAGGAGACTTGCCACGTATTCTTAGCATAAAGGTACCAGCAGACCTTCCCTCAGCGCTCCATTTATGCTTAAAATTAGAAAATCAGAACTATAGAACAAACATAGCTTTCAATAAAAGCCATCAAACAGGTCACAAAAGCGTAGCCCGAAACGCAACACCACCCTTGTTACCACCGCGTATGGTTCAACACGTACAAAATCCCCCTCAAATGATGAGAACTGTACCAATCGGTTTCAGAGCTCAAGAGCCAATGCAACATGCATGGCCAAATACCATGAATCAGGGACACCAATACCATAGACAACAATATTACCAAACGCAACCTCATCAGACAAACGTACCGCCCCGACCATTAGCACCCAAACCACAGCCAATGGACGTTGACAAAAGCATCCAAACGCGGATGGTAAATTACATGAACATGCCAAATTTTGAACCAGGAAAAAGACCCCCACCAATAACAAATACAATAGATAAAAGACAAAGAAACTTTACCATTCAAACGGGAGAAGAATATCCCGACAATGACTACCACAACGCCTACATAACTATGGAAGAATACGGACAGACCATCGAAAGTTACGAACAACAGACCGAACACGAACAATCACTACAAGAGTACGCACAACAAATAGAACAAGATGACGACGAACAAGAGAGCCCCATTGAACATAATAACATCAAGTTTTTAGAGTAACTAGCTCTTCGCTTCCTTACATAGAATGTAAGACAAAAAGCGGAGATATACTTCAAATACTAATAGACACAGGCTCAAACAGAAATTACATACAGCCCAAACTAGTTTCTAACCCGATTCCCAATCAAAAACCTTTCGAAGCCGTAACAGTCGGCGGAAATATATGTAAAAATAACTCACCATAAAATCGCCAATCTCTTTGACAGACAAGATATCCAAGTAAAATTTTTCCTATTACCTACGTTAAAAGCATTTGACGCAATTCTGGGCAACGACAGCCTTAAAGAACTAGACGCTGTAATCCATAGCAGCAAAAACCAATTAATAATTAACAAGTAAGAAAGCTCTAGTCGAGACTGCTCGACTAGGAGATACCCTGAACCCTCCGTGCTGATGTTCCAATCATTCTGCACACATACATACACATGCATCCACCCCCACGCATAGGCCCGCGCTCTGCTAACTGCGCAGTAAGCAGCGACTGCGCTTGGGCTGCGCTGCAGTGTGGGCAATATTATGAGAATTTATTTGTTGAATAATTTCATTTGTAGACGTACAATCTTAATGAAACTTTTAGAACGTAATCATAATGTATAAATGTGTGTACATTCCAAAGCACAAGTCTCTAGTACTTGATATACGTTTTTTACAAATTTGGGGCGAAGGGGGCGTGGTATCCAAAATCTGTAAATTACAAAATGTGTGTGCCCATCAAATGTATATACACAGTAAGATCTGAAGTCTCTAGGTCTAATAGTGTTCAAATTAGGCTGAAAAAACAATATAAATTTATCGATTATCCTCGATAAAAAAGATATCGAATGAGTTATCGAAAAAATATGATAAACTCGTACTGCGTATGGTATACACGAGTATGCATACAAAATTTCAGCTCTCTAGCTCCTTTAACTTCTGAGATCGACGCACTCATACGGACGGACGGACAGACGGACGGACGGACGGACGGACGGACGGACGGACGGACGGACGGACGGACGGACGGACAGACGGACAGGGCTATATCGACTCAGCTCATCGTCCTGATCAAGAATATATATACTTTATGGGGTCTGCGATGATTCCTTCTGCCTGTTACATACTTTTCACAAAACCATTATACCCTGATTTCACATTTTCAATGGGTTCAGGGTATAAAAATACTATATTTATACCCTTAGACAGAAAAAAATTGAGGCAGTTAACACTGTCAGATCACATGACTATCGAACAGAAACAAAGATTAAAAGATTTAGTTACGAAATACCCCAACTTATTTGCCACCCCAAACGAAAAATTAACCTACACAACAAATGTAAAAGCAGAAATTCGAACCAAGACAGATTCTTCCATATATTTCAAATTTTACCAATTCCCAATGTCTTTAAAAGACAAAGTCCACAAACAAATACGAGAACTTTTAGAGGACGGAATTATTCGCCCATCCCGATCACCCTAAAATTCACCCGTATGGATTGTTCCCAAAAAAATGGATGCTTCCCAAGAGAAAAAGTATAGAATGGTTGATTACAGAAAGCTCAATAAAGAAACAATAGCAGACAAATACCCTATTCCAGAAATAAACGAAGTACTAGCACAACTTGGGAATAATAAAATTTTTCCAGTGCTTGACTTAAAAAGTGGTTTCCATCAAATTCCATTAAAAGAAGCAGATATTGAAAAGACCGCCTTCTCCGTAAACAACGGAAAATACGAGTTTACACGACTCCCTTTCGGTCTGAAAAATGCACCTTCTATTTTTCAAAGGGCGTTAGATGACATTCTTCGTGATCATATCGGCAAGATATGCTTCATATACATAGATGACATTATCATATTTAGCAAAGATAATGAAACACATGCAGAAAATTTTTCGAACTCTTCAAGAAGCTAACATGAAATGTCAGTTAGATAAATGCGAGTTCTTTAAAGACAAAGTAGAATTTCTCGGCTTTGTCATCTCAGATAAAGGCGTCGAGAATCTTCAAATCCGGTAGAATGCCTTCATTGTCTGTAGAAGAAATGCTAGAATATTCAGACGTGGCCATATTTCACAATACTACTACTTTATTTTATGTAATAAAAATACCTAACGTAGAGGAAACTGATTATGAAAACCTAATTGTGAAACCAGTCGTAGGAAATAACGTCATCATAAATATAGAGTATATAGAAATATTGTCTCGCAAAAATGTAATGTTTGGAATTATAAAACATTCTAAAAAATATAATAACATTAAGATTTGTTCAAAAAATAACATTGTCAACATTAGCAATAGTACATGTTTGCCTAGGCTCCTCAATGGAGAAAAATCGCTGTGTGAGTTCAGTAACGCCGAGCATGTGGAAACCATCGAAGAAGTGGCCAACGGTCTTCTGATCCTCAACAACTTTGACGGAATGGTGACATCGACGACAACAAGTACATGGTTAAATGGCACCTATGTCATTCACTTTACCAACGAGTCCATTTCAATTGGCAACCGGACTTTCAACAACCTAGAGAGCAGCACACTGAGAGTCGGCTCCTCGATAATCCAGATGACACCAGAAGAATCGAGACGACTCCAAATTCTATCACTGAAGGCTTTGCAGGTGTTACACATCAACAATAGCCAACGAATAGAACACCTAAAACTTACGACACACGCAATCTCATCCATAATATTGGTCTGCATAGTCGTGATAATCATTGTCATTGCCTTCCTCTACACAAAGAGGGCGAAAAAAATTACGTTACTATTGGACAATAGCCAAGTAAAGAAAGTAACAGAAGCACCAAGACGAACAATAGAGAAAATACAGTTCAACGACATTCCCTTTTTTTAATGATCGCTTGAGGACAAGCTCAAATCAAAGGGGGAAAAGTTAACAACAAAAATATTCTTCAAGTTAAAAACAAAATATTCTACATTGCAACAAAACCCAATGGGAATTGTTGCATGATCAGACCAATAAGCCAAAACTGCTGACACCATGTCTAGCGGACTTCCTGCACACGCCAACCAGAGCTCCAGTAATTCTAAGAAGAATTGCACAACGGGTCAATAACACCACGAGCGACGCCGCTGCCAACGTCGTCGACTGAACCACAGCTTAGCTAGGGATAGAATTGATTTAAGTAATTCAGTTGCAAATTTGTTCTTAAATAAAGCGGACCTCGTTTCAACAATAAATCATCAAAACATATTTTTTTACCGTTTTAATAAAGAAAGAAATTAACTTATATATACACGCTTATCCTCTCGTACATACATATCCTCGTACCCTGACATACATACACCTACTCTTGTACATATATGTACAATTATGCTCATTCATATATATACTCACTTATCCTCGCGTAAGAGAAAAATCGCACAGTTAACCCACATATATATACATATATATATATATATGCTTGCATATGTACATGCATGCGCAGCCACTTACTCTCATCTACATACATATATACGCATATACGCGTTCATTTGATCGTTTTCTATTCTCTCTTTACGCCAATCCGCGCTGGCCGTTACAACGGTGCCGGCAAACCCACGCTATAATTTCGGAGCGCTTTTAGTACAGCACGCGCCAAAAAGTTAGAACTCGCGGACTCTGGAATGTTCGCGATTTCTCGACTAGGCTGCGGGGGAAGGGTTTCATATATTATAATTTCGCAATTTTCGTTCGCTAATTGCCGGCCATAAGATGCACCGCGTACCGCCCTGGGTCCCTGCTCGGGCGCCACTTGTATGGTAGTAAATTTATAGTTGGGGCAGACTCAGTCTGCCCAAGGTTATCTCACAAGAAATTTATTTGTATATACATACGTGAGACACCAGGGTGGGATGATTAAACGTTATGGTAGGCGATGGGGAAAAGAGGGGGGAAATTATAAGGGGAACCGCCACTCACGTGCAACTCTTACAAAACCTTGTCCTCCGTTATGCCGTCCGCCCGCCGTCGGATCCTCTGCCGATCTTTCGTAATCGCTTTCGCCGCTTTTCCCAATAGATTAACTTTTCTCGCTTCAGTTGCCATTTGCCGTTTATTTTCACAAATCGCTTAACCTCTTTTAAAACTAATCGCTATTTTAAAACTCATCGCACAATTTTAATTCACTACTCTTCATCGTCCGACGACTTTCGCTCCTCCTCGCCGACTAACTCTCGCTTTCATTCTCGCTCGCCCAAAATGCTCGACGTCGGCGACGCAACTCTCCACTCGACACTTCAACAATTCAAACAAGCGCTATACTACTTAATTAATTAACTTAAACTCTAATCACTACACCTAACTCTTAACCTTAACCTTAACTAATTTAACTAAAAACAATCTATAAATTCAATTTAATAGCAACTTAATATTAATCAATTCAACTAAAAATCTATTTTCATTTATCATATAAATCCAATTCAATATTCGGCGAGCCGCCTTACAGAGCTTAATCGATATATCCCTGTCCGTCTGTCTGTCTGTGCTTTAGAATGTACACACATTTACACATTATGATTACGTTCTGAAAGTTTCATTAAGATTGTATGTCTACAAACGAAATTATTCAACAAATAAATTCTCATAATATTGCCCACACTGCAACACAGCCCAAGCGCAGTCGCTGCTTACTGCGCAGTTAGCAGAGCGCGGGCTTATGTGTGCGTGTTGATGCATGTGTATGTATGTGTGCATAAAAGAAGTGCAGAATGATTAGAATATCATTTTGGAGGGTTCAGGGATTTTGTCGATTGGTTTCTTGTTTACGACAGAGTGAATTGTTTTATTGTATTATATTGTTGCTTGAAGTATAGCGTCATTTGTATCATTTAGCGGTTTTTCTAATTTTAGGCATCTTGCAATTTTTGCAAGAGTGCTATGAAATCTTTCTACCTGTCCGTCTGAAGACCTGTGAAGTGGTGGAGAATTTACAATTTCAGCATTAAAACGGTTTTTTAAAAGAAACTTTATTGTTCCTGAGTTCAAAGACGGTTCATTATCACAATAAATAGTTTTAGTGTTTGGGTAAAAGTTCATAAGCTGTAAGATTGCGGGTTCAATATCTGTTTTTGTTCTTGAAGGGTTGTGCAATGGCGAATTTTGAAAACTTATCGATACAGGTTAGAAAAAATTTGTATCCGTAGAAAAAATGTCTATGTGAAGAATTTCTCCCACTTGGTTGGGGACTGGCGTTTCCCCGATGTATTGCTTTTGGGGCTGTCTGTCGTATTTTCCTTTATTACAAGTCTTACAATTTGCAACTATTTCGTTTGTCAAACGCGTCATTTTTGAAAAAAAAAATGGTCTTGAAGAATTTGCTTTGTATTTTCTTGTGCTGCTCTGTGAGCTCTACCATGTTCGTTAACTATAATCTGTTTTTGCTCGTTTTTGTCATGAACGTCGATTACCAACTTGTTAGAGTGCCAAAATTTTGTTATTGGGAAGGTCTAAACTAGTTTATTTTGAATAAATGCTAGTATTGGCAAGTCTCATTTGGTCGCATTCACTACATCTTTTTTTACCGCATCACACACTTTTCCAATTAAGTTTTCTCTGTTTGAAAAGTTAATGATATGTCTCGTTTTCTGTCCGAACAATATGATAATTTTTTCAGAAGCTGTTATGATTTCTTCAATAATTATTTGGTTCCTAAAACAATTGATCGGTTTTTCAGTAGACTCGATAGTGTATGTCAATGAAGTTCACTATGTGGCTGTTTGATGGGACTCATAGTGGCTAAGTTTGATGGGACTCCATCTTCTTCTAAAGCGTAAAGGTTTTGTCTCGATAGAGCATCGGCGACAAAAGTTTCCTTTCCTAGCTTGAAGTGAATTTGAGCGTTGTGCTCATCGATGAATGATTTCCATCTTTTAATTTTCGCATTTGTATTTTTATCTGAGACAGCGAATGTAAGTGGCTGTTGGTCAGTGTAAATATTCAAATTTTTTACACCGTATAGATAGTTTTTTAAGGATTTTAAAGCCCACACTATCGCAAGTAGCTCACGTTCATTTGTGGCGAAATTTAGCTCATTGTCTCTTAAAGTCCGGGAAATCATGGTTATCGGCTTTTTATTTTGTGATAAAACAGCGCCTAAACCAGAGGACGAAGCATCTGTCGTCAAATGGTTTATGATAGTCAATGTAAAAGCTAATATGTTCTTTAGTTTCTCAAAGACCACCTTTTGCTTTTCATTGCGGCTTGCAGGGATTCTTTTTGATTGTCAGGCATTTACTATAACAGGGTAGTTAGCTGCTCAAATTTAGCAATTGCATCTACCTTGTTGGGGTTTGTTGTAATGCCGCCACGAGATACTACGAATCCAAGATATTCAACTTTTTCTTTGAAAAAATGAGACTTTTCTTGCGACACTCCGTTTTTCTAATACCCAGGCGATGTGATGATACTGGTTTTCCATATCCTCAGAGAATATGATTACATCATCTACGTAGACGTAGCATGTCTTACCAATCTGTTCCCTAAGAACATCATCAATCGATCGCTGGAATATTCCAAAGGTATTTCTCAGACCAAATGGAAGTCTGCAGAATTCGTACTTTCTGTTTCCTGTCTCTTTTTGCAAGAAGGATTTGGTGCAATCCCGATTTCAAGTCCAGTGTTGTAAAATACTTGGCTTTCTCCAGATTTGAGAGGATAGCTACTATATTGGGTAAGGGGTATCGAATTTAGTTTTCTAAAATCAATGACAAGACGTTTTTTTCTGTTTCCCTGCTCATCTCCTCCTCCTTTTCAGTATTGAAAAGATACATACGACATTTATCTTTAACTGGGGTAAAGCCATGAATAGTGACTTAACCTGAAATGTGTTTTTAACTTTAATTACGCCTTTTAATTCTGGAATAGGTTTAATGTAATTCTTTGAGGCGCCTGTATCGATGAGAAGCTTTATTGTCCTACCTGCGCTCTACAAACGGTAACAGGGAGCTATGTCTAAACAAGTAAGAAAGCTCTAGTCGAGACTGCTCGACTACGAGATACCCTGAACCCTCCGATCAACAGCCATTTCAATAATTTTTAGTGTCATTCAGCTTAAACAAACACACACACACACGCAAACATATACATAGACACCCATAGGCACGCACGCATTAACAGGCATGGGCTGCAGTGTGGGCTTACTATGGGAACTTAATTGTTCAATAACTTTTTTTGTGGACGTACGTTCTTCATGAAACTTTCAGAATGTGGTTTTATCATTACTATGCGTATATTTTCCAAAGCTCAAGTCTCTAGTATTTGAAATACGCCTTTTACAGAGATGAGGGTAAGGGGGTGGATATAGGGGTGGGGGGTGAATTATAACAAAAATCGAAATTCTATCACGTGCAGTGGAGTCTACATTTAAAATTTGGAGACTTTAGCTCTAAAGGTGTAGGAGATATAATTTTATAACTGGTTTACGATAAGGTTTTTGATCGATAAAAAAATAACGGGATGAGTTATCGATTTTTAGTGATAAACTCGATATCCGCGTGCTATATACGAGCATTTTAAAAAAATTTGAAGTCTCTAGCTTCTATATCTTCAGAAATCGACGCGTTCATACATACGGACAGACGGACAGACGGACAGACGGACATGGCTAAATCGATTCAGTTTGTCGCCCTGATCAAGAATATATATACTTTGTGGGGTCTGCCACGCCTCCTTCTCCCTGTTACATACTTTTAACAAAACCATTATACCCTGATTTCCCATTTTCAATGGGTTCAGGGTATAAAAAGGACCGTTCAGACGCTTACTGAAGCAAAGAAAACGAGCTACAAAGGATGCCGTTTTTGCAAACTGGATAGCCACAATATTACAAAATGCTCAAAATTTAAAGCAGAGCCAGTTAAAAAACGCAAGGAGTTTGTAACTAACAATGCTCTATGCTTTAAATGCCTAGGAGCTCATTGCATAATAGATTGCAAAAGGGATTTGGCATGCAAGTGTTGCACCAAACCACACAAAAATTTGCTTCACGAGGAAGCGAATAAAAACGAGACATTCAGCAGCAATTGTCTCAAAGAAAGCAACGGACAAGATACGTTGCTGGCAACTGCGCTCATACGGATTAAAAAAAAAGTCCGGAAAATACGAGCAGCTAAGGGCCCTCATCGATGGAGGCTCTCAAAGAACGTTGATATCGGAAGAAGCCGCACAACAGCTAAAGCTGCGCCGAATCAAAAGGGATGTGGAAGTACAAGGAATTTCGCAAAATACTGAAATTCTGAAAAACAGCGTCTGCTTGACAATCAAGCCTAGAATGACAAGCAAATTCGTAACTACAACGCAGGCACTTGTTATGCCAAAACTGCAGAGCAAGAAAATTGACATGGATGTCAATAAAGACTGGATGGGCTGCGAGCCAGCGGACCCATACTTCAACGAGCCCAGCAGAATCGATGTTGTCATCGGTGTTGATTTGCTTCTATTAATAATGTTGGGAAACGTTAAAAAAGTCAATGAAACACTGGGACAGAAAACTGAACTTAGATGGATTGTTTCTGGCAACATGGCTAGATCATCAAACAACAAGGTGATCAGCGCAACAACACCGATATGCCTGGATGACCTCGAAAGTAACTCAAGCGATTTGGAAGAAAACAATGATTGCGAGAAAAGATTCCAGGAAACAACCACAAGGGATGAAGAAGGCCGGCTAGTGGTGTCCATACCATTCAAAAAAGACCGCGAGTTAGGAAACTCGCGCAAGCAGGCTATGGCCCGAATAATGCAAATGGAGAAAAAATTCAAAAAGCATCCACAAATATTCACGGAATATAAGGACTTCATGGAGCAATATCTGAAGCTAGGTCATATGGAACCTGTAAACACAATTGGCAAAGGCAAATTGGCAAATTGCCACATCAAGCTGTAGTCAGGCCAACAGCCTTACTACTAAGTTAAGAGTAGTGTTCGACGCTTCAGCAAAAACCACTAATGGATTAAGTCTAAATGATGTGATGCTAGTCGGGCCCAAAATACAAAAGGATATCTTCGATATTTTAATCAAATGGCGACAATGGAAGTATGTGATGACAGCCGACATCGAGAAAATGTACCGCCAGATTTAGGTCAGGGATATCAGTACATCCTCTGGAGAGATGACCCAAAAATGCCAATAAAGGAGTACAAGTTAACTACAGTGACATACGGGACATCGGTCGCACCATTGTTAGCTGTACGCTGTCTTCAGGAATTAGCAAACCAACACTGCCAAGGAAACAATCAGCTAATGAGAACAATAAAAGAGTCTACATAGACGACCTCATTATTGGTGGCGAGTCGATAAAGGACTGCATCAACACTCAAACAGCACTCTTGAGTATCGTTAAACAAGGACGAGTCAGTCAAAACCCTTAGGCTGCAATGGGACCCCAAAAAGTATGTTTTCACATTTATTGTTGACTGCCCAAAATTAGACCGCATTATCAACCGCCTAATTTTGTTTCAATTGGCAAGAATCTTCGATCCACTGGTATGGCTTACACCAGTTACGCTACAAGGAAAATGCTTCATTCAAGAGCTGTGGAAACTACCGTTAACTTGGGACGAGCAACTGGAGCCTAGTCTCGTCAATTATTGGCAAGAATATGCAAGGACATTGCTAGTCAGGATCAATATACTACGCTGGTCTGGAAAATCGAGCACAGATTCAACGGAGCTACATGGATTTTGTGACGCATCAGAAAAAGCATATGCAGCGGTGGTGTATACAAAGGTTGGAGACAAAATCACTTTTCTAGCTGCGAAAAGCAAAGTGAACCCAATAAAAATCAAGAAGACAATTCCCAAACTAGAGCTATGTGCAGCTCATATACTATGCAACTACTATTAGCAAAAATTCAAGCAATAGTAGGAAATGATATCAAAACGATAGCATGGACTGATTCACAAATTACGCTTGCTTGGATAAACAACAAGCGTAGCAAAGATAAATTCGTCAAAACCAGAGTAGACGAAATAAACAAGGAACTGCCTCACGTCGAATGGAAATACGTGAAATCGGCAGACAACCCAGCAGATGTCGCCTCAAGAGGAATTGTTCCGAAACACTTAGCAGCATGCGACATATGGTGGAAAGGGCCGGAGTGGTTGACAAAAGAACCACATCAGTGGCCACAATTTAAAGAGCCAGAAACTGTTATAGTAGCAACTATAACAACAAAGGAAGACTACCTGAGTCCACTTTTAACAAGGTTCTCGTCAATAAATAAGTTAACAAGTGTGATGGCCTACATATTACGCTTTATTGCTTAATCAAGGGGAAAGAGGCATCAGCCGACACACCTGAAGAACTAAGCAAGCCAAAACGCTCGTCGTAAAATTGCAACAACAACTCACTTTGATTTTGGACATGAAATAAACTTCCTCAAAGCAGGAAAACCTCTGTAAGATAAGAGTATATTACAAGCGCTGAACCCGTTTCTGGATGCTAATGGAGTCTTACGTGTGGGGGGCCGTCTCCAAAGTGCGTTGGTGCCATATAATGTCTAACACAAAAGAAGAGGTTAAAAGGGTACATATGCCTATTTGTATGCATGGCCACAAAGGCTCTACATCTGGAAGCTGTCAGAGACTTATCATTAGATGTTAGAAGCTCTACACCGATTTTTTGCAAGACGAGGCAAAAGCGAGAACTTGTATTCGGACAACGGCACTAATTTTGTAGGTGCCGCTAGAATATTGGACAAGGATCTGGTCGCTGCTATAAAAGGAAATAGCAGTATCGCACCAGTGCTGGAACGTGAAGGCATCAAGTGGCACTTCATCCCGCCGGTAAGCCCCCACATGGGAGGAATATGGGAAACCGGAATAAAATCAGTAAAGCACCACCTTAAGCGAGTCATCGGCGATAACAGCTTCACGTTTGAGGAGTTTTCGACATTGCTATGCCAAATTGAAGCAGTACTAAACTCACGACCCCTGGTTGCCTTAAATAATGAAACAGAGGGAGACGACATATTGACACTCGGTAATTTTATTGTTGGACGACCACTAATTGGAGCTCCAGAACACTTTGACGAGCATCGTAAAATTGGATCTCTGGATAGATGGAGACACATGCAACGAATCATGCGGAATCACAAAAGGCCAACTTGTTCTATTGTAACGAACCTTCGGTTTATCTCGAGTCTAAGCTGGGCTAGTTTCAGCTGACTGTGGATTCGTGCCAACAAATTTATTTGTTGAAGCCTCTGCGATATTAATTAGTCCCTTGTGAATTAGATTTTATAGCGTAAATGTATATTCTCTTAAATAAGTTTGAAATGTACACGTCACTTAAATTTATGCTGATTCGCTGGGTTGCTTTAGCGAAGCACACCTACTGAGCGCTGGGTTCAACGCACTCCGGCTGGGAGATTATTGTGCTAAAACACATTAGTTCACTGGAACGATTTGGAAAACGCCATGATCTGGATCTGTAGACTCTGGCGGTTATCTTAGCTGTGCAGATCTCTCCTACTATTCCACTCGCTCACCTAACTAGTTTCGTTTCACTCACAAGCACTTCTCTTGCGCACGGCTTTGTGAACTTACTCAGATGTGTAGTCCTCGCTTAAGCCGCTGATATGCACCAATGTCCTGATTGGTGTCGCTGACGATCCGCAAGGATTCCCACTGGATGTCCTTGCAGTCCCACGATGTCCTTGCTGTTCCCACGATGTCCTGGGAGTTCTGATTTGCCACTCGCGTTGATTCTCACTTAATCTCGGCTTTGAATGACTATATAACTTCTCTTAATTCGGCTTTCACTGACTGTATAGCTCCTTTAATTCCGGCTTTCACTGACTGTGCCGTATGGAGCTGCTGGTGACCTTTTATACCCCAACCACAAGCCCTGCCTCGTGTGGTAACGGTGCCTGTTCGGCTTTTGGAGCGGGGCCTTTCTGCTACTCGTGCCCATAAAAACAGTAAAGTTGCGTGATCTGGGTGGCGCCACTTTCCCGCCAAATCACGTGGCTGCCTCTCATTGGCCGAAGTACCGTTGGCGTCCTGCGAGTGAAAATGTCCACTACTATCACTCGGCCCGAACGGCACCTCGGCTAACGGTCGCCGATGATCGTCGTGCGTGCGACGCGAACCCATTGCTGAATGGGGTGAATATTTTTATGTCTCAATAAAATTTTAATAAAAATATTGTTTTTCAGGCTGGGCATCTTCTCCTCAATGCCCCTCGACCTGATAGCCTGCCGCTGCCAATGCCCTCGCCGGGCTTTGCTGCAAAACTCGCCTCTCGGTTTTGCAACCCCCGGTGGCATTGGCGCACGTGCGTACGGCAGTGGCCATTTCGTCCAGTGGCGCATGCTGTCCCTCGCCGCTAGAGACGTCTCTCTGATAGTTGCTGCTGCTTTTTGGACCCTTGGGAGTGCTCCGGTGGGGGAACTGCAGTCATTCCATGTACTGCTGCTATGAGATCGGACCACAGACGTCGTTCGCAAATGGACACCGCTGTTAGATCTCTGGTGTCGGTACGCTTGTTGGCCTCTCCTCTTTCGCGCGCAGCTCACAGCGAAAGCGCTGGCCAGTGCGCGAGGATTCGGTTGCCAAGCTTTTCCGACACCTGAAGACCCATAGCCGGTGGAGCCATCCGCGTGGCAGGCGTCTGCAGTCATACTTTCACAGCAAACAGCCACATGTTCGACTGCATGTCCATCGTACATGATGGGCCGCCGCTGCCTCCGCCCACGCCAGGCGCTCCTGCACAACTCACCTGTTGGCTCTGCAGTCCCTGGTGGCTTTGGCACCCGTGCGGCGGCCACCTGCCTCACGATATCCCTCGTTGTCCTCGTCGTTGCTACTGAAGACGTTCTCTCCTGTAGTGTCTCCGTTGCTGATGCAGCCAAATTTTTTGGATTGCTGTTGGGAGTTAGCCACATCGATGTCGTTCGTGACTGTCACCGGTGTCGAGCTTTGACGCCGGCTGACATTTTGCGGCCACTCCTCATTCGCGCACAGCTCACAGCAAAACTCTGGCCAGTGCGCCAGGATTCGGCTGGCAAAACGCGCCTACGTCTCAGCACGTACAACCGGATGGACTCGTCGCGTGGCAGGCATCGATGGTGACCCACTCCCAACGGGCAATCTAAAATTGTTGTAAATATGTGTTTTGGCGGGCAGCTGTATAGGCCGCCATTCCTCGCCGACAGCCCTCGACGTCTCCGGTGGTGTGGGCGGCGGTGGTGTCGCCTGAGGTGGCGTCGTTTGTTGTGGCGTCTGTGGCCTTTCGGGAGGCGAAATCTCCTCCAGCGTAAGCCCCGCGGGCTTCGTGGTGAAGGGCTCGCTCCAAGTTATAATCAACTCGGCGCGGTGCTCCAGGCGACGCCTCGCCACCTTCCCAGCGTAGTTGGCGCATACCTGCGGGGGTTCAGGCGCCTCTTCGTCTTCCGAATCCGAGATGACGATGGTTTCGATCCGCTCTTCCTCTTCGTCCTCGTCGCTGTCGACTATCATGATGGGCTCGCCGTCCTCTTCCTCGCTGCTCGACATCACCCGGTGGACGCGGTGGGTGCCACAACGGTCGCAACGGCGAGTATCGGCCGTTGCGAACGTAGTCGCTCACCAGCGTCTCGTCGCGACACCGGGCGAGCTCACAGGTGACCATAGCCTGCCCTCGTCTTCGGTGTCGCTGGTCAAGCTGTTCGGTGACCACGAGCCAGATGTAGCCGTGCTCGCCTCCTCGCTGGTTGACGGCTCCAGCTCCAGGTAGGGTCGATGGCGTCGTAGCCGTCTCTTCGGCTGTCGGCGCGGATGAAACGGCAGCCTCACCGGCGGCAGCCGCACTCTACCTTGTCGTGCGCGTCGACTGGACACCGGTCTGTCCACCCTGCTTACTCCTCGTGCCGCTCCAGCGTAGTCGCTAGCCAGCAACCGAGGATCGGCAGTGTGTACCCGGCCGATGCCCAGATCGATATTATGGATGACGGTGTGTCCACTCTCCATTATCACTTTCAAAAATAGGCCGAGCCAAAGCTCGCCTTCCCATTTTATACCCTTATGCTGTCGCGTCGCCGCTGCGTGGGCGGCAGCATAACGGATCCTGTGGGTCCTCTATTCAGCCACTCTAGCTTTCTTGATCTTATGGCTGAATTCCAGGCTACGGTATCGCCCTGATACCGTTTTCCCCACTCACCAACACATGCACACACACAGCCCTTCGGTGGCCGAAAATTCTAATGCGGCTCTTCTGCTGCGATACATTGTTGTTGGCTGTTTTACGTATATCTGTGTATTTTGTTGTTGGCTGTTTTATATGTCGCTTACACTGGCATCTTCGGGCGTCAGCGATCGTTAGGCAGCCGACGTAGGCACTTGACCCTTGCCTACGCTTGCCTCGTTGTGGGTGTGTGTGCGGCAATTCTTTGCCTGGAATGCGTGCGGTTTGTTGTTGCTTTTCCGCTTTCGCGCTCGTTAGAAAATGCATAATTTCGGCTGCGCGCGTTGTTGTTGCGCATGTACCGTATATGGGCGCTACTTGCACAGCTTGTTGTTGTTTTAGTGCATTGCGCATGCACTGGCAGCTAAGGTTTAGGTGCAGTACTGTACGCTGCTTGCTGTCGTGCGCGCGCAGTTCAAACAAATTGTTGTTGTGCACCCATATACCGTACATTTGCCGGTGGCAACTGTGATTTTCCAGCCACAGATGCGACTCGACGACGAAATGACGCATTTTTGTGCAAAATTTTTGCTGTGTTTTCTTCTCCTTTTTTTTCTTAAATGAGAAGCAATACACCGTTGTTTATTCACTCCCTTTTTTTCGAAAAAAAAAAATTGAAACAGCTCTATTGCTGACCTGTGTCTCCTCTCAACGGCTTGAGATCTGCCACATGCACCGTCCTGGTCCGCTTCTCCGCCTCCGACCTGATCCGGCAGATGACTGGGGATACAAAACTGGCCACTATATATGGGCCTCCATAGCGTGGTGCCAGTTTTGCTGCGAATCCCTCTGCGGCATTAGACAAGTGACGTTCCTTTGCCCACACCTTGTCACCTACGGCCGGCTTCCACTGCCGCCTCCGTAGGTTGTAATGCCGCGCCTGATCCTGTCTAGCTCTCTCCAGGTTTCGACGTACTATCTCCAATACTTCGTGCATCTTTGTGGCTCTCTCCATTTGACTCTGTGCCTCCTGGCCTGTGCCGATAGTTTGCGCATCGAACAGCGATTTGGGCAGCCTTGGCTCTCGCCCTTGCGTGATAAAGGCTGCCGAATACCCTGTAGATGCTGACATGCTGCTGTTGACCGCCAGTGTCAACTCCCGCAATGTGTAATCGCAGCATCTCTGGTCACCTCCAGCGAACTGCTCAATCATAGTCTTCACCGTCCTGTTGGCCCTCTCAGTGGGATTCTCTTGAGGCGTGTATGGTGTTGTCAATTGGTGACGCACCCCAAGCTCCTCCAGAAACGCCTTGAATGCCCGACTGGTGAATTGGGTGCCATTATTAGTAATGAGCATGTCTGAGTCAATCTACAATCAACAATCTACATAACTCATCCTAAACAAATTAAGATATTAAGTAAAATGGTTATTTGCAGTACCAGACAATTAGCAAATAACCTATCATTATCGCTAGGTATCAATATTGGGCTATCCGTTATAAGATATCCTTTTCAGACCGTAATAAAGCCTTTTATATGTTTATTTAGGTTTATTGAATAAGTAATAAGTAAGAAAGCTCTAGTCGAGACTGCTCGACAACGAGATCCCCTGAACCCTTCAAGCAACAGCCATTTCAATCATTTTTAGCGTCTCTCTGCTTACACAAACACACACATACACACGCAAACACACATACATAGTCACACATAGGCGCGCACGCACGGGCTGCAGTGTGGGCTTACTATGGGAGCTTAATTGTTTAATAACTTTTTTTGTGGACGTACGATCTTCATGAAACTTTTAGATTGTGTTTATATCATTAATATGCGTGTATGTGCCGAAACTCAAATCTCTAGTATTTGAAATACGCCTTTATAAACTAATCGGTGAGGGGGTGGATATAGTGGTGGGGGTGAAATTGAACAAAAATCGAAATTCTATAACGTACATATCAATCTACCTTTAAAATTTGGATACTCTAGCTCTAAAGATGTAGGAGATATAATTTTATAACTGCATTTCGATAAGATTTTTGATCGATAAAAAAAAACGGGACGAGTTATCGATTTTTGGTGATAAACTCGATGTCCACGTCGTATATTCGTTTATTTAAAAAAAAAATTCAAGTCTCTAGCTCTTATATCTTCTGAAATCGACCATTATACCCTGATTTCCCATTTTCAATGGGTTCAGGGTATAAAAAACGAATTTATAAGAAATAAAACAAATTAATTAATAATAATTTTATAATGGGCAGTTTAATTAATAACCAAACCACGCTTGGTGAGGAGATCCAAGCTCTAATTAGGAACTATAGGAAAGGATCCTCAGGAATAGAAGTCAAATGCGACATACTTCCATAATAAGGCTGCTCAGTTAAATCAGCTTTGGACTGTTTCGATCAAGGAAATGAAAAAATAAGCAATCTAATGGCGGAAAATCCTGTGGAGAATTCTTATGTAAGGGAAGGTTACTTCTCAAAGATCAAGTACATTGTAAATAAATATCAGGAGGAATTTTCCACAAAATGGAGTGAGCTAAGCCCTCCAGATACAGCACGTTTGGAATTGATACCTCTCCAAAGGCATCAACCGCCAGTGACAAACGATGCATCATCAATAAAGAGTTTCCACGACATTATTCAAGAAACGTTAGCTACGTTGAGAAACGGCGACATAGAAGTCAACAATTGGGAACCACTTTTGCTAGTGCTACTGGCAAGAAAATTTGATAGGACTACTCATGTACTGTATGAGCAATCCATTAAGGACACAAGAAAACTACAACCATCAAGGAATTCTTAGCCTTCTTAAAACAAAGATTCTTGGCTCTGGAAGCGATAGGAGGGAAACAATACGTCACAAAAGAAAAGCAAAGGATATGCGCGTCTGCCTCAACAGAAAAGAGTAAAAGCTGTCAATTCTGTGATTCAGCGGAACATAAAATTTATCGATGTGACAAGTTCATGTCAAAATCTGAAGACGCACGTTTAAAATGGGCACTAAACCAAAAACTGTGCCTAAACTGTCTGCGGCTCAATCATATGGCAAAATCATGCTTCCTACGCAACTGCATGAAGTGTAACAAAAAACATAATACGGTGCTACACCTGGAGAAAAAAGATGATATAATAAATAATTATGTGCTACTCGCCACTGCTCGAGTCGAAGTGCATGGAGACAACGGCCAATATGGAAGTTTCAGAGCACTCCTGGATTCAGGCTCTCAGATAAACATGATCTCTGAAAGAGCTGTAAAAACATTATCACTTGCAGTCAAAAACTCAACCATGCGAATCGAAGGCATTGGAGGAAACCCAAGTTCAATGAAATACAGGGTCACTGTCCTCATAAAATCTCAAAATGAAAATTACACGACACGAGTAGAGGCGTTCGTGTTACCATATATTGTGGCGGATCAACCAAACCACGAAATAGACAACATATCTTGGGTACCAAGCAACATACCACTGGCGGACCCAACCTTTGCGAAACCTGGAAAGGTTGACTTACTACTCGGAGCCTAACATTATTTCGAACTCATACTACCGGAGTAAATCAAAAGAAGCCCAAAATTACCTATGATGCAAAACTCAAAACTAGGCTGGATAATATCTGGAAGAGTTAACAGATCAACTTCGACAGTCACCACATGATCTGTAGCAACTACAACTGATAACCCAACTAATTTATTGGAACGATTTTGGAAACTGGATTATCTGGAATCAACACAGCCCTATCGGACACCAGCAGAGTCACACTGTGAAACACATTTTAAAGAAAATATACAAATGGCAGTTGACGGAAAATTTATAGTAGAATTACCTTATTCTGAGGATGTGCCAGAACTGGGAGAGTCCCGTGAGTTAGCTATAAGGCGTTTCTTAGCATTGGAAAAAAGACTGTGCCGTGATCCAGAACTACAAGGAAACTACGTAGACTTCATGAAGGATTACGAAAAACTCGGCCACATGAAGGAAGTAACACCGCAGATGGTTCCGAGATCTCATTATTTCATTCCGTATCACGGTGTGTTGAAACCAGATAGCAGTACCACAAAGCTACGAGTTGTGTTTGACGCTTCTGCTAAATCATCGTCAGGCAAGGCCCTAAATGATATACAGTACGCTACAAGTACAAAGTGAATTATTCTCAATTCTACTGCGTTGTAGAACTCATAAAAATGTTTTTACCGCTGACATTGAAAAGATGCATCGTCAAATATGGATGAATCCGGCAGATCAGTTTCATCAGATGATTGTCTGGAGAAACTCACCTCAGGAACAGCTTAAGTACTACCGACTAATAGCTGTCACACACGGCACAACATCAGCCCCATTCAAGCAAATATCCAGTCGGAGCAAAGGCAGTGGAATACGACTTTTATGTTGATGACTGCTTAACGGGAGCAGGCTCAATAACGGAAGCCATAAGACTTCGAGATGAAGTCAACAAAATACTTCTACCAGCAGGATTAAGGCTTCGAAAATGGTGTGCTAACCATGACCAGATTCTCGAGGGAATTTCTAAGAAAGATACAACACAAATGGTGAAATTGTATAAGACGGAAGACAACAGTATTAAGACATTGGGCCTTACATGGAGTCCAAAATCTGGCAGCCTTCATGGACGAGCTGAAGCGGCAAAGGCAACGAAAATTACAAAAAGAGTGGTATGCTCTGAATTGGCAAAAATATTTTACCCTCTAGGAATTTTTGCCCCAGTTGTGGTAAGGGCAAAAATATTCATGCAACAACTATGGGAATCAAAAATTGGATGCGACGAGGAGTTATCGCCAAGCCTTCAGCAAGATTGGAAAATATACCGAGATGATCTACAAAGTCTTAACAAGCTCAAGATTCATCGACACATGTTTGACGGAAAAATTCCAGTAGAACGGGAAATACATTCCTTCGTTGATGCCTCGTACATTCGGGCGACATACAAAGACAATGGAATAACTGTACTCTTGTTATGTGCGAAATCTAAGGCAATCACTGCCTCGTCTGGAACTCTGAGCAGCCATATTAGGAGCGGAACTTACTGCTCGAGTACGAAAGGACCTTAATAGCTGCAATACAGCATATTTATGGACAGATTCAAGAATTGTACTATCATGGATAAATTCACAATCATCAAGTTTGGAAGCTTTTGTCGCAAATAGAGTTGCAAAAATCCAGGAATTGGCTATAGCAACTCAGTGGCGTCATGTCTCTTCACAAAACAATGCTATATACTGTCACGAGGAACATTAGCGAAGAATCTGGATTCAACGATCTTGTGGCTACACAGGCCATTATTCCTTCATGGATCACCATCAAAATGGCCAGAGCTGTTCGTCAAAATGCCCAGCGCTAACGACACATTGGGACGAAAGGGAAACCCAAGGGCTGTAGCAGCTCCTGTCGCAAAAACATGTGATGTAATATATTCCATCAATCACATTAATTCCTTCCGAAGACTACAACGCATTATAGCATATATAATGCGGCTACGACACCCAAACAAAAATGGTGATACACTCACACATGAGGAGTTGGAACGTGCCAGGATTGTTATATTACGCAAGATCCAACAGGTAGACTTCCCTGAGGAGTTGACGAACCTCACAAAACATGGCACAGTAGACAGCAAAAGCAACCTCAAACCTCTATTTGATGAAAAACATCCGATATTGTTACCATACAATGACCCGATTGTCAAATCTCTGTTACAAGAACTCTACATAGACAACATGCACTGTGGACCACAAGCACCACTTGGGACGCCGTGGAAATTGCCAAACACTATACTGCGACAATGTTACAAACTTTGTGGGCGCTAACAACAAATTGAAAGAGCTAGAAGACGCAATCTACAGCGACAAGGCAAAACACAGTATATTAGCTGAATGCCACAAAACAAATGTAAAATTCCATTTTATTCCTCCTCGAGCACCACACTTTGGCGGGCTCTGGGAAGCAGCAGTTAAGTCAGCAAAACACTTACTGTTGAAAAATGTATCGACCGCTTGAAACCGTTGTCATTGAGATAGAGGAAATACTTAACTCTCGGCCAATAACTCCTATGTCAACCGATCCAAATGATCTTGCTGCACTAACACCTGGACACTTTCTGATTGGAGAACCGCTAACAGCACAAGCCCATGACGCAGAAAGGGAAGACGGAAGGTCGCTTGGACAAAGATTAGAGTTAATTCAACATCTGAAGCATACGTTCTGGACTCGATGGTCACAGGAATACCTCCACGAACTTCGGCAACGTACAAAATGGACGAGATCAACGGCAAACATATCAAAAGGAATGTTGGTACTCATCAAAGAGGACAATGTACCATGTCGACAGTGGCCTATGGGAAGAATTCAAAGGATTGTAACGAGTTACATTATCAAGCGCTGATGGTGGAATAGGAGGATTAGAGCAGTGCACGCGCTGGATCCGGCCAATGGGTCATCGGGAGAAGGGAAGGGGTAAGAAGAGGGGAACTGCGACTCCTAGCGCTGCCAAAATATATTTATTAATAAAAATCGCGTGCGAACGATTGTCTTCGGCCACTTGCTTCGAAGAGAGAAAAGAAGAAGCCTTTGATATTAAGGCGACCGACCGTGCCCACCCTACCTTGGTCGCTGGCTACCTGCATATATTATCAGCGACCCCATACCCAGCTTGGAGAGCTAAAACCCTATAGGAACGCGCCGCATGGCCCCAAAATAAGGAAACTTAGTTAAACTTCATTAGATATATTATTAACAAAATAATCGTACATAGGTAAATAGTGGCTTTGGGCATAGAGAATGCGAGAATATAAACAGACGCAAATGAAAGCTTTCGGGGAGCTTTTTCTCTCAGCCTTAAACCAGCTGATCGAAATGAAGAAGGTAGAAGAGGATAGAGAGATTAAAATTTATGCATTATGTTCTTTCTTTTTAATGCAGCGGGTGTTAAAAAGAAAAAAAAAAAAAACGCTGACGGTTACAAAAAAAATAAATATGGAAAGTTGTTAAATTTATAATGCAGCTCCACTTACTGTGCTGTCCCGCGATGAAAGCGCTTCCATTTCGGTTGGGCAAGCTGTGCTAACAAAAAACAAATGTATATGCAACTAAAAAAAATATAATGCATAAAATACGAATGGGGAAATGTTCATCGGGGGGAGGTTACGCTTAATGACTAATGTTATTTTTAAATTATTCTACTATTTAACTATTATACTATATTCATGGCGCAGTGCAAAAAGGAAAAAAAATTAGCTCGGTGCCTATAATACAAATTAGTACATCACTATTCGCTAAAAGTTGGACTTCTTAAAAAAAAAGCAATGATTATTGTGCAACAGGTGCAGGTGCGGAGATATATGTATGATGCGGTATTCTGCAGCACTGCTTATAAGATTTGGTTGTGCGCCGATGTAAAGATTTAGTTGTGCGCCGATGCAAAGATTTAGTTGTGCGCCGATGCAAAGATTTAGTTGTGCGCCGCAACTGCACTTTGGCAAAAAAAATTAAAATTTTTGCTGGGTGCCAAACCTGCAAAGAGGTTTGTGCGAAATTATTTTAGGCCTATGTTCTGACCTTTGGAAATGCCACTACTTTCTTCTTACCGAATAGTTTGGCACTTGCACAAAAGAAATAGTACTTCAATTTAAAAAAAAATTTGTATCTTTTCACTATGCACAGCGTGATTTAGCAACAACCTTTTCAGTCGGTGGTTGAGATTGTAAAAGAAAGAGGAAAATATGGCCGATCCCATGAAGCGGCAAGTCATCGCTTGGGAACAGTTTTTTTTTTTTTTTTTTTTTTTTTTTTTATGGCCTAGGTGAGAGTGACAATTTCTCATGTTATTAATCCAGATTTGGGATTGCCACATCCGCGATCGCGTGATCAACTTTTCTAAGCCACTCCAAGCTCAGCGTATTGACTACTTTTAGGCTGCTTCTTTTTTTTCTCTATTCCAGCGCCACTATAGGATATACACCGGCCCCGACAACCACGAGTGGTCGATGTGAAGACAGCACATGGCACCTTCAAACGGCCTATACACAAATTGGCGCCACTACTAGCCATCGAAAAATAAGTCAAGAGAGCTACTCAAGGCAAATAACCTTAAAAATATGGACTTGATACCAGCATCTGAAATCCAACTTCCACAATAGATCTCACCGATAAATTATTCCATCATCATGTCGTATGTTGCACTAGCAGCGTCATTGACCTTGCTTGCACTATATTTCAGCAGAAGGATTAATCAAGCAGGACCAACAACACCCAACACTCAAGACGGGATATCGACCCCAGTAATTGGACAAGATGCCTTCCGGATCGACATATCTGATAGGTAAACCATCGTTTAACGGCCGGGAGTATGTCTGAGTTTTGTGTTCAATCTACAATCAACAATCTACATAACTCATCCTAAACAAATTAAGATATTAGGTAAAATGGTTATCTGCATTACCAGACAATTAGCAAATAACCCATCATTATCGGTATAAATGTTGGGTTATCCGTTATAAGATATACTTTTCTGACCGTAATAAAACCTTTTATATGTTTATTTAGGTTTATTGAATAAGTAAAAATCCATAATCATAATCTTGTATTGATACCTACCACCTAAAAATTGTATATAAGGCCGTTACGTTCATAATATAAATTATTAAGAAAATATCACTTGAAAATAGAGCAACGAGTCTCGTCTTTCACTATTTGATACTCATCTCCGTTGTCCAACTGGTTCAAGTACTTGTTGCGACGCCCGTAGTCACTGGTTCTGTACTAGAGGCTTACAATTCAACACAAATACAACTACCTAGTCTTGGTTTTGTACCAAGGTCTAATATATACTCAACAGAGCACCTTCGGCGTGCCAAACCGCGCCAAGATCCGCTCTCGAAATGCCTTCTGGCCGCGCTATTAGCACTTCGCAGCGGCACCATCTCTGTCCATTTTGAGAAGCGATCGATGAAAACCAAAAGCATAGTGTTCCTATGCTTTGATCTCGGCAGTGGCCCCACGAAATCGGCACATACTGTTGCCCATGGCTCCTCGGGCACCTGTGTCAGCATTTGCCCAGCAGCTTTCAGCTGACTGGGCTTATATCGCTGACTCCCTTCGCAGCGCTGTACGTACGTTCTCACATCCCTGTACATACCTGGCCAGTAATACCGCGCTGCCACCCGAGCGATTGTTTTTCGGTTCCCAAGGTGGCCAGCGGTGGCTGCGTCATGATTCTCCTCCAGACTTGTTTTAGCCGGTCCGCCGGCACGCACAACTTCCATGCCGCCACATCCTCATGGCCGGCTTGATGTGGGATGTGCCGATATAAGTTTCCAGACTCTTCCAAATAGTCGGGATACTTACGTGGCGCCTTTTTTAGGTCCTGACGAAGCTTGGTGAGCTAGCGATATCCTGTCCCAGCTGGCATCTCTTTGCTCTTGACCAAACGGCACGCCTCCTCTCCCAGAGGCAGCTCATGCCTCAGAAAACCGTCCACCTCTGGGTCTTTGTGCATTGGCTGTGGCTGTTCCACGTTCGCCTCCACCGGCGTCTCTGGGTTCGCCTCCACGCTATCCACAGCCACGGATAGCTTCTCCTCTGGGTGTCCGCTCGACTGTGGTCTTCTTGGCTCGATCCTCAGCGTCAAGCCGCCGCATTCCAGCGTGGTGCCCATGCTGGCCAAGAAATCCCAGCCCACCACCAGATCGTCGATCAATCCTGGCAGAATCAGCAACGGTATTTGGATTTGCTGATTCCCCAGGCAGATCGTCGTTTCCAGCTGCGAGTCCACCTGACTGCAACTGCCGTCCGCCAATCGTATGACCCGCCGTGTAGCACGCACCACGCCCACTCCTCTGAGCCTGTCCGCAAGCTTTTCGCTGATAAAGCTGCTTGTGGCTCCCGTGTCGTTCGTAGCTCTTTGTTGAGTGGCTCCAATGGCCACAATCGCTGTCACCTGGCTGCCTTCGTCCAGAAGATGGCCCACTAGCGCTTGGGGGCTCCTGTCTTCTGCTCCCGCTTGCCACTGGAATGCGGGTGCCGCTGCTACCTCTTCGTCCATGCGACAATTCTCCACGTCGTCTCAAGTGTCCTCTATGGCCATCAATCGCGCCCGGCCAGGCCGTGGATGCTACCGCAATCTCTCGCGGTCTCTCTTCAGCTCCTCGAACTCATCTGTCACGTGCAACAATTCCACTTGATTGTGAAATTGATACGGCTTGGCGTAGGCAGGCAGATCGGGCAGGCTGTTGTTAGAGATGATCTTCATCTCGCGGTCTGCTCCATAGCGCTGAGGCCGCATGAGAGTCTGCATCTCCACCATGTAGACTTTGAAACTCTCATCTACCATCTGTCGCCGGCGTTTGAAGTCATCCTCCAGTTTCTCCAGATAGCCTCTGGGGAAGAAGAACTCCTGAAAGCTGCGCACGAATGTCGCCCACGCCATCCAGTGCCGATTGTTGGCCACGTACCACTTCAAGGCCATGCCTTTTAGCAGTTCTGGCATCGCTCTTGGGATCATGTCCAGATCCAGGCCATATGTGTCAGCCGACCACTCCAACTGCTCCAAGAACTCCAAACGCTTCGTGGTGCCATCAAAGCGGAAGCTCCACTCCCGCACTTGTTTGGCCACCTTTGGATATTCCTGACCGGTGCTGTCATGTCCTCGTGGCCTGATTTCCGGTTGCGGGGTATCCACCCCACTCTCATCTCACCTTAACGTGTATCCTGGAGTCGCGCCGCAGCGCTCGTGGAGGGCACACACAGCCACGCCACATGCGCAAGTTCTGTCTCCGACTCGTCGTCACCGACAGCGGTCGTTGCCTCATCCCTGAGAGAGGCACGGCGTCCATACAGTCGCCCCCAACCACAGGCCCTGCCTCGTGTGGTAACGGTGCCTGTTCGGCTTTTGGAGCGGGGCCTTTCTGCTACTCGTGCCCATGAAAACAGTAAAGTAGCGTGATCTGGGTGGCGCCACTTTCCCGCCAAATCACGTGGCTGCCTCTCATTGGCCGAAGTACCGTTGGCGTCCTGCGAGTGAAAGTGTCCACTACTATCACCCGGGCCGAACGGTACCTCGGCCACCGATGATCGTCGTGCGTGCGACGCGAACCCATTGCTGAATCTGTAGGAGCGAAAGAGACCGACTCTATTCGGACTTTGCCCCCCTTGCAGTGGCGAGGTTCGCTCCTACAGTATTCGCGTCGCTGTGTGGAGCAACATGTATATGCACGTATATGCATATAAACGCACAGCAAATACGTACGTTCATTTACATTCATACGTGCATACCTATATTGCTCCTCACACAATTAAAACAAGAAAACACGTATCCCGATAGATGGCCCATGGGAAAAATTACAGAAACTACTAAAGGAAAAGATGATAAAGGTCGAATAGTCACAATAAAAACAAACATGGGTAAAGTCAAGAGATCAGTAAACAAGATCTGTTTGTTACCCAATAATGAAAAGGATAAGTAAGACGACTATCTAAAAGATCGAAGAAAAACACGATCAGCAAAATTTCCGACCGGAAAAGCTACAATTTTAAGTCTGCTAATGGTAATGCAGGTAGCAAGTACTACAATCATACCTGCTACAAACATAACCACCAAACTGAAAGTTCAGGATATGGATTCACAAACGGCAATGCTAATGGATAAATTTGGAAAAGTGGAAGTCGTCTCTTCTCTTCTAAGTTCTAAAACAAGCAGATGAGATGGGCAAGATTGGCACTGCAAACAGACTGGAAGAAAACATGCAGACAATAATCAAAAACGAAAAGCGGCTAAGTGATTATGTCAGCAACCAAACATCCATCATAAATGCAACATCAAACCTTGTACAAAACACTACAGAGGAAGTAAATAAAAACTTCGTAAAGGTTGCAATGGAGATAAATAAAATGGCAAGCACTATGAAGGATAACTTTTTCGTCTATAAAGAGTCCATAAAGTTCTTTATGTTGATCAACCAAGTGAGAAGCTGTATTGGGGAAACCGAGGATCTCCAGTCAGCAGTAATTTCCCTGGTGACGGATATTAACCAAGAAAAAGTGCACCCGTCCAAAGTCGAACCAAATAAGATGTTAACTGAACTCAACAAGATCCAACAGAAACTGCAGAGGAACCAACTTCTTCCTGGCGAAAATTCTCCGAAAAGGCTTCAGTTAGTATACAAACTAATGAAAGCGCAAGCAATATTTAAGGACAACATGCTAATCATAGACGCAAGGCTACCAATATACATACATACATAAACCAGCATGCCACTCTCTTCGAAACAATGCCACGCCCCCTTTGGACGGAGATATATCCACCACAGTTGTTGGACTTGGCTGGTCAACCCGCATATATATACCAAATTTTAGGCCTCTAGCATCAATAATTCCTAAAATATGGCCAAATTTGAAAAATCACTATATCTTCAGGTCCGATTTGCCACGCCCCTAGTGGGCGCATATATATATTCTCTCATAAGTCTCCATAGAAACATAACATATCTCACGTGCAAAATTTTAACGTTCTAGCTTTAAAACTCTAGGAGATACTGTTTTTCCGATTTGCCACGCCCCCAATGGGCGTAGATATATCCACCATAGCTTGTTGGACTTGGATGGTCAACGCGGATCTACATACCAAATTTTCTAGCTCTTCAACTAACATGATTTCTGGTATATCGGAAAATGCAGTTTCCGATTTGCCACGCCCTAGTGGGCGGATCGGGAACATTTTATCACTTTATAAATCGGAGTTATACACGAGTATGTGTTCCAAATTTTAAGTCTCTAGCTTCAATAGTGTCGAAATGAACTGCGTTCATACGGACATACGGACGGACATAGCACAAAACCGATATACTAATTCACTTCGTGAATGAGTATAAAAACCGATGGCTCTTCAAAGTATTTAAGGAGAAGACTGCCCACATTATATGCGGAAACGACGAGGAGATAGTTCAGCTACCAAACCAAGGCATAATCGAGCTAAATGCTGGATGCTCAGCCAGAATAGGTAAAATTAACATTATTACTCCGCAGGATCTAGTATCTACAAATACTGCGAGGTATTGGCACCATTTCAACACATTGTCGTAAATAACTCAGCTACAACGAGTTCAACAAAGCATAAAAGACCTACACCGGCAAAAAGTACATATTGAAGATCTTGTGCTCCACACAATGAATGGACATATTTCGTTGGAATGTTTATTAACATGCATGAACATAAAAATATGATAAGTAGGGGAGCATACGCTCTATGCATTCGACAGCTAACATAAAATAAATAACATATGCTTCAAGTGTAAACTGTCAAACTGGGCATAAAATATGACCTTGACCCTTAGCGATTAGAATACGTAAGATATGAGCGCTGAGCATTACAAACTCAGCGATAGGATAAGAATAGCTAATAAGCCAACGCGGAGTCTTATAAACTCAGCGATAGAATAATAATAGCTAATAAACCAATGCGGAGTCTTACAAACTACGCGATAAGATAATAATATGTAATAGACCAATGCTGAGCCTTACACACTCAGCAATAGACGCACGGTTGAAATTATGCATGAGTCTGGGTATATAAACCCAGGCCCAGAAGAATAAAGAATCAATACGAAACTAAACACCATCATAGTCAAGTGTATTCGTTCACTGATTTTGAGACGATACAAAAGCTTGATTTGACTGGGTCGGTTGTCTGATGAGAATATCACTAAGAGACTTCTTTGTGCCTGAGATAAACACTCTCAGTGCATCTGCTCTGTACTTTTGTGAGGTTACTTACATAGGCCGGGGTAACGGACTCAGTCTCACTAGGGCCAGAACTTACAAGAAAATTTGTAACTGCGGGACACGTTGGCGGAGAGAAAGAGAAAGGGTTAAGTGTCCACGTGGCAAATTTGTAACTGGGGGAGTTAGTGTGGGCATTCAAGCTACTTGTTAGCTATTAAATTCACTATCAGTTACCAGTAAGCAGGGGTTACATCTCATTTTGACTCCATATAACAGGCTTACTCAGTTACATATATGTAATGCTCCACTCCGCTGACAATATGCGCTTACGTCTATTTGAGCTTACTACCGCTCACCGAACTTGTGACTTACTCTCAACTATTCGCAATTACACTTAGAACATCTTCTCTTGCCGAATACCGAACGCTAACTCGCGCTTTCGGCTTCTGCCGTTCTTTTCGCTCAATTCGCTGCAGCTTCACCACAGCGAGCTTTTGAGCTGCACGGTTGCATCGCCGATCGCGCCCGCCCAATATTCGAATTATTCGAATTCGAATTCTTAGAAGCTAATTGCTACGGCTAATTGCTGCTTAATGGCTGCACTTAATAACTATACTTAATACTACGCTTACATGCTACAAACTCAATAATCATATTTTATCCTTACGCCTAAATCTTAATCGCTACCAATCCTACATCCAATCAAATCATGTAAGGTGGGTCGCAGGCGAGCCGCCTTACACACAACCTCTCTCGCATCTTCTCGACCCACCTGCAAAGGGAAACAACCACCTTCCCTCTACGCTAAAGATGCCGGTACCGCTGCGGCTTCAGCGAATCCAGGTTCGGCACGAATCGCCTAAACCAGAACGACATCTTTATGCGTTGCGGCGGCTCCTCGAAGTAACCCCGTTTCCTTCGATCCATCCTGAGGTGGACTCTCCTTAGCCTGCGGAAGGCCTTTCTCGCAGCGAGGCAGGAGTACAAAGGAGTGCTGCGAACAGAGCGGTGCGGGAAACGGCCAGGGGTGTCCTCCACAGGTGCGGAGCGGCGCCGATTGAACGAGGACCACGAGGCCACACGCAGTGCCATAAGTGAAGACTGCGTATGCCAGCCCGATCCGCGGTTCCACGTCGTGGAACTCGCCCCGTATCGTCCTTTGGCACACACAATCTTCACTTATGGCACTTCGTGTAGGCTCGTGGTCCTCGTTGTTGACGCCCGTATGAATGCAGTTCATTTCGGCGCTATTGAAGCTAGAGACTTGAAATTTGGAACTCATACTCGTGTATAACTCTGATTTATAAAGTGTTAAAATTTTCCCGATCCGCCCACTAGGGGCGTGGCAAATCGGAAAATGCAATTTCCGATATACCAGAAACCACGTTAGTTGAAGAGCTAGAAAGCTGAAATTTGGTATGTAGATCCGCGTCAACCACCCAAGTCCAGCTATAGTGGATATATCTACGCCATTTGGGGGCGTGGCAAATCGGATAAAACTGTATCTCCAAAAGTCATAAAGCTAGAAAGCTGAAATTTCGCACGTGAGCTAATGTTATGATTCTATAATGACTAATGAAAACATTTTATGTTTACGCCCACTAGGGGCGTGTCAAATAACCTGAACATATAGTGATTTTACAAATTTTGCTATAACCTATAGATGCTAGAGACCTGAAATTTAATATATATATATGCGTGGTAACAACCCAAGTCCAACGAGTTATGGTGGATATATGTCCGCCCAAAGGGGACGTGGCAAACCGCAAAATCTTATATCTCCTACAGTTTAAGAGATAGAAGCTTCAAATTTGAATAGCTGAGTTACTGGTAACCTCCTCTACCGATTTCCCAAAAATAATTGTTACGCCTCTTTGGGGGCGTGGTATATCGAAAAATACCCTGTAATTTTCACATTTTTGAAAGCAACGCATTCAAATTTTGCATTTACGTTACCGTTAGCTCGTTCTAAGAACAGGCCAAAAATGAGGCGTCACTAGGGGCGTGGCAATCGGCATTTGTAGTATCAAATTGCGAAATTTATATGCGTGATCCATCTATGTATGTACATGTATATACAAATGGCCTTAATATGCATTGATAACAGGGAAGGAAACATTTTGATAAAATTAAAAAAATATAAAGAAAGCTAAAATAACAATAATTTGCAATTAACAAAATAGCATGTTTGTCAAAATAACTAAAACGAATTTAACCGGCGGCTCTGCCGACAGCGTTACCGCCTGCTTTCAGCAACAACAAATAAAACGAAATGTCATTCTTGGTTTGAAACCTTATAGCAAAGAAAAGCCAGAGTAGCGGCTGAAAACTTCAAGAACAATGCAAAAAGAAATCAGTCGCATTTGAGATTCTTAGAAAACGCTAGAGTACGCATTTATGTGTACATACATATACACTTACCCATAAAAATGAGCGCGTGCATAAGAAAGGCTGGAATGCTTGATGCTATTCGTACAGACCTACGTATATCTGTATGTATATGAATGTACACACATATATGCGTATATGTTATGAGGGCTATTTAAGAAGAAACAAATTTAATCTTGTAAAATTGTTCGATTAAGAAAAAGAAAAGTATTAAGTGCCCTTTATTAAAGCTCGCACCTTCTCAATAAAATATCTATTTTATAATAAAAACAAAATACGTATGAAAAAAAAAAACATAACATTGAAAGGCTTTGAAACTCCGCTACTCTAACACAATTCGCGTCGCCTTTAGCACCCACGCTATTGCTTTGCTTGACTATCTGGTAGCTAAAATACAATAACGTAATAACAGAGCGTCATCTGACAAAACTTCAGTAACAGCAAGAAAATAGAGAATTCAATCGCAATTTTTAGAATATGCTAAAAGACGCGCTTTTTTTCTGTACGCATAGAATAAACGAAGAGTGTGAGCATATGTATAAGATAATCGCGCTGATCTGCTGCTAGCTTGGAACGGGTATCTAAAATATAACAAGTATCAAAATTCTAAAAAATTGATTTGAAGATCCTAGTTCTAAAGATGTACGAGATATAAAAGGCATAAGCTATCGATGATTTGTATACCCTGAACCCATTGAAAATGGGAACTCAGGGTATAATGGTTTTGTTAAAAGTATGTAACAGGCAGAAGGAGGCGTGGCAGACCCCACAAAGTGTATATATTCTTGATCAGGGCGACGAACTGAGTCGATTTAGAAATGTCCGTCTGTCTGCCAGTCCGTCCGTCCGTATGTATGAACGCGTCTAAGTTTCATGAAAAACGTACATCCACAAGAAAAGTTATTTAGCAATTAAGTTCCCACACTGCAGCCAATGCGTGCGCGCCTATGTGTGTCTATGCATGTGTGTGTATGTGTTTTTTGTAAGCAAAAAGAAGCAAAGAATTATTGAAATATCAATTCTCCGAGGGGCTCAGGGGATTTCATAGTCGAGCAGTCTTGACTAGAACTTTCTTACTTAATTAATTTATAATTGGAAGAACGTTTGGGCTGTGAATGAGTATTCTGTAATCGGTATCGCCCGACTGCAACGTTCTTACTTGTTTATTCTCTCTTTTTTTCTCCCTTCTTTCTTGTTCTTTCATTTTGTTCTATTTTTTCTTGATTTCCTTTTTATACCCTGAACCCATTGAAAATGGGAAATCAGGGTATAATGGTTTTGTTAAAAGTATGTAACAGGGAGAAGAAGGCGTGGCAGACCCCACAAAGTATATATATTCTTGATCAGGGCGACGAACTGAGTCGATTTAGCCCTGTCCGTCTGTCCGTATGTTTGAACGCGTCGATTTCAGAAGATATAGAAGCTAGAGACTTGAACTTTTTTTAAAATGACCGTAAATATAGCGCGCATATCGAGTTTATCACCAAAAATCGATAACTCGTCTAGTTATTTTTTTATCGATAAAAACCCTTATCGAAAGACAGTTATAAAATTATATCTCCTACATCTTTAGAGCTAGAGTATCCAAATTTTAAATGTAGACTGATATGTACGTTATAGAATTTCTGTTTTTGTTGAATTTCACCCCCCACCCCTATATCCACCCCCTCACCCATAAGTTTGTAAAAGGCGTATTTCAAATACTAGAGACTTGAGCTTTGGCAATTATACGCATAGTAATGATAAAACCACAATCTTAAAGTTTCATGGAGAACGCACGTCCAGAAAAAAAGTTATTAAACAATTAAGTTCCCATAGTAAGCCCACACTGCAGCCCATGCGTGTGCGCCGATGGGTGTCTATGTATGTGTGTTTGCGTGTGTATGTGTGTGTTTGTGTAAGCAGAGAGACGCTAAAAATGATTGAAATGGCTGTTGCTTGAAAGGTTCAGGGGATCTCGTAGTCGAGCACTCTCGACTAGAGTTTTCTTACTTGTTTTTATATTCGTTTATTGACATTCTTATTATTACAATTTGCAAGTTGTGTGGTGGCTAGGATAGCGCGCGATGCTTGCGGGACGGCCGTAAAGCATTGCTTCGCAAGCACTATGCGCTACCTTAGCCTGGGACATCTCGTCTTCTTCTTCGCTCGACTCTGCGGAGCTCCATCATCACTGTGCCCGCAAAGGTGCTTGTTAGTTTCCAGGCCTCCTCCGATTCCAGCATGGCGTTGACTATGTTGTCCGCTCTGATGGAGCGGCCCAATGCCTCTTCTAGACGACGCCTCTCCTCCAGGAACCGTCCACATTCGAAAAGAATGTGATTGGCGTCTTCCACATGCCCTCGCCCGCACCAGGGGCACTCGTCAGATTCCTCGTGGCCAAAGCGCTTCAAATAGCTCCGAAAGCACCCATGTCCAGAGAGGATCTGCGTAAAGTAGAAGTTAACCTCGCCGTGTTTGCGGTTAACCCATGGTTCGAGCTCGGGGATGAGCTTGTGCGTCCACCGCCCTTTGGCTGAGCTATTCCACTTTCTTTGCCATCGTGCAATGCTGTTCGCCCTGACAGCGTTGTGTCGCACAGGCGCGTGCGAATTCCGCTCCACAGCTTCGGCGACCAAGTCCTCCAGTGGCACCATGCCGGCTATGACGAGCGCCACGTCATCAGAGACAGCGCAGCTAACTCTGATTGCGCTCAATCGGTAGATCGAGCAAATGCCCCGGCTGTAGCTCGGCGTTGTCATCGCTCTTGCCCATATTGGCGCAGCATAGAGGACGACGCTCATTAGGAGGAGACGTCGTTGCTGATTAGGTCCCCGCGTGTTAAGCATGATTCTTGAGAGAGCTCTACAAGAATCAGCTGCCTTTTTATGCACATATTCTAAGTGCTCGCGGAAAGTTAATCTTGTGTCTATCATGACGCCAAGATACTTTATCGCCCTCTTTGACGTAATGTTGACGCTGCCTATCTTTATGTTGACAGTCTCTACTTTTTTGCGACGGCTTAATAGGACAACTTCGGTTTTGTGTGCCGCTAGCTCGAGCCCAGCTCCTGGCAACCAGCTTCGTATGCGATTGATACTTTCGCTGCACATATCCTCTGTATCTTTGAGCTCCTTTCCTATGGCTACGACAGCTACATCATCAGCAAAGCCAATGGTGTGCGCACCTGCTGGAAGTTCCAAGCGCAGTTCGCCGTCGTACATGATGTTCCATAGGAGAGGCCCCAGCACTGAGCCTTGGGGTACTCCAGCTGACACTGTATGAGTTTGGGACCCTCACTCGTGTTGTATACCAGTGTTCTTCCTCTGAAGTAGCTTTTTATTATCTCTTTTAGATATTTAGAGATATTATATTGTGACAGCGCATTCAGTATCATATCCCAACTAGTTGTGTTGAAGGCATTCCTTACATCCAGGGTCGCGATGATGCAGTATTCCTTCGTCCCGTGCCTCCATCTGGTGCCTTGAATAGCGGAAGTGGCCAGACCAACAACTTTGTTAAGCGCGTCCGTTGTTGAGCGGGCCTTCCGGAATCCAAATTGGTTTGGTGACAGGCCTCCGGCGCTAGCAATCGTGTCTCCAGTCTAGAGCAGATCAATTTCTCAAACACCTTTCCCATGGTGTCTAAGAGACAGATCGGTCTGTACGAAGATGGCTCGTCTGGTGGTTTGCCAGCTTTGGGTAGCAATACCAGATTCTGGACTTTCCATTTTGCCGGGAACGTCTCTTGAATTAGACATTCATTGAATAATTCGGCGAACGAACTTAGGTGCAAGGCGAGGGCTAACTTTAGCGCACGATTTGGGATCCCGTCCGGCCCTGGAGCTGTGTTGGTTCTAAGACCTCGGAGAGTTACTAGGATTTCTTCATCTGTAACTAAAACAATTTCAGTGCTCGTTGAGCCCTGATCAGCAGACTCGGATTCAGGGGCGTGAATGGAGCTTAAACTTTCTGGAAAGAGCGTTTCCACAATCGATTTAAGCTCCAGACGATCCGTAGGCTGCACCTGTCTACCTGCGTAAAGTCTTTTAACTACTATCTTATATGCCCTGCCCCAAGGGTCATATTCGGCTGAGTCGCACAACTCTAAAAAGCATTCTCTTTTGCTTGCCCGAATGGCCTAATTGTTTCTCAAAAAACGTAGACCTACCGCCAGCCCGTTGGAAGCTTCTTCTCGCCTGGATGCATTTGCGACGAATGTCACCTATTTCTGCATTCCACCAATACGTAGGCTCTTGTTGTCGCGTGAACTGCTTGCGGCGTAACATGCTGCTATTGCATGCACTCTGTATTTGGGCTACCATTTGGTATGCTCTGGCCTCAGCATGACCAATTGTGCCCAGAGACTGAATGGCCTCTGAAAAAGCCGCGGGATCAAAAGTATCCAACCGATACGACTCCCTCAACAAGGTTGACGTCCTGGCAGGTGGCTCACCTATGGTGAACAGAAGTGCCGTATGATCGCTGCCCATATAGCTATCGCAATGACTCCATGTTGCTTCCCGAAAGAGGGATGAGGTGACAAAAGTAATGTCAATAACAGATCCGTATCCCGCCCGACTGAAGGTGTGCTCGTGACCAGTGTTGAGCAGTGCAACATCTAGTGTCGCGAAGATATCCAGAAGGATACGACCTCTGGCATTTATTGTGAGGCTACCCAATTCTAATGCCCAGGAGTTGAAATCTCCAGCTATAATGGCCTTCCGACCCCTAGCATCCTCGGCAAGCTCGTCGAGCACCGTCGTTAATTCACTGAGCTGCATGCTGGGGGCCAGATAGCAACTGTAAAGCCATAAGTTACCATATCGGCCACGTACGAACCCATTGAATGACTTAACATTCGAAAGTACGTTCGTTGGGTTGCCGCATACCCACAACGCAGCTTTGCCGTTAACGTCTGTTGACCATGTCCTAGGGCAGCTGGTTATACAGTGATGAGGCTCACTGAGAAAAGCTACGTTTATACATTTTTCCCTAATGGTCTGCTCTAGAAGATCTTGGGCAGCAACACAATGATTTAAGTTAAGCTGCAAGAATCTTAACATTTCATTTTACGAGCAGCTTCACGCTAGGATGGGCACTTGAAGCTGCCTGCTGAATGGTCCGTCTGCTTTTCACCTTTCCGGATGCAGAGGCTATATTTTGGTGGCTTGGTGCAAGCTTTTGCACTGTGACCCATCTCTCCACACCTGAAACGGGCGCCCTTTAGGTCACAGTCGCTGCGACAGTTTGCTGCCATATGACCGTAATCGAGGCACTTGAAACAGCGTTTAGGCTGCTCCACGGCTCGGATACGGCATACTACCCATCCTATTCTAATTTTGGACAGATCGAGCAGAGTTTTAGCTTTCCCAAGTGGAAGAGCAACCGTAGCTCTTTGCTGTCCACCAAAAGCTGGCCGAAGCGATTTAATAGACTCAATGGGAAGTGAGCTGTCCTTTAACTCCACCCTAATTGCCTCCAAAATCTCCTCTTTGCTCGCTAACTCATCTAGGTCGCGAATCTCCGATTCGGTAAGTGTTTTTACTACCGCTCGGTCACCCAAGGCCTTCCCTACAGCTTCGTGCAGAGCCTCAGCGCTATGCTCTGGCATCCTACTCAATTGCAGCAAAAGGTCCCCCTTAGCTGTCTTCCTAATACCTTGGACGTCGCCGCTCAGATGCTTTAGGTTTGGGTCACTCTTGACTACACGAAGCATGTCCGAATAGCTGCGGTTGCAGCTGTAGGTGGTTACCTACACCTGAAACCGCGATGGCATCACTTCTGGGACGCTTTTGCAGCGGCTTGCGTCCCTTGACGACCGTCCAGCTGTTCAAACTCGTCTGTAGAGCCCTTGGCTCTATTGGGTTTGTTGCGCTTTTATTGTGCCTCGGCTTTTTCGAGGGAGTTTTTCTCTGCTCAGAGGCAACTTCCCTCAACCGCTTGGGCGTATTACTACCTGCTGTAGCACTAGCACTCGCTGTTTTAGCTTTCTCAGCTACTTTCTTGACCGGCGTGGTCGGCACCTCACAGTCTTTGACCGATCGGTTGCAGAACGCTTCGGCCGTCTTGTGGAGACTGACCAGTCTAGCCAGCTCCTTTCTCATTAAGGCATTTATATGCCGCTGCCCCCAAATAGGGCAGACAAACCCTGTAGTGTAACTCCTATTTGAGCTAACGTTTCCTTTAAAGACTTGGGTGTCTGGCGTTCAGCCACTGGTGACTGATTACAAGTCGGCTGCGGCAGCGCGAAAGCTTGCAGCTCGTCTTCCATCATGGCATCCATTTCTGCTCCGACTACCACGGCGTGAAGCCTGTAGTGGGCAATGGCTACTAATATAATCTGAGTTTACAACCCGCACTAATTGAAACTCAACTTCACTACAGCTAGAGCCCGAAAGTATGCACTACTTTTAGTACCTGCTACCTCACTCCAAAAGTTAGGTTGCTGTCTTTGCTAAGACTTAGCAACTCACCAAAGTTAGTGAGCAGCTGATTGTCCGCTGCAATTTCCAGCACTACTAACAGCTGTTAGAGTGAATGCACCTGCTTTTATTATTTGCACAAGTGTGACGCCTAAAGTGACAAATCTATTCGCGCTTAAAAAAGAAAGGGAAAGAGGAAAGCCCTGACGCCAAAACAGTGACGCTATTGCCCCCCTCTCTTGCACCACCGAATTCTACCACTGGGGTAGTCCGCGAGACCACCGCGAAGTTGTAAGTCCACGTTGTCAACAGTTCTTTCCACTTTCACAGGGAAAAACACAGATTAAGCTATTGTCCACGATGGATCATGATGACGTCGACCGTACTCCACGAATACGCAACTCGAACTCCCTGCTCTCCTATGTGTGTCTATGTATGTGTGTTTGCGTGTGTATGTGTGTGTGTTTGCTGTTACTCGAAGGGTTCAGGGGATCTCGTAGTCGAACAGTCTCGACTAGAGCTTTCTTATTTGTTTTTTAAGGTTTTGTAAAAAGAATCCATACAAATACAATGGGAATAGAGAATGAAGAAGAAAAGTGTAGTCGGCAATACTTGCATGGAAAAATACCCTCTGTATTATTTAATGACAACCCGGTGATGCGTCTGCTCCGTTAAAGAAATAAGTTTTGAATGAATTCTTTATTTAGAAAAATGCCTTAAACTCTAACAATATTTGCTTAAGCTTAAGCCGCGCTCTTGGGCTGACGGTGACGCCGGCAGCGGAGCGGCTGCTATATATATTTATACCCTGAACACCACTTTCCCGCCAAATCGCGTGGCCACCTCCCATTAACCGAAGTACCGTTGACGCCCTGCGAGTGAAAATGTCCACTACTATCACCCGGCACCCGAACGGCACCTCGGCTAACGGCCAGCGATGATCGTCGTGCGTGCGATGCGAACCCATTGCCGAATTTGTAGGAGCGAAAGAGACCGACTCTATACGGACTTTGACCACTTCCAGTGCTGAGGGTGGCTCCTACAGTATTCGCGTCGCTGTGTGGAGCAACATGAATATGCACTTATATGCATATAAACGCACAGTAAATACGTACGTTCATATACATAAATACGTGTTATTTAGATATCAGTTCTCCGAGGAGTTCGGGGTAATTTCTAGTCGAGCAGTCTTGAATAGAGCTTTCTTATTTGGTATATTCTGAAACCATTAAAAATGGGAAATCAGGGTATAATGGTATTGTTGAAATGTATGTAACAGGCAGAAGGAGGCGTGGCAGACCCCACAAAGTGTATATATTCTTGATCAGGGCGACGAGCTGAGTCGATTTAGCCCTGTCCGTCTGTCCGTCCATGTCTAATGTGGGTCATATGCGCTGTTGGGTCGAGCATGCTGACACTGCGCATGTTGAAAATTACTTTCGAGCATTATATTTCATATTTCTTCTCGAGTTAATAAAATAATACGTTATTGGACCCCGATATTTTTGACATGTATCACTAACCATACACACCGGACACGCAGTGTAAAGATTTTTGCACACTTTATTAATTTTGCGACCCACACAATTTCGAATTTGGTCCGCTCCTTACTTTTAAGTTCGGGCTACAAAAATATGCGATTGCACAATCATTTCGCTTCATGCACTCGAACGAATGGTCGTCTTTTGAACAGATACCTCTCAATTTGTGTAACCTGAAACCATTGAAAATGGGAAATCAGCGGATAATGGGTTTGTTGAAATGTATATAACAGGCTGACGGAGGCGTGACAGACCCCATAAAGTATATATATATTCTTGATTAGGGCCACGAACTGATCCGTCTGTTTGTCCGTCCGTCCGTCGGTCCGTCTTGAGACCTAGAGTCTCCAAATTTTTGATGTAGTTTGCGAGGAGGAATATAGGTATGCACGTATTGATGTATATAAACATGTTGCTCCACACAGCGACGCGAATAGTGTAGGAGCGACCCTCGCACTGGAAAGGGGGCCAAAGTCCGGTTAGAGGCGGTCTCTTTCGCTCCTACATATTCAGCAATGGGTTCGCGTCGCACACACGACGATCATCGGCGACCGTTAGCCGAGGTGCCGTTCGGGCCGAGTGATAGTAGTGGACACTTTCTCTCGTAGGGCGCCAACGGTACTTCGGCCAATGGGAGGATGCCAAGTGATTTGGCGGGAAAGTGGCGTCACCCAGATCACGCCACTTTACCGTTTTTATGGACAATAACGGCAGAAAGGCCCCGTTCCAGAGCCGAACAGGCCCCGTTACCACACGAAGCGGGGCCTGTGGCTGGGGTATAAAAGGCCACCAGCGGCTCCATACGGGTCGGTCGGAAAACGATACTAGAGAGTGTGGCGGTCGAAACGACAACAACAAATAAATTTGTTGGCAACGAATCCACAGTCAGCTGAAACTAGCCCAGCTTAGACTCGGGATAAACCGAAGGTTCGTTACAAGTTTCATATGATTTATATAAAATTATAGTGTTATAATTTACCCCCACCCCTGTGTGCTCACTTCACAAGGCAGACCAACGGCAAATTTTGGGCTTTAAAATTTGCACAGGCTGTTGGGCACAGAAATAATATATTTTCGCGACGAGCATGCACATACACATTTACAATCCCTTGCTACATGTATGTGCTCTTGTGTTCGTGGGTCACGAAACTCAATTCTTTCTCAGTATTTTCGTCAATCGTTAGACATGTATGTATAAGTCATCATGCGTTAGTATGGGAAACTATTCTTGCTGCTGTGGAATATTGTAAATGTGTATGTTCATAATAAGTGAACATTGACTTGTGCTTGCCACGGGCTGCATATGCATGTGTATGGGATAGGAATATAATTGTCTCTGGATTTAGTAGTTTGTAAATTTTGTATGGTTTGAATCGTAAGGTGACTCTCAAATGGGCTTTTATGACTTAATCAGAAATTTTTGGCAATAATGAGTACACCTTGAGTTTAATATGATATGTGTATTGCATGTATTTCAAAGCATTTAATAAACTTATAGTTTCTCACGATAATTTTGTGGGTTGAAAATGTGTATAAAATAATTTAAATGATATATAATTACAGTATTTTACATTACATTTTGAAACACGATTAGCTATAATAATATTTAAATGTACTTATGTACATACATATGTATGTACATAGTACATATGTATGAAGTGGTTATGACAGTTCGCAAGACCGACCAAATGTAAATTCTGGACTTTAAAATTGTTACAGGCTAAAAGAGCTTCGCAAACTATCATACATATGCTCATACATGTACTAAGTGCGCAAGTGTGTGTTTGCATGTCGCGAAATCATATTTTTTATGCGCATCAACACTCTCATACCCTTCCAAAAAATAATCATCGAAACGCTTACAGTTTGTTTGCATGAGCGTAGCCAACGCTTTTAAGATTTCGGTATAATCTTCACTCAAAAGGAAAGAGCTGGGATCGTCGCGAACCAAAATTTTAATTTTTGTGAGCTGCTGAGAGTGATGATTTCAGAGACCATAGAGAGCGAGAGAGAGAGGGACTGAGAGAGAGAGAGAGAGAGTAGGACAAATGGCACAAGGATGTGATTCATACAGAATCGGTACCATTTCGACTGAGCGCTCACAGCGCACGGTCTCAGAAGAAAACTGCATTTCATCAGATTACTTTAAAAGATTTTAGCAATCAGTTTTTTTGTAATAATTTGTACAGAAGATGCACAGCAAAATATCATAGTGCATTTTCATTAAAAACATTTTGAATATTTGCAATGGTTGCATCTAATGACAATTCAGCGTCTGCATCTAAACGTTCTTGTTCTACAGATGAATTCGTAGCACACTGCTCGTGAAATACTGATAGGTTAGAGCCTCTATCCTTTATTATATTAGCTAACATGAGAATACAATTTCAAGAAATAAAAGCAGATGTCAAGATCTTCATTGAGAGCATTTTAGATATTTTAGTATTGAATTCAAAAACTGTTGGATTTGTATTCGTTGCTCCCCGACTTCTAATTAAATAAAATAAATTTGCTAAAGGATGCCAATTTGGAGAGATGAGAGGGAGAGAGAGAGAAAGAGAGAGAGCTACATGTAGCAAGGGATTGCAAGTGTGTATGTGCAATAAAGAATATGATTTCACATATTCTTTATTCGCATCAACACTTTCCTACCCTTCCCATAAATAAATATCAAAACGCTTACATTTCGTTTGCATGAATGTGGCAAACGCTTTTAGGATTTCGGTATACTCTTCACTCAAATGGAAAGAGCTGGGAACGTCGCGAAGAAATTTCAATTATTGTGCGATGCTGATCTTGATGACACATTTTTCGGTGTGGAAAAAATGTGTTCTAGATGTCTAGTCTATGTGTTCTTTGGTTAGTGTATCTAGTCCACATGTAAGTTGTCGTTCAGCCTACTTACAGCTATTTATTGGTGCAACTTCAAAATGGAACGTATTAAAAATTTTAAACTTGTATAATGTATAATCTGAGTGAAAAGCGGAGATCAAATTAAAAAGTTTTTTTTTTTTTTTTTTTTTTTTTTTTACACGATTATTGTATATTGTATGTATTTATTAAACAAGAGCGATGTGTTCTTTGGGTAGTGTGTCTAGCCTAAATGTGTACTCTGGTTAGTGATTATATTGTTATTTATCGGTAAGCATACTTGATATGTAATCAGATACAATAAACGTTCCATCTTTAGAAATAAAAAGATGAATTAGTAAGTAAAGCTATTTAACTATGGAAGGCGTGAATAGGTTTATAAAAGGATTGTTAGGCGATATAAGTAGTCGTTCAGCCTACTCACAGCTATTTATTGGCGCAACTTCAGGATGGTACGTATTAAAAATTTTAAACTTGTATAATGTATAATTTGAGTGAAAACCGGAGAACAAATTTGTTTTTTATACCCTGAACCCATTGAAAATGGGAAATCAGGGTATAATGGTTTTGTGAAAAGTATGTAACAGGCAGAAGGAATCATCGCAGACCCCATAAAGTATATATATTCTTGATCAGGACGATGAGCTGAGTCGATATAGCCCTGTCCGTCTCTCCGTCCGTCCGTCCGTATGAGTGCGTCGATCTCAGAAGTTATAAGAGCTAGAGAGCTGAAATTTTGTATGCATACTCGTGTATACCATACGCAGCAGTGGTGCCAGATTTTCAGAGTCAAAAATAAGCTAGAATAAGCTAAAATTAAAAAAAATAAATCTTTAAAATAAGCTAACTAAAAAAAAAAAAAAAAAAAAAAACAATTGATGTATACTTTTTAATAGATATTTGAATTTTATTAATATATTTAAATTTATATTAACGAAATTATATCATCAACTTGGCCCCAATAGTCGCTTTACAAAAGCAGCAGTACGCTTTTGTAGGGTCAGTTGGCACTTTGCGTAGCCACTCCTTAAATTCAGGACACATTGTCCACGAATCGCGAAAATTTTGTTTGTAGGTAACTTTCGGCATTTTTTCTGTTGAGGTTTTCTCTAAATGAAACACCACGGTATATGTTGGTGCAACGCAATAAGTTTATTTAACACAAGAAAATATTCAGTAACAAGTACACTACTTCACGCACCGCGACGATTTGAATTTAACTGACCGAGCCGATACACTGATATTGACCTTGCACAATGAACTTACTGAATGTACCCCGGCTCGATTCACAGCCCGCTTATATACCTACTTTCATTATATGTCGAATGCTCTGGATGTCTCCCTATGCTTCTACATATGTCTATTTCATTTGCAATGCATAAACCAGAACATTCGGCTTCTTATTCTAGAGACAAATGTGCGATCAGCCGACGACTGTGTTTACCGTTAGGTCAAATGTGTGCGACTAGCCGGCGACTGTGCTTAGGTCAAATGCTTACTTGTTGATGATGAGTTTTTTCGAGATCACTCCACCACATTTTCAAATGTGAGCAAACGTTTTGTACTACATTTTTGCAAGCCAAATTAAATTTGAAATAAGCTAGATCTCAAGCTATAAGCTTTTCATTTATTTTCCAAGCTTTTTGATTTCAAAATATGCTAAATCTAGCTTAAAATAAGCAAAAATGGCAACACTGATACGCAGTACGAGTTTATCATATTTTTTCTATAACTCGTTCGATATCTTTTTTATCGAGGATAATCGATAAATTGATATTGTTTTTTCAGGTTTATTTGAACCACTAACCACACAACACATAGACTAGACACGTAGAGCAATTTTTTTCAACGACGGAATTGTTCTCTGAAGCGACCGGAGAACTTCGTATTTGCTCGGCTCGGTCTTTTGAGGTTCAAGCAGTGAAAATGCTGCACGACAAAGTCAGTGCGCTGCCAGCGCTCAATCGAAATGGTCCCGTTCTCATATGAAGCACAACTGTGCAGTGTTGCCATTTTAGCCTATTTAAGGCTAGATCTAGCCTATTTAAAAATGAAATAGCCTGGAAAAATGTCAAAATGCCTATAGCCATAAATTTAGCCTTTTTTATATTTTAGTTTTTTATTTTTACCATTTTATATTATTTGATTATCTATAGAAGCAAATCTAACCAAACTAAACTTTTTTGTAGACCTTTTTGTTTAATATGGTATTTACCATTATATATCATGGTTAATACCATAAATTAATTCTGAAATACCATACCATTCGTATTAATATATGGTATATTTATGTTGAAAAGTTTTGGTCACATTTTGATTCGTTGATCGCGCTCAAAATTGTGAAATTGTGAAATTCTTAATTAGCAATAATGCCAAAGACAATATATAAACAGAATTTTCGGGACGCCTGGGCCAAATGGGACGAGCAGGAGGCGGCATTATGCCTATATATTGCCAGCACTCCAATGCCATTGCTCCAATAGAAATTGCTACATTTGCAATGAAATTTTATCACTTCCGTGGTCAAATGCTGCAATTGAACGAGTTTTGAGCCAAATGAATATAATAAAGAATCAGCTCAGGAATCAAATGACAATAAAGGCATTAAATGCGATTTTGCATATAAAGTTTGTTTAAAAAATATTTAGTTGCTTGATGTATACAAAAAATATATCTTATATCTATACAGATATGGATTGAGGCGTCATGGCAAATGTTGCCATAATTACGAATTGCCTGAAAAATATATTTATCTTATAAGCTCCAGCGATAAATACGCAACTCCTTCAGACTAAGAACTAGATAATATAATTACACAATTAAACATTTAAAATGTATGTTTTGTTTAATTTTTGGCCTTTTTTAAGCCTGTTTTTTAGAATTTTTAGCCTATTCTAGCTTATATTTTTGAGAAATTTGGCCTATTTTGTCGTTCGAAATCTGGCACCACTGCAACTGTGTGTTATTTGTCCTACTCTCTCTCTCTCTCAGTCCCTCTCTCTCGCTCTCTATAGTTTCTGAAATCATCACCCTCAGCAGCGCACAAAAATTGAAATTTCTGTTCGCGACGATCCCAGCTCTTTTCTTTTGAATGAAGGGTATACCGAAATCTTAAAAGGGTTTGCAACGTTCATACAAAAGTTTAGCGTTTTCATGATTATTTCTAGGAAGGGTATGAAAGCAGTGAGGCTCGTACAGAATATGTTTTGGCGACGAGCATACACACACACACTTGTAGTCCCTTATTACGTGTGTGAGCATATGTGACCTGCGTGCGTTACTCTGGCTGCTTGTAGCAATTTTAAAGCCCTGCATTTGCATTTGGTCGGTCTTACGGACTGTCATAACCACTTCACACAGATGCACTATATATGAACATACATACATATGTACATAAGTACATTTATATATTATTATAGCTAATCATGTCTCAAAATATGTGTATATCCATAAAATAGTGTAATTATACATATATGATTTAAATTATTTTATACACATTTTCAACCGAAAAAATTATCGTAAAACACTAATAAGTTTATTAAATGCTTTGCAATATATGAAATACACATGTCATATTATACTCAAGCTGTACTCATTATTGCCAAAATTTTCTGATTAAGTCATAAAGGCCCATTTTACAGTCACCCTACGATTCAAACCACACAAAATTTACAAACTACTAAATCCAGAGACAATTATCATCCCATACAAACATACACATATGCAAATGTATGTATGCATGTGCTCACTTCACAAGGCCGACCAACGGCAAGTTTTGGGCTTTACAATTTGCACAGCCTGTTGTGCATAGAAAGAATACATTTTCGCGACGAGCATACACACACACATTAACAGTCCCTTGCAGCGATGCCAACCCTCCGTATTTATACGTAGATCTACGTATTTTAAAGGAGATCTAAGTACCTACGTATTTTGAGACTAAAACTACGTACTTTTAAAAAATAATGCAAAAATCCTAAAATCTGCAATTTTTGGGTAATATCAATGTTCTATGAATAAAATAATAAAGATGATATGATTTATATTGGATTAGCAGCACTAAATTATTATTTCGATATGTTTGCGAATGCCGTTTGCCCACTGTGTTATCAGCGCTAAATTGCAAAAAGTGGCATCGCTTACTTTAGAATTGGAGGGAAAGAAATTAATGTGCATGTAACAAAATGGAATTGTTAACAAGTGACACCGACGAAAAACCAAACGTAACTCCAACCAAGAAAAGGAAAGTGCACTACAATGTGAATTACTCAGCAGCTTGGGAAAAAAAGTATTCCTGGTTGACAGGAAGCAGTAAGGGTAATCTTTTTTTTAATTGCAAATCTTGCAAAGCAGATCTCAAATGCTCTTCTGGCAAGAGAGACGTAGAGAAGCATGAAGCTTCTCTTAACCAAAAAAAAATTTGAGAAGTATGTATAGTGTTGGGTTTTATAATTGTCAAGTTTGTGTCGTGTGTCCAAGTGCTTTTTGTGCTCTTTTTATACGTTCGTAGTGTACATAAATGAATATGTATAATTGCTTTTAAAATAAGTACGTAGATCTACGTATTTCAGCAAAATTGTGCTACGTAAAAATACGTAGATTTTGGAGCCTGGCTACGTAATTCTCAAATTTTGACTTGGCATCGCTGGTCCCTTGCTACATGTATGTGCTTTTGTGTGCGTGGGTCGCCAAACTCAATTCTTTCTCAATAATTTCGTCAATCGTCAGTTAGAGTCCCGTTTTACATGCATGAGGCATTATGTGTTAGTATGGGAAACTATTCTTGCTGCCTGTGGAATATTGTAAGTGTGTATGTTCTTAATACGTGAACATTGGCTTGTGCTCGCCACGGTCTGCATATGCATGTATGTGATAGGAATATAATTGTCTCCGGATTTAGTAGTTTGTAAATTTTGTGTGGTTTGAATCGTAGGGTGACTGTAAAATGGGCCTTTATGACTTAATCAGAAAATTTTGGCAATAATGAGTACAGCTTGAGTATAATATGACATGTGTATTTCATGTATTGCAAAGCATTTAGTAAACTTATAGTGTTTCACGATAATTTTTTCGGTTGAAAATGTGTATAAAACAATTTTAATTATATATAATTATAGTATTTGATGATATCCATCAAATACTATAATTATATATAATTAAAATTGTATATTTATAAATATGATTAACAATAATAATAAATAAATCTACTTATGTACATACATGCATATGTATGTTCACACATAGCACATCTATGTGAAGTGGTTATGACAGTCCGTAAGACCGACCAAATGCAAATGCAGGGCTTTAAAATTGCTACAAGCAACCAGAGTAACGCACGCAGGTCACAAATGCTCACACACGTAATAAGGGACTACAAGTGTGTGTGTGTATGCTCGTCGCCAAAACATATTCTGTACGAGCCTCACTGCTTTCATACCCTTCCTAGAAATAATCATGAAAACGCTAAACTTTTGTATGAACGTTGCAAACCCTTTTAAGATTTCGGTATACCCTTCATTCAAAAGAAAAGAGCTGGAATCGTCGCAAACAGAAATTTCAATTTTTGTGCGCTGCTGAGGGTGATGATTTCAGAAACTATAGAGAGCGAGAGAGAGGGACTGAGAGAGAGAGAGAGTAGGACAAATAACACACAGTTGTGCTTCATATGAGAACGGGACCATTTCGATTGAGCGCTGGCAGCGCACTGACTTTGTCGTGCAGCATTTTCACTGCTTGAACCTCAAAAGACCGAGCCGAGCAAATACGAAGTTCTCCGGTCGCTTCAGAGAACAATTCCGTCGTTGAAAAAAATTGCTCTACGTGTCTAGTCTATGTGTTGTGTGGTTAGTGTTTGAACACAATTAGACCTAGAGACTTCAGATTTACTGTGAATATATATTTGATAGATACACACATTTTGTAATTTACAGAATTTGGATACCACGCCCCCTTCGCCCCCAATTCACAAAAAACGTATATTAAGTACTAGAGAATTGTGCTTTGGAATGTACACACATTTATACATTATGAATACGTTCTAAAAGTTGCATTAAGATTGTACGTCTACAAACGAAATTATTCAACAAATAAATTCTCATAATATTGCCCATACCGCAGCGCAGCCCAAGCGCAAACGCTGCTGCGCAGTTAGCAGAGCACGGGCCTGTGCGTGCGGGTGGATGCATGTGTATGTGTGTGTGCAGAATGATTGAAACATCTGCATGGAGGGTACAGGGTATCTCCTAGTCGAGCAGTCTCGACTAGAGTCTTTTTACTTGTTATACCCTGAACCCATTGAAAATGGGAAATCATGGTATAATGGTTTTGTTAAAAGTATGTAACAGGGAGAAGGAGGCGTGGCAGACCCCACAAAGTATATATATTCTTGATCAGGGCGACAAACTGAATCGATTTAGCCATGTCCGTCTGTCCGTCTGTCCGTCCGTCCGTCTGTCCGTCTGTCCGTATGTATGAACGCGTCGATTTCTGAAGATATAGAAGCTAGAGACTTGAACTTTTTTTAAAATGACCGTAAATACAGCGCGCATATCGAGTTTATCACCAAAAATCGATAACTCGTCCCGTTATTTTATTATCGATCAAAAACCTTATCGAAATGCAGTTATAAAATTATATCTCCTACATCTTTAGAGCTAGAGTATCCATTTTAAATGTAGATTGATATGTACGTTATAGAATTTCGATTTTTGTTCAATTTCACCCTCCATCCCTATATCCACCCCCTCACCTATAAGTTTGTAAAAGGCGTATTTCAAATACTAGAGACTTGAGCTTCGGCACATACACGCATATTAATGATATAAACACAATCTAAAAGTTTCATGAAGAACGTACGTCCACAAAAAAAGTTATTAAACAATTAAGTTCTTATTACTATAAGCCCACACTGCAGCCCATACATCTTTATGTGTGTCTATGCATGTGTGTTTGCGTGTGTATGTGTGTGTTTTCTGTTGCTCGAAGGGTTCAGGGATCTCGTAGTCGAGCAGTCTCGACTAGAGCTTTCTTACTTGTTTTTTTTTATTTTATTTTTTTTTATTTTATTTTTTTTTTTATTTCTTTTTTTTTTTTTGTATACCCTGAACCCATTGAAAATGGGAAATGAGGGTATAATGGCTTTGTCGAAATGTATATAACAGGCTGACGGAGGCGTGCCAAACCCCACAAAGTATATATATTCGTGCTCAGGGTGACGAGCTGAGTCGATTCAGCCCTGTCCGTATGTTTGAACGCGTCGATTTTAGAAGATATAAAACCTAGAGACTTGAAATGTTTTAAATGTCCATATATAGCACGCGGATATCGAGCTTATCACAAAAAATCGATAACTTATCTCGTTATTTTTTTATCGATAAAAAATCTTATCGAAAGACAATTATAAAATTATATCTCCCACATCTTTAGAGCTAGAGTCTCCAAATTTTTAATTTAGTTTGATATGTACGTTATATAATTTCGATTTTTCTTAAATTTAACCCCCCACCCTCATATCCAACTTTCACCACTAAGTTTCGAAAAGGCGTATTTCAAGTTCTAGAGACTTGAGCTTCGGCACACACGCGCATATTAATGATGGTAAGCCCGCACTGCAGCCCATGCGTGCTCGCCCATGTGTGTTTGCATGTGTGTGTTTGTATAAGCAGAAAGACGCTAAAACTTATTAAAATGGCTGTTGCGCGAAGCGTTCAGGGGATCTCGTAGTCGAGCAGTCTCGACTAGAGCTTTCTTACTTGATTTTGGAGCGTTCGTTCCCAGACCACTTCGTATTTGCTTGGCTCTTCACTTTTAGGTTCAGGCTACGAAAATATGGGAACACAAATTCATTTATCTTCATGCGCTCGGCCGTGATGGTCGACTATTGAACAGAAGATTCCTCTGCTCTCAAATATGTACATACATATATACATATGTGTGCACATGCAGCAAGCAGCTCACAAAAATTAAAATTTGTTCGCAGCAAGAAGCCATGTCTTCCCTTCTATGTGAAGAGTATACCAAAGTTCAAATCGTTTTCCAAGTTTGTACGAAATATTTGTGTTTTCGTTATTATTATTATTATTATTATTATTAGACGGACTGGGCTAAATCGACTCAGTTCGTCGCCCTGATCAAGAATATATATACTTTGTGGGGTCTGCCACGCCTCCTTCTTCCTGTTACATTCTTTTAACAAAACCATTATACCTTGATTTCCCATTTTCAATGGGTTCATGGTATAACAAGTAAGAAAGCTCTAGTCGAGACTGCTCGACTACGAGATCCCCTGAACCCTTCAAGCAACAGCCATTTCAATAATTTTTAGCGTCTCTCTGCTTACACAAACACACACATACATACGCAAACACACATACATAGACACACATAGGCGCGCACGCATGGGCTTCAGTGTGGGAAATTAATTGTTTAATAACTTTTTTTCTGGACGTACGTTCTTCTTGAAACTTTTAGATTGTGTTTATATCATTAATATGCGTGTATGTGCCGAAACTCAAGTCTCTAGTATTTGAAATACGCCTTTTACAAACTTATGGGTGAGGGGGTGGATATAGGGGTGGGGGGTGAAATTGAACAAAAATCGAAATTCTATAACGTACATATCAATCTACATTTAAAATTTGCATACTCTAGCTCTAAAGATGTAGGAGATATCATTTTATAACTGCATTTCGTCAAGGTTTTTGATCGATAAAAAAATAACGGGACGAGTTATCGATTTTTGGTGAAAAACTCGATATACGCGCTGTATATACGGTCATTTTAAAAAAAGTTCAAGTCTCTAGCTCTTATATCTTCTGAAATCGACGCGTTCATACATACGGACGGACGGACGGACAGACAGACGGACAGGGCTAAATCGACTCAGTTCGTCGCCCTGATCAAAAATATATATACTTTGTGGGGTCTGCCACGCCTCCTTCTCCCTGTTACATACTTTTAACAAAACCATTATACCCTGATTTCCCATTTTCAATGGGTTCAGGGTATAAAAAGGGAAAAGAGCAATGGACCCAAATGGTTACCCTGAGGTACACCAGACGAAACAAAGATAATTTAGACATAGCTGTTCTCAGCAAGACTCTTTGGGTTCTAGCCATTAAATAGAATGAAATCCAAGACACAAGACTAGGTGAAAATCCTAAGCGTTCCAGCTTAAGAATTAGTATATGATGATGTACTGCGTCAAATGCTTTACTGAAGTCAGTATAAATAACATCAGTTTGCATTTTTTTTTAGAAAAGCTGTCATTAACAAGCGAAGTAAACTCGAGAAAATTAGAGGACGTTGATCGATTTTGAACAAAACCATGTTGAGATGGTTGAATAATCGATTTGCAAAAATGCTGCAAGGCCGATGTTATAATTTTCTCAAATAACTTCGGAATAGCAGATAATTTCGCAATGCCTCAATAATTGGAAATATCAGATCTTTCGTCTTTTTATACCCTGAACCCATTGAAAATGGGAAATCAGGGTATAATGGTTTTGTTAAAAGTATGTAACAGGGAGAAGGAGGCGTGGCAGACCCCACAAAGTATATATATTCTTGATCAGGGCGACAAACTGAATCGATTTAGCCATGTCCGTCTGTCCGTCTGTCCGTCCGTCCGTCTGTCCGTATGTATGAACGCGTCGATTTCTGAAGATATAGAAGCTAGAGACTTCAACTTTTTTTTAAAATGCTCGTATATAGCACGCGGATATCGAGTTTATCACTAAAAATCGATAACTCATCCCGTTATTTTTTTATCGATCAAAAACCTTATTGAAAACCAGTTATAAAATTATATCTCCTACACCTTTAGAGCTAAAATCTCCAAATTTTAAATGTAGACTCGACTGCACGTGATAGAATTTCGATTTTTGTTATAATTCACCCCCCACCCCTATATCCACCCCCTTACCCTCATCTCTGTAAAAGGCGTATTTCAAATACTAGAGACTTGAGCTTTGGCAAATATACGCATAGTAATGATAAAACCACATTCTGAAAGTTTCATGAAGAACGTACGTCCACAAAAAAAGTTATTGAACAATTAAGTTCCCATAGTAAGCCCACACTACAGCCCATGCCTGTTAATGCGTGCGTGCCTATGGGTGTCTATGTATATGTTTGCGTGTGTGTGTGTGTTTGTTTAAGCTGAATGACACTAAAAACTATTGAAATGTCTGTTGCTCGGAGGGTTCAGGGTATCTCGTAGTCGAGCAGTCTCGACTAGAGCTTTCTTACTTGTTTATGTAACGGAATGATGAAAGATTCTTTCCAAATCGAAGGGAACACAGAAGTATCCAAGGACAAGTTAAACAATTTTAGTAATTGTGACTGAAGAGAAACACTGCACTCTTTAATCACACAACTAGGAATATTATCGGCACGAGGAGAGAAAGATGATTTCAATGTCCTAATGGCTGAATCCAGAGAGGCTGCGGTAACTTTAGAAATATTTATAGACCCATACTCAAGAAGTGAATATGGATATGAGTTGCTGTAGAGATCAGCAGAAGAATAAGTGGATTGAAAAAAATCAGCAAATAGATCAGAGGAATCCAAGTTTTTTCACCAACAAGGACAAATTTGGACGGCAAAACATTTACGCTTCAAGCTTACAAATGAGTAAAATTTATTAGGATCTCGAGCAAGCTGATGTTTGCAACGTATTAGATAATTCTGATAACAACTAGAATTTAAAAGATTGAAATTTGATTTGGCAATGGAATATTTAGATCAGTCAACACTTGAACCAGACTTTTTATACTCGTAGTCGAGCAGTCTCGACTAGAGCTTTCTTACTTGCTTTTCTATATTCGTTTATTGACAGTCTTATAATTACAAGTTGAAAGTTGTGTGGTGGCTAGGATAGCGCGCGATGCTTGCGAGACGGCCGTAAAGCATTGCTTCGCAAGCACTATGCGCTACCTTAGCCTGGGACAGCTCGTCTTCTCGTTCGCTCTCTCTCCATCATCACTGTGGCCGCGAAGGTGCTTGTTAGTTCCCAAGCTTCCTCCGATTGGTATGTTGTCCGCTCTGATGGAGCCGCCCACTGCCTCTTGCAGACGACGCCTCTGCTCCAGGAACCGTCCACATTCGAAAAGAATGTGGTTGGCGTCTTCCACATGCCCTCGCCCGCACCAGGGGCACTCGTCAGATTCCTCGTGGCCAAAGCGCTTCAAATAGCTCCGAAAGCACCCATGTCCAGAGAGGATCTGCGTAAGGTAGAAGTTAACCTCGCCGTGTTTGCGGTTAACCCATGGTTCGAGCTCGGGGATGAGCTTGTGCGTCCACCGCCCTTTGGCTGAGCTATTCCACTTTCTTTGCCATCGTGCAATGCTGTTCGCCCTGACAGCGTTGTGTCGCACAGGCGCGTGCGAATTCCGCTCCACGGCTTCGGCGACCAAGTCCTCCAGTGGCACCATGCCGGCTATGACGAGCGCCGCGTCATCGGAGACAGTCCTAAAAGCGCAGCTGACTCTGATTGCGCTCAGTCGGTAGATCGAGCAAATGCCCCGGCTGTAGCTCGGCGTTGCCATCGTTTTTGCCCATATTGGCGCAGCATAGAGGACGACAGACCTAATGACGCTCATTAGGAGGAGACGTCGTTGCTGTTTAGGTCCCCGCGTGTTAAGCATGATTCTTGAGAGAGCTCTACAAGAATCAGCTGCCTTTTTATGCACATATTCTAAGTGCTCGCGGAAAGTTAATCTTGTGTCTATCATGACGCCAAGATACTTTATCGCCCTCTTTGACGTAATGGTGACGCTGCCTATCTTTATGTTGGCAGTCTCCACTTTTTTGCGACTGCTTACTAGCACGGCTTCCGTCTTGTGTGCCGCTAGCTCGAGCCCAGCTCCTGTCAACCAGCTTCGTATGCGATTGATACTATCGCTGCACATATCCTCTGTATCTTTCAGCTCCTTTCCTATGGCTACGACAGCTACATCATCAGCAAAGCCAATGGTGTGCGCACCTGCTGGAAGTTCCAAGCGCAGTACGCCGTCGTACATGATGTTCCATAGGAGAGGCCCCAGCACTGAGCCTTGGGGTACTCCAGCTGACACTGTATGAGTTTGGGGACCCTCACTCGTGTTGTATACCAGTGAAGTAGCTCTTTATTATCTCTTTTAGATATTTAGGGATATTATATTGTGACAGCGCATTCAGTATCATATCCCAATTAGCTGTGTTGAAGGCATTCTTTACATCCAGGGTCGCGATGATGCAGTATTCCTTCGTCCCGTGCCTCCATCTGGTGCCTTGAATAGCGGAAGTGGCCAGACCAACGACTTTGCTAAGCGCGTCCCTTGTTGACCGGGCCTTCCGGAATCCAAACTGGTTTGGTGACAGGCCTCCGGCGCTAGCAATCGCAGTCTCCAGTCTAGAGCAGATCAATTTCTCAAACACCTTTCCCATGGTGTCTAAGAGACAGATCGGTCTGTACGAAGATGGCTCGTCTGGTGGTTTGCCAGCTTTGGGTAGCAATACCAGATTCTGGGCTTTCCATTTTGCCGGGAACGTCTCTTGAATTAGACATTCATTGAATAATTCAGCGAACGTACTTAGGTGCAAGGCGCGGGCTAACTTTAGCGCACGATTTGGGATCCCGTCCGGCCCTGGAGCTGTGTTGGTTCTAAGACTTCGGAGAGTTACTAGGATTTCTTCATCTGTAACTAAAACAATTTCAGTGCTCGTTGAGCCCTGATCAGCAGACTCGGATTCAGGGGCGTGAATGGAGCTTAAACTTTCTGGAAAGAGCGTTTCCACAATCGATTTAAGCTCCAGACGATCCGTAGGCTGCACCTGTCTACCTGCGTAAAGTCTGTTAACTACTATCTTATATGCCCTGCCCCAAGGGTCATATTCGGCTGAGTCGCACAACTCTAAAAAGCATTCTCCTTTGCTTGCCCGAATGGCCTTCTTCAGCTGTCTTTTAGCTGCCTGGTAAGCTAATTGTTTCTCAAAAAACGTAGACCTACCGCGAGCCCGTTGGTAGCTTCTTCTTGCCTGGATGCATTTGTGACGAATGTCACCTATTTGTGCATTCCACCAATACGAAGGCTCTTGTTGTCGTGAACGCATGAAGATTTTGTGTTCCCATACTTTCGTAGCCTGAACCTAAAAGTGAAGAGACGAGCAAATACGAAGTGGTCTGAGAACGAACACTCTAAGAAAAGTGTGCAAAACGCTTTACACTACGTGTCCGGTCTATGTGTTGTCTGGTTAGTGCCAATAGTTAAGAGCATTAATAATTATCTGTATTTCAAAAAAAAAAAAAAATTCAACAAAAATTATGTGTACTAAAGTTATTCGCACAAAACATAAAATGTTAGCGGAAAAAAGTCTACATATATAGTCCGTATATAGCGCGCGCATATCGAACGCGTCGATTTCAGAAGATATAAAATGTCCGTATATAGTGCGCGCATATCGAGTCTATCACAAAAATCGATCTCATCCCGTTTTTTTTTATCGATAAAGCCCTTATTGAAAACCAGTTATACAATTATATCTCCTACATCTTTACAGTTAGAGTCTCCAAAAGTAGATTCATGTGTGTTTTGTAGAATTTCGGTTTTTGTTATATTTTACCTCACCCCTATATTCACTCCCTCACCCTTAAATTTGTTAAAGGCGTATTTCAAATACTAGAGATTTGAGCTTTGGCAAATACATGCATAGTAATGATATAATCCCAATCTAAAATTTTCATGAAGAATGTACATCCACAACAAAAGTTATTAAGCAATTCAGGTCCCATGATTAGCTCACACTGCAGCCCATGCGTGTTTATGCTTGCGTGCCTTTGTGTGTCTATGTATGTGTGTCCGCGTGTGCATGTGTGTGTTTCTTTGTAAGCAGAAAGAGGCAAAACATAATTGAAATATAAGTTTTCTTTAGGGTTCAAGGGATTTCCTAGTGGAGCAGTCTCGCCTAGAGCTTTCGTACTTGTTTCATCAGTCTAGTTTGTACTTAAATACAAAATAACTAATTTACTATAAGTGTGTGGGGATGCAGTTATAGTTGAAAGCGTTGTAAGCAACCGAAGTATGCTTCATTTTTTTTACTAATAATGACATTTAAAAGAAAATTCAGATTAATCTCTCAGTGCAATGGAATACACAATATTTATACTCATTCACTAAGTGAATTAGTATATTGGCTTTGTGCGATGTCCGTCTTGCTGTGCGTCCGTCTGTCTGTATGAACGTAGTTCATTTCGGCGTTATCGAAGCTAGAGCTAGAGGCAAATTGGAAAATACATTTTTCGATATACCATAAACCATGTTAGTTGAAGAGCTAGAGAGCTGAAATTTGGTATGTAGATCCGCGTCGACCACCCAAATCCAACAAGCTATGGCGGATATATATACGCCCATTGGGGGCGTGGCAAATTGTATCTCCAAAAGTCATAAAGCTAGAAAGTTGAAATTTCGCACGTGAGCTAATGTTATGATTCTATAATGACTGATGAATTTTATGATTACGCCCACTAGGGCAGGGCAAATCGGACCTGAAGATGTAGTGATTTTTAAAATTTTGCTATATTTTAGGCACTATTAATGCTAGAGACCTGAAATTTTGTATATATACGCGGGGTGACAACCCAAGTCCAACGAGCTATGGTGGATATATGTCTGCCCAAAGGGGGAGTGGCAAACAGCAAAAGCTTATATCTCCTACAGTTTAAGAGCTAGAAGCTTCAAATTTGAATAGTTGAGTTACTGGTAACATCCTCTATCGATGTCCCAAAAACAATTGTTACGCCTCCTTGGGGGCGTGGCATATCGAAAAATACCCTGTCATTTTCACATTTTGGGAGCGTAAGCATTCAAAAATTGCATTTACGTTACCGTTAGGTCGTTCCAAGAACTTACTAAAAATGAGGCGTCTAAGGCCAACAACAGTAAATAAAACGAAATGACATTCTTGTTATGAAAAGGCAGAGTAGCGGTTGAAAACTTGAAGAACAATGCAAAAACAAATCAATCGCATTTGAGATTCTTAGAGCACGCTAGAGTACGCATTTATGTGTACATACATACATACACACATAAAAGTGAGCGCGCGTATAAGAAGGCTGTAGTGCTTGATGCTGCGTGCAGACTTATGTGTATCTGTATGTATATATGTATATACAATATATACATACATACATATATGCGTATAAGTTATGAGGGCTATTTAAGTAGTAACAAATTTAAACTTATAAAATTGTTCGATTAAGAAAAAAAAAAGTATTAAGTGCCCTTCATTAAAATAATAATTTTATAATAAAAACAAAGTATGTATGAAAAAAAAAAAGAAACATAAAAGGGCGTTCAACCTCCGCTACTCTAACATAACTCGCGTCGCCTTTAGCACCCACGCTATTGCCTTTCTTGACTATATGGTAGCTAAAATATAATAACGTAATAAGAGAGCATCATCTGACAAAACTACAGTAACAGCTAGAAAATCCAGAAATCAATCGCAATTCTTAGAATATCTGTACGCATAGAAAAAACGATGAGTGCGTGCACATGTATTAGAAAATCGCGCTGATCTGCTGCTAGCTTGGAACCGGTATCCAAAATATACAAAAATCAAAATTGTATAAAATTGATTTGAAGATCCTAGTTCTAAAGATGTACTAGATATAAACGGCAATAGCTATTGATGATTTTTTTAATTATAATGGGATCAACGTTTGGGCTGTGAATGAGTATTTTGCAATTCACCCGACTGCAACGTTCTTACTTGTTTATTATTATTATTTTTTTTTATTGAGTAGTCAGGTTAGTTGAGGCTGTGCCGTAGATTTATTTACTGCTATACTACTGTATAATATAGTAAATTAGTTGACGCCTACTGTGAGTAAATTCTAATTGAAAATTCAAAGATCCTGAATAGCAATCAATGCTTCATTGTTCATTGGGTCACAAAAGAAAAAACAATAGTGGTCCACCCTTTAAACTTAGGACAATGAAAAATTGATGTTGTCCGATTCTCAGGCCACTCGATCTGCACCCAAAATTTGATGAGAATCCGTTTCGGAGGAGTACTATTTCAAACCAATTTTATATATTAGATAGCATTAGCTCACGTGCAAAACTTTTAACGTTCTAGCTTTACAACTCTAGGAGATACAGTTATATCCTATTTGCTACGCCCCAATGGGCGTCGATATATTTGCCATATTTTGTGATCTTGGGTGGTCGGCGCCGATCTATATTCCAAATTTCAGCTTTCAGCTCTGCAACTAATATGATTTCTGGTATATCGAAAAATGCATTATCCGATTTTCCACCCTCCTACTGGGCGGAGACTTGCATGAGTATGTGTTCCAAATTTAAAGTCTCTAGCTTCAGTAGGGCCGACATAAACTGTTTGAGAATTTATTTGTTCATTAATTTCTTTTGTAGACGTACAATATTAATAGAACTTGCTGAACGTAATCATAACGTGTAAATGTGTGTACACTCCAAAGCATGTCTCTAGTACCTTATATACGGTTTTTATAAATTAGCGGCGAAGGTGCGTGGTATCCAAAATCTGTAAATTACAAAATGCGTGTATTCGCCAAATGTATATACACAGTGAATCTGAACTCTCTATGTCTAATAGTGTTCAAATTAGGCTGAAGAAACAATATAAATTTACCGATTATCCTCGATAAATAGATATTGGATAAGTTATCGAAAAAATATGATAAATTCGTACTGTGTATGGTATGCATACAAAATTTCAGCTCATACTTCTGAGATCGACGCACTCATACAGACGGACAGACGGACAGGGCTATATCAACTCAGCTCATCACCCTGATCAAGAATATATATGTATACTTTATGGGATCTGTGATGATTCCTTCTGCCTTTTCACAAAACCATTATACCTTGATTTCCCATTTTCAATGGGTTCAGGGTATAATTAAGTGATTGTGTAATTATCAATACATTACCTGTCGCCTATCTAAATCGCTGCAATTGATCCCCGTACCTTTATCTGTAAATGTTAATATAGTACGTGGTCTAAAGAGTATTATTGCTCATTTCTTAAAGGGCGACTGGGTACACAACAATGAAGTTTGGAAAGTTTGCTGCACTTGCTATTGGAGGAAGTATTATTTTAATTGAAATTGCGCACCAAGAAGGATTTATTAAAATTGACTGGCCCAAACTGACGAAAAGTGTGGATAAAATAGCTGAAAAGGTGGAATCTTCAATATCAGGCAATGATCCAAATTGGATGGATAAGGTAAACATATCAGTAATTATACCCATTGAAAATGGGAAATCCCAAGTATTACTATTCTCTAATTATGTAACCTTAATACAACCGAACTGAAAGACACTTACAAATTTTAGAACAACAAAACAAGTGCGAGCGTTGTTATATACTACCAGTAACCATACAACACATATATGAGACAAGTGAGCACACTATTTCTACGCATAACAAAATCAACATAAGAGATTAGCCAACATTGTATTTGTTCGGTTCAGTCTCTATAGGATCGGATGGTCAAAGTCAGTGCGCTGCGAGCGTTCTAACGAAATGATATTATTCTCGCTTAAGCACTAATTTTGATATTTCACGAAAGCGAAATGAGTACATTGGTTTTGTGCATGTTCGTATTGATGCCCGTCTGCCCTTATGAATGCAATTATTTTCGGCGCTATTGAAGCTTTAGAGACTTGAAATTTTGCAACACGTATATCTCTGATATATAGCGCTAAGATCTTCCCGATCCGCCCTCTAGAAGCTTCATATTCAGATAATTGAGTTTTTTGTAACCTTCCATTTTTTTTCGCGTGTCATTCAGGGTATAACAAATAAGATTTCTTGTGGACACTGCTCGACTTGGAGATACCCTGAACCTTGCCAGCTGATATTCTAATCATTCTGCACTTCTTTAATACACACATACAAAAAACACATGAACACATAAGTATTTATATGTCGGAGACACGTTTATTTCTTGCGACCAATCTGTCATGATGACACACACTAAGAGCGTAGCGAATTCCAACTTGTGCTTGCAACTGTCTGAACTCAACTGCCCTTCTAATTCTCGCATCAGAACCTACTTCTGTTGCTTTGCAAACACAAGTTGGACTGCACTCAGCGACAGCGTGACACCGCCGTCGCCTCGCTCATAGGGCGCCACCGATATTCGTAATTCGTGGAATTTCCAAGTAATTTCATAATAGACCAAACCTATTGCATGGAAGCGACATGCAATCACACGCACAGTGGCCAAGCTAAATATGTAGTTCAAGCTGCGACATGGACTTCCTGACAAATCTGCAACAGAAATCCATCATATTTCACAAACATATATAAGCATTAACTATTATTTTACCCTGAACCCATTGAAAATGTGAAAAATATGCAACAGGCAGAAATAATCGTCGCAGACCCCATAAAGTATATACATATATGTATTCTTGATCAGGGCGTTGAGCTGAGTAGATATAGCCCTGTCCGTCCGTCCGTATGACGATATCCGATATCTTTTTTATCGAGGATAATCGATATATCAAATACTAGAGACTTGTGCTTTGGAGTGTACACACAATCAGTTATTTGCATAGCTCGCAAATAACTGTTGAAACTTTTTCGTTGTCTGCAAATAAGTGTCTTTCACTGACACAATCAAAAAGACTCAGACAGAAACTGATTTGATCGCGTCTGGCTTAGCTCGCCCACGCTCTGAGCGAGACAGTTATTTCTGTTTTCGTTTCGCTCAAGTCAGTCACTGATCGTTTGCTTGAGTTAAATGAAGCAAACTGTCATTTGCGTATGTATGGGTAGTCACAAGCGATTGTTGCGTTCTTTTATGTATGTATGTATACATGTATTTAAATGCATACGAAGGCAAAGATCATTTCTGTTGAGTTTTTTAGTGAAACTGTCTTTTGCTTAGAGCCTTTGTGTGAGCGAAAATCGTATTAGTCTTTACGCGACACTCATTTGAGACCGAATGAGTCATTGCAATGCGTCTGACCGAAACCGATTCTAAATAAAACAAAGAGTGCCGCTCAGAGCGAGCTCGTGTCTGCACAATCTTTTCGGTTATGTTACGAAGCAGAGCATATACGAAAAAACGATCAACTATCATTTGCGAGCTCTGGTTTTTATACCCTGAACCCATTGAAAATGGGAAGTCAGGGTATAATGGTTTTGTTGAAATATATGTAACAGGCAGAAGCAGGCGTGGCAGACCCCACAAAGTATATATATTCTTGATCAGGGCTGAGTCGATTTAGTCCTGTCCGTCTGTCTGTCTGTCCGTCTGTCCGTATGTTTGAACGCGTCGATTTCCGAAGATATAAGAGCTAGAGACTTGAATTTTTTTTTTAAATGACAGCGCGGATGTCGAGTTTATCACTAAAAATCGATAAATCATCCCGTTATGTTTTTATCGAATAAAAACATTCAAGTTCAAATCAGGCGCCAATTGTGAATGATATTTCATTTTTTTAAATTTCTTACATATTCAATGGAATATGTAGATCATATGCTGAAAGTTTCATTATATTCCGTTAGTTCTATCAATTTTTTAAAAATCATCAAATGTTTGGCCAATTAACAAACGCACGTGAAGCAGTCACAGCAGTTTTCCTATACGTGTGCACACACACATTAAAGTAAACAATTATGTTATGTTATGGAAAGCAGCGTGTCGCACGATCGAGAAGTCTCGGGTTCGATCCCAGGGCGTGCGCAATTTATGTTAACTTTTTTAATTGTTTTAAAATATTCAAGTATTTAATTAAATGAGTCTTCTATTTCTCTTATATTTTTAAATACATTTAAATTGAAAATTTAACCACACTGAATGATTTTTCATTTTTTTAAATTTCTTACATATTCAATGGAATATGTAGATCATATGCTGAAAGTTTCATTAAATTCTGTTAGTTCTATCAATTTTTTAAAAATCATCAAATGTTTGGCCAATTAACAAACGCACGTGAAACAGTCACAGCAGTTTTCCTATACGTGTGCACACACATTTTAAAGTAAACAATTAGTTTAGTTTCGATTTGCTAGATGGCGCTGCAGCAGTGAATGTATTGCTGTTTTGCCATTAGTCTATCAACAAGTGGAGTGGAGTTGTGGAAAGCAGCGTGTCGCACGATCGAGAAGTTCGAATCCCAGAGCGGGCGCAATTTATGTCAACTTTTTTAATTGTTTTAAAATATTCAAGTATTTAATTAAATGAGTCTTCTATTTCTCTTATATTTTTAAATACATTTAAATTGAAAATTTAACCACACTAAATGTACTATTTTATTAGTTTGGTTCAGGGTAGTATCTAGTCGAGCACTCTCGACTAGAGTTTCCTTACTTGTTTTTTTTTTTGTACAGAAGATACCCAGCAAAATATCGTAATACATTTTCATTAAAAACATTTTGAGTATTTGCAATGGTTGCATCTAATGACAATTCAGCGTCTGGATCTAAACGTTCTTGTTCTATAGATGAATTCGTAGCACACTGCTCTTGAAATACTGATAGGTTAGAGCCTCTATCCTTTATTATATTAGCTAACATGAGAATACAATTTCAAGAAATAAAAGCAGATGTCAAGATCTTCATTGAGAGCTTTTTTTATATATTTTAGTATTGAATTCAAAAACTGTTGGATTTGTATTCGTTTCTCCCCGACTTCTAATTAAATAAAATAAATTTTCTAAGGGGTCTTGGTTGAATTTGGATGTGGCAACAAAGAATTTTCACTGCTTTCATTCCAATTATTTTCAGCTAAAACAATTACAGATGAGATTGTAATAATCATTTCATCAATACAATATACTTTTTGTGGATACTTCAGGTCATGAAAATAATCTCTCATTTCCTGAAGATATTCATGGACATTATTGTTTTTCCTAAGTGCGCATCTATAAGGATTACTATCAAATAGTACGTGACTGTTTAAGCAATTTAAAAGGTTATTAATTTTGTCAATGAAGATTGCTGTTGCAAAAGCACTATCTTTGCAATCAGCAAATCCGCCTGAATCTACAACTGTGCGTATCGCAGCAGCCACAATGTGGCTATAAACTTGTGGCAAATTTGACTTTCATTTTCTCAAAACAATTTGGACTGATATGTTTTGGAGTCAATTTCGGACAAAGCCGTGTTAAATTTTTAGTTTAAATTTCATTTAATTTTCGAATTATATTTCATGAAAATGTGCCTGAGGTGTGGAAATATTATGTCTTAAAAGAATATTTCTTAGCGATTTAACAAGACGTGGTGCATCGAATATCGCATATATTTCTTTCTCATTAATACAAAAACTAGGGCTGTTGATGCCTATGCCCCATCTATCAAAAACGGCCCTATTATTGGAACCCTGATTAAAAGCAATGGCTTTGACTTTAAGCCCCAATGCTTGTGACAGTCCAATGTTTGCCTCAACTTTAGACTTAAGATCATAATATTTTATGCCATTAGCTGAAACAGTATAGCTTAAAACATACATACCATTTTCAAATAGACCCCTTATAAGGAAAACGCAGACCTGCTAACCTAAAAGCTACTTCTCTTCTCGCCATCATTTTCAAACCCTTGTATCTCATCAAGAGATGAATTGTACTGCAGACTTTTCTTAATTTTGACTTCATCAAAAACTAAAACTGCGTATTTTCCTTAATCACTCATTTTTATACCCTGAACCCATTGAAAATGGGAAATCAGGTTTTGTTAGAAGTATGTAACAGGGAGAAGGAGGCGTGGCAGACCCCACAAAGTATATATATTCTTGATCAGGGCGACGAACTGAGTCGATTTAGTCCTGTCCGTCTGTCTGTCCGTCCGTCCGTATGTATGAACGCGTCGATTTCAGAAGATATAAGAGCTAGAGACCGTATATACAGCGCGCATATCGAGTTTATCACCAAAAATTGATAACTCGTCCCGTTATTTTTTTATCGATCAAAAACCATATCGAAATGCAGTTATAAAATTATATCTCCTACATCTTTAGAGCTAGAGTATCCAAATTTTAAATGTAGATTGATATGTACGTTGTAGAATTTCGATTTTTGTTCAATTTCACCCCACCACCCCTATATCCACCCCCTCACCCATAAGTTTGTAAAAGGCGTATTTCAAATACTAGAGAGTTGAGCTTCGGCACATAAAAGAAAATACTGAATTTCGTTTCCCCCTGTCAAAAAGCTCTTGGCCAAAAGTAACAGACATGTTGAACGCTTTAAGCATGAAAATGCCAGCTGGCTGGTAACTGAAATATCATTGAGATCATTTCACAAACAAGCGTGGACGACCTATTGCACAAATTATAACAAAAATCGAAATTCTAAAAAGTACGTACGAGTCTACATTTAAAATATGGAGACTCTAGCTTCAAATATGTAAGAAACATAATTCTACTCATTCACGAAGTGAAGTAGTATATTGGTTTTGTGCAATATCCGTCTTGCTGTCCGTCCGTCTGTCCGTATGAACGCAGTTAATTGCGGCGCTATTAAAGCTAGAGACTTGAAATTTGAAACACATACTCGTGTATAACTCCGAAGTTAGTTGAAGAGCTAGAGAGCTGAAATTTGGTATGTAGATCCGCGTCGACCACCCAAGTCCAACAAGCCATGGCGGATATATATACGCCCATTGGGGGCGTGGCAAATTGTATCTCCAAAAGTCATAAAGCTAGAAAGTTGAAATTTCGCACGTGAGCTTATGTTATGATTCTATAATGACTGATGAATTTTATGATTACGCCCACTAGGGCAGGGCAAATCGGACCTGAAGATGTAGTGATTTTTAAAATTTTGCTATATTTTAGGAACTATTAATGCTAGAGACCTGAAATTTTGTATATATACGCTGGGTGACAACCCAAGTCCAACGAGCTATGGTGGATATACATATGTCTGCCTAAAGGGGGCATGGCAAACCGCAAAAGCGTATATCTCCTACAGTTTAAGAGCTAGAAGCTTCAAATTTGAATAGTTGAGTTACTGGTAACCTCCTCTATCGATTTTCCAAAAATAATTGTTACGCCTCTATGGGGGCGTGGAATATCGAAAAATACCCTGTCATTTTCACATTTTTGGAGCGTAAGCATTCAAAAATTGCATTTACGTTACCTAAGAACTATCTACGAACTGACCAAAAATGAGGCGTCTATGGCCACTAGGGGCGTGGCAATCGGCATCTGTAGTATCAAATTGCGACATTTATATGCGTGAGCCATCTATATATGTACATGTATATACAAATAGGCCTTATAGGCATTGATAACACGGAAGTAAACATTTTTATAAAATTAAAAAAATATAAAAGAAGCCAAAATAACAAAAATTTGCGATTTACAAAAAAGAGTTTTCCGCGGGATTTGAACTCGCACCTATGCCAAATAGCATGTTTGTTAAAATAACTAAAATGAATTTAACCGGCGGCTCTGCCGACAGCGTTACCGCTTGCTTTCAGCAACAACAAATAGAACGAAATTACATTCTTGGTTTGAGGCCTTATAGCAAAGAAAAGCCAGTGTAGCGGCTGAAAACTTTAAGAGCAATGCAAACAAGTAAAAAGACTTTAGTCGAGACTGCTCGACTAGGAGATACCCTGAACCCTCTATGCTGATGTTCCGCAGTAAGCAGCACTGCGCTTGGGCTGCGCTGCAGTGTGGGCAAATAATAATGAGAATTTATTTGTTGAATAATTTCGTTTGTAGACGTATAATCTTAATGAAATTTTCAGAACGTAATCATAATGTGTAAATGTGTGTACATTCCAAAGCACAAGTCTCTAGTACACAAATTGTGGGCGAAGGGGGCGTGGTATCCAAAATCTGTAAATTACAAATAAAATACACAATAAATCTGAAGTCTCTAGGTCTAATAGTGTTCAAATAAGGCTGAAAAAACAATATCAATTTATCGATTATCCTCGATAAAAAAAATATCGAATGAGTTATCGAAAAAATATGATAAACTCGTACTGCGTATGGTATACACGAGTATGCATACAAAATTTCAGCTCTCTAGTTCTTATAACTTCTGAGATCGACGCACTCATACGGACGGACGGACGGATGGACGGACGGACAGACGGACAGGCATATATCGACTCAGATCATCGTCCTGATCAAGAATATATATACTTTATGGGGTCTGCGATGATTCCTTCTGCCTGTTACATACTTTTCACAAAACCATTATACCCTGATTTCCCATTTTCAATGGGTTCAGGGTATAAAGCAAAACAAATCAGTCGCATTTGAGATTCTTAGAAAACGCTAGAGTACGCATTTATGTGTACCTACATACACACATACACACGCAAAATGAGCGCGTGCATTAGAAGGCGGGAATGCTTGATGATATGCGTGCAGACATATGTTTATCTGTATGTATATGTATGTACATACATATATGCGTATGTGTTATGAGGGCTATTTAAAAAGAAACAAATTGAGACTTATAAAATTGTTCTATTAAGAAAAAGAAATGTATTAAGTGCCCTTCATTACAGCTAGCACCTTCCCAATAAAATACCTATTTTATAAAATAGAAAATATGTATAAAAAAAAAAAAAAGAACAACATTGAAGGGGTTTTGAACCTCCGCTACTCTAACATAACTTGCGTCGCCTTTAGCACCCACGCTATTTCTTTGCTTAACTATCTGGTAGCTAAAATACAATAACAAATAAATAAATAAATAATAACAAAGCGCCATCTGACAAAACTACAGCAACCGCTAGAAAATCCAGAAATCAATCGCAATTTTTAGAATATTCTAAAAGGCGCGCTTTTGTCTGTACGCATACATAGAATAAACGATGAGTGTGTGCACATGTATAATGATCTGCTGCTGGCTTGGAACCGGTATCCAATATATAACAATCAAAATTGTATAAAATTGATTTGAAGATCCTAGTTCTAAAGATGTACTAGATATAAAAGGCAATAGTTATCGATGATTTTTTAATTATAATGAGATCAACGTTTCGGCTGTGAATGAGTATTCTGCAATCGCCCGACTGCAACGTTTATAACTGATTTTATAACTTTATAAGTGATTTTCGATTGGTTTTTATAGATTAAAAATAATTGGATGAGTTATCGATTTTTTGTACTAAACTCAATATGCGCGCTATATATACGGTCATTTAAAATAAATGAAATATCTAGCTCTGATATCTTCTGACATCGACGCGTTCATACATACGGACAGACGAACGGGCCGACAGACGGACAGGACTAAATCGACTCAGCTCGTCACCCTTATCAAGAATATGTATACTTTGTGGGGTCTATCACGCCTCCTTCTGTCTGTTACAAACTTTAAACAAAACCATTATACCATGATTCCCCATTTTCAATAGGTTCAGTGTATAACAAGTAAGAAGGCTCTAGTCGAGACTGCTCGACTAGGAGATACCCTGATATTTAATCATTCTGCACTTCTTTTATGCATACATACATACACATGCACACGCACGCATAAGCCCGCGCTCTGCTGACGGCGCAGTAAGCAGCGACTCCGCTTGGACTGCGCCCCAGTTTGGGAGAATTATGAGAATTTATATACGATTGTTATAAATTAGCGGCGAAGGGGCATGGTATCCAAAATCTGTAAATTACAAAATGTTTGTACCCATCAAATGTATATACACAGTTAATCTGAAGAATATTGTATATATGGGGTCTGCGATGATTCCTTCTGCCCGTTACATACCTTTCACAGTATAAAAATATAATATATATAATATATTAATTCAAGGTATAAAAATGGCAAATTTTTGCGAATCTGACCTTCACTGGGGAGTTTGGTATCCAAAAACTAATAAAAATCGAAATTGTATAAAAATCCTGTATTATGGGGTCTGCCACACCTCCTTCTGCCTTTAACATACATATAAAAGAGCAGTGACCGCAAATAAGTGTTACGCATTTAAAAAAAATAATAATAATCTGTAATAATTATTTTTGATTTTATCATAAAAATCAATTTTAATAATTACAAATAATTTTTTTTAATTTATCGAAAAATAATTTTTATTTTTTAAAACTTATAAAACTTATAATCGATACGGCTCCTGTAAAAAAGCCATTGTACCCTGATTTCTCTTTTTCAATGGGTTCACGGTATAAAAATATATATGTCAAAGCACAATAAAAGAGTTTCCTTAGCGCAGCGGGTTTCGGTGGCCGTCCACTTCTCAAACGATTCTAAATTCATGTGTCTCTAATATCTTGTGCCTACCACCGAACCACACTCGACGACAACAGGACTTTTCCAGCATACAAAACATAATCGACCATTAAAACAGTCGCGAAACACACAAAATAGCAAATCCATATGCATTCACATGCTGCACTTTAAATACTCTGACAACTTCACTATGCATGCTGCGCTCGTGTGAGACCAACAAAATTTACCATACCCTGTTAGGGAACTCGCATTCTTTGTTCAAGGGAATCGAACACACACGCATAAGGACGAAGTCATGCAGAAAAGAGAAATAGGCAAGTAGATAAGAAAACACAATTACAGTGAACGCCAACATATTAATACTACTTGCGCTTCGATATATGAAAATGACATACACGAGATACATACTTTAACGGCTAAAAATGCAGAAATCAATCGCAATTCTTGGAATGTGCAAGAATTCGCGATATTGTCTGCGTTGTTTGTGTGCACATATAAATGGAAATCGAGCTTTTTATACCCTGAACCCATTGAAAATGGGAAATCAGGGTATAATGGTTTTGTGAAAAGTATATAACAGGCAGAAGGAATCATCGCAGACCCCATAAAGTATATATATTCTTGATCAGGACGATGAGCTGAGTCGATATAGCCCTGTCCGTCTGTCCGTCCGTCCGTTCGCCCGTATGAGTGCGTCGATCTCAGAAGTTATAAGAGCTAGAGAGCTGAAATTTTGTATGCATACTCGTGTATACCATACGCAGTACGAGTTTATCATATTTTTTCGATAACTCATTCGATATCTTTTTTATCGGGGATAATCGTTAAATTGATATTGTTTTTTCAGCCTTATTTGAACACTATTAGACCTAGAGACTTCAGATTTATTGTGTATATACATTTGATGGATACACACATTTTGTAATTTACAGATTTTGGATACCACGCCCCCTTCGCCCACAATTTGTAAAAAACGTATATCAAGTACTAGAGACTTGTGCTTTGGAATGTACACACATTTACACATTATGATTACGTTCTGAGATTTCATTAAGATTGTACGTCTACAAACGAAATTATTCAACAAATAAATTCTCAGTTAGCAGAGCGCAGGCTTATGCATGCGTGTGAATGCATGTGTATGTATGTGTGCAGAATGATTGGAACATCGGCATGGAGTGTTCAGGGAATCTCCTAGTCGAGCAGTCTCGACTAGAGTCTTCTTACTTGTTTACTGTTAGCTGGGAGCTGGTATACAAAATATAACATATAATTAAAAATTGTAGATTCTAGCTCCAAAGACGTACTAGATATAAAATTATGATTTTCCAATTTTAATGGTATCATTTTTTTGTTGCGCACTAGACTTGAAAATTGCACTATATACTCGGGTTGACAGCGTTTGGTTTGTGACTGAGTATTCTGCAATCGGTTACGCCCGACTGCGACGATCGTATTTGAACATAATTGGAATACTATTAGACCTGGAAACTGACTATCCAATAAATTTAATCTCTTTACTATTACATAGATTTTGTAATATATAGATTTAGGATACCACGCCCACTTCGTCCCTAATGTGTAAAAATCGTATTTTTAGTACTAGAAACTTGTGTTTTGGAAAATACCTACATTTGAACATTATGATCAAGTTCTGAAAGTTCCATGAAGATAGTCTTACTAGAACAAAAAAAATATATCCAATAACTTCTCATATTATTGCCTCCACTGTAGCTCAAGCGCAGACGCTGCGTGCCTAAAGATGAATGTGTACTGATGTGTGTATAAAGGAGGTGCAGAATAATTAGAGCATCAGCTGGCAAGGTTCAGGGAATCTCCAGTTTTCACTAGAGGACTCTGACTTGTTATACCTTGGACCCATTGTAAGTGGGATAGCAGGGTATAATGGTTTTGTGATAAGTATGTAACAGTCAGAATTAATCATCGCAGATCCCATAAAGCATATATATTTTTTGATCAGTGCGATGAGCTGACTCGATATAGCCCTGTCCGTAAGTCCGCCTGTCCATATGAACGTCTACACTTCAGAAGATATAAGCTAGCGAGCTGATATTTTGTTTGTATTCTCGTGTATGTATACCATATGCAGTACAAGTCTATCATATTTTTTCGATAGCTCATCAAATTTTTTGATCGAGATTAATCGTTAAATAAATTTGTTTTTTACTATTAAACCTACTATAAATACTCAGATTTTGTAATTAATAGATTTTTGACACCACGTCCCCTCCGCTCCCAATTTGGAAAAAACCTTTTAAGGTACTAGACTTGTGCTTTTATGGATATAGAAAAATTGTTCAACAAATAAATTCTGATAATATTGCCCACACTGCAGCACAGGCAAAGCGCAATCTCTGCATACTGCGCAGTCAGCAGAGCTCGTGATTATGCGTGCGTGTGAGTGTAAGTGTGCATTTCCCAAAGAAGAACATTATTAATGAATAAGATTAATGACACCCTGCTGTATGATTTCCATTATTTTTTTAATGCTGGGCATTTTTGCTATTCTTTCAGACGGAAAGATTTTTGGATCGAAAACTGGATAAAGCAGAAAATAATCTTAAAGGAAGAGCAATAAAAATGCGGAAATGGTACGCCAAATATATTGGAGATGAAGACGGACCAAAAATTAATGATCTTCACATATTTTTAACGGCTTTTATTGGAGGAATCGCATTAGGTGTAGCTACAGCCTAATAAAATTATATATAAAAAAATAATAATAATATATATATATATATATTTATTTGTTAAAAAAAGGATGTTGACAAGACATTAGTACACTTAAAGATAAATTTAAAAGCAAGTAAGAAAGCTCTAGTCGAGACTGCTCGACTACGAGATCCCCTGAACCCTTCGAGCAACAGCCATTTCAATAAATTGTAGGGTCTTTCTGCTTATACAAACACACACATACATAGACACACATAGGCGCGCACGCATAAACACGCATGTGCTGTAGTGTGGGCTTACTATGGGAACTTCATTGTTTAATAACTTTTTTTGTAGACGTACGTTCTTCATGAAACTTTTAAATTGTTCCGAAGCTCAAGTCTCTAGTATTTGAAATACGCATTTTACAAACTTATGGGTGAGCGGTTGGATATAGGGGTGGGAGGTGAAATTTAACGAAAATCGAAATTCTATAACATACATATGAATCTACATTTTAAATTTGGAGACTCTAGCTCTAAAGATGTAACTGCATTTCGATAAGGTTTTTTATCGATAAAAAAATAACGATATCCGCGTGCTATATACGGACATTTTAAAAAAAAGTTGAAGTCTCTAGCTATTATATCTTCTGAAATCGACGCGCTCAAACATACGGACAGACGGACATGGCTAAATCGACTTAGCTCGTCGCCCCTAATAAGAAAATCGAGCTGATCTGCTGCTAGCTTAAGTTCCAATTGGAACCGGTATCCAAAATTTAACAAAAATCAAAATTGTATAAAATTGATTTGAAGATCCTAGTTCTAAAGATGTACTAGATATAAAAGGCAATAGCTATCGATGATTTTTTAAATTATAATGGGATCAACGATTCGGCTGTGAATGAGTATTCCGCAATCGGTATCGCCCGACTGCAAGGTTATTACTTGTTTTTTTTTTTTTGCTTTTATTTTGAGATAAAGGTAAGCTGGTCAATTTTTCCCTAACTCGCAAATAACTGTTGTCACTAGTGTCTTTCACTGACACAATAAAAAAGATTCAGACAGAAACTGATTTTGTCGCGACAGACTGGTCTGCTCACGGTCTGACCGAGACTGTTATTTCTGTTTTCGTTTCGCTCAAGTCAATCACTGATCGTTTGCTTGAGTTAAATGAAGCAAACAGTCTTTTGCGTATGTATGGGTAATCACACGCGATTGTTACGCTCTTTTATGTATGTATGTATGGATGTATTTACATGCATACGAAGGCAAAGATCATTTCTGTTGAGTTTTTTAGTCAAACAGTCTTGTGCTAAGAGTTTTTGTGTGAGCGCAAATCGTATTAGTCTCTACGCGACTGTTATTTGAGAGCGTCACACGATTGAGTCATTGCAATCCGTCTGACCGAAACCATTCTAAACAAAACTACGAGTGCTGCTCAGAGCGAGACCCCACAAAGTATATATACTCTTGATCAGGACGATGAGCTGAGTCGATATAGCATTGTCCGTTAGTCCGTCCGTATGAGTGCGTCGATCCCAGAAGTTATAAGAGCTATAGAGCTGAAATTTTATATGCATTCTCTCATTTGATATCTTTTTTATCGAGGATAATCGATAAATTGATATTGTTTTTTCAGCCTTATTTGAACACTATTAGACCTAGAGACTTCAGATTTATTGTGTATATACATTTGATGGATACACACATTTTGTAATTTACAGATTTTGGATACCACGCCCCCTTTGCTCCCGATTTGTAAAAAATGTATATCAAGTACTAGAGAATGCTTTGGAATGTACATACATATACACATTATAATTACGTTCGGAAAGTTTCATTAAGATTGTACGTCTACAAACGAAATTATTCAACAAATAAATTCTCATAATATTGCCCACACTGCAGCGCAGCCCAAGCGCAGTCGCTGATTACTGCGCAGTTAGCAGAGCGCGGGCCTTTGAGTGCGGGGGGATGCATGTGTATGTATCTGTGCAGAATGATTGGATCATTAGCATGGAGGGTTCAGGGTATCTTCTAGTCGAGCAGTCTCGACTATAATCTTCTTACTTGTTTTTTTTATAGTGAAGAGAATGAAATTCTCTTTACGACGAAATGCATTGGTTTGTGTTATCTTTAGTAGTATTGAACATGCTGTTCGAATTATTAGAGGTTGGGGCTCGTAGATACCATACCAAATATTAAATATGATTCGTATTTCAATAAAATTTGAGTTATGTCAGTTTATTAAGAAAACAAGTAAGAAAGATCTAGTCGCGACTGCTCGACTAGTAAATCCCCTGAACCCTTCGGAGAACTGATGTTTCAATAATTCTTCGCGTCTTTCTGCTTACAAAAGAAAAACATACATGCATAGACACACACACATAGACACACATAGGCGCGCACGCATAAACACGCATGGGCTGCAGTGTGGGCTTACCATGGGAACTTTATTGTTTAATACCTTTTATTGTGGACGTACGTTCTTTCAGATTGTGGTTTTATCATTACTATGCGTATATTTGCCAAATTCTATAAAATGTATATGAGTCTACATTTAAAATTTGGAGACTCTAGCTTTAAAGATGTAGGAGATAAAATTTTATAACTGACATTCGATAAGGTTTTTTAATTTTTTAAATCGACTCAGTTTGTCGCCCTGATCAAGAATATATATACTTTGTGGGGTCTGCCACGCCTCCTTCTCCCTGTTACATACTTTTAACAAAACCATTATTCCCTGATTTCCCATTTTCAATGGGTTCAGGGTATAAATAAAGAAGGCCCTAGTCGAGACTGCTCGACTAGGAGATACCCTGAATCCTCCAAGCTGATATTCTAATCATTCTGCATTTCTAAAGTCTCCAGGTTTAATAGTATTCAAATTAGGCTGAAAAGGCAAGATCAATTTATCGATTTTCCTCGATAAAAAGCTATCAAATGAGTTATCGGAAAATATGTTAAATTCGTACTGCGTATGTTATACACAAGTCTACATGCAAAATTTCAGCTCTCTAGCTCTTATAACTTCTGAGATATAAGCGTTCGGCCGGACGGACAGACAAGGCTATATCGACTCAGCTCGTCGCCCTGATCAAGAATATATATACTTTATGGGGTCTTCGGTGATTATTTCTGCTTTTTACATACTTTTCACAAAACCATTATACGCTGATTTCCCATTTTCAATGGGTTCAGGGTATAAAAAAAATTGTATTAATGCAAAATTCGGTGTTTTTTCGGTTTATGTTGTAAAGTTGGTTTTTCCAGCCGGGGTCAGAGTCTCAGTCTGCCCAGGGTCACAACTTACAAGATATTTGTAAATTAATACGGGACTGTACGCAGTTAGAGAAATAGGAGAGGGTGGGGGAGTTATTGCGTATTAAATGGCCGCGCGGCCCAAACTCGCCGACCACGCCCCCGCACGTTTGCACGTGGGATGGCTGCAGCGATCGAGTGGCGCGATCAAGCGCACTCTAGATTGCTGGGGTCGGGGCTGCAAAGGCGTGTTGCGGGGTATTAGTGGGGCTACTACAATTGGTGGATCGCGGATCGAGGAACGCCCAGCGCTGTCGCCGGCGTTCACTCCAGACCACGCGATTTTGTGTGCCAGAGTTTTGACCTTCTGGCGAACAGGATTGCCCTCGTTCTAACCACCAGTTAGTGGTGTTATGATTATTAGTAGATTATTGCTATCAAACTAACTACAAGTAAGTACGCAATCATTTCTATATACATTTCACATTTAATTCCATGTTACCTTATGTTTCCTACCCCTCGCTTATCTGCTTCTTATTTTCTTTGATGCCAACCGCTCACATCGAGAGCTCCAAACTAACTCAAAACTGTGCGCAGCTTTCAAGCTTCTCCTTGCGCTCTGCAGATTTCACCACGCGACCAGCAATGCAATCCACCACCGCGAGCTTTCAAGCCGCACGGTTGCATTGCTGATCGCGTGCCCGCCCACTAATTTGAATTTTGCTTACTATCTAAAGCTAATGGCTATGACACCTATATCTACTTAACTATCTAACACTTAGCCTACTTACTATCTACCAAAATAATCGATGACTCCAGAATGTAAACTTAATGGCTACAAAATTCATTAATTCCTCAACTTACTTACTACAAATATAAACTTAACGGCTACGGAATTCATTAACTTGCTTGCTACCTTACTTACTACGAATACAACTCTAACTAACTTACTTGCTACAAATATAACTTACTGCTAACTTACTTACTACAAACACCTGCAACCTCAACAGCTGTAATACAATATGTAAGGTGGGCGAAAAGGCCACCTTACAATGTATCATTTATATTTCTACTTTGATCACGCACCGAAAAAGTAATTTTTATACTCAATTCAATGGGAAACAGGGTATAACGGTTTTGTTAAAATGTAACAGGCAGAAAGAGGTGGGGCAGACCCCATAAAGTATATATATTCTTAATCAGGGCTGAGTCGATCTGTCCGTATGTTTGAATGTCCGTACGTATGAATGCGTCGATCTCAAAAGATATTAGAGCTAGAGACTTCAAATTTTTATATTAATTCACGAAGGTGAAATTAGTATATTGGGTTTGTGAATGTCAGTCATGTCCGTCCGACTGTTCGTATGAACGCAATTTTTTCGGCGCTATTCAAGCTTGAGACGTGAAATTTGGAAAACATACTTGTGTATATTTATGAAGTGTTACAATTTTTCGAATCCGTCCACTTGGGGCGTGGCAAATCGGTAAATGTATTTTCCGATAAACCAGAAATCATGTTAGTTGAAGAGCTAGAATTGTTCAGGCATGAACATATGAATATACGAAGATCGTATACATGCCTCCGACGCACTCAACAACTGGTAGTGCGATAGGAATGGATAAGGGCCACATGTACGGACTCTATAAATAGACAGACGATCACCAACCATTGCAACCCCAGAGTCACATTACATAAGAGACGAGCGCTGAGCGTTACAACCTCAGCGATAGGATAAGAATAGCTAATAGACCAACGCGGAGCCCTTACAAACTCTGCGATAAGATAAGAATATGTAATAGACCAATGCTTATATATATAAACCCAGGCTCAGAATAATAATGATCAATACGAAACTAAACATCATCATAGTAAAGTGTATTCGTTCAAGAATGCTAATCTTTGGTATATAGATCCGCGTCGTCTATTAGGGGCGTAGAAAATCCGATAAATCTCCTAAGGTTTTAAATCTAGAACACTGAACGTGAGCTAATGTTACGATTCGATAAAGATTGATGAGACAAGTAAAAAAACTCTAGTCGAGAGTGCTCGACTAGATAATACCATGAACAAACAAATAAAAATGCACATTTTGTAATTTCGTCATGTTTGAAATATAAAAGAAATACAGAACTTATGCAGTGTAAAAAGTTTATATGTGCTAAAATATTAACACTAACGTTAAATTTCTTGTCCTGAATACTCACTAAAATAACGCTAATATATTCATTTGATAGATTTAAAGAATGTATTTTATTGTTTTTCAGAACTTAATTAACAAAAATAAAAAAACGATAACTAACGAAAAAGTGAATTCTAAGTATTCTGCTTTGAGTCATATCCCAGCGCATTCTTTCACTCAACCAGTTTTTTGCTTAACCATAGAATGCCACTCAGCATACAGACATATTTACATATAGGCATTTCTCCAGAAAGGTCAACCACAGCCAAAACACTCAAAGTCAACGAATGCATGTTCTGATAACAATTTTTTTATAACTATTGATTTAAAATTAATTTAAATTAACTTAAATTTAACTAATATAACCTAATTTTACATTTCTTCATAACACATCTCGAACTTTTGACACACAAAGCCGAACAAGTGCCAAAGTTCTGTTTTGAGCATTTTGTGTTTATTACGGTTCTTAAAGAAAAACACTATGCAATAAAATATGCTATTTCAAATCTTCGTTTATGCTTAAAGAGTAAAAGAACAAGTAAGAAGACTCTAGTCGAGACTGCTCGACTAGGAGATACCCTGAACCATCTAACTTCTTTATGCACATGTACTTACACATGCAACCACACGCACGCATAAGCCCGCGCTCTGCTAACTGCGCAGTAAGCAGCGACTGCGCTTGGGCTGCGCTGAAGTGTGGCAATATTATGAGAATTTATTTGTTGAATAATTTCTTTTGTAGACATACAATCTTAATGAAACTTTCAGAACAAAATCATAATATTGAAATGTATGTACGTCAAAGCACAAGTCTCTAGTATTTAGTCAAGATGTCGTAAAAATCATGCAAGCTAAAAAACATATAAAAAGTATTGGGAAGTGTATTTGTGAGTCAGTTACTCAAATATAAGCGCGCCTCTGCAATTCGAACCCAAAATCGTTCACACAATTCTAAGTTGTGGCAGGCACACGCCAAAGTTCATCTCCCATTCATACAAACAAAGCATACACACACGCACACACACATGTAAAGTCATACAGGCATACAAATGCTTCTACAAGTGATATCCCATAATTGTGAGCATCGCCTCCCATGCGTACACACAATCAAACGTATATATGTATGTATATATGTATGAGCAGCTCACAAGATCGACCAAATGCAAATGCTGGGCTGTAAAATTGCTACAGGCAGCTAGAGCTTCAAACACACGCATACAAATAATGCTCACACATGTAGCAAGGGGTTGAAGTGTGTGTGTGTGCACGGTCGTCGTGAAAACATTGCCAATATGCGCACCAACGCATACCCTTCCCAAAAATAATCATGAAAAAGCTAACATTTTGCATGAGCGTGTCAAACGTTTTGAAGAGTTCGGTATACTCTTCACACAGAAGGGAAGACATTTGGTTCTTGCTACGAAGAAATTTCAATTTTTGTGGGCTGCTGCTTGTGCTCACATGCACACATACATATATATATTTGAGAGAGTAAAAAGCAGAGAGAGAGAGAGAGCAAGCAAAAAAATTGAGCATGGACGGTTCTTTTGTTCAATAGTCGACCATCTCGCATGAAGACGAATGATTTTGTACTCCCATATTTTCGTAGCCTGAACCCTAAAAGCGAAGAGCCGAGCAAATACGAAGTGTCTGGGAGGTTACGCTCGAAAATAAGTGTGCAAAACGCTTTACACTAGTTGTCTCATCTATGTGCTCTCTGGTTAGTGGTGGTATCCAAAATCTGTATATTACAAAATGTGTGTGTCCATCAAATGTATATATACACAGTTACTCTGAAGTCTCTAGGTCTAAAAATGGTTAAAGTTGGCTGAAAAAACAATATAAATTTATCGATTATCCTCGGTAAAAAGTTATCGAATGAGTTATCAAAAAAATATGATAAGCTCGTACTGCGTATGGTATGCACGAGTCTACATGCAAAATTTTAGCTCTCTACCTTTTGTAACTTCTGATATCGACGCACTCATACGGACGGACGGACGGGCAGGGCTATATCGACTCAGCTCGTCGCCCTGATCAAGAATATATATACTTTATGGGGTCTCCGATGATTCCTTCTGCTTGTTATATACTTTTCACAAAACCATTATACCCTGATTTCCCATTTTCAATGGGTTCAGGGTATAAAAATCATAACTGCGATCTATTCATTCTTATGTCTAAGTCTTAATTACTACCACTGACCAGAGAACACATAGACATCCAGAACAAAACTCGAAAGCTGTTAAGTTGGTCGACCACTATACTTCGTATTTGCTCGGCTCGGTCGCTGGAGGTTCGAGCAGCGCTCAACCGAAATGGTCCCGTTCCCATATGAAGCACAGCTACTATGTGCTATTTCCCTGACTCTCTTTCTCAGTCCCTCTCTCTCGCTCTCTATGGTCTCTGAAATCATCACTCTCAGCAGCGCACAAAAATTGAAATTTTGGTTCGAGACGATCCCAGTTCTTTCCTTTTGAGTGAAGATTATACCGAAACCTTAAAAGCGTTGGCTACGCTCATGCAAACAAACTGTAAGCGTTTCGATGGTTATTTTTTGGAAGGGTATGAGAGTGTTGATGCGCATAAAAAATATGATTTCGCGACATGCAAACACACACTTGCGCACTTAGTACATGTATGAGCATATGTAGGATAGTGTGCGAAGCTCTTTTAGCCTGTAACAATTTTAGAGCCCAGCATTTACATTTGGTCGGTCTTGCAAACTGTCATAACCACTTCACACATATGTACCATGTATGGACATCCATATGTATGTACATAAGTACATTTATATATTATTATAGCTAATCGTGTTTCAAAATGTAATGTAAAATACTGTAATTATATGTAGATGCAACTTTTTTTGTAGAGCAAACTTTTTCAGCGCCGAAACAATGTGCCTAAGGGATTAGCCAACTTCGTATTTGCTCGGCTCAGTCTCTTGAGGCTCGAGTAGTGAAAATACTGTACGACAAAGTCAGTGCGCTGCTAGCGCTCAATCGAAATGGTCCCGTTCCCATATGAAGCACGGCTATGTGGTTTTTGTCGTACTCTCTCTTTGTCTCAGTCCCTCTCTCTCGTTCTCTATGGTCTCTTAAATCATAACTCTCAGCAGCGCACAAATATTGAAATTTTTGTTCGCGACGATCCCTGCTGTTTCCTTTTGAGTGAAGGGTGTACCGAAATCTTAAAAGCGTTTGCCACGTTCATAAAAAAGTCTAGCGATTTTATGATTATTTCTACACGAGCATGCACACACTTGCAGTTCCTTACTAGGTGTGTGAGCATTTGTATGCCAGTGTGCGAAGCTCTTGCGGCCTAAAGCAATTTGAAAGCCCAGCATTTGCATTTGCTCGGTCTTACGGACTGTCCTAACTACTTCACTTAGATGTACTATGTATGAACATACATATGTACATAAGTACATTGATATATTATTATAGCTAATCATGTTTATAAATGTGTGTATATCCAAAAAATACTATAATATAAATTATTTTTTACGCAATTCAAATCGAAAAAATTATCGGGAAACACTATAAGTTTATTAAATGCTTTTAAATACATGCAATACACATATCATATTAAACTCAAGGTGTACTCATTATTGCCAAACATTTCTAATTAAGTCATAAAAGCCCATTTGAGAGTCACCCTACGATTCAAACCATGCCAAATTTACAAACTAATAAATCCAGCGACAATTATATTCCTATCCCATACACATGCATATGCAGCCCGTGGCAAGCACAAGTCAATGTTTACGTATTATGAACATACACACTTACAATATTCCACAGCAGCAAGAATAGTTTCCTATACTAACGCATAATGACTAATACATGTCTAACGATTGCCGAAAATACTGAGAAAGAATTGACCCACGAACACAAGAGCACATACATGTAGCAAGGGATTGTAAATGTGTATGTGCATGCTCGTCGCGAAAATATATTATTTCTGTGCCCAACAGCCTGTGCAAATTGTAAAGCCCAAAATTTGCCGTTGGTCTGCCTTGTGAAGTGAGCACACAGGGGTGGGGGTAAATTATAAACCTATAATTTTATATAAATCATATGAAACTACATTAAAAATTTGGAGACTCTAGGTCTCCAGACGGGCCGACGGACGGACGGACAAACAGACAGATCAGCTCGTGGCCCTAATCAAGAATATACGTATATACCTTATGGGGTTTATCACGCCTCCGTCAGTCTATTATATACATTTCAACAAACCCATTATCCGCTGATTTCCCATTTTCAATGGTTTCAGGCTACACAAATTGAGAGGTATCTGTTCAAAAGTCGACCATTCGTTCGAACGCATGAAGCGAAATAACTGTGCAATCGCATATTTTTGTAGCCCGAACTTAAAAGTAAGGAGCGGAGCAAATTCGAAATTGTGTGGGTCGCAAAATTAATAAAGTGTGCAAAAATCTTTACACTGCGTGTCCGGTGTGTATGGTTAGTGATACATGTCAAAAATATCGGGGTCCAATAACGTATTATTTTATTAACTCGAGAAGAAATATGAAATATAATGCTCTAAAGTAATTTTCAACATGCGCAGTGTCAGCATGCTCGACCCAACAGCGCATATGACCCACATGGACGGACAGACGGACAGGGCTAAATCGAATCAGCTCGTCGCCCTGATCAAGAATATATACACTTTGTGGGGTCTGCCACGCCTCCTTCTGCCTGTTACATACATTTCAACAATACCATTATGCCCTGATTTCCCATTTTTAATGGTTTCAGAATATACCAAATAAGAAAGCTCTATTCAAGACTGCTCGACTAGAAATTACCCCGAACTCCTCGGAGAACTGATATCTAAATAACACGTATTTATGTATATGAACGTACGTATTTACTGTGCGTTTATATGCATATAAGTGCATATTCATGTTGCTCCACACAGCGACGCGAATACTGTAGGAGCCACCCTCAGCACTGGAAGTGATCAAAGTCCGCATAGAGTCGGTCTCTTTCGCTCCTACAAATTCGGCAATGGGTTCGCATCGCACGCACGACGATCATCGCTGGCCGTTAGCCGAGGTGCCGTTCGGGTGCCGGGTGATAGTAGTGGACATTTTCACTCGCAGGGCGTCAACGGTACTTCGGTTAATGGGAGGTGGCCACGCGATTTGGCGGGAAAGTGGTGTTCAGGGTATAAATATATATAGCAGCCGCTCCGCTGCCGGCGTCACCGTCAGCCCAAGAGCGCGGCTTAAGCTTAAGCAAATATTGTTAGAGTTTAAGGCATTTTTCTAAATAAAGAATTCATTCAAAACTTATTTCTTTAACGGAGCAGACGCTTCACCAGGTTGTCATTAAATAATACAGAGGGTATTTTCCATGTAAGTATTGCCGACTACACTTTTCTTCTTCATTCTCTATTCCCATTGTATTTGTATGGATTCTTTTTACAAAACCTTAAAAAACAAATAAGAAAGCTCTAGTCGAGACTGCTCGACTACGAGATCCCCTGAACCCTTCGAGCAAATGCTATTTCAATAATTATTCGCGTCTTTCTGCTTACACAAGAAACACACAGGCATACCATACATACACATGTACGCATGGCTTGCAGTGTGGGCTTATTATGGGAACTTAATTGTTTAATAACTTTTCTTGTGGATGGACTATCTTCATAAAACTTTCAGATCGTGACTAAAGTATTAAAATAAATGCATTTGCCAAAGAACAAATTTCACGTACTTGAAATACGTCTTTTACGAAATATATTAGGAGAGAGTGGGGGCTGAGTTATAACAAAAATCGAAACTCTATAAAAAACACTTACACTTAAAAGTTGACGAGCTTAGCTTCAAGGGTGTAGCAAATATAATTTTGAAACTTATTTTCCATAATGTGCTTATTCGGATATATACTGACATTTAAAAAAATCAAGTCTCTAGCTCATATATCTTCTGAGATCGACTTGTTCATACATACGCACAGACGGGCGGACAGGGATAAAACGACTCAGCTCATCGGCCTGATCAAGAATATATATACTTTATGGGGTCTCCTTCTGCCTGTTACATATATTTCAACAAAACCATTATACCCTGATTTCCCATTTTTAATGGGTTCAGGGTATAAATAGTCAGTGCATAACAATAAAAAGTCATTGTTTGTTGTTGTTTATAGTATAATGAGTCCATTGACAAAAATTCTGCTAATTCTTAATCTTATTAACTGCGTTAACTCAAACTCGGTAATAAACATTGGTAAGTGTAGTTTTGTTTATAGAAATAGAAGTAATAATTAACCGATGTAAGTAATTAAAGGTGCCCTATTTCCAAAAGCTTCCAAGCAACAAAGCGATCCAGAAGTGGCCTTTCAATATGCTGTTCATAGGGTAAATAATGACAAAAGTCTTTTACCTGATTTGAATCTCATACACAATATTCAGTACATCGGTAAGGACTCATTTCAGACCGTTCAAAAAGGTAAACATGTCATAAATATTAACAGAATTAACTTCTTAATTTTTTATATTCAATTTATACTCTTAAACTAAATAGTTTGCAATCTTATTGAAGATGGTATTCAGGCTCTATTTAGTCCGACGGATTCCCGGTTGGCCACTCACATTAATTCAATATGTGATGATCTGGATATACCAGATATAGGAATTGGAAGATCCGCTCAAGATTTTTCTATAAATGTTCATCCATCGCAACAATATATAAATCAAGCTTTCATTGATGTCATTCGATATTTAAATTGGACACGGTTTGGAATTTTATATGAAAAGGAACACGGTAAAAGCACAATATCTTTTATTGAAATAACTTTAAAGTATTAAGTGTTTATTCCGCAGGAATATTAATATTAAATGAATTTTCACGGTCAATTCAAGCAGAACTGCATATCCGACAAGTATCGTCTGGTTCGTACTTGACTATCCTTAACGAATTTAAAAGCAACGAAATTCATAACATTTTGATTGACACAAATTCCGCTGGAATTTCAACTTTATTAAAAAATGTAACTTAGATTTTTTCAAAGTTTTTATATCGTATTTACTTAAAGTAAACATACATAAGATCTCTTCAGAAATTAATTGGCTGCTACTTGTACATCAATTATAACCTTAAGTGCTTTACGTGCTTGAGAAAACTAGAGTATTTTTATACAAATTTAAATTATTTATGATAGTGCATATTTGTTTCCCGTTTCTTTTATTTTATCACGCACACACAAGAGCGTTATTGTAAAAGGGAGCATTTAGATAGTCTCGTTTATGTATTTTTGACTTTTCTAAGAAACGTTTTCTTAATATATTATATGTACATATGTATTTGTATGGGACTTTTAAGTACATTTACATACAATTTTGAAAATATCGTGAACGAACGTCTCGGATCATGATAATTTGAATTTCAATGAGCAATGTTTCACATAATGACCAACAAAAAGTTAAAAGCTTAAAATTTCTATCGGTGTTAAACAACGAAATAGGGACAACCTCAAATACATACATTGTTCGTTGGTCAATGAAGCATGTTGTTAGCATTTTTATACTCTGGACCCATTTTCAATGGGAAATCAGGGTATAATGGTTTTGTTAAAAGAATGTAATAGGCAAAGGTATCACCGCAGACCCCGTCAAGAATGCATATTCTTAATCAGCGCGACGAGCTGAGTCGATTTAGCCCTGCCTGTTCGTCTGCCTATCCGTGTGTCTATCTATATGTATGAACGCGTCAATCTCAGCAGATATAAGAACTAGAGAGCTGAACTTTAATTTGAAATGTCCGTATTTAGCGCGGATATCGAATTTATCTAAAAAAATGGTTAATTCATCCTATTATTTTTATCGATAAAAATCTTATCGAAAATCACTTGTAAAATTAAATATCCTTTTCACAAAAAATCTATAGTCCTCCCGTTACTTTTTATCGATTAAAAACATCGAAAAATCAATAATCGAAAATAAAATTAATTCTGCTACATCTGTGGAGTCAGAGTCGCCAAATTTCAAATATAGAATATTGTGTACTTTATATTATATATTACATTTTATCCAAATCTCTAACTTCAATAGCGCGGAAATATATATATATATATATATATATATATATATTAGGCACTATTGATACTATGACATGAAATTTGATATATATATGTACGCGGGTTGCTCACCCAAGTCCAACGAGCTATGGCGGATATATCGCCTCTAAGTCCTAAAGTTTAAGAGCTAGATGCTTCAAAGATAGTTTAGTTACTGGAAACTCCTCTACCGATGCCCCAGAAATAATTATTATACCTCTTTTGGGGCGTGGTATATCAAAAAATACCATGTAATTTTCACATTTTTGAGCTCGATCTACAAACTAGCCAAAACGAGAACTTAGGTGTCTACGCCTAGTAGGGGCGTGGAAAATTGCAAAAAAATGCATTTTATACAGTAATACTACTGAACTAAACTACTGAATTAGCTACTGAATTGGTGATGGGATATGAATAAGTATTCCGCAGTCGGTAATGCCCGACTGCAACGTTCTTACTTTTTTTTTTTTTTAATTTTCCGTTTTTGTTACGGCTCGAGCTTCAATTGAAATTGAATTTCCGCTTCCTGTGGAGATAAAAATGTTAGTTTGTTCTCATAGAATTGTAAATTTAATTTATTATACCCTGAAATGGGAAAACAGGTTATAATGGTTTTGTTGAGTGAAAGTATGCGCTCGAATCTGACTCATAGTAGAATATTCAGCCGAGCAAAAAAAATTGAGAGAGTGAGTGAGAGTTGAAAAGTTCGCATACAAACACAAAAGTGATCATACATGTAGCAAGGGATTGTAAGTGTATGTGCATGCTTGTCGCGAACCGATTTCAATTTTAATGCGCAAGGTGTTGTGCGTACATAGGGAAACAGAAAGTGTAAGGGAGAGAAGATCGCGAAAATACCGCATAGCATTTGAAAAAGTGATCATGTATATTTGAGCGCTCGCAGAGCAGTGATTTTGTCAAACCAAGCAAATACGTAGTAGAAAATGCATTTAAAAACTCGAGTTATTTTACGCGTTTGCGCTTTGGCATCTTTTTCATTCCGTTTTAAGGCCTCATTTATTCTCCCTCATTTTATTAAAGGCCGAAAGCTGTGACGCTTTGATCATACTCCAATGTAAACTCACTCAAGACGATTTCGCCTATCACGCACTCATTCCCATTTGACGTTACTTTTACTTTGATTGCACCGCTTAAAACGAGTTCTTAAAACGAGCTAACGGTAACCTAACTGCAAAATTTGAATTCATACGTCCAAAAAATATGAAAATTACAGGGTATTTTTCGAAATACTAGGCCCCTAAAGAGGCGTAGCAATTATTTTTTGAGGTATCGTTAGAGAAGGTTACCAGTAATTCAACTATTCTAGCTCTTAAATTGTAGGAGATATCAGTTTTTGCGGTTTGCCACGCCTCCCTTGGGCGTATATATCCACCATACCACTTTTGACTTGGTGATCAAACCTCGTCATCAGATCCCAAAATATAGCAGAATTTGAAAAATCACAATATCTTCAGATCCGATTAATCTTTATAGAATCGTGCAAAATTTCAGCTTTCTAGATTCAAATTTTTAGGAGATACAGTGTTATTCAAGTTGCCACTCCCCTGTGTATATCTCCGATTTATAACATTTTCCCGATTCGCTCATTAGAGGAAAACCGGAAAATTTATTTTCCGTTATACCCGAACTCATCTTAGTGAAGAGCTAAAAAGCTGAAATTTAGTATATAGGTCCGCGTCGTTCACCTAAGATCAACAAGCTGTGGTGGATATATCTACGCCCAGTAGGAGTGTTGCAGTATAAGAGCTAAAAGCTTTAAATTTGGATAGTTGAGTTATTGAGAAGTTAATGGGCGTGACATATCGAAAAATGCCTTGTAATTTCATTTTTTTTAGGGTAAGCGTCAAAAACTTACAGTTACGTTACTTACACTCATAATTTTGTAAGGGCGGGGTGAATTATACCAAAAATCGAAATTTTACAAAGTACATATGAATCTACCTACCTATCTAAAGATGTACGAGATATGATATTATAACTAATTTTCGATACGTTTTTTTATCTATATAAAATATCGAGATGAGTTATCGATTTTTGCGCGCTGTATATACGGACATTTGAAAAAAATCGAGACTCTAGACAGAGCCAAATCGACTCAGCTCGTCACCCTAATCAAGAATATATACACTTTGTGGGGTCTGCCACGCCTCCTTCTGCCTGTTACATACATTTCAACAAAGCCATTATACCCTGTTTTCCCATTTTCTATGGGTTCAATGAGTTCAGGGTATACAAAAAAAAAACAAGTAAGAAAGCTCTAGTCGAGACTGCTCGACTAGGAGATACCCTGAACCCTCCGTGCTGATGTTCCAATCATTCTGCACACATACATACACATGCATCCACCCCCACGCATAGGCCCGCGCTCTGCTAACTGCGCAGTAAGCAGCGACTGCGCTTGGGCTGCGCTGCAGTGTGGGCAATATTATGAGAATTTATTTGTTAAATAATTTCATGTGTAGACGTACAATCCTAATGAAACTTTCAGAACGTAATCATTATGTGTAAATGTGTGTACATTCCAAAGCACAAGTCTCTAGTACTTGATATACGTTTTTTACAAATTGTGGGCGAAGGGGGCGTGGTATCCAAAATCTGTAAATTACAAAATGTGTGTGCCCATCAAATGTATATACACAGTAAATCTGAAGTCTCTAGGTCGAATAGTTTTCAAATAGGGCTGAAAAAACAATATAAATTTATCGATTATCCTCGATAAAAAAGATATCGAATGAGTTATCGAAAAAATATGATAAACTCGTACTGCGTATGGTATACACGAGTATGCATACAAAATTTCAGCTCTCTAGCTCCTTTAACTTCTGAGATCGACGCACTCATACGGACGGACGGACGGACGGACGGACAGACGGACAGGGCTATATCGACTCAGCTCATCGTCCTGATCAAGAATATATATACTTTATGGGGTCTGCGATGATTCCTTCTGCCTGTTACATACTTTTCACAAAACCATTATACCCTGATTTCCCATTTTCAATGGGTTCAGGGTATAAAAATGTTTCATAATATTCACCATAAATGTTTTGACTTTATGCCACCTATCATAGAAAATCGCCTATAGTGCAATGTTACATTTGAATTTCAAAATAGATTAAACTTCTTTTCTATATACATATATATTGGTAGAGGTTTTATAACGGCTGCTTTTAATTGATCTGTTTCTCCTTACTAATAGTTATAGTTCGAATAATAATAAGCTAACTAATAAGCATTTTGGTTGATGTATTCGTTTTCAGATTAATGTTGATTAACCGTTGTGAACCTTAACTTGACACAGTACTTACATTACTAATTTTTTCTATTTATTGGTATTCTAGATTCTTCAACAACAAATGAATGAATATAAATTTCATTACTTTTTCACGAGCTTTGATTTAGAAAATTTCGACCTAGAGGATTTTAAATATAACTTTGTAAATATAACATCATTTCGACTTGTTGACATGGGCGATGTAGCGGTTAAAGAAATTCTTAAGGACATTGAACATTATAATCGTCGAGTTTTTAACCAAAATGAGTCTACATATAATTCAAGGAAAACTGTTAGTATCCAGGTATGATTTGTATTTTCATATATATTTTTTATTTTTTTATATTGAATTATTTATATTTTTAATAATTATTAGACAGAGGGAGCATTGATGTTTGACTCCGTATATGTGTTTGCTATCGGATTACAGTCAATTTATCCATTACTTCAGATATCAAATTTGACTTGTGATGATGAAGTGCCGTGGAATTGGGGCCTTAGTTTGATCAATTATATAAATGCGGTAAACGTTAGAATGTTATTAATTATATATGTATATATTTGCTTGCTTCATCAAACATGGTAAATCATGGTGACCAGGACGACGAGCGCTATCGATTTGGATGTGCACAGTAATGGGTTATTATTTATCGTTTGTAAATCAAGGAAAAATAAGTTTTCATAGCCACTCCTCCAAAATTGAAAAAGTCGTTTAACTGATAAAGTTTTATTATTATTACTCTAAAATGTTACTATTTAGAGATCAAACTATTACATTTATATTTTCCATTTATCTTTTCAAAACCGTAAAGCTGAAATGCATTTTGATTTTACTCAAATTAGGTTGAGTGGAAAGGATTAACCGGTCCTATACAATTTAAAGAAGGTCAACGCATTCAATTTAAGCTCGACTTAATCAAGCTAAAGCAACATTCTATAGTAAAAGTTGGTGAATGGACGCCTCAAAATCATCTTAATATAACGGAGCCTTCGTTATTTTTTGATGCTGGTTCAATGAATGTAACGTTGGTCGTAATTACTATATTGGTTTGTGACATATTTTTCAATATTATAATTCGTTTTTTAAAATAGTCTTCAATTTTAGGAAACGCCATATGTGATGATGCGTTACGGAAAAAACTATACCGGAAACGAACGCTTTTACGGATTTTGTGTCGATATATTGGAAACTATCTCGCATGAAGTTGGATTTGACTACATATTAGACTTGGTTCCTGATAGAAAATATGGCGCAAAAGATCCAGAAACAGGTCAATGGAATGGAATGGTGGCTCAGCTTATGAAATATGTAGGCAAAAACATTTTCGAAAAAACTTTTTGTAATATTTTTTTGATTTGAGAAAATGTTTTGCTTTTAGAAGGCGGACTTAGCTGTTGGTTCAATGACAATTACATATGCCAGAGAAAGTGTTATAGATTTCACAAAACCATTTATGAATCTAGGAATAAGCATTTTGTTTAAGGTATGAATGTAATTATATTTCAACTTTCATGCGTTATAAGTGATATAGCAATATCTATCCCTTAATACATTAAAAATAGTAAGTTAGTGTATGATGGTTTTAGAAGGCGTGGCTGACCCTATAAAGAGTATATTCCTTATCAGGCGATGAGCTGAGTCAATTTAGACCTGCCTGTCTGTACGTATGAGTAGACGCGTTGATCTACAGGAGACTTAAAATTTTGTGTAGGTCCAGTTAGCTTAAAAAATCAATAACGGCTCCTGTTTTGGTATTTTTAATAACAATTGCTAAAATTCACTAAAAAGTTCTATCACCTATATTTTTAGACATGGAGATTTATACCCCGAGCCCATTGAAAACAGGCAGAAAGACGCCTTGAGACTCTTCCCCTAAAAATATTTTTTTAATCGATAATAAAAAAACGGGAATAGTTATGGATTTATGGAAGCAAACCAAAAATTGAAGTCTCTAGCTCTTATACATATCTTCTGATATCGAAGAATTCCAACATACAGACACAAAGACGGATAGACAGGGCTAAATCGACTCAGTTCGTCGCCCTGATCAAGAATATATATACTTTGTGGGGTCTGTCACGCCTCCTTCTCCCTGTTACATACTTTTAACAAAACCATTATACCCTGATTTCCCATTTTTAATGGGTTCAGTGTATAACAACAGCATAACAAATATCGAAAAAAGTATCGAATCCATGTATGAATATTCTTGTTTTAGGTGCCCACGACGGAACCAACTCGACTATTTTCTTTCATGAACCCATTAGCAATCGAAATATGGATTTATGTTTTAATGGCATATTTACTTGTATCATTAACAATATATTTATTAGCAAAATTATCTCCGATTGAATGGCGTTGTATACATCCATGTGATATTGACCATTTAACAATAAGTAACCAATTTACGATATCGGATAGTTTTTGGTTTACTATTGGAACGCTTATGCAACAGGGGTCAGATATATATCCGAGGGCTACCTCTACTCGAATTATAAGTAGTATTTGGGGATTTTTTTCCCTTATTATTGTTGCATCATATACTGCAAACTTGGCAGCATTTTTAACTGTGGAACGTATGATTAACCCTATCGAAAATGCTGACGATTTGGCTAGCCAAACAGAAATTTCATACGGGACTTTAGAAAGTGGATCAACCATGACTTTTTTTCGGGTAAGTGTAGGTTGAGCACTTTTCAAATTTATATAATGATAATCACCACTGACCAAATAACACATAGACGAGACATGTAGAGCAAACTTTTTCAGCGCCGAAACAATGTGCCTAAGGGACTAGCCAACTTCGTATTTGCTCGGCTCAGTCTCTTGAGGCTCGAGTAGTGAAAATACTGTACGACAAAGTCAGTGCGCTGCTAGCGCTCAATCGAAATGGTCCCGTTCCCATATGAAGCACGGCTATGTGGTTTTTGTCGTACTCTCTCTTTGTCTCAGTCCCTCTCTCTCGTTCTCTATGGTCTCTTAAATCATAACTCTCAGCAGCGCACAAATATTGAAATTTTTGTTCGCGACGATCCCTGCTGTTTCCTTTTGAGTGAAGGGTGTACCGAAATCTTAAAAGCGTTTGCCACGTTCATAAAAAAGTCTAGCGATTTTATGATTATTTCTACACGAGCATGCACACACTTGCAGTTCCTTACTAGGTGTGTGAGCATTTGTATGCCAGTGTGCGAAGCTCTTGCGGCCTAAAGCAATTTGAAAGCCCAGCATTTGCATTTGCTCGGTCTTACGGACTGTCCTAACTACTTCACTTAGATGTACTATGTATGAACATACATATGTACATAAGTACATTGATATATTATTATAGCTAATCATGTTTATAAATGTGTGTATATCCAAAAAATACTATAATATAAATTATTTTTTACGCAATTCAAATCGAAACAAGTAAGAAAGCTCTAGTCGAGACTGCTCGACTACGAGATACCCTGAACCCTCCGAGCAACAGCCATTTCAATAATTTTTAGTGTCATTCAGCTTAAACAAACACACACACACACGCAAACATATACATAGACACCCATAGGCACGCACGCATTAACAGGCATGGGCTGCAGTGTGGGCTTACTATGGGAACTTAATTGTTCAATAACTTTTTTTGTGGACCTACGTTCTTCATGAAACTTTCAGAATGTGGTTTTATCATTACTATGCGTATATTTGCCAAAGCTCAAGTCTCTAGTATTTGAAATACGCCTTTTACAGAGATGAGGGTAAGGGGGTGGATATAGGGGTGGGGGGTGAATTATAACAAAAATCGAAATTCTATCACGTGCAGTCGAGTCTACATTTAAAATTTGGAGACTTTAGCTCTAAAGGTGTAGGAGATATAATTTTATAACTGGTTTTCGATAAGGTTTTTGATCGATAAAAAAATAACGGGATGAGTTATCGATTTTTAGTGATAAACTCGATATCCGCGTGCTATATACGAGCATTTTAAAAAAAAGTTGAAGTCTCTAGCTTCTATATCTTCAGAAATCGACGCGTTCATACATACGGACAGACGGACAGACGGACGGACGGACAGACGGACAGACGGACAGACGGACATGGCTAAATCGATTCAGTTTGTCGCCCTGATCAAGAATATATATACTTTGTGGGGTCTGCCACGCCTCCTTCTCCCTGTTACATACTTTTAACAAAACCATTATACCCTGATTTCCCATTTTCAATGGGTTCAGGGTATAAAAATTATCGTGAAACACTATAAGTTTATTAAATGCTTTACAATATATGAAATACAAATGTCATATTATACTCAAGCTGTACTCATTATTGCCAAATATCTGGTTAACTCATAAAGGCCCATTTGACAGTCACCCTACGATTTGTAAGCAGAAAGAGGCAAAGAAATATTGAAATATCAGTTCTCCTAAGGGTTCTGTGGATTTCCTGGTCGAGCAGTCTCGGCTAAATCTTTCTTACTTGTTTGTTTTATACCCTGAACCCATTAAAAATGGGAAATCCGAGTATAATGGTTTTGTTGAAATGTATGTAACAGACAGAAAGAGGCGTGACAGACTCCATATAGTATATATATTCTTGATCAGGGCGACGAGCTGAGTCGATTTGGCCCTGTTCGTCTGTTCGTATGCTTGAACGCGTCGATTTCAGAATATATAAGACCTAGAGACTTGAATTTTTTTTTAAGTGTTCGTATTTAGAGTTTACCACTAAAAATCGATAACTCATCTCTTAATTTTACACCCTGAACCCATTGAAAATGGGAAATCAGGGTATAATGGTTTTGTTAAATGTATGTAAGGAGAATATTCTTGATCAGGGCGACGAGCTGAGTCGATTTAGCCATGCCCGTCTGTCCGTCCGTCTGTTCTTATGAATGAACGCGTCGATTTCAGAAGATATAATAGCTAGAGACTTCAGTTTTTTTTGAATGTCCGTATATAGCACGCGGATATCGAGTTTATCACCAAAAATCGATAACCCATCCCGTTATTTTTTTATCCATCAAAAACCTTATCGAAAACCAGTTATAAAATTATATCTCCTACATCTCTAGAGCTAGAGTCTCCAAATTTTTAATTTAGATTCATATGTACGTTATAGAACTTAGATTTTTGTTAAATTTTACCCCCCACCCCTAAATCCACCCCCTCACCAATAAGTTTGTAAAAGGCGTATTTCAAATACTAGAGACTTGAGCTTCGGCACATACACGCATGTTAATAATATAAAACAAGTAAGAACGTTGCAGTCGGGCGATACCGATTGCAGAATACTCATTCACAGCCCAAACGTTGATCCCATTATAATTAATTGGCTCACGCATATAAATATCGCAATTTGATACTACAAATGCGGATTGCCACGTCCCTAGTGGCCGTAGACGCCTCATTTTTGGCCTGTTCTTAGAACGAGCTAACGGTAACGTACATGCCATATTTGAGTGCTTACGCTCCAAAAATGTGGCGGACATATATCCACCATAGCTCGTTGGACTTGGGATGTCACCCCCCAAATTTCAGGTCTCTAGCATCAATATTGCCTAAAATATAGCAAAATTTGAAAAATCACTATATCTTCAGGTCAGATTTGCCACGACCCTAGTGGGCGTAAACATAAAATTTTTTCATCAGTCATTATAGAATCATACCATTAGCTCACGTGCAAAATTTCAACTTTCTAGCTTTATGACTTCCGGAGATACAGTTTTATCCGATTTGCCACGCACCCAATGGGCGTAGATATATCCGCCATAGCTTAATGGACTTGGCTTTCTAGCTCTTCAACTAATATGGTTTCTGGTATATCGGAAAATTCATTTTCCGATTTGCCACGCCCCTAGTGGGCGGATCAGGAAAATTGTAACACTTTATAAATCGGAGTTATACACGAGTATGTGTTCCAAATTTCAAGACTCTAGCTTCAAAAGCGGCGAAATGAACTGCGTTCATACGGACAGACGGACAGACGGACGGACGGACATTGTACAAAACCAATATACTAATTCACTTCGTGAATGAGTATAACAATCTAAAAGTTTCATGAAGAACGTACATCAAGAAAAAAAAGTTATTAAACAATTGAGTTCCCATGGCACTGCAGCCCATGCGTTTTTTTGCGTGCGCGCCTATGTGTGACTATGTATGTATGTCTGCGTGTGTGTGTTTGTATAAAAGAAAGATGCTAAAATTATTGTAATGGCTGTTGCTCGAAGGGTTCAGGGGATCTCGTTTATTAACACTTTACTTATATATAACAGTGCGTGTTTGGGTGGTTAAAAGTAGCGCACGTTCCTTTGCTTCGCAATCACTTTGCATTCCCTTAGCCTGGGAGAGCTCGTCTTCGCTCAATTCTGCAAAGCTCCATCATAAATGTGGCCGCGAAAGTGCTTATAAGATTCCAAGCTGCCTTCGATTCTAGCATTACGTTGACCATGTTGTCCGCTCTAATGTTGCTGCTTCCAGACAACTCGTTTCCTCTAGGAAGAACCATATTCGAATAAGACGTTGTTGGCGTCCTCCAGCAGACCACGTCCGCACCAAGAGCATTCGTCGGTTTCATCGTAACCAAAGCGCTTCATGTCCCGAAAGAATCTGTGAAAGATAGAAATTAACCTCGCCGTGTTTGCGGTTTACACATGGCTCAAGCTCCGGGATAAAAGTATGTGTTGAGCTGTTCCACCTTTGCCATCGTATAATGCTGTTCGCTCTGATATCGTTGCGTCGTAGAGGCTCGTGTGCATTCCGTTCCACGCTTCGGCGACTAAATGCTCCAGAGGAACCATGCCAGCTATGACGAACGCCGCGCCGTCAGAGACTGTTCTGAACGCGCAGCAGACTCTGATTGCGGCCAGTCTGTAGGTGGCGCAGATGCCCGGCTATAGCTCAGCGTTGCCATCGCTCTTGCCCATATTGGCGCAGCATAGAGGATGACGGACCAAATGACGCTCATTAGCAGAAGTCGTCGTTGATGTTTATGTACCCGCGTGTTAAGCATAATTCTTGAGAGAGCTGCCTTTTAATGCACATATTCTAAGTGCTCGCGGAAAGTTAATCTTGTATCTATCATGACACCAAGATATTTTATCGTCCTCTTTGATGCGATAGTGAGCTACCGATCTTTATACTGGCATTTTCCACTCTTGTGCGATTGCTGACTTGGACGACTTCGGTTTCGTGTGCCGCTAGCTCGAGCCCAGCTTCTGTCAATCAGCTTCGTATACTATTGAACTTGCACTCCAGCTGACACTTTATGAGTTTGGGGACCCTCACTTGTGTTGTATACCAGTGCTCTTGCTCTGAAGTAGCTCTTTATTATCTCTTTTCGATATTTTGCGATATTATGTTGTGATTGCGCATCCAGTATCATATCCCAACTAGCTGTGTTGAAGGCATTCTTTACATCCAAAGTCGCGATGATGTAGTATTGCTTCGTCCCGTGCATCCATTTGGTCCCTTGGATAGCGGAAGTTGCCAGGCCAACAACTTTTTCTAAAGAATCTATTGTTGACCGGGCCTTCCGGGAACCAAACTGGTTAGGTGACAGGCCTCCGGTAGCAATAGAAGTCTCCAGTCTAGAGCAAATCAATTTCTCAAACACCTTTCCTATGGTGTCTAAGAGTCAGAGTGGTCTATAGGAAGATGGCTCCTCTGATGGTTTGCCAACCTTGGGTAGCAATACAAGGCTCTGGGTTTTCTATTTTGCAGGGAACGTCTCCTGAATTAAACATTCGTTGTAAAATTTAGCAAACGTACTAGGGTGCTAGACGTCTACGTTTAGCGCACAATTTGGGATCCCGTCCGGCCCTTTAGCTGTGTTGGTTCTAAGACCTCTGAGAGCTACTTCTTCGTCTGTAACTAAGACAATTTGAGTTTTTTAACTACTGTCTTGTATGCTCTGCCCCAAGGGCCATATTCGGCTGATTCACACAACTCTAAGAAGCATTCTCTTGTTCGAGCTGCCTGGTAAGCTAATCATTTCTCCCGTCGATAGATTCTTCTCGCCTGGATGCATTTGCGTCGAATGCCACATACCGTCAACACAGCATTGCCATTATCGTCTGTTGACCATGTCCTAGGGCAGCTTGTTTTACAGTGGTGAGGCTCACTGAGAAAAGCTACGTCTATACGTCTATACATTTTTCCCTTATCGTCTGCTCTAGAAGATCTTGGGCACCAACACAATGATTTAAGTTAAGCTGAAGGAACCTTAACATTTCATTTTACGAGCAGCTTCATGGTAGGATGAGCACTTGAAGCTGTCTGCTGCTTCACCTTTCCGGATGCAGACGCTACATTTGGTGCATGGTTTTGCACTGTGACCCAGTCGCTGCCGCAGTTGTTGCAATATGACCATAATCGAGGCAATTAAAACAGCGTTTAGGCTGATCCACGGCTCGGATACGGCATATCCTATCCTGATTTTGTATAGAATGAAATGATGGAAGAGCAACCATTGCTCTTTGCTGTCCACCAAAAGCGGCAGAAGCAATTTGATAGCCTCAATGGGGAGTGAGCTATCCTTCGACTCCACCCTAATTGCCGAGATCTCCTCTTTGCTCGCTAACTCATCTAGATCACGAATCTCAATTTGAGCCGATTCGGTAAGTGTTTTAACTACCGCTCGGTTACCCAAGGCCTTGCCTACAGTTTCGTGCAGAGCCTCAGCGCTATGCTCCGGCTTTCTGCTCAGTTGCAACAAAAGGTCCCCCTTAGCTGTCTTCCTAATGCCTTGAACGTCGCCTAATGCCTTGAACGTCAGATGCTTTAAATTTGGGTCTCTCTTGACTACACGAAGCATGTCCGCATAGCTGCAACCTCCTACGCCTGAAATCGCAATTGCGTCTGTTCTGGGTCATTTTTGCATAGGCTTGCGTTCTTTAACAACTGTCCAGCTGCTCGAGTTTGTCTGTCGACCTGCCTGGCCTGAGTTTTCAGCTGTAGTCCGTAGAGCCATTGGCTCTTTTGGTTTGGCTGCGATTTTATTGGGCCTCGGCCTTTTTGAGGGACTTTTCCTTTGCTCGGAGGCAACTTCCCTCGACCTCTTGAGCGTATTGCTACCTGTTATCGGACTAATGCTCGTTGCTCTTCTTTTAGTGATTTGGGTACCTGCCACTCAGCCATTGCGGACTGATTAGAAGTCGACGGCTGCGGCAACGCCCTTTGTTGTTGCTGCGGTGATCGCTGCAACGAGGAACGGCGCGCGGAAGCTTGCAGTTCGTCCTCCATCATGGCATCCATTTTTTCTCCGACTACTTAGACGTGAAGTTGTGAGTTGAATACAACGACAGCCCAAAACTACTCCTAACAGCTGCGACTTCACTCCAGAAGTTAAGTTGCTGTGTTTGCTAAGACTTAGCAACTCACAAATGTTAGTGCGCAGCTGATTATCCGCTGCAATTTCCAGCACTACTAACAGCTGTTAGAGTGAATGCATCTGACTTTTATTATTTGCGTAAGTGTGATGCCTAAAGCGACAAATATGTTCGCGCTTAAAAAAAAAAAAAAAAGAGAAAGAGGAAAGCCCTGACACCAAAAACTGTTACGCTGCAGTGTGGGCAATATTATGAAAATTTATTTGCTGACTGATTTCTTTACAATCTTAATGAAACATTCAGAACGATATCATAATGTGTAAACGTCTGTACATGATCAAGAATATATACACTTTATGGGGTCTGCCACGCCTCCTTCTGTCTGTTACATACTTTTTACAAAGCCAATATACCCTGAGTTCCCATTTTCAAAATAGTGCGGTGCTGGTGATTGAAACGTGTTAGAAATAGATATGTTCAATCTTTCGCTTAAAAAAATTGCTAGAGGAGATTACCAGTAACTCAACTATCTAAATTAGAAGCTTCTAGCTCTTAAATTGTAGGAGATATAAACTTTTGCGGTATACCACGCCCCCTTTGGCGGACATATATCCACCATAGCTCGTTGGGCTTGGGTGGTCAACCCGCGTATATAGACCAAATTTCAGGTCTCTAGCATAAATAATGCCTAAATTATGGCAAAATTTGAAAAATCACTATATCTTCAGGTCCGATTTTCCACGCCCCTAATCTTCGAGCAACAGCCATTTCAATAATTTTTAGGGTCTTTCTGATTATACAAACACACACATACACACGCAAGCACACATACACACTCAAACACACATACATAGACACACATAGGCGAGCACGCATAAACACGCATGGGTTGCAGTGTGGGCTTACCATGGGAACTTAATTGTTTAATAATTTTTCTAGTGGATGTACATTCTTCATGAAACTTTTAGATTGTGTTTATATAATTAATATGCGTGTATGTGCCGAAGCTCAAGTCTCTAGTACTTGAAATACGCCTTTTACAAACTTATTGGTGAGGGGAGATATAGGGGTGGGGGGTAAAATTTAACAAAATTCGAAATTCTATAACGTACATATGAATCGAAATTAAAAATTTGGAGACTCTAGCTCTAAAGATGTAGGAGATATATAATTTTATAACTGGTTTTCGATAAGGTTTTTGTTCGATAAAATAATAACGGGATGAGTTATCGATTTTTGATGATAAACTTGATATCCGCGTGCTATATACGGACATTTTAAAAAACGTTGAAGCCTCTAGCTAATATATCTTCTGAAATCGACGCGTTCAAACATACGGACAGACGGACGGACGGACAGACGGACATGATCAAGAATATATATACTTTGTGGGGTCTGCCACGCCTCCTTCTCCTTACATACATTTAACAAAACCATTATACCCTGATTTCCCATTTTCAATGGGTTCAGGGTATAAATAGAGCCACCAACCGATTTGGCGGCGTATCCATTTTAATACATAAATCAATTCAACACAAACAATTAAACCAACCTGAACACTTAGAAATAGAGGTGGGCACGGGCCGGGTTTTTATCGGGTACCCGTGGGCATCCGTGGTTACCCGTGGGTATGGGCTGAAAAATCTAATTTCGGGCTGGGTGTGGGCGGTTGCGGGTTAGACTGCTTAAATCCGATTTACCCGAACAAATTTTTACTGTTTTATTAACATTTAAATTGTATAATAAATTGTGTAATTTATGCATATTGAAAATGGGAAATCAGGGTATAATGGTTTTGTTAAAAGTATGTAACAGGGAGAAGGAGGCGTGGCAGACCCCACAAAGTATATATATTCTTGATCAGGGCGACAAACTGAATCGATTTAGCCATGTCCGTCTGTCCGTCTGTCCGTCTGTCCGTCCGTCCGTCTGTCCGTCTGTCCGTATGTATGAACGCGTCGATTTCTGAAGATATAGAAGCTAGAGACTTCAACTTTTTTTTTAAAATGCTCGTATATAGCGCGCGCATATCGAGTTTATCACTAAAAATCGATAACTCATCCCGTTCTTTTTTTATCGATCAAAAACCTTATCGAAAACCAGTTATAAAATTATATCTCCTACACCTTTAGAGCTAAAGTCTCCAAATTTTAAATGTAGACTCGACTGCACGTGATAGAATTTCGATTTTTGTTATAATTCACCCCCCACCCCTATATCCACCCCCTTACCCTCATCTCTGTAAAAGGCGTATTTCAAATACTAGAGACTTGAGCTTAGGCAAATATACGCATAGTAATGATAAAACCACATTCTGAAAGTTTCATGAAGAACGTACGTCCACAAAAAAAGTTATTGAACAATTTAGTTCCCATAGTAAGCCCACACTGCAGCCCATGCCTGTTAATGCGTGCGTGCCTATGGGTGTCTATGTATGTGTTTGCGTGTGTGTGTGTGTTTGTATAAGCTGAAAGACACTAAAAATGATTGAAATGGCTGTTGCTCGGAGGGTTCAGGGTATCTCGTAGTCGAGCAGTCTCGACGAGAGCTTTCTTACTTGTTAAGAATAAAATTGTTGTTATTTTTGAGAAAAAAAATTGTAATGTTTGAGAATTAAATTTGTTGTAATTGTTTCGGGCGGGCGGGTTGGGCGCGGGTATGACAATTTTTGTTGCTTTCGGGTACGGATAAAATTTTGAACTTCTGACCGTGGGCGGATCGGGCCGGGTGCAAAAAATTCGGCCCGTGCCCACCTCTACTTAGAAACTCTCTCAATAGAAATTATATCAAAGACAAAAATCAACATACTATCTACATACATCCCTCCCAGTAAACCCTTTTCCCACAAATGACTACACGATCAATTTGAAGCACACAAAATCAACAGCAATAAAATTATTGTAGGAGACTTTAACAGTCAACGCCACAGCTGGGGTTCACCTCAGGAAGACAGACGAGGCAGAATCTTATCAAAATTTATTCAAAACTCTAACCTTACCATACTCAACGATGGCTCCCCAACTCATTTTTCTACCCACAATACATTCACCCACATAGACCTCTCATTATGCTCCCCACAACTCAACCCATTCGCAAACTGGAAAATATTTAACGACCTACATGAAAGTGATCACTTTCCAATCCTAATCTCCTTATTCCCAAACTTTTCTCGCCAACTTTTCAAAATAATAGAAGCCAACTCGTCACTCTTCGAAAAACTAACCGAAGACATCAAAAATATTATACCCTATAGCACAAACATTAATAAAGAAGCCGCATCCATAAACAAGATAATCCTACAAGCCGCCCAAACGTTGATCCCATTATAATAAAAAAAATTCATCGATAGCTATTTCCGTTTATATCTAGTACATCTTTAGAACTAGGATCTTCAAATCAATTTAATACAATTTTGATTTTTGTATATTTTGGATGCCGGTTCCAGGCTAGCAGAAGATCAGCGCGATTTTCTAATACATGTGCACACACTCATCGTTTTTTCTAATGCAGTTATAAAATTATATCTCTTACATCCAAATTTTAAATGTAGATTGATATGTACGTTATGGAATTTCGATTTTTGTTCAATTTCACCCCCCACCCTTATATCCACCCCCTCACCCATAAGTTTGTAAAAGGCGTATTTCAAATACTAGAGACTTGAGTTTTGGCAATTATACGCATAGTAATGATAAAACCACAATCTGAAAGTTTCATGGAGAACGTACGTCCAGAAAAAAAGTTATTAAACAATTAAGTTCCCATAGTAAGCCCACACTGCAGCCCATGCGTGCGCGCCTATGGGTGTCTATGTATGTGTGTTTGCGTGTGTATGTGTGTGCTTGTGTAAGCAGAGAGACGCTAAAAATGATTGAAATGGCTGTTGCTTGAAGGGTTCAGGGGATCTCGTAGTCGAGCACTCTCGACTAGTTTTCTTACTTGTTTTAAATGTAGACTTGAATATACTTTATAGAATTTCGATTTTTGTTATAATTTACCCCATACTCCTATATCCGCCCCCTCACCATCACCTTTGTAAAAGGCGTGTTTCAAACACTAGAGACTTGAGCTTCGGCACATACACGCATATTATTGATATAAACATAATCTAAAAGTTTCATGAAAAACGTATGTCCACAAAAAAATTGATTAATCAATTAAGTTCCCGTAGTAAGCCCACACTGCAGCCTATGCGTGCGCGTCAATGTATGTCTATGCATGTGTGTTTGCGTGTGTATGTGTTTGTTTGTATAAGCAGAGAGACGCTAAAAATTATTGAAATGGCTGTTGCTTGAAGGGTTCAGGGTATCTCCTAGTCGAGCAGTCTCGACTAGAGACTTCTTACTTGTTTATAAAATAGGTATTTTATTGAGAAGGTGCGAGCTTTAATGAAGGGCACTTAATACTTTTCTTTTTATACCCTAAACCCATTGAAAATGGGAAATCAGGGTATAATGGTTTTGTGAAAAGTATGTAACAGGCAGAAGGAATCATCGCAGACCCCATAAAGTATATACATATATTCTTGATCAGGACGATGAGCTGAGTCGATATAGCCCTGTCCGTCTGTCCGTCCGTCCGTCCGTCTGTCCGTCCGTATGAGCAAAAGGATCTCAGAAGTTATAAGAGCTAAGGAGCTGAAATTTGGTATGCATACTCGTGTATACCATAGGCAGTACGAGTTTATCATATTTTTTCGATAACTCATTCGATATTTTTTTTATCGAAGATAATCGATCAATTGATATTGTTTTTTCAGCCTTATTTAACACTATTAGACCTAGAGACTTCAGATTTACTGTGTATATACATTTGATGGATACACACATTTTGTAATTTACGGATCTAGGATACCACGCCCCCTTCGCCCACAATTTGTAAAAAACGTATATCAAGAACTAGAGACTTGTGCTTTGGAATGTACACACATTTACACATTATGATTACGTTCTGAAAGTTGTATTAAGATTGTACGTCTACAAACGATATTATTCAACAAATAGATTCTCATAATATTGCCTACACTGCAGCGCAGCCCAAGCGCAGTCGCTGCTTACTGCGCAGTTAGCAGAGCGTGGGCCTATGCGGGTGGATGCATGTATATACATATATGTGTGCAGAATGATTGGAACATCAGCATGGAGGGTTCAGGGTATCTCCTAGTCGAGCAGTCTCGACTAGAGTCTCCTTACTTGTTCTTAATCGAACAATTTTATAAGTCTAAATTTGTTTCTTCTTAAATAGCCCTCATAACATATACGCATATACGCATGTATGTACATACATATATATATACATAAGTCTGCACGTATAGCATCAATCATTCCAGCCTTTCTTATGCACGCGCTCATTTTTATGTGTGTATGTGTGTATGTATGTACACATAAATGCGTACTCTAGCGTTTTCTAAGAATTTCAAATGCGACTGACTTGTTTTTGCATTGCTATTGAAGTTTTCAGCCGCTACTCTGGCTTTTCTTTGCTATATGGTTTCAAACCAAGAATGACATTTCGTTTTATTTGTTGTTGCTGAAAGCAGGCGGTAGCGCTGTCGGCAGAGCCGCCGGTTAAATTCATTTTAGTTATTTTGACAAACATGCTATTTGGCTTGGGTGCGAGTTCAAATCCCGTGGTTAACCCTTTTTTTGTAAATTGCAAATTTTTGTTATTTTAGCTTCCTCTATATTTTTTTAATTCTATAAAAATGTTTACTTCCGTGTTATCAATGCCAATTAAGCCTATTTGTATATACATGTACATACATAGATGGCTCACGCATATAAATGTCGCAATTTGATACTACAAATACCGATTGCTACGCCCCTAGTGGCCGTAGACGCCTCATTTTTTGTCAGTTCTTAGAACAAGCTAACTGTAACGCAAATGCAATTTTTGAATGCTTACGCTCCAAAAATGTGAAAATGACAGGGTATTTTTCGATATGCCACGCTTCAAAAGAGACGTAACTATAATTTTTGGGACATCGATAGAGGATGTTACCAGTAATTCAACTATCCAAATTTGAAGCTTCTAGCTCTTAAACTGTAGGAGATATAAGCTTTTGCGATTTGCCACGCCCCCTTTGGGCGGACATATATCCACCATAACTCGTTGGACTTGGGTTGTCACCCCGCATATATATATATTAAATTTCAGGTCTCTAGCATCTATAGAATATAGCGAAATTTGTAAAATCACTATATGTTAAGGTCCGATTTGCCACGCCCCTAGTGGGCGTAAACATAAAATGTTTTCATTAGTCATTATAGAATCATAAAATTAGCTCACGTGCAAAATTTCAACTTGCTAGCTTTATGACTTTAGGAGATACTGTTTTATCCGATTTGCCACGCCCCCAATGGGCGTATATATATCCACCATAGCTTGATGGACTTGGGAGGTCCTCGCGGATCTACATACCAAATTTAAACTTTCTAGCTTTTCAACTAACATGATTTCAGGTATATTGGAAAATGCTTTTTCCGATTTGCCACGCCCCTAGTGGGCGGATCGGGAAAATTTTAACACTTTATATATCGGAGTTATGTACGAGTATGTGTTCCAAATTTCAAGTCTCTAGCTTCAAAAGTGGCGAAATGAACTGCGTTCATACGGACAGACAGACGGACGGACGCACGGACATTGCACAAAACCAATATACTAATTCACTTCGTGAATGAGTATAAAATCAAAAGGAATATACCCACCAAACGAATATTTGGGTAGAAAGACCGAGAAACGACGAGAGGAAAAAACGGTAAAACAGTTACGGCGCCGAAAAGTACAGCGCGCGCAAAAATCGAAATCGCCTTTTGTAAGGCTACTTTCTTAGGCCGGGGTGACAGACTCAGTTTCACCAGGGTCAAAACTTACAAGAAATTTGTATGTTGCTACGGGACCTGCGATAGCGGCGAGAATGGGAAAGGGGAGGGGTATTGGTTAGAGGTTAGGCGAACACGTGTCATAACCTCGCCGACAACGCCCACGCATTTGCATGCGGGAAGGTGGTCGCAATCGAGTCGAGAGGCTTGGCGCCTGCAAGATTACCTGGGTCGAGGCTGCGCGGGAATGTTGTGGAAAGTTAGTGGGAAGCATTCAAACTACTGGTCAGTTATTAAAATGGATTACTTCCAATTACCAATGGATACACGTTATATTCTTTTGCTCATGCATAATTTATTATAATGATCCTTAACCTGTCGTATCTTACTGAGCTTAAAAATATGCCTCCGTTCGCCCACTCGCTTGAAATTTATTGCTGCCAAACACATCTACACTGAGTAGAACTCAAAACTCACTTTTCTAAAACATGTTCACACTCGTCAGACGCTCGAAATTCACTCTCCGAGAATACACCTGAGCTTGTCGAATGCTCCAGACTAGCTCCCCTGCGTTTGCAGCTTTCGCCACTCTCCTTCGCGCATTTCCCCACGGCGTCGGCGATGCAACCTAACTATAATAACTACACTTGATAACTACACTTAATTACTACTTACATACTACAAAATCAAATTTATAACTTCATTTCATTCCATTCCTACATCTTATACACCTAAACCTTATCTACTACCAATTCGATGTCTAAGCGTAATGTAAGGTGGGTCGCAGGTGAGCCACCTTACAATGTAGATTATGTACTTTATAGAATTTCAATTTTTTGTATACTTCACTTCCCACCCCTATATCCACCCCCTCATCCTTAAACTTGTAAAAGGCGAATACACGCATAGTAATGATATAATCACAATCTAAAAGTTTCATAAAGAACGTACATCCACAAGAAAAATTATTAAACAATTAAGTTCTCAAAGTAAGCGCACACTGCAGCTCATGCTTGTTTATGCGTGTTTATTCGTACGTGCCTATGTGTGTCTATGTATGTGTGCTTACGCGTGTGTCTGTGTGTAAGCAGAAATACGCGAAGAATTATTGAAATATCAGTTCTCCGAAGGGTTCAGGGGATTTCCTAGTCGAGCAGTCTCGACTAGAGCTTTCTTACTTGTTAAATTGTGCGGTCAGACGTATAAATATACGAATTTGGGTGCTTCTTAAAGCAGATAAAATGTTAGCTATTACAAATTTTGGACTAGGAGTAAAAATGTACCCAATAAAGTATTTTATTTATAAAGCGAAATTTTCAGTGCACTTTGAACGCACTTTTTGAAGTAATGTCTAACAAGTAAGCAAAATCTAGTCGAGACTGCTCGAATACGAGAACCCCTGAATCCTTCGAGCAACTGATATTTCAATAATTCTTCGCATCTTTTCTGCTTATACAAAAATAAGCAAATAAACATTCACACGCACACACATAGTCAAATATAGGTACTCACGCATAAACACGCATTGACTGTAGTGTGGGCTTACTGTGGGAACTTAATTGCTTAATAACTTTTCTTGTAAATTGACTTATTCATGAAACTTTCAGATCGAAATTATAACATTGAATTTCGTGCATTTACTTGGGTTGGTGTACATTTTTACCAAAAATCGAAATTCTATAAAATACATGTGATACAAAATATACGAAGAAGTGTGTGCATGCTCATCGCGAAAACATTTGCTTTATGCGCGCCACCGCTTTCATACCCTTCTCACAAATAATAACGAAAACGCAAATGTGTTGTACGAGCTTGGCAAACGGTTTGAAGAGTTCGGAATACTATTCCCACAGAAGGGAAGAAACGGCAGTCTAACGCGAACAAATTTCAATTTTCGTGAGCTGCAGCTTGTGCTCACATGCATACATACATATACATATTTGAGAGAGCAGAGAGCAGAGAGACCGAGAGAGCAAGAACAAAAATTGAGACATCTTTCATTCAACACTTGACCATCTCGGTCGAGCGCATGAAGCGAAATGATTGTGCTTTCGTATATTTTATTAGCCCGAACGTAAAACTGATAAGCCGAGCTAATACGAAGTTGATAGGCGCTAGGAGTCACATTTTTCGGTGTTGAAAAACTTTGTAATACATGTCTAGTCTATGTGCTCTCTGACTGCAATGGTGTAGATAATAGATTTGTTATCAACTGATATCCAACATTTTGGTTTTATAAAAATTTTGTGAAGTTGCACTGTGCTTCGTGAAAATGTACGGCACGGCGACGTTATTGGTGACTCATTGGCTAAAAAGAAACTAAAAACTTTATCGAAAATCAGTTATGTACATAATTATAATCCCTATCTAATTATAATCCCTTTATAGCTAGACTCAGGGCCAATTACCCCTCAACGGGATATTTTGCAACCGGAAGATTATAATAAAAATCGAACTTCTATCAAACACATATGAATTTTCATTTATAATTTGTAGAACCTAGCTTTAATAATGCAACAGATATAGTTTTATAACTGATTTTTGATAAGGATCTCAATCATATGTCCTTGCCTATATTTATTTTGACAAAGTATTCGAAGTCAATATTAACAATTATTTTAAGTAGGACTCCATGATTGAAACCTATAAAAAGATGTGGAGAGTTATGGACAATAAGAAACCTATGGCATTTACATCTACTTACGAGGATGGGATAAGACGTGTGAACCAGGGTAACTACGCCTTTTTAATGGAATCTACAATGCTTGATTATATTGTTCAACGAGACTGCAATTTAACGCAGATCGGTGGCTTATTGGACACCAAAGGTATATTTTAATACATTTTGCTTGAATAAAAAAAAATCCAAGTAAGAAAGCAGCATTCCGCTATTATCGACAGCATGTTTCTCATACATGATCCGAAAACAGTTCAATGTGAATTGGTAAAGGACTCAGGAACACTACAATCATTTTTAACTAAGACCCAAACAATGTAGATATGCCACTCCCCCAGATGGCGTAAACAATTTTTCTCCAGAGCTCGCAAATAACCGTTGGCCGCTTCTCTTGCCTGTAAATAAGTGTTTTTACGGGAGCAAAAAAAACTCAGAAAGCATCATTTTTATACCCTGAACCCATTGAAAATAGGCAATCAGCGTATAATGGTTTTGTGAAAAGTATGTAACAGGCAGAAGCAATCATCGAAGACCCTGTAAAGTATATATATATTCATGATCAGGGCGACGAGCCGTATGAGTGCGTCGATCTCAGAAGTTACAAAAGCTAGAGAGCGAAATTTTGCATGTAGACTCGTGTATACCATACGCAGTACGAGTTTATCATATTTTTTCGATAGCTCATTCGATATCTTTTTTATCGTGAATAATCGATAAATAGATACCCCCCCCTCCCCCTTCGCCAACAATTTGTAAAAAACGCATATCAAGTACTACAGACTTGGAGAGTTCAGGGTATCTCCTAGTCGAGCAGAGTCGACTAGAGCCTTCTCAATTGTTATACCCTGAACCCATTGAAAATGGGAAATCAGGTTTCATGGTTGTGTTAAAATGTATGTAAGAGCAGAAGGAGGCGTGGCAGACCCCATAAAATATTTAATTTTGATCAGGGCGATTCAGAAGATATAAGAGCTAGAGACTTCAACTTTTTTTGAAAATGTCCGTATATAGCGCATGCATATCGATGAAAAACCTTATCGAGAACCAGTAATTAATTTATATCTTCTACATCTTTAAAGCTAGAGCCTCCAAATTTTAAATGTAGATTTATACGTACTTTATAAAATTTCGATTTTTGTTGTACTTCACCCCCATCCCTATAACCAGACCATGACCCATATATTTGTAAAAGACGTAAACACACATACATAGACACACATAGGCGCGCACGCATGGGCTGCAGTGTGGGAACTTAATTGATTAATAACTTTTTTTGTGGACGTACGTTCTTCATGAAACTTTTAGATTGTGTTTAATACCATTAATTTGCGTGTATGTGCCGAAGCTCAAGTTTCTAGTATTTGAAATACGCCTTTTACAATGCTGATGGTGAGTGGGTGGATATTGGGGTGGGGGGTAAATTATAACAAAAATCGAAATTTTATAAAATGCATATGAGTCTACATTTAAAATTTGGAGACTCTAGCTTTCAAATACTAGAGACTTGAGCTTTGGCAAATATACGCATAGAATGATAAAACCACAATCTGAAAGTTTCATAAAGAACGTACGTCCACAAAAAAAGTTATTAAACAATAAAGTTTCCATGGTAAGCCCACACTGCAGCCCATGCGAGCTCATGCGTGCTCGCCTATGTGTGTCTATGCATGTGTGTTTGCGTGTGTATGTGTGTGTTTGTATAAGCAGAGAGACGCTAAAAATTATTGAAATAACTATTGCTCGAAGGGTTCAGGGGATCTCGTAGTCGAGCAGTCTCGACTAGAGCTTTCTTACTTGTTATAATTAACTTTCGATAAGGTTTTTTATCGATAAAAAATAACGGGACGAGTTATCGATTTTTGGTGATAAACTCGATATCCACGTTGTATATTCGGTCATTTGAAAAAAATTCAAGTCTCTAGCTCTTATATCTTCTGAAATCGACGCGTTCATACATACGGACGGACAGAAAGACGGACAGGGCTAAATCGACTCAGTTCGTCGCCCTGATCTTGAATATATATACTTTGTGGGGTCTGCCACGCCTCCTTCTCCCTCTTACATACATTTCAACAAAACCATTATACCCTGATTTCCCATTTTCAATGGGTTCAGGGTGTAAAAACCATATAGCATCACATGGGTTCTTTTCATAATTTGTATAAAGTTATCAAATATATTTAAACTTTAAGCAGCAGATATTTAAACTCAATTTTGAATATTTTTTAAACTCCATTTTAAAAATATTTCATAGGATACGGTATTGCTACACCTAAAGGATCTCCATGGCGAGACAAGATATCGTTGGCTATACTAGAACTTCAAGAGAAAGGAGATATTCAAATGTTATATGATAAATGGTGGAAAAACACTGATGAGACATGTAAACGGATAAGCAGCAATAAGCAATCGAAAGCAAATGCATTGGGACTTGAAAGTATAGGTTAAGTCCAGTAAACAGATAATATTTAAATATATTATTTATTTTTAAATGTTATAGGTGGCGTTTTTGTGGTACTGCTTACAGGAATATTAGTGGCGTTTATTGTTTCATTCCTCGAATTTATAATTAACTTCCGGCAACAAGCGAAATTGATGCGAATTAATCAATGCAGTTGTAAGAATTCAAATCATTTAAACTATACACCCGTTACGGTTTCACAAACAACCACCGATTTGGCTTACTTACCTCCACCTCGATCTATATGGGTTGAAATATTTGAGGAGCTGCGCTTTGCATTTTGGTGCACTAATAAACGCCAACGTCCAGAACTTAATAGTAGCTGCGCCCAATGCCAAAAATAATTTTTTCTATTTAAATTAAAGCGTTTAATTTAAAATATATAGTATATAGAGAATCATTAAAAGTTTATTTTATTATTATTCATTCTGTTTTCTAAAGATACTACTTAAGAAGAAACTATTAAATAATATTATGTAATCTAAAAGAACATATCTATCAATAATACTCATACAAAGCCGGTGTAGGTACGTTATTTGCCTGTCCAGTTATGCCCCAATTCACAGCCATATCAGTGATATGATGATAGATATTTGTTATATACCTAACAGAGTCTCTTACTATTAACTACTTCCAATCACTGTATGGGTACATTTCCTCTGAACACAAGTGCACAGATGTTTAGTTAAGGGTCCCTTTGGTAGAGAGTTTAGCCATTGTCTAGACTCACGATACATTTATATTAACAGTTGTATTATTATTTATTATAATTATTAACGCGCAGGTTATCAATATATTGACTATATATTTATGTATATGGCATGTTCATGCTTGCATACTGTTAAAGGAAGCTTACAAAATAATTAATTAAAAAATGCTAAAAATTAATATAATAAAATAGGGTTTCCCGGATTATGCTGCTCACACGTGGGCACTGTGTGTTTTATCCCTACTATAACGTGAGAACAATGATTTAATTAATAGGGGGGAAGTATTAGGTGATACTATTTATTGTATGCTCTGGAAGGATCAGAAAATTGGAGATGAACTAGGAAACAGGGCTAATCTATCTTACTATTAATCAACTTCTATTGATTATGATGAAGGACTCTTTCCAAATAGAACAAAAACCAAAAAAAGATAATTTAATATCCGAGTGGCTGAGACCAAGGAAGCAATGAAAACATTAGGAGCACTGATAATTTTCGTTTAAGGAATCATACATGGAAAAGATCCGGTGTGGGTTTTAACACAAGAATATGTGGTTTAATATTTTTAAAGGATTATGACGAAACATGGTCCCTATAATAAGTGTTGATGAGCATGCATTAACATAGAAATATGATAAGTATGGAAACATACGCTCTACGTACTCAACAGCTAGCTTAGCTAACATATGTGACAAGTGTGAACTGTCAAACTAGACATATAAAACCCTGACCCTCAGCGACAAGAATAAGTTAGAGACAAACGCTGAGCTTTACAAACTTAGCGATTGGGTAGGAATAACTAATAGCCTGGATCTAAAATCTAGGCTCAGAAGAATAAAGATCAATACGCAACTAAACACCTTCATATTACAGAGTATTCTTTAATGATTCTTTGATGCGTACCACAAGACTACTAAATCCAAACCTAAAGACAAGTGTATATTAAAGTCGAAAATTATTTTTGTAAATAAGAAAAGTCATTTTTTCTTTGGCTTATCAATCTAAGCTGTGAGTAGAGTCACAGCAAGATCAACTAGGCGATAAAATATACCTTCAACTTTTATGACAACATTCTAAAGACCATAGCTAATAAGGATACGTTAGCAGTAGTGGATAATTTTGTCAAAAGAATTCAATGTAAATCACTCAACGTTGATTAAACTCGTTTTCCAAAACAATTTATATTTTACCAAAAAATATATATGAGGGATTGATGGAAAAAATCAGTCCCCGACAAACCATCTACTAGCATGAAAGGACAAATGCAAATAGAAATATCAATGGAAAAATAATAGGAAGCGATATTTTCACACAGAACGGATATAATGGTAGAAACAGTGGATAAAAGAGCTTTAATATTAAAGATGAACATTGAAGAGGTGTATTCCAATCAAGAGCTAACAAAACATGCTAGAGTTTCTATATAACAAAGTCCAGTCAACAGATTTGGAGATGAAGTATGATAAGCCCACTCATGAAATCGACGGCATAGACACATTAGACCCCAAAGTCTACACATTGTTATTTTTTTATTATTTTAATGTCATTCCAAAAGAGTGGTTAATTTGTTCTCTGACAGTATTCACAAAAGGAAAAATATCAGCGACACAAAGAATCCTTTTTATATCCTGAACCCATTGAAAATGGGAAATCAGAGTATAATGGTTTTGTTGAAATGTGTGTAACAGGCAGAAGGAGGCGTGGCAGAGCCCAAAAAGTATATATATTCAAGATCAGGGCGACGAACTGAGTCGATTTAGCCCTGTCCGTCTTTCTGTCCGTCCGTCCGTCCGTATGTATGATTGCGTTGATTTCAGAAGATATAAGGGCTAGAGAGTTGAACTTTTTGTTTAAAATGTCCGTATATACAGCGCGCACATCAAGTTTATCACTAAAAATCGATAACTCATCTCGTTATTTTGTATCGATAAAAAACCTTATCGAAGTGCAGTTATAAAATTATATCTCCTACATCTTTAGAGCTAAAGTATCCAAATTTTTTTAAAAGACTTATTTCAAATACTAGAGACTTGAGCTTCGGCACATACACGCATATTAATGATATAACCACAATCTAAAAGCTTCATGAAGAACGTATATCCACAAAAAAAGTTATTAAACAATTAACCTCCCATGGTAAGCCCGCACTGCAGCCCATGCGTGTTTATGCGTGCGCGTCTATGTGTGACTATGTATGTGTGTTTGCGTGTGTGTGTTTGTATAAGCAGAAAGACGCTTAAAATTATTGAAATGACTGTTGCTCGAAGGGTTCTGGGGATCTCGTTGCCGAGCAGTCTCGACTAGAGCTTTCTTACTTATTGCAAACTGAATAGCCGCGAAATTACAAAGAGTTTGTAAATAAAAGTTTTCTACGACAAAGCAGTCACATGTTATTCCGAAACTGCAGAGAACTCTACCATCTATCTATATGCCACATCAAGTAGTAATCAGACCAAACAGACTAGTGTTCAACGCTTCAGCAGAAACGTCTAATGGATTGAGTCTAAATGATATGATGCTAGTCGGTAATACGAAAGGATACCTTCGATTTCATAATTAAATGGCGACAATGGAAGTATGTGATGACAGCCGACATCGAAAAAATGCATCGACAGATTAAGATCGTCAAAGCTAATTACTGTGACATATCATCATCAACTGCACCCTTCTTAGCTGTTCGCTGTCTTCAGGAATTAGCAAACCAGTACTGCAAAGGGAACAATCAGCTAACGACAACAATTTTTCGACGAAAATTCAAATTTTTCATAGAAAGCTTTACTTTCTTTTTTTATACTTTAACTAAAATGAATCAAAAGATTTTCATTGTTTTGATGCAACTGTGAAATTTTGGCAAACCCTTTAAAGTCAGTTGTTTGATTGCAACACTAAAAGGTGCAGGAAAGTTTTGTATATTTGCGATAATGATAAAATTATTGTGGCTTAAACAATTTTCATTAAAATTATGGAAATGAAATAATATGCATGGGTGACCTTATCATAGGTGGCGACTCGATAAAAGACTGCATCCACACTCAAAAAGCACTCTTAAATATCATAGAAAAGGCTGACATGTATCTAAGAAAATGGATGCCAAATGATGACGGAATTAAAGATGACAACTAAACCAAATAATCATAAACAAGGATGAGTCGATCAAAACCCTTGGGTTGCAATGGGACCCCAAAACATGTGTATGTCTTCACATTTGTATCGATTGCCCAAAATTAGTACTCTTTATAAAACGTCTAATTTTGTCTTAATTGGTAAGAATTTTCAATCCACTGGGATGGGTCTAGTCCGCAACAAAAAGCAGGGTAAGATCCTGGCACTACAAATGCCGATTGCCACGCCCCTAATTGCAAAATTTGAATGCTTACGCCAGAAAATATGAAAATTACAGGGTATTTTTCGAAATGCTACGCCCCTAAAGTGACGTAACAATTTGTCCTTCCAAAAGGAGTCTGGTCCTTCGATGGGCCAGTGTATATATCTTTAAAAAAATGTAGACAGCAACTTGCGGTCTCTCTGAAATAAGCACGAACGAAGTGCTGGCACCGGTGTTCAATTTTGTACTGAATTTATTAAATTTAACATGAACGCAAGCGCAGCTTGCACAGTAGAGAGCGCACCTATGCGCATCTAACAGCGAGCAGCGAGAGAGCGATCTTTTGGAGAGCGACACTCCCGTGCTAGCGCGTACAATAACAACTTCTCTGTACAGTGGTTCAGCTTCAATTACTTAACCTATACAATTTCGATAATAATTCAATTAATAATTCATAATAATTCAATTTCTTATAATAATATATAATAATATTTCAGAAGGCAAATATCCAAATGCCTTAACATCGGCCGCGTTGAAAGGCCGCAGGGCTTCAATAACATGGTGTATTAGTGGAGTGGCAGTGGTGCAACGCGATGAATTGCCCTTTTATATGTGCCATTTTTTGTCTTAACGACAATTACGCGCACTCTACCATCTCCTCCGACTATGGCTTCCGTCACCACGCCTAGCATCCACTGTTGTGGAGGAGCGTTGTCCTCTCCCACGAGCACGACTGCTCCGACCTGTATGTTCTGTCTCTCCTTCGTCCATTTTGACTTCTGCTGCAGGCTGAGCAGGTAGTCCCTTGACCAGTCGTTCCAAAATCGACGCTTGATGTTGGATGTCAGCTGCCATCTTTTTAATAGTGTCAGCTTGGCGTCGTCGACTGGCTCTGTGGACGCGATTGGCAGCGGCACGAGCGTTGCTCCTATCAGGAAGTGCCCTGGCGTGAGCACTTCGCCGTCGTTGGGGTTGCTGCTGGGAGCGACCATTGGCCGCGAATTGAGCACGGCCTCGACCTCGACCAGCACGGTGGCCACCTCGTCTTGCCGTAATCGAGCGCTGCCCATCGCTTTCAGCAGCAAACCTTTGGCGGATTTCACCGCCGCTTCCCAAAGGCCGCCAAAATGCGGCGCTCGAGGAGGGATGAATACAAACTCCATGCCCCGCTCCGCAGCAAACATTTCCATGTCCGCTGTGTTGCCATGGAACGTAGCTTTGAGGTCCAGCGTGCGTGCAGCACCCACGAAATTGGTGGCATTGTCGCAGTACAGCTTCCGGACAAGCCCACGTCGACCAACGAACCTGGATAAACACATTAGAAATGAATTTGTGGTTAAATCGGTGACTAATTCAAGATGCACTGCCTTCGAAGTAAAGCAAACAAATATGGCAATATACATTTTGACTGGCGATTTGCCCCGAATTCCCAGCGAAACTAGTATTGGACCGCAAAAGTCCACTCCACTGATCTCAAATGGCCTATTTCCATGTAAGCGATCAGCGGGAAGATTGCCCATTATTTGGGATAAGAGTTTCGGCTTGTAGCGAAAACAATGTACACATTTTCGGACTACTGCACTGCAAGCCTGTCGAGCATTGACCAGCCAAACCTGCTGACGAAGCAGGCCCATTAGTACTAGGGGATTGGCGTGGCAATGAGAGCGATGCAAATGCTCCAAATAAAGCGTTACGAAACGACACTTTTTTGGAAGCAACAATGGGAATTTGGCATTATGTGCTAATGGTGCCTTCAATAAACGACCTCCTACTCGTAGCAACCATAACATACGCCTGCCATGCTGATGTGGGTGCAAAAATGGTGTCAGTTTTTGCAATGACGGTTGCAACACGACTGACTTCTTTATTTTCTTTATTTCTTCGCTGAATTCAATGTGTTGAATTACAGATATAACTGCAAGGAATGCGAAGCTTAACTCAGAAGCTGTAGGAACAAGTGAAGAATGACTTTCTTGTTTTCCATTGATAAAGCGGAACATATAGGCAACGATGCGGATTAGCTTAGAAAATGATGACGTTGACTCAATAAGATGTACGATAGGATTTGCTACCTCATCGACCGCGATCATAGTAATTGCAGTTCTACGCTTCTCTAGCAGCTCTAACTCCTTTGATAGGGTGATTTGTGGGTTGGCTGGCCACAATGTGTCAGAGAGCTTTAAAAATCCTGGTCCGCAAAACCACAATGATGTTTTAAGCTCCTCAACTGAACATCCCCGAGATACAATATCTGCTGGGTTGTCTTTCGTTGGTACATGACGCCAAGATACATTAGTTGTCAACTCTTGGATGGTTGCAACGCGATTAGCAACGAATGTGTTCAAGCTGGATGAATGCATTCGCAGCCAATGAAGCACCACCTCAGAGTCTGACCAAAATGTGACTTGATTAATAGGACAATCAAGTACTTTCCTTACCGCATCCCATAAGGTAGCTAACAATTCTGCAGCACACAACTCCAGCCGCGGAACAGATTTTGTTTTCAAGGGCGCTACCTTAGATTTAGCGACTAGCAGCCTGGTAGTGATACCCTTATCTGTTTGCATTCTTACGTATAAACAACAACCGTAAGCTCTCGTTGAGGCATCAGCAAATCCATGGATTTGACATCCTTTCGATTTAAGTGTGCCAACGTAACGAGGTATATGCAACGAGTTTAGATTTGAGAAACAGCTAGTTACTGCCTCAAATTCTTGCCTCATTTGAACAGGCAATTGGTCATCCCACCCAAGTTTGTGCAACCACATTTCCTGTAAAAGGACCTTCGCACGAGTTACGATCGGACTTAACAAACCTAAGGGGTCGTATAACCTTGCTACAAATGACAAAACGGATCTTTTGGTCTGTTGAACTTCTACTGGACAGTTCATGGAATATCTAAAGCTGTCATTCATTGGATTCCAAATTAATCCCAATGTTTTTGTGTCCTCTTGATGACCAATAACTATATCGTTTCTAGCTGGTTGTGCTGCGAGTTGTTTACAATTGGACGACCATTTTGTGAGAGGAAATCCAAACTTTTGAAGAATTGCTATCAAGTCTCGATGCAACAAGCACAATTCTTCGACGCTATCTGCTCCTGTCAACAGGTCATCAACATAGAAATCTCGGGCTAACGATCTTGCAGCAGCTGGATGAGTGGAAGCATGCAAGTCGCTTAGATGTTTTAAACATCGAATTGCTAAGAATGGAGCAGTCGCTGTCCCGTACGTTACTGTGTTTAATCGAAAGATTTGTAACGGATCAGTGGGCGTTTCCCTCCACACAATAAGTTGAAAGTTGCGGTGGGACTCGTCAAGTTCAATTTGACGGTACATTTTAGCGATGTCTGCTGTAGCAGCCCAAGGTCGAAGTCGAAATCTTAGCAAAGTCTCCCATAACTGCGGCTGGATGGTCGGACCCACCATGAGTAGATCATTCAGCGACAATTGAGAGGAGGACTTGCTAGAGGCATCAAACACTACTCGAAGTTTAGTGGATGCGCTGTGCGGTCTTAGCACGCATTGATATGGGATGAAATAATGCGGCTCTCTCGGAATTTGATTGTTAGTTGGGCTCATGTGACCCAAGGCCAAGTATTCTTTCATAAAGTCAATATACATTGGCCGAATGTCTTCTTGCTTGCTCATTCTTCTTTCCAAGGCCAGAAATCGTCGCTTGGCTGTGTCGTAAGACGTACCAAGACAATGTGGGCTTGATTTGAATGGCAGCGACACTCTGAAACGACCCGAGGTAGTTTGGCAAATAGTCTCCACAAATGACTTCTCGCACAGTTGTTGCTCTGGGGTATACAAATTCGAATTAATTGTATTTGGCTTTTCTTCCAACTCCCAGAACTTGCGAACTATTGAATCTATAGCTATGTCGTCGTTTACGACGCTAATGAAAGTCGACGAACTAGTAGCTGCATTCAATGTTCGGCAGCGACCAGATACAATCCAACCAAAGGCAGTCAATTGCAATGTTGGGTTGTTATCGGATCCTTTTATTTTGCCTTCTCTTAATATATCAAAAAAGATATCAGCACCGAGCAACAACTCAATACGTTGCGGCTTGTGGAATTGAGGATCAGCTAATTGTACATTATCAGGTACCTTGATCTCTTCAGTGTGCTTCTCTGGTTGATACGACGAAATGGAACGTAACACACCAAAGTCTGTTCGGATTTCTATGTCGTCCGTTCGGGACGCTATCGAAGTTTGAACGCTGTGCCGAACAGATGACTGACAATTAGCAATGCCCAACAATTGAATCCCAGATCTTTGCCGTTTTAATTTCAACTGTTTTGCCAGTTCTTCAGTTATGAAATTTACTTGCGAGCCGGAATCTAATAAAGCTCTAGCTAAGTGATAAGATCCAGATTGATCTTTTATCTTCACAACTGCAGTTGCCAAAAGAACTTGATCAGAGGCTATCCGTGCGTGATTTACAGATGAAATCTGTGACGAAGTGACACGAGGGACTGCTGATACAACTGCTGAGCTACTTTGAGCCGCTTCAGAGCTGTATCTATGCAGTATGGTATGGTGCGGCTTAGAGCACACACGACAGTGGGCTGATTTGCAAGCAGCCACTGAGTGTCCTGTTCGCAAACAATTTATACAGAGCGGATAGCTCTTTGCGAACGTAAAACGTTTCTGGCAAGGTATTGCTGCGAACGACGAGCACGAGTGAATGAAGTGATCGTTCTTTTTACAAAACACGCATTTGGGACTCTGCGGCTCACTTGGCAGAGCGACAGCTAGAGAAGTTTTCCCAATTCTTTTCTTATTATCCTGAGCTACCTTACGACGTGGACCAGATGAGTCTTCAGCACTTAAATGCTGATACCGTCTGTTCAAGGCAGCTTCACAATCTTGCCACAATGGAAGCTTATTGTAGTCAAGATTCTCTTCCCACCTAGAGCGCGTGCCAGCGTCCACTTTCATCATTACCAAATGGATGAGCATGGCATTCGAAATCTGCTTATCAGATCCTAGCGATAAAAGAGATTCGTAAATGGCACGGACTGAGTCTATCAGCATGCGCAAAGATGATGCTGACGGTTCGGACATGTGTGGGAGATCAAATAGTTTTGAAATGCTGTTAAAAAATATGAGACACTGATTGTCGTACACATTTTTTAAAGCAGCTAACGCTTTTGGATAATTTGCATCTGTCACCTGATATGCCTTGACAGTGCCTAATGCTTCTTTGTCCAAGCATGACAACAAGTGGTTAAACTTTTCTATATTTGATAACCCTGGCTCGTTGTCGACTAAACTCTCAAAAAGTCCAATGAAATTCTTATATTCCGAATATTCTCCGCTAAACTTTGGCAGCTTTATATTCGGTAGATTCCTAGAATGTGACACTGAGCTAATCATTGTAGAGTTCGCGGGACTCTCACTTTTAGGTTGGCTATCACTACCTCGCTTCATAAGAAGTGCTTTTGTCGATACACACAAATCTTCTAACGTTGACCGAGGCACTAAATCTGCGTTAATGTCGTCCAACTCTTGTTGTGTCTTAAAGGCCTTTTCTATGTAGCGGTTCAATATCTCAAGTCGACATTCAATTTCAAATGGCTCTACTGGTTTAGTGTAATCTTTTAATGATTTATTAATGCGTGTTATGTCGTTTGTAACATTTTTGTAAACGGCCAACAGAGCTTCGACACGCTCTGATGATGACTCGTCCATAGACCTATTCTTTCCTCGCTTGTTAGTCATGATGCTATAAGTGATGCTCAGTTGAAACCAATTTCAATCGAAACAAATAAAGTTCACTTAATGTATGACAACAAGCGAAGAGCAATTCAAGAATGTTAACAAATGCGCGCGATCGTAATAAATCTCAATATATTACGCTGGCAGTGTTAAACTATACTTGAGTGACTGTTACAGACAGTTGATACGATATAGCGAAGACAACAACCAAAATGTTGAGTGACTATTTGGGCAAGTGGTCTATTGAGGTATATTTGACTGTTGAGCGACTGAGTGCAATGCATTCACAAGCGAGAGCGCGCCGGTATGAATGCCAAAATATAAGTGCAGATCGAGCTCATACAATGAGCGCAAAGCGAGAGTGCAAGTTTTGAGCGAAAATATATCCAAGTGACGAGCGCAAGTTTTGAGCGCAAAGCGAGAGCGCTGCTGCGTGTGCAAGCGTGGGTGCAAACGATATTGCAAGTGAGTATGCAATGAGCGCAAAGTGAGCGCGCACTAATATGTGCAAGCGAGACAGTAAAACGAGAGCGCAACTATAAGTGCAAGCGCGAGTGCAAACAATATTGCAAGCGCGCATGCAAATGATGAGCGTAAATTAAGAGCGCAATTATCTGTGCAAGCGAGAACGAACTTTTATGTGCGAGCTGTGAGCGCAAGCGCAAAACGAAAGTGCGAGACGAAAATGAGCAAAAAAACTGTAACACACTAGCGGCGCCAAAGAAAACTTGGATTATGCGAGGCAATAGAGATTGAATTATTTGCAGATCAAAGGTCAATATGCACCTTATTATTATTTTTATTTATTTTTTTTTTTAAATTTCAATTCGAAATAAGCTCAACACAATGTACATAGGCGTAGATTGTACATACATTAATATTTTGTATGTCTCAAGTAATGCATTTATTTATTTATGGCTTGCATTACTTGGTCATCTATGTGCTCTATGTATTTATGTACTTCCCTGATTATCCACAAAATCCATAATCCAGCTTCCTTCAATTCCAGAGAGTGTCCACCCGGGGGCGCCAAAAATGTCCTTCCAAAAGGAGTCTGGTCCTTCGATGGGCCAGTGTATATATCTTTAAAAAAATGTAGACAGCAACTTGCGGTCTCTCTGAAATAAGCACGAACGAAGTGCTGGCACCGGTGTTCAATTTTGTACTGAATTTATTAAATTTAACATGAACGCAAGCGCAGCTTGCACAGTAGAGAGCGCACCTATGCGCATCTAACAGCGAGCAGCGAGAGAGCGATCTTTTGGAGAGCGACACTCCCGTGCTAGCGCGTACAATAACAACTTCTCTGTACAGTGGTTCAGCTTCAATTACTTAACCTATACAATTTCGATAATAATTCAATTAATAATTCATAATAATTCAATTTCTTATAATAATATATAATAATATTTCAGAAGGCAAATATCCAAATGCCTTAACACAATTATTCTGGGACTTTAAGTTGAATTTAATGTAATTATACCCTGAACCCATTGAAATTGGGAAATCAGGGTATAATGGTTTTGTTGAAATGTATGTAACAGGCAGAAGGAGGCGTGGCAGACCCCATTAGGTATATATATTGTTGATCAGGGTGACGAGCTGAGTTAATATAGTTGATATAATTCATATATAGATTTAGATGTACTTTATAGAATTTCGATTTTTGTTATAATTTACCTCCCTCCCTTCTATCCACCCCTTCACCCTCGCCTTTATAAAAGGCGTATTTCAAATACTAGAAACTTGAGCTTTGGAGAGTACAATCTAAAAGTTTCATGAAGAATGTACATCCACAAGAAAAGTTATTAAGCAATTAAGTTCCCGTGGTAAGTCCACACTGCCCACGCGTGTTTATGCGTGCGTGCCTATGTGTGTCCGCGTGTGCATATGTGTGTGTGTGTTTCTTTTGTAAGTAGAAAGACGCGAAGAATTATCGAAATATCAGTTCTCCGAGGGGTTCAGGGGATTTGCTAGTCTAGCAGTCTCGACTAGAGCTTTCTTACTTGTTATACCCTGAACTCATTGAAAATGGGAAATCAGGGTATAAAGGTTTTGTTAAATGTATGTAAAAGGCAGAAGGAGACATAGCAGACCCCACAAAGTATATATATTCTTGATCAGGGCAACGAGCTGAGTTGATTTAGCCATGTCCATCTGTCCGTCTGTCCGTATGTTTGAACGCGTCGATTTCAGAAGATATAAGAGCTAGAGACTTCAACCTTTTTTTAAATGTCCGTATATAGCACGCGCAATATCGAGTTTATCGATAACTTCTCCCATTATTTATTTATCGATAAAACCCTTATCGAAAACCTCCTACATCTTTAGAGCTAGATTCTCCAAATTAAATGTAGACTCGAATGTATTTTATAGAATTTTGATTTTTGTTATAATTCACCCTCCACCTCTATATTCACCCCCTCACCATTACCTTTGTAAAAGGCGTATTTCAAATACTAGAGAATTGAGATTTGGCACATACACGCATTGTAATGATATAATCACAATCTAAAAGCTTAATGAAGAACGTACATCCTCACCCTTACCTTTGTAAAAGGCGTATTTCAAATACTAGAGAATTGAGATTCGGCACATACACGCATTGTAATGATATAATCACAATCTAAAAGTTTAATGTAGAACGTACATCCACAAGAAAAGTTGTTAAACAATTAGGTTCCCATGGGAAGCCCACACTGCAGCCCATGCGTGTTTATGCGTGCGCACCTATGTGTTTCTATGCATGTGTGTGTGTGTGTTTTTTGTAAGCAGAAAGACACGAAGAATTATTAAAATATCAATTCTCCGAAGGGTTCAGGGGATTTCCTAGTTGAGGAGTCTCGACTAGAGCTTTCTTACTTGTTTTTACTTTATTTTTTATTTTTATACCCTGAACCCATTGAAAATGGGAAATCAGGGTATAATGGTTTTATGAAAAGTATGTAACAGGCAGAAGGAATCATCGCAGACCCCATAAAGTATATATATTCTTGATCAGGACGATGAGCTGAGTCGATATAGCCCTGTCCGTCTGTCCGTCCGTCCGTCCGTCCGTATGAGTGCGTCGATCTCAGAAGTTAAAGGAGCTAGAGAGCTGAAATTTTGTATGCATACTCGTGTATACCATACGCAGTACGAGTTTATCATATTTTTTCGATAACTCATTCGATATCTTTTTTATCGAGGATAATCGATAAATTTATATTGTTTTTTCAGCCCTATTTGAAAACTATTCGACCTAGAGACTTCAGATTTACTGTGTATATACATTTGATGGGCACACACATTTTGTAATTTACAGATTTTGGATACCACGCCCCCTTCGCCCCAAATTTGTAAAAAACGTATATCAAGTACTAGAGACTTGTGCTTTGGAATGTACACACATTTACACATAATGATTACGTTCTGAAAGTTTCATTAGGATTGTACGTCTACACATGAAATTATTTAACAAATAAATTCTCATAATATTGCCCACACTGCAGCGCAGCCCAAGCGCAGTCGCTGCTTACTGCGCAGTTAGCAGAGCGCGGGCCTATGCGTGGGGGTGGATGCATGTGTATGTATGTGTGCAGAATGATTGGAACATCAGCACGGAGGGTTCAGGGTATCTCCTAGTCGAGCAGTCTCGACTAGAGCTTTCTTACTTGTTGAATCTCAATTTAAGACAAATGAATAATAATAAACCCAGCTGTTATTTTGGTTTAATTTTTCTTGAACTTAGCTTCTTTTAACTTCTGTTTTTGGCAATCTGGCTCTATTTGCTCGAAAAATTATGACAGCACTGCATTTACCTACCTACCATATCCGCGGGTTATGGCTGCCGTCGCCACCCCTAGTATCCACTGTTGTGGATGAGCGTTGTCCTCTCCCACGAGGACGACTGTTCCGACTTCCACGTTTTGCCTCTCCTTCGTTCACTTAGACTTCTGCTGGAGGCTGAGCAAGTAGTCCCTTGACCAGACTCTTGATGTTTGATGTCAGCCGCTATCTTTTTAAGAATATCAGCTTGACGCCGTCGACTGGCTCTGTTAAAGCGAGTGGCACCGGCGCGAGCGTCGTCCCTATAAGGAAGTGCGCTGGCGTGAGTACCCGCGTTGGGGTTGCAGCTAGAAGCGACCATTGCACTATGGTCAAAAAGTCTGATATTTTGGCATAAAGTCATTTTTTTTATGTATTCATAACTGAAAATTTAACTTATTTTTTGATTATAGACACATTAGATAAGAAAAAAACGTTTTTAAAAAAATTTTCAAATTAGTCATTTAAATTTGGCGCGCAACTAAAGTCAGCTGTTTCAATGCAAGCTTAAATTATCGGTATGCAACATTAAAATTGATTAAGCTTTGCAATTGTTTTGAGCGTGATTGTTTAAAGAAAAAGAATATTGTAATCATGGAAAGTAAAAGCACAGGTATTTAAAATGAATGTTCAGTGTTAGTTTGTTCAAGATTGTGAATGTTTAGATGTATATTTGCAATTGTTGTTGGTGTCTTTTTACAGGTGAAATTTAACAAATAGAGCCGTGTTTCGTGGTGTATCACTTGTTCTGAGCGCGCTTGAGCGCGCAACTAAAAACGACATGTTCAAGATTAATGTTTATATATTCGGAATTAACAAGTTTCCTCTGCCCCTTTTTGCCCCTTTTTGAATAAATTGGCATGTTGCAGCCAAATATGAGTTTCGGCGCTTAACGTTGCTGGAAGTTTGGGACAACAACAAGCGCGATGATGGTGCACTTATCATATGGGTATTGGAAAAAGTAAACAAATCTGATCTCCCACAGATTTTTATTCAGTAAACTTTGCACCAAGACCTGAAAGTCTTCAATACGGCGCGAGTCCATTGCATGCCTGGATTCGTTTTTTTGAATTCGTCCTAAATGTGTCATATAGGCTCGAAATTCGAAAGTGGCACATTAAGCAGGCTGACAAAATGGAAGTAATGTCTCGAAAAAAGAATATTCAAGACATGATGTGGAAACAAATGGGTCTCCATATAAACATGCCCAAGCAAAACGGTAGTGGCAATAGTAATGATGGAAACACAGCCAGAAGAGCCTTCTCTAATACCCGTTTGTTTTCATCAGTAACAAACTTTGATCAAGCTCTGCTACACAATTTCTTTGTGATTTTGATTACCATTTCGTCTCACTATTCTGTAGATGTTGACAAATTTAAGGAATTTTGTAAGAGCACATTTTCAATGTACTTAAGTATATATCCTTGGTACCCAATGTCTCCGACTGTCCACAAAATATTAGTTCACGGCTGGCAAATTATGAACTCACCCTTAGTTGGTTGGATGTTTATGCGAAAATGCTTCAGAAGCTCGGAACAAATATTACAAAAGTGACAGAAAATCACATGCAAGAAAAAATAGCCGACTAAACACCATGGCTGATGTGTTTTATAGAGCAATGGATTCATCAGATCCGCTTATATCAAGCATATGTCTGAATAAAAGACAAACTCAAATAAAAAAGAAAAATCTTCCACAAGATTTCATACATCTTCTAAAGGCAGTATCTCCGCCGACCCAGAAAACTATTAATTCCGATCCGGAAAATTCAGATTCGCATTCTGATTTAGAACACGAATCTGACTGTGAAGAGCAATATTACATTATTTTAGATAACGAGGAAGAATAAAAAAAAATGTATTAAAAAAAAAAAAATTTTTTTTTAATAAAATTTTTTAATGTGCTGGGGCAGGTGGGTAAAGACCTGGGCCAATTAAAAAAAAAAAAAATCCGAAATTCTATAAAAAATTAGAAAAAATATGTACCAAATTTCAAGGCTCTAACTTTAAAATTGGACTTTATGCCAAAAAATCCGACTTTCTGACCATAGTGCCATGGTTGAAATCATCTTTCTGTCCTGGTCCCGATAATATTCCCAGTTTGTGAATAAAGAGTGTAGTGATTCCCTTCAGTCACAATTAATAAAATTGTTTAACTTGTCTTTTGATACTTCCGTGCTCCCTAAAATTTGGAAAGAATCTTTCACCATTCCCCTATATAAACAAGTAAGAAAGCTCTAGTCGAGACTGCTCGACGACAAGATCCCGAGCAACAGCCATTTCAATAATTTTTAGCGTCTTTCTGCTTATACAAACACACACACGCAAACACACATACATAGTCACACATAGGTGCGCACGCATAAACACGCATAGGCTGCATTGGGGGCTTCGCATGGGAACTTAATTGTTTACTAACTTTTTTTTGTGGACGTGCATTCTTCATTAAACTTTCAAATTGTGTTTATATCATTAATATGCGTGTATGTACCGAAGCTCAAGTCTCTAGTATTTGAAATACGCTTTTCACAAACTTATGGGTGAGGGGGTGGATATAGGGGTAGGGGGTGAAATTAAACAAAAATCGAAATTCTATAACGTACATATAAATCTACATTTAAAGTTTGGATACTCTAGCTCTAAAGATGTAGGATATATAATTTTATAATGAACTTTCGATAAGTTTTTCTATCGATAAAACATAACGGGACGAGTTATCGACTTTTGGTGATAAACTCGATATGCGCTCTGTATATACGGTCATTTTAAAAAAGTTCACGTCTCTAGCTCTAATATGTAGCAGGCAGAAGGAGGCGTGGCAAACCCCAAAAAGTATGTATATTCTTGATCAGGGCGACGAACTTAGTTGATTTAGCCCTGTCCATCTGTCAGTATGTTTGAACGCGTCGATTTCAGAAGATGTAAGACCTAGAGACTTGAAATTTTGTTTTAAATTTCCGTATATACAGCGCGGATATCGAGTATGTCACCAAAAATCGACAACTCAACTCGATATTTTTATCGATAATAAACCTTATCGAAAGTCCGTTATAAATTTTTATCTGCCACATCTTTAGAGCTAGAGACGACAAATTTTAAAAGTAGACTCATATGTACTTTGTAGAATTTCGGTTTTTGTTATAATTTAAACCCCTTCTCTACCCCCACACCGTTAAGTTCATAACAGGCGTATTTCAAATACTAGAGACTTGAGCTTTGGCATTCATTATATCCTGAACGCATTGAAAATGGGATTTCAGGATATAAAGTATATATATTCTTGATCAGGGCAATGAGCTGAGTCTATAGCCTTATCCATCTGTCCGTATATATATTCTTGATCAGGGCGCCGAACTGAGTTGATTTAGCCATATCCGTCTGTCCGTATGTTTGAAAACGTCGATTTCAGAAGATATAGAAGCTAGAGACTTCAACTTTTTATACCCTGAACCCATTGAAAATGGGAAATCAGGGTATAATGGTTTTGTTAAAAGTATGTAACAGGGAGAAGGAGGCGTGGCAGACCCCACAAAGTATATATATTCTTGATCAGGGCGACAAACTGAATCGATTTAGCCATGTCCGTCTGTCCGTCTGTCCGTCCGTCCGTCTGTCCGTCTGTCCGTATGTATGAACGCGTCGATTTCTGAAGATATAGAAGCTAGAGACTTCAACTTTTTTTTTAAATGCTCGTATATAGCGCGCGCATATCGAGTTTATCACTAAAAATCGATAACTCATCCCGTTCTTTTTTTATCGATCAAAAACCTTATCGAAAACCAGTTATAAAATTATATCTCCTACACCTTTAGAGCTAAAGTCTCCAAATTTTAAATGTAGACTCGACTGCACGTGATAGAATTTCGATTTTTGTTATAATTCACCCCCCACCCCTATATCCACCCCCTTACCCTCATCTCTGTAAAAGGCGTATTTCAAATACTAGAGACTTGAGCTTTGGCAAATATACGCATAGTAATGATAAAACCACATTCTGAAAGTTTCATGAAGAACGTACGTCCACAAAAAAAGTTATTGAACAATTTAGTTCCCATAGTAAGCCCACACTGCAGCCCATGCCTGTTAATGCGTGCGTGCCTATGGGTGTCTATGTATGTGTTTGCGTGTGTGTGTGTGTTTGTATAAGCTGAAAGACACTAAAAATGATTGAAATGGCTGTTGCTCGGAGGGTTCAGGGTATCTCGTAGTCGAGCAGTCTCGACTAGAGCTTTCTTACTTGTTATACCCTGAACCCATTGAAAATGGGAAATCAGGGTATAATGGTTTTGTTAAAAGTATGTAACAGGGAGAAGGAGGCGTGGCAGACCCCACAAAGTATATATATTCTTGATCAGGGCGACGAACTGAGTCGATTTAGCTCTGTCCGTCTGTCTGTCCGTCCGTCCGTCCGTATGTATGAACGCGTCGATTTCGGAAGATATAGAAGCTAGAGACTTGAACTTTTTTTTAAAATGACCGTAAATACAGCGCGCATATCGAGTTTATCACCAAACATCGATAACTCGTCTAGTTATTTTTTTATCGATAAAAAACCTTATCGAAAGACAGTTATAAAATTATATCTCCTACATCTTTAGAGCTAGAGTATCCAAATTTTAAATGTAGATTGATATGCACGTTATAGAATTTCGATTTTTGTTCAATATTACCTCCCACCCCTATATCCACCCCCTCACCCATAAGTAAAAGGCGTATTTCAAATACTAGAAACTTGAGCTTTGGCACATACGCGCATATTAATGATATAAACACAATCTAAATGTTTCATGAAGAACGTACGTCCAGAAAAAAAGTTATTAAACAATTAAGTTCCCATAGTGAGCCCACACTGCAGCCCATGCGTGCGCGCCTATGGGTGTCTATGTATGTGTGTTGCGTGTGTATGTGTGTGTGTTTGCTGTTGCTTGAAGGGTTCAGGGGATCTCGTAGTCGAGCAGTCTCGACAAGAGCTTTCTTACTTGTTTTAAAATGTCCTTATATAGCACGCGGATATCGAGCTTATCACCAAAAATCGATAACTCATCTCGTTATTTTTTTATCGATAAAAACCCTTATCGACAGTCAGTTATAAAATTATATATCCTACATCTTTAGAGCTAGAGTCTTCAAATTTTAAATGTAGACTCGAATTGAATTTATAAAATTTCAATTTTTGTTCAATTTTAACCCCCACTTCCCTCCCCCCCCCCTCCCAACACTATATACACCCCTTCACCTTCACCTTTCTAAAAGGCGTATTTCAAATATTAGAAACGTGAGCTTCGGCACATACACGTATATTAATAATATATACACAATCTAAAAGTTTCATGAAGAACGTACGTCCACGTATAAGCAGAAAGACGTTAAAAATTATTGAAATAGCTGTTGCTCGAAGGGTTCAGGGGATCTCGTAGTCGAGCAGTCTCGACTGGAGCTTTATTACTTGTTTTTTAAATAATTTATCTTGTAGTACTATTATCTTAATGAAACTTTCAGAAAGTGATTGTAAGGTTAAAATATGTGTACATTCCAAAGCACAAGTATCGAGTACTTGAAATACGTTTTTTACAAAGTGATAGCGAAGGGGGCGTGGTATCCTAAGTCTGTAAATTACAAAATCTTCATCAAATATTTATACACAGTAAGTCTGAAGTCTTTAGGTTTAATAGTGTTCAAACTAGGCTGAAGAAACGAACTAAATTTATCGACTGTTCTCGATAAAACGATATCTGATGAGTTATTGAAAAAAATGATAGACTTGTACTGCGTATGCTATACACGAGTATGCATGCCAAATTTCAGCTCTTTAGCTCTTATATCTTCCTCTTCTGTGATCTAGGCGTTCATACGGTCGGAAGGAAAGGCGGACGGAATGACGAACAGGGCTATATCGACTCAGCTCGTCGTCCTGATCAAGAATATATATGCTTTATGGGGTCTGCCACGCCTCCTTCTGCCTGTTACATGCTTTTCACACAACAATTATACCCTGATTCCCTATTTTCAATGGGTTTTGGCTATAAAAACATCATTAGGTGTTCGTACTTAAAAGGTGAAAGATGACATTTCATTGCCCGCTATACAAATGACAAGAATTTAAATAAACATTTTTATAAAAATTTCTTTACAGTAGGTTATGCGTGCACTAAAAATATATCTAGAGAAAATACCTGATTTTATTTTTATTTAAGTACACACACACACACACACACATATATATATATATATATACATTTATATTTATATACATACATACATAGATATATATATATATATATATATATATTTTTTTTTTTTTTTTTTTATTATATATATATATATATATATGTATATATATATATAAATGTATGTGTATGTGTGTATGTACATATATATGTAATTAAGTACATATATTATAATTTGAACAAAATTATTTATAGATAATGTTTAGATGCACTTATAAAATATATCTAATGTTGCAAAGGAAATGCTCCCATCAATAACAACTTTAGTTAGCTTGAATTAAGCGAATCTTAAGGTACGTAAGAATTTCGTTTTAACGTGTTTAAGAAAATTAAGAATATATTGTTAATTAAGGAATAATATTTTATTCCGCTCCTTATAGAAATTTTATGATTATAAAACAAACAGTGTTATAATGGCCTATTCTTGGGATAATCGAGTCGATTTCGTTGTGCGATATATGTATGGTAAGTGAAAAAATATAAAAATATATAATAAATTTCTATAAAATGAACGAATTTTCTTCCTACTTTTAATTTAATTAATCTAATTATAAATAAATGCTAACTGTATTTATATACCCAGAAATGTTTATTTGAACTCTTGTCATTTGTATAGAAAGCAATGAAATGTCATCTTTCACTTTTTAAGTACGAACACCCAATGAAGATCTTATACTCTAAACCCATTGAAAATAGGAAATCAGGATATTAATGGTTTTGTGAAAAGTATGGTAACAGACAGAAGAAATCATCGCAGACGCCATAAATTATATATATTCTTGATCAGGACGACGAGCTGAGTCGATATAGCCCTGTCCGTCCGTCCGCATGAACGCCTAGGTCTCAGAACTTATAAGAGCTAGAGAGCTGAAATTTTGCATGTAGACCATACCACTAACCAAAGAACACATAGACTAGGCATGTAAAACAAACTTTTTCTACGCAAAAAAACTGTATCTGTTCCAACTTTGTATTCGCTCTTCATGGTATTTCTTGGCTCGGGTAATGAAAGATAGCACGACGAAATAAGTGCTCTCGAAGCACACAAACGAGATGGTCCCGTTATATGGGCTTAGCGTTTTCATACTCATTCACGAAGTGAATTAGTATATTGGTTTTGTGCAATATCCGTCCGTCTGTTCGTATGAACGCAGTTCATTTCGGCGCTATTTCGAAGCTAGAGACTTGAAATGTGGAACACATACTCGTGTATAACTCCGATTTATAAAGTGTTAAAATTTTCCCGATCCGCCCACTAGGGGCGTGTCAAATCGGAAAATGCATTTTCCGATATACTAGAAATCATGTTAGTTGAGGAGCTAGAAAACTGAAATTTGGTATGTAAATCCGCGTTGAACATTCAAGTCCACAAAGCTATAGTGGATATATCTACGCCCATTAGGGGCGTGGCAAATCGGATAAAACGGTATCTCCTAGAGTTTTCAAGCTAGAACGTTAAAATTTTGCACGTGAGCTAATCTTATGATTCTATAAAGACATATGAGAAAATATATATCCACGCTTACTAGGGGCGTGGCAAATCTGACCTGAAGATATAGTGATTTTTCAAATTTTGCTATATTTTAGGCAATATTGATGCTAGAGACCTGAAATTTGGGGGGTGACATCCCAAGTCCAACGAGCTATGGTGGATATATGTCCGCCCAAAGGGGGCGTGGCAAACCGCAAAAGCTTATATCTCATACAGTTTAAGAGCTAGATGCTTCGAATTTGGATAGTTGGGTTACTGGTAACATCCTCTATCGATGCCTAAAAAAAAATTGTTACGTCTTTTTAGGGGCGTGGCATATCGAAAAATACTCTGTAATTTTAACATTTTTGGAGCCTAAGCATTTAAATTTTGCAATTAGGTTACCGTGGCCAAAAATGAGGTACCTACGCCCAGTATGGGCGTGGCAAATCGCAAAAAACAGAATTTTTCACAGTATTAGAACTAAACTTAGCTACTGAATTGATGATGGGATGTGAATGAGTAATCCGCAGTCGGTAACGCCCGACTGCAACGTTCTTACCTGTTATACCCTGAGCACATTGAAAATGGGAAATCAGGGTATAATGGTTTTGTGAAAAGTACGTAACAGACAGAAGGAGGCGTGGCAGACCCCATAAAGTATATATATTCTTGATCAGGGCGACGAGTTGAGTCGATATAGACCTGTCCGTCTGTCCGAGAGAGCTGAAATTTTGCATGTAGACTCGTGTATACCATACGCAGTACCAGTTTATCATATTTTTTCGATAGCTCATTCGATATTTCCTTTATCCGCCTTATTTGAACACTATTAAACCTGGAGAATTCAGATTTACTGTGTATATACATTTGATGGATAAACCCATTTTGTAATTTACAGATTTTGGATACCACGCCCCTTTCACCATCGATTTGTAAAAATCGTATGTCAACTACTAGAGATTTGTGCTTTGGAATGTACACACATTTACACATTATGATTACGTTCTGAAAGTTTCATTAAGATTGTACGTCTACAAACGAAATTATTCAAAAAATAGATTTTCATAATATTGCCCACACTGCAGCGCAGCCCAAGCACAGTCGCTGCTTACTGCGCAGTTAGCAGAGCTCGGGCCTATGCGTGCAGGTGGATGCATGTGTACGTTATAGAATTTCGATTTTTGTTGAATTTCACCCCCCACGCCTATATCCACCCCCTCACCCATAGGTTTGTAAAAAGAGTATTTCAAATGCTAGAGACTTGAGCTTCGGCACATACACGCATATTAATGATATAAACACAATCTAAAAGTTTCATGAAGAACGTACGTCCACAAAAAAGTTGAGTTTCCATAGAAAGCCCATACTGCAGACCATGCGTGCGTGCCTATGTGTGACTATGTATGTGTGTTTGCGTGTGAATGTGTGTTTGCGTGTGTATGTGTGTGTTTGTATAAGCAGAGAGACGCTAAAAATGATTGAAATGGCTTTTGCTCGAAGGGTTCAGGGGATCTCGTAGTCGAGCAGTCTCGACTAGAGCTTTCTTACTTGTTATACCCTGCACCCATTAAAAATGGGAAATCAGGGTATAATGGTTCTGTTAAATGTATGTAACAGGCAGAAGGAGGCGTGGCAGACCCCACAAAGTATATATATTCTAGATCAGGGCAACGAACTGATTCGATTTAGCCCTGTCCGTCCGTCCGTCTGTCCGTATGTATGATCGCGTCGATTTCAGAAGATATAAGAGCTAGAGACTTGAGCTTTTTTTTTAAATGACCGTATATCGCAGGCGCATATCGAGTTTATCACCAAAAATCGAAAAAAATAATGAAACTTAGTTAAACTTCATTAGATTTAATGTAAACAAAATAATTATCCATATGTAAATTGTTGTTTTGGGCAGAAAACATAAGAGAATAGAAGCAAACGATAAGAAAGCTTTTGGGGAGCTTATTTTTCTCAGCCTTAGATCAGCTGATCGAAATGAAGATGGAAGATGCAATGGGTATGGAAAGATTAATGATTATGCATTATGTTCTTTTTTAATGCAGCGGGGGTTACTAACGCTGACGGCAAGTAATAAAAATAAATATGCAAATTGCTAAATATGTAATAGTGCTTCACTTACAGTGTTATCCCGCGATGAAAGCGCTTCCATTTCGGCGTGGCTACAAGATGTGCTAAATTTTGTAAATGTATCGTTAGATAATTGGTTGTTAAACCAAAAAAATATATATATATAATGCATGAACATATAAGGAAACAAAAGCGGATAGTGACAACGAAAGAAGTTACGTTAGAGAAGGTTTAGCTAATAAGAAATTTTCATTGGGAATAGATGTATAGTTAGGGTTAAGAATACATAATGACTATAGCTTATCGACTATGATTAACCTAGATTATTTTATTATATAATTATTATTTATTCATTTCATGACTCCAACGGTGCAAAAACAATAAGCCCAATGCAAATAGTATTGATTGACTAATTAACACTAGCAAAAGCTGACAAGATAGCTGTGCCCTTTTTAGATCAAATTGTGGTGCATTGTGTGCAGCAGTAAGTCCGTGCAGAGGCGTAGCAGATGCGAAGAGATAAGAAGATTTATTTTGCAACTAGCAGCTGTAGCTATCCAGACAGCGCGATGCGTATGTTTAGTTGAGCGGCTGCGGACTTAATTGCATGCTGTCAAAAAAATTAACTTTTAGGCTGGGTGCTAAACTTGCAAAGAGGTTTGTGCATAAATAGACATACATAATTGTTGCTTCTTTTTTTTTCCTTTTGTCTTATGGTCTTAAGGCTTTGGCTTACCACTTATTGATCTGGCACTTTCACTAAAAAAAATTATACTTTCAATTTCAATTTTTCACAATTCTCAAATCAACTTTTCACAGCGAAATTTTTATGCAACCTTTGTAGTCGGTGCTTGAAATGCGAAAGAAAGGGGGAAATATGGCCGATCTCATGAAGCGGCAAGTCATCGCTTGGGAACAGTTCTTACCGAGGCCGGGGAAAGTGATAACTGCTCCGGTTATTAAGGCAGATTCGTGATTGCGTTCAACTACGCTAAGCCACTCAGCGGATTGCCTACTTTTAGGCTGTTTCTTTTTTTTTCCTCTATTTCAGCGCTACTACACTTTAGAGCTAGAGTCGCCAAATTTTAAATGTAGACTCATATGTACTTTATAGAATTTCGATTTTCATTATAATTCACCCCCCACCCTCATCTTTGTAAAAGGCGTATTTCAAATGCTAGAGACTTGAGCTTCGGCACATACACGCATATTAATGATATAATCATAATCTAAAAGTTTCGCGAAGAACGTACATCCACAAGATACGTTTGTAAACAATTAAATTCCCCACACTTCAGCCCATGCGTGTCTATGCGTGCGTGCCTGTGTGTATGTGTATACGTCTCCGAGTGTGCGCGTGTGTGTGTGTATTTTATTTGTAAGCAGAAAGATGCGAAGAATTATATAAATATCAGTTCTTCGAAGGGTTCAGGGGATTTCTAATTCGAGCAGTCTGGACTAGAGCTTTCTTACTTGTTTTTTTTTTATACCCTGAACCCATTGAAAATGGGAAATCAGGGTATAATGGTTTTGTTATGTAAGAGGGAGAAAAAGGCATGGCAAACCCCATAAAGTATATATATTCTTGATCAGGGCGACGAACTGATTCGATTTAGTCTGTCCGTCCGTCCGTCTGTCTGTCCGTCCTTCCGCATGAGTGCGTCGATCTCAGAAGTTATAAAAGCTAGAAATTTTTTATGCATACTCGTGTATACCATACGCAGTACGAGTTTATCATATTTTCGATAACTCACTCGATATCTTTTTTATCGAGGATAATCGATAAATTGATATTGTTTTTTTAGCCTTATTTGAACACTACTAAACCTAGAGTTTCAGATTTACTGTGTAAATACATTTGATGGATACACACATTTTGCAATTTACAGATTTTGGATACCACGCCCCCTTCGCCCACAATTTGTAAAAAACGTATATCAAGTACTAGAGACTTGTGCTTTGCAATGTACACAAATTTACACATTATGATTACGTTCTGAAAGTTTCATTTAGATTGTACGTCTAAAAACGAATTTATTCAACAAATAAATTCTCATAATATTGCCCATACCGCTGCGCCGCCAAAGCACAGTCGCTGCCTACTGTGCAGTGAGCAGAGCGCCGGCCTTTGCGTGCGGGTGGATGCATGTGTATGTATGTGTGCAGAATGATTGGAACATCAGCATGGAGAGTTCAGGGTATCTTCTAGTCGAGCAGTCTCGACTAGAGTCTTCTTACTTGTTTTTTTTGCAGTGCACAGTATTTAACACATTATATTTTCAGCACTACTAAAGATAACGCATACCGATTTTTTGTGTCTTAAAGAGATGCCTTAACGATGAAAAAAATTTTGCTCTATTGCCTCAACAACAACAATATAAGTAATTTATTCAAACGGTAGACTTAGGAGATAAGAAAATATTTACCACTATTAATTCGAACGCTGCGTAAGTAAGCTTAGGTAATCCTTTTCTCAAAAGGAAATCAAAACAAAAGCCAACGTAATAGATTGTCTGCGAATAATATCGCAATACAAAAATTTTAAAATTGCTGCAGATCAGTGAAAGTTTAGAAATTCCTTCAAGGGGCCAATCGAAAAATGTATTTTTCGAGGTCCCAGAAACCATGGCAGTTGAAATACTTTAGAGTTCAAATTGAAATGCATACCACATTTTTCAACCCAAGAACAAACAGATATGCCTAATATACACCTATTGGAGACGATACAAATATATCAAACTGTATATTTTTCCATAAATGAAAATCTGGTTATCAAGGCAAAATAAAATGGATATAGTTATAATTTGTCCTATGCCATGTACATAAATAACTATATTACTACATATAATTACTTGACGAAAATATTTTGTTTCAGATATTGACAACAACGGATTTTTGGATCAAAATGATTTTTTATGTATGGCAGTTAGAGCGTGTGTAGTGGAAGGAAAAGGAGATTGCAGTGCCGCCCGTTTGGATGACTATAAAACATTAATGAAGAATTTGTGGGAAGAGATATCTGCAATTGCTGATGATGATAAGGTAAAAGATAGCTAATATACCAATTTTATTATTATTAATTTTAAAAAATGCAAAACTTAACTTGCAGTCTAACTCGAATACTAACACTTCAGGCGTTGCTGAAACTTTTTTCAAAATGATTAAATTGGCAAATAGAAAAAATTAACAAGAACAAGTAAGAAAGCTTAAGGCGAGACTGCTCGAATACGAGATCCCCTGAACCCTTCGAGCAACAGCCATTTCAATAATTTTTAGCTTCTCTCTGCTTATACAAACACACACATACACACGCATAGACACACATAGGCGCGCACGCTTGGGCTGCAGTGTGGGCTTACCATGGGAACTTTATCGTTTAATAACTTTGTTTCTGGACGTACGTTCTTCAAGAAACTTTCACATTGTGTTTATATCATTAATATGCGTGTATGTGCCGAAGCTCAAGTCTCTAGTATTTGAAATACGCCTTTTACAAACTTATGGGTGAGGGGGTGGATATAGGGGTGTGGGGTGAAATTTTACAAAAATCGAAATTCTATAACGTCAATATAAATACATTTAAATACATTTAAATTTTGATACTCTAGCTCTAAAGATGTAGGAGATATAATTTTATAACTGCATTTTAATAAGGTTTATTATCGATAAAAAACAACGGGACGAGTTATCGATTTTTGGTGATAAACTCGATATCCGCGCTGTATATACGATCATTTTTAAAAAGTTCAAGTCTCTAGCTCTTATATCTTCTGAAATCAACGCGCTCAAACATACGGACAGACGGACAGGGCTAAATCGACTCAGTTCGTCGCCCTGATCAAGAATATATGTACTTTGTGGGGTCTGCCACGCCTCCTTCTCCCTGTTACATACATTTTAACAAAACCATTATATCCTGATTTCCCATTTTCAATGGGTTCATGGTATAAAAACCCATGCCCTACTCGATGGAATTCCAATTAGAATATGATCAATTTAATAGTGAATAACTAGACAACAATTAATAATATATTAAGTGAGATAGAGGGAGGTCAAAATTTCATAGTCGTAAATCTATCGAATTTCAGCACAAGGCGTTTTTTTTATATTCTCCAGCAGCAAATGGAACATGAGTATTCTTTAGAAATTAAAAGGTTTTGCTTTGAACAAATGAATTCGTTTTTCAAATTCATTTCATTAGAATTAAGCCCAGCAAGTCCAAATAGTCCACTTTAAGCGATTCCTAAAAGATATATGTTTGTACCAAAAACAACTTTTTTCATCTCACAACTGGTAGCTCTCAAATATTTTTTGAGGCGAGCGTGTGTATGCATTTTGCGGTGGTTGAAAACATCCGGGTGTCAAATCACCCAACATTTACCCGGTGCACCTTGAGTACCGGTGGCTTGTTGCAGTTCTTTGCTCCACACAGCAACGTGGGTACTGTAGACGCGACCGTCGCTACTGGAAAGGGGTCGACAATAGTTGGCCTCCTGTATAACCATACAGATTAAGCAATGGGCACGCGTCAAACGCGCGACGATCATCGATGGTCATTAGCGAGGATTCCGGGTGATAGTAGCGGACACACTCACCCGCAGGGCTGTAACGGTACTTCGGCCAATGGGAGGCCTCCATGGAATTTTGCGGGATTGTGGCGTTACCTCAAAACACTTTACCGTTTTTTGGGAACGAGCAGACATCTCATCTGATATGAGAAAGTTATGAGCAAGATTTGAGTAAGTGGAAAATGCGTATCATGGAAGTGCATTCAACGTGAGTGAGCCAGGGCTTCCAGCAGGACATCGTGAGAACAACAAGGAAATTTAGAAATCCCCTCTTTGAACGCATATAAAAGACAATAGACAACCCAGAATTGTCGGCGGGCACCAACGAGGACATTGGTGCGGACGAGTACGAAGTACACCAACCTACATTCGACAATCCCGTGGTAGGTGTGCCTTGAGGAGGCGAGTCATAATAAGTTTCATGAAAGTGAAGTGTGTATATTGGTTTTGTGAATGTTCGTATTGTCCGTCCGTATGAACACCGAATTGCCGAATTGAGACATATATGTATATGCGTGAGCCAACTATGTATGCATTAGTATATATAAATAGGCTTAATACGCATTGATAACTCGGAAAGAAACATTTTTATAAAACGTAAAAACTATTAAAGAAATTATAAATATTTCAAAGCAAAAGTTTTCTGCGTGGCTCGAACCACCATAATCTACGCACACAAGAGGCGTGGGAATCGGCATTTGAACGCCCAACTAAGAAATATATTTTCGTGTACCACTTATACGAGTCCCAACCACTATTAATTCGAACAGCATGTTTTTTTTTTGCAGTATGCAATGTTTAAAACACTATATTATTAATATATTATATATTATTAATACTACTAAAGATAACACATACCAATGCATTTCGTCTTAAAGCGAATTTTATTCTCTTCACGATGAAAAACAAGTTTTGCTCTATTTCCAACAACAGCAAAAATATGAGTACTTTATGCAAACGGGTGACTTAAGAGATAAGAAAAAATTGACCACTATTAATTCGAACGCTGCGTAATGTGATTTACTATCATACTTAAAACAATAATTTAATTAATATTAAAATTGTGTTACGTCGCCCTTGGCCTGCATTACGCATTTAACCCATATCTCTTGCAACTCGATTTTCAAGTCAGAAATTTTTCTTTTTGGATCATTTCGAAGCTTGCTTTTTAATAATGGTGGCTAATGCCACCAAATATTTTCAATTGGGCTTAGTCTAGGCTAATTGATGGCCAATCAAAAACCTCCATTTGATTCCAGCCATTTTTGGTTCGTTTGGCTGTGCACATGATACTCCGTCCTGCTGAAAAGTTTTAGTTCTGGTATTGATAGCCGCAAATTTCCTTTTACAATATGAATGTATTTGTCACCATTAGCCGTCCCTTCAATGAAATGCAGCTTTACTAATCCTTTAGCAGACATACATCCCCATACCATAGCGCTCGCAGGAAGCGTTACTCTTTTGAGGCAGTATTTAAGGTATGTTTCTGCACTGTTACGGATGACACGTTTTCTCGTATCGCCGACACTAACATCAAATTATGCTTCATCGCTAAATACGATAGTATCCCATTGCCTTTTAGTCCAAAACATCTTTTCCAGAGCCCTTTGCAATCGTTTCTAATTCGACGAAGCGTAAGCAAAGGTCTTTTCTTGGCCCCCGAGTAAGATAAGTTATTGGTTACGATGCATACGTAATAACAAAATATATTTTATAAAAACCATATCCATTATTTTTTAAATGCAATCGCGTTCATTTTTGCTTGAAAGCTTTGCCAATTTTCTGCGACCACCCAGAAGCCATATTTCTTAAAGATTGGCGATGATCAGCCTTAACAATTTTGGCCAGTTGCCTTTTGTCGCGGAACGTTATTGCTGATTTTCGGCTTCTATTTGCAATGTTCATGCCAATATTCTCATTCTTTTTATACCCTGAACCCATTGAAAATGGGAAATCAGGGTATAATGGTTTTGTTAAAAGTATGTAACAGGGAGAAGGAGGCGTGGCAGACCCCACAAAGTATATATATTCTTGATCAGGGCGACAAACTGAATCGATTTAGCCATGTCCGTCTGTCCGTCTGTCCGTATGTATGAACGCGTCGATCTCCGAAGCTATTAGAGCTAGAGACTTGATTTTTTTTTCAAATGTCCGTATATAGCGCGCGCATATCGAGTTTATCACAAAAGATCGATAACTCATCCCGTTATTTTTTTATCGATCAAAAACCTTATCGAAAACCAGTTATAAAATTATATCTCCTACACCTTTAGAGCTAAAGTCTCCAAATTTTAAATGTAGACTCGACTGCACGTGATAGAATTTCGATTTTTGTTATAATTCACCCCCCACCCCTATATCCACCCCCTTACCCTCATCTCTGTAAAAGGCGTATTTCAAATACTAGAGACTTGAGCTTTGGCAAATATACGCATAGTAATGATAAAACCACATTCTGAAAGTTTCATGAAGAACGTACGTCCACAAAAAAAGTTATTGAACAATTTAGTTCCCATAGTAAGCCTATGGGTGTCTATGTATGTGTTTGCGTGTGTGTGTGTGTTTGTATAAGCTGAAAGACACTAAAAATGATTGAAATGGCTGTTGCTCGGAGGGTTCAGGGTATCTCGTAGTCGAGCAGTCTCGACTAGAGCTTTCTTACTTGTTATACCCTGAACCCATTGAAAATGGGAAATCAGGGTATAATGGTTTTGTTAAAAGTATGTAACAGGGAGAAGGAGGCGTGTCAGACCCCACAAAGTATATATATTCTTGATCAGGGCGACGAACTGAGTCGATTTGTAGATTTATATGTACGTTATAGAATCTCGATTTTTGTTCAATTTCACCCCCCACTCCTATATTCACTCCCTTACCCAAAGGTATGTTTAAGGCGTATTTCAAATACTAGAGACTTAAGCTTCGGCACATACACGCATATTAATGATATTAACACAATCTAAAAGTTTCATGAAGAACGTACGTCCACAAAAAAGTTATTAAACAATTAAGTTCCCATAGTAAGCCCACACTGCAGCCCATGCGTGTTTATGTATGTGTGTCTATATATGTGTGTTTGCGTGCGTGTTTGTATGAGCATAAAGACGCTAAAAATTACCATCAATTTCAATGCACTTTCATCGCTAAAAATTACCATCAGTCTCTATAGAAACAACATTAGCTCACGTGCAAAATTTTAACGTTCTAGCTTTAAAACTCTCGGAGATACAGTTTTATCCGATTTGTCACGCTCCCAATGGGCGTAGATATATCCACCATAGCTTGTTGGACTTGAGTGGTCAACAAAGATCTACATCCCATATTTCAGCTTTCTAGCTCTTCAACTAACATGGTTTCTGGTATATCGGAACATGCATTTTCCGATTTACCACGCCCCTAGTGGGCGGATCGGCAAAATTTTAATACTTTATAAATCGGAGATATACACGAGTATGTGTTCCAAATTCCAAGTCTAGCTACAATAGCGGCGAAATGAACTGCGTTCATTCGGACACGCGGACAGACGGACATTGCACAAAACCAATATACTAATTCACTTCCTGAATGATTATAAAAATTGATAACTCACCTTGTTTTTATTGATTAAAAAGCATTATCGAAAATCAGTTATAAAATTATATCTGCTACACCTTTGAAGCTAGAGTCGCCAACTTTAAATGTAGACTTATGTATATGTTTTTATAGAATATCGATTTTTGTTCTGACTCACCCCAAAGCCCTCTCACCTATAAATTTTTAAAAGGCGTATTTCAATTATTAGTCTCGACAAAAACTTTCTTGTTTTCATTTGAATTAGAAGGAACGAAGAACATCAACAAGACTCAGTTATCCCCTAGACGAACAGTCTCAGCTCTTACTTATTATACATAGTCTTTCCCGAAGTTAAATAAGTATATAAATATATATGGTTTTGTGCGATGTCTGTCTGCTTGTTTTTGTCTGTAAGCAATATTATTATTTAATACACTAAGCTAATATGCTAAAATACTTACATGAAAATTTATTAATATCTTAACGACAAATTTTCATTGATTAAAAGTATATTTTAATTGCTATATCATTGCCTGATTTTGTTATAATGTAGGATGGAAAAATTTCGAATCAGGAATTCAAAGATGCTGTCAAAAAAACCTGCGTGGGAAAAAAATATGAAGAGTTTCCACAGGTAAGACTTACATACATAATAATATATCTCAGTCCCTCTCTCTCGCTCTCTATGGTCTCTGAAATTATCACCCTCAGCAGCGCACAAAAATTGAAATTTCTGTTCGCGACGATCTCAGCTCTTTCCTTTTGAGTGAAGGGTACACCGAAATATTAAAAGCGTTGGCCACGCTCATACAAAATACTAGCGTTTTCATAATTATTTCTAGGAAGGGTATGAACGCGTGAGGCGCATGTATGGGCCTTTGTGTGCGTGCGTCGCGAAACTCAATTCTTTCTCAATATTTTCGTCAATCGTCCGTTACCATACCGCTTACATGTATGAGCCTGCCACGGGGGGCACATGCATATGTATGGGATGGGATGTCTCTGGATTTAGTCGTTTGTAAATTTTGTATGGTTTGAATCGTAGGGTGACTATCAAATGGGCCTTTATGACTTAATTAAAAATTTTTGACAATAATGAATAAAGATTGAGTATAATATGACATGTATATTTCATATATTGCAAAGCATTTAATAAACTTATTAGTGTTTTACGATAATTTGTATACCCTGAACCCATTAAAAATGGGAAATCAGGGTATAATGGTTTTCTGAAAATGTATGTAACAGGACGAAGGAATCATCGCAGACCCCATAAAGTATATATATTCTTGATCAGGACGATGAGCTGAGTCGATATAGCCCTGTCCGTCTGTCCGTCCGTCCGTATGAATGCGTCGATCTCAGAAGTTATAAGAGCTAAAAAACTGAAATTTTGTATGGATACTTGTATATACCATACGCAGTACGAGTTTATCATATTTTTTTTTCGATAACTCACTCGCTTTTTTTCAGCCTTATTTGAACAATATTAAACCTGGAGACTTCAGATTTACTCTGTATATACATTTGATGGATACACACATTTTGTAATTTACAGATTTTGGATACCCTCGCCCTCTTCACCATCGATTTGTAAAAATCGTATGTCAAGTACTAGAGACTTGAGCTTTGGAATGTACACACATTTACACATTATTATTACGTTCTGAAAGTTTCATTAAGATTGTACGTCTACAAAAGGAATTATTCAACAAATAATTTCTTATAATATTGCCCACACTGCAGCAGTCGCTGCTTACTGCGCAGTTAGCAGAGCGCGGGCCTTTGCGTGCATGGAGGGTTAGGGTATCTCCTAGTCGAGCAGTCTCGACTTGTTTCGATTGAAAATGAGTATTAAATAATTTTAATTATATATAATTTACGGATATACACACATTTATAAACATGATTAGCAATAATAATATATAAATGTACTTATGTACATATTAGTACATCTGTGTGAAGTGGTTATGACAGTCCGTAAGACCGACCAAATTCAAATGCTCGGCTTTAAAATTGTTACAGGCAGCAAAACCTTCGCACACTGGCAAATTCTCACACACGTAGTAAGGGATTACAAGTGTGTATGTGCATGTCCGTCGCGAAATCATATTCTTTATGCGCATCAACACATTCATGCCCTTCCCACAAATAAAAAGCAAAACGCTAACATTTTGTTTGCATGCGTGTAGCAAACGCTTTTAAGATTTAAGTATACTCTTTGGGGTAATGATTTCAGAGACAATAGAGAGCGAGAGAGGGGTACTGCGAGAGAGAGAGTAGGACAAATGGCACATAGATGTGCTTCATACACAATCGGTACCATTTCGACTGAGCGCTCACAGCGCACTGTTTTTGTCTTGCAGTATTTTCACTGCTCGAACCTCTTGCGACAGAGCCGAGAAAATACGAAGTATAGTGGTCCTCCATCCTAACATTTTCTGTTGTGGAAAAAATTTGCTCTACATGTCTAGTCTATGTGTTCTCTGGTTAGTGTCCATATTATTAGTAAGATTTTGTGGATGGAACATGGAATATTTTACATAGTATTAGTATTGGACTAAAAAAAGGAGTTACTGTTATTTTAATATAACAGCGTGTTTCGTAAAAATGTATCCAGGGTAGAGTCGCTTGAGTGGACAGTATACGTAATTGGGTGCATATTTCTGGACTTAGTACAAAAATAAAAGAAAACGTTAGATGTTCCATTTGCTTAGAGCAAATATTCTGCATATCGAAAATAGTAAAAAATACTAACTATAAAAATGTTTTATTTTTATTTGAAGGCTATGCGAGCATTCATTGAATCCAATTTTAAATTGCTGGATATTGACAATGATGGAGTCGTTGGAATTAAGGAATACCGATACAACTGCATTACAAGGGTAGCTATCGATGATGTTGCTCCTATTGATAAGGCGTTTGAGACTCTATTAAATGTAAGTATTTCTTTAAACAAAATAATGGAAATGTGTTCTAATTTCCTTCTCTTCGCAAGGATGACGATAAAAAACGTGGTGGTCTTTCACTGGACCGTTACAAAGAGCTCTATGGCCAATTTCTTGGAAATACAGCTGATAATCACTCAGCCGTGAATCTGTTTGGGCCTTTATAACTATATAAATTATTATTGTCTTCGCTGTTGTTCAACTACTATTTTTTTAAGATTAACGTGTAATTACTATGACTATGCTTAGCTAGGTTAAATGCATTCATATCATTTGTGTAGAATCGTCAGATGAACAGTTCGTTATCTCTAAAGGTTTTTATAGTTAGAATAGATATTTGCTCTCCGAAGATAACTCAACATAATTTTTAACTTTCTCTCAGATGAAAGGTACTAAAAATGTTTCTCTCTCATAAATTTATACTGTTTAATCAAATTGTTATTATGTTATGTTTGTTACAACAAATATGTTTGTGTAAAACCGAATAAATTGAAACGAGTTCGTATATTCGAGTATAGTCTGAAAATACATTGAATGAATTCTAAATCTGAAAATATTAGATGAATATGTGATACTTATGAACCTTTATGAAAATTCCGCTCGCCATCTAACTTTTATTTCAATATGTCATTGGCTTACTTAACTCAAAGCTGTAATTACATGGCACTAAACACTCTATACATGGACTAGACATTTAGTATAAAGAGTTTACATAGTAATATTTCATCAGAGGTTCCCAGGCAACTTTTACTCGGGCCTCGTACTTTTAAGTTTTGACTATGAAAATATGAGAACGTCATTTATATGTAAATATGTAAACATTTGGATGTAGTAAGGGAAGAATCCCAAACCATACAGTATTAAGTGAATTATTCGAGGAACTGGTATTTCAATAATTCTTCACGTTTTTATTTTTACACAAGAAACACACACAGTCACAAACACATAAAGGCACGCACACATAAGCTCGTAAGGGCTGCAATGTGCACATACTATGATAACATAATTACTTACATAATATTTTTGCTTTTCGATGGACTATCTATCAAATGCCAAAGCACAAATCTATATTATTTGAAATACGCTTGTTACAAACGTAGGGTTGATCGGGTGGATATAGAGTTGAGGGTAATTTATAACAAACAAGTAAGAAAGCTCTAGTCGAGACTGCTCGACTACGAGATACCCTGAACCCTCCGAGCAACAGCCATTTCAATATTTTTTAGTGTCATTCAGCTTAAACAAACACACACACACACGCAAACATATACATAGACACCCATAGGCACGCACGCATTAACAGGCATGGGCTGCAGTGTGGGCTTACTATGGGAACTTAATTGTTCAATAACTTTTTTGTGGACGTACGTTCTTCATGAAACTTTCAGAATGTGGTTTTCTCATTACTATTCGTATATTTGCTAAAGCTCAAGTCTCTAGTATTTGAAATACGCCTTTTACAGAGATGAGGGTAAGGGGGTGGATATAGGGGTGGGGGGTGAATTATAACAAAAATCGAAATTCTATCACGTGCCTTCGAGTCTACATTTAAAATTTGGAGACTTTAGCTCTAAAGGTGTAGGAGATATAATTTTATAACTGGTTTTCGATAAGGTTTTTGATCGATAAAAAAATAACGGGATGAGTTATCGATCTTTTGTGATAAACTCGATATGCGCGCGCTATATACGGACATTTGAAAAAAAAAATCAAGTCTCTAGCTCTAATAGCTTCGGAGATCGACGCGTTCATACATACGGACAGACGGACAGACGGACATGGCTAAATTGATTCAGTTTGTCGCCCTGATCAAGAATATATATACTTTGTGGGGTCTGCCACGCCTCCTTCTCCCTGTTACATACTTTTAACAAAACCATTATACCCTGATTTCCCATTTTCAATGGGTTCAGGGTATAAAAACGAAATTTTATAGAAATCATATGACTTACATCTAAAATTTTGAGACTACAGAAGTTTAGCATTTTTGTGATTATTTCTAGGGTATGAAAGCGGTGAGGAGCGTAAAGAATATGTTTTGGCGACGAGCATGCACAGACACACTTGCAGTCCCTTACCACGTAAGTGAGCATTTGTATGCCAGTGTGCGAAGGTTTTGCTGCCTGTAACAATTTTAAAGCCCATCAGTTGCATTTGGTCAGGCTTACGGACTGTCATAACCACTTCACACAGATGTACTATGTATGAACGTACATATGAAAATATCTAATTTACTAAAGGTGTGCGGGGATGCAGTTATAGTTAAAAGCGTTGTAAGAAACCGAAGTATGCTTTTTTTATACCCTGAACCCATTAAAAATGGGAAATCAGAAAGGAGGCGTGGCAGACCCCACAAAGTATATATATATATTCTTGATCAGGGTGACGAGCTTAGTCGATTTAGCCCTGTCCGTCTTTCTGTCCGTCCGTCCGTTCGTCTGTCCGTATGTATGAACGCGTCGATTTCAGAAGATAAAAGATCTAGAGACTCGAACGTTTTTTTTAAATGACCGTATATACAGCGCGCATATCGAGTTTATCACCAACAAGTAAGAAAGCTCGAGACTGCTCGACTACGAGATTCCCTGAACCCTTCGAGCAACAGCAATTTCAATAATTTTGCTTCTCTGCTTACACAAACACACACGCAAACACACATGCATAGACACACATAGGCGTATAAACACGCACCTCGCCCTTCGAATATATACCTATACATATAATCCTATATATTCATACATACACATATACTGGTCTTGGCTCGGGTGATGGTGGCTCTTCTCTGACTGCCTTTAGCACTGTCAGCGTGGGAGTGGGTGTTGCCATACCGTGACCATCCATACACAAATTTTAATTTTAGGATTCCGTACAAAGCAAGTAAGAAAGCTCTGGTCGAGATTGCTCGACTACGAGATCCCCTCATCCCTTCGAGCAACAGCTACACACACACACTCACAAGAGTTCGAGTTGCGTTTTCGTGGAGTGCGCTCGATGTCACCGTGATCCATCGTGGAATCTAGCTTGTTCTGTGTTTTTTCCTGTAAAGTGGAAAGAACTAAAGTTAACGTGTTTGCTGGTGCGACGTACGTGCGACGCGGAGGTTCGAGGAGTCACCCAGTGCTGGAATCCAGTGTTGCAAGAGAGGGAGGCAATAGCGTCACTGTTTTAACGTCAGCGCTCTCCTCTTTCCTTTTATTTTTTAAGCGCGAAATTATTTGTCAGTGGACAGCAAAGAGGTACGGTTACTCTTCCAATTGGGAACGGCAAACCTCTGCTCGAGCTGTCCAAAATCAGAATGTATGCCCTGTGTCTGTGGAAAGGCGAAAAGCATACGGACCATTCAACAGGCAGCTTCAAGTGCCCATCCTACCATGGAGCTGCGCGTAAAATGAAATGTTAGGGTTCCACCAGTTTAACTTAAATTTTTGTTTTGCTGCTTAAGATCAGGCCAGTAAGCTTTGATGAGTGAGCCTTGATGAGGCTGATCTGATCTGTAGGACGAGCTGCCATAGGACATGGCCAACAGACGCTAATGGCAAAGCTGTTGTGGGTATGTGACAACTCCACGAATGTACATTCGAATGTTAAGTAATTTATGGTTCTACAGTTGCTACCAGGCCCCCAGCATGCAGCTCAATGAATTCACCACGGTGCTTGACGAGCTTGCCGAGGATGCTAGGCGTCGGAAGGCTATTATCGCAGGAGATTTTAACTCATGGGCGTTAGAATGGAGTGGCCACGCCATAAATGGCAGAGGCCGCATCCTACTTCGCGACACTGGATGTCGCACTGCTCAACACTGGTCACGAGTTCACCTTCAGTCGGTATTGATAGGAATTTGTAATTGACTTCACTTCAACCCTTTTTCGGAGAGCAACATGGAACCATTGCAATAGCTATTCAGGCAGCGTTCATTCGGAACACTAGTATACAACACGAGTGAGGGTCTCCAAACTCATACAGTGTCAGCTGGAGTCCCCCAAGGTTCAGTGCTGGGGCCCCTCCTAGGGAATATTTTGTACGACGGCGTGCTGCGCTTGGAACTACCAGCAGGTGCGCACACCATTGGCTCTGCTGATGATGTAGCTTAAGAATACTAAAGAAAGCTGGGCTCGAGCTAGCAGCACCTCAAACCGAAGTCGGCCTAGTCCGCAGTCGCAAAAGAGTGGAAACTGCCAATATAGATCGGCAGAGTCACCATTACGTCAAAGAGGGCGATAAAATATCTTGGTGTGATGATGGACACTTGCTGCGAGCTCTTTGAATATGTGCATAAAAAGACAATTGATTCTTGTAGAGTTCTCTCAAGAAATATGATTAACACGCGAGGACCAAAACAGCAATGACGTCTCCTTCTAATGAGCGTAATTAGGTCCGTCATCTTCAATGCTGCGCAAATATGGTCAAGAGCGATGGCAAACTGCCCAAATTTTAAATGTAGATTCATATGTATAGATACATCTTATATATATAAAAGAAAGTTGTGTAAAAGTGTTACTACACTTATAACTTGATATGTGCTGGACCAATTTTCATGGTTTTTGATTTGTTGGATTTGTCTCCGCCACGAGTAGAATAGTAGCTCATAAAAATACTGAACAAATTTGACGAATACTTGAAAAACGCGGTTTTTTCCCCAGAAGCTCAAATTTTCATTGATACCCAGTAGGCTTGATAACAGTGACAGTTTTCAGTCCTGCTCTCATGTTATACAATAGTATTGTATAGTTGTAAATAAACAAATGTAGTCAGTCAGTCTACGGATTTTCATTCAAGCACCTTGTGGTAAACGACATTCTTCGTGTTTTGGTCAGGTGCAAGAACAAATAGTGCGTGTTTGCCAACACGTGAGCATGCCACGTACGATTGACCATGAGGAAAACACGCATTTTTTAGATTGAGGCCACAAATAGTCAAAGATTGGCCCTGTGATTTGTTGATCATCATGGCGAAGGCAAGCCGAATCGGGAATTGAATTCGTTTAAACTAAAAGGGCATATCTGTTGGGATCATCGGAATCCTTGGAATAAGAATCACATTGCTCATCAGTTTTCTTATCACAAATCAAAATTGATCAAAAATCGAAATTCTATAACGTACATATCAATCTACATTTAAAATTTTGATACTCTAGCTCTAAAGATGTAGCAGATATAATTTTATAACTGCATTTCGATAAGGTTTTTGATCGATAAAAATTTTTGGTGATAAACTCGATATGCGGGCTGTATATACGGTCATTTTAAAAAAATTTCAAGTCTCTAGCTCTTATATCTTCTGAAATCGACGCGTTCATACATACGAACGGACGGACGGACGGACAGACAGGCGGACAGGGCTAAATCGACTCAGTTCGTCGCCCTGATCAAGAATATATATACTTTTTAAGGTCTACCACGCCTCCTTCTCCCTGTTACATACTTTTAACAAAACCATTATACCCTGATTTCCCATTTTCAATGGGTTCAGGGTATAATAATAAAGCTCGCCGACGAAAGCTCATTCAGTGGCTTGTGTCGCCTTCCACAGAAAGCTTTCTTGGCACGGATCTCCACAACCTCTATTACCCAGCACCTTTATTTGGATATTTTGGCGGAATTTTCGTCGCCTATATACCTTGCTCTCTCCCCGCAGTCCCTGCTCGGGCGACACTTGTAAAGTTACTTTCATAGGTCCGGGTGAAAGACTCAGTCTCACCAGTGCCAGAACTTACAAGAAAATTTGTAAGTTACTAAGGGACGTGCGCTGGCGGAGAGAATGGGCAAAGGGAGGGATATATATATATATATATATATATATATATATATATATATATATCTGTCTGTCTGTCTGTCCGTCTGCCTAAGAAGACCAAGGGATGCAGAAAAACTCCAGGAGATCATTTAGAGAATGCCTGCAGCAGCAGAGAATGTTCCCATTGCTCTATCTGGCGCCCTGCTCAAAATTTGAGTGGAAGTCGCCCTATATAATAAGCAGCAGCTGTGGAATTTACTCAGTCGTCCAGACCCGGTGGGGTCAGTCGTACGTGCAGGGCAATTTTTTTTTTTTAATTATTATACTCATTTACGAAGTGGTTTTGTGGAATGTCCGTCTTGCTGTCCGTCCGTCCGTGTGTCCGTATGAACGCAGATCATTTCGGCGCTATTGTAGCTAGACTTGGAATTTGGAACACATACTCGTGTATAACTCAGATTTATAAAGTGTTAGAATTTTCCCGATCCGCCCACTAGGGGCGTGGCAAATCGGAAAATGCATTTTCCGATATACCACAAACCATGTTAGTTGAAGAGCTAGAAAGCTGAACTTTGGTATGCAGATCTGCGTTGACCACCCAAGTCCAATAAGCTATAAACTGTATCTCCAAGAGTTTTCAAGCTAGAACGTTAAAATTTTGCACGTGAGCTAATGTTATGTTTCTATAGAGACTGATGCAAAAATATGTATTCACGCCTACTAGGGGCGTGGCAAATTGGACCTGAAGATACGATTTTCAAATTTTGCTATATTTTAGGCATTATTGATGCTAGAAACCTGAAACTTGGTATATATACGCAGTGTGACAACCCAAGTCCAACGAGGTATGGTGGACAAATATCCGTCCAAAGGGGGCGTGGCAAACCGCAAAAGCTTATATCTCCTAAAGTATAAGAGCTAGAAGCTTCAAATTTGGATAGTTGAGTTACTGGTAACCTCCCTACCCCCTATCGATACCACAAAAATAATTGTAACGCCTTTTTAGGGGCGTGGCATATCGAAAAATACCCTGTAATTTTAACATTTTTGAATCGTAAGCATCAAAGTTTTGCGATTAGGTTACCCTTAGCTCGTTTTAAAAATTGGGCAAAAATGAAGTGTCTACGCCCAGTAGGGGCGTGGCAAATCGCAAAAAACTGCAGTTTCTACAGTATTAGAACTAAACTTAGCTACTGAATTTATGATGGGATGTGAATGAGTATTCCGCAGTCGGTAACGCCCGACTGCAAAGTTCTTACTTGTTTTTTTGTTGTTTTATTTTTTTTATTTGTGAGAGAAATGACTACGGTCATTTAATATCTACGTGGACACAGAAGAAATTACGTCAGTAGTCAAAAAGCGAAGCAAATTATTCCATCTAGGGGGACCACAGCTACAACGACGTATTTACTCCACTGGTGGATAAATTGAATGAATACTTTTCACCGCAGCGTAATGCAGTTTTCGAGAGACACATGTTTCGCAGCATGACGCCTCGTCAAGGTGAGTGCTTCGCCGAGTTCTTGTTGCGGCAAAGACAACAAGCCAGTAAGTGCTCGTTCGAGACAACCAAGATTGAAATCAAGGAGATCTGCATTGCTGATAAAACGTGCCTGGGCACGTTTAAAAAGATGCAACTGGAATCGGAATAGAAGGTGTAGGAGATAATAAATATGTGCACTGTTGAAGAACAAGTGAACCAGCAGTCAGAGGCAATGCTGATCCTGCCGGATGCCGAGAAAAAATCGCGGTTCACCCAAAGAGACAAGACAGAACAGGTGTCGTGTGTGGCCGGTGCGGAGCTTCTGCTACTCAAGGTCTTCTGACCATGATGAACGGAATATTACATGCCCGACGAGGAAATGGAAATGTAATAAGTATGTGCAAAACCACACTGAAGAGGCAGCGTAGCACACCGTATGAGTATCAACGCAAGCGACCGCGAACCTCGTAGTCCCACGTGCACGCCATCAATGAGGAAGAGACTAAAATCCACGGCGGCCAGGGTTGGTCAAACTGTTTTAAAGTAACTAGCGAACCAGGAGGAGAAAAAACCGTGGCATGCCTTGTTGGGGGATCCCAGCTGCAAATGATAATTGACTCCGGATCGCGGTACAACCTGATAAGCCACGGCGATTAGCTGCGATTCAATCGACACATGCGACGGTGTTTAATATTCGCACCACTTCGGCTACCCAGTTTAAAAGCTTATGCGTTGGACGAGACGCTCAGAGTGGTTTAAGTCTTTGAGGCTCCAATTAGAGCTCAAGAATCGAAAATGGAAGACAATCGTTCCTTGGTCGAGACACAGCCGTGCAACTCAACGTCCTAAAACTTGGCGTAAATAGAGTGGAGGCTCACACACATTTCCCTAAATGGAAAGCTTCACCTGTGAGGCTGGCCATAGGCCACAATGTGAGACCAGTGCAGCAGCCAATGCGCAGATTCTCGACTGCATTAGAAGACCAAATCACAGAAAGGATAAACCAGGCTGTGCAGCATGATATAGAACCAGTTCGTGGACCGAGTCCAGTTGTAATTTAAAGAGAGCGGAGAAATAAGGCTATGTCTGGATATGCGAAGGGCGAATCTGGCCATCTTAAGAGAGAATCACCCACTGTCAACATTCGACATGTTTATGACCAGGCTTCGAGAGGCAAAATACTTTTCTAGGCTGGATTTGAGAAATACCTATCACCATTTGGAGCTCGACGAGTCAAGTCGGCAGATAACTACATTTATTACACACAAGGACTATTTCGTTATAAAAGACTGTTTTTTGGGGCTAACTCGGCCCCAGAAATATTCCAGAGGCGGCTGGAAGAATTGCTAGCAGGCTGTTCAAATGCTCTTAACTATATTGACGATGTCATCGAAGAGGAGCACGACAAGGCGCTAAAAGCAGTTCTGAAAATCTTTGATGCCCACAACGTGGTGTTGAATGAGCATAAATGTGTGTATAAAACTAATAAACTCAAATTCCTAGCCCACATTCTGTCGGACCATGGTATTGAAGCGGATCCAGAGAAGGTCATGGTGATCGCAGACTTCCGTGCTCCGACAACTAAGGAGGAGACAAAAAGTTTTCTAAGCCTCGTAACATACGTTGGGACATTTAAACCGGATCTAGCCAACACGACTGAGCCATTGAGAAGATTAATTAAGCCAAACACCACATTTGAATGGAGCGACAAGGAACAACAAGCTTTCGATATCTGTTATATTTTAATAAAAATTTTCGTACGTGTCTCATTGCCGATGCAAGCATTGGGAGCAGATTGATGACAATAACGTGCATCATACCGTATCGTTCGCCACGAAAAGCCTAACTGACGTGGAGAAAAGATATTCACAAACGGAGAAAGAAAGCTTAGCACTAGTGTGGGCAGTGGAGAAATTCTACTACTGCCTAGCGGGACTAGTGGATCTGATAACAGACCATAAGCCTTTGGAATCCATCTTCAAACCAACTTCGAAACCACTGGCACGGATCGCACGCTGACTGCTACGTTTGCAGTCTTACCGATTCCGAGTCATTTGTAAAGTCGGGAAAGAGAATATCGCAGATACCGTGTCACGTCTTTGCCAAAAAAATTAAAGCGGAAGCTAATGATTGGCAAGATGAGATGAGGGGTACCAAAGGCCATAATGACCTGCCTTAGCAGCAAATCATGGGAGGCAAACGCATCCAGTCCATATTATTCATTCCGATGGGAGTTATCAGCCGTCGGCAATGTACTTTTACGCGGAACCAAAATAGTCATACCAACAATACTACGATCTCAAATGCTCGAGTTAGCCCACGAGGGTCATCCGGGCGAATCTGCTATGAAACGAAGACTACGATCAAAGGTGTGGTGGCCAAGGATCCACCGAGATGCAGATACATGGAATTTTAATTTATTAAACTATCTCTTCGAAGGTATTGATCGAACAAATGCAGGAGATATTTTCTCGGTTGGGAATACCACGGACGCTGAGAACCGACAACGGTCGGCTATTTGTAAGTCTCGAATTTCAAGATTTTTGCCGGAGCAACGGTATTACCCAAATAACGACTCCGCCATATCGGCCACAGGCGAATGGCGAAGTAGAAAATATGAACAGGTCATTAGAAAAACGCCTAAAAATCGCGTGGTCGAAAGGGAAAGACTATAACCAAGATATTCAAAACTTCGTCATGATGTACAACGTAACACCGCATGGGACACCAGGAGCAGCTCCGTCGGAATTGATGTTTAACAGAATCATTAGGCACAAGATACCAGACATTCAAGACGTCGGAGGTGATGTTGGAGAATCCTCGGAAAGAGACTTAGATTGCTTAAACAAACAAAAGGGAAAAGAGAGAGCAGACAAGGGAAGAGGCACCAAAACATCGGATATCCAAGCCGGAGACAAAATTGTGCTGAAGAATGTCCTGTGTTCACACAAACTGACACCCACGTTCGATACAACCGAGTACGTGGTAATCAACAGAAAGGGGAATATAGTCCAAGAGCAAGGAGGAGGAAAAACACTAACAAGGGATGTGAGTCATTTAAAAAAGATTGCAGTTAAAGGTACTCATGGAGCTGCAGCGACAACCGGTAAGGTCCAGGACACGGGCACACTTAGGCAAACGCTTCAAGTATCGGAAACTGGAGCCGGCGCGCAGGACAATGGGTTGAAGCTCCGCGACACAAGCCACTGAATGAGCGTCGTCTGCGAGCTTTATTATTATTGTTACTTTTGTTACTTCTATTCTTCTTGTCAGCGAGCGTGGCTGACCATTGCAAACGACGTGTGAACAAATAAATATTAATTTGCATATTATATAACTAATAACTGTATTCAATTAAACTCGGGTAAAGACGGGTTAATACAGAGGTGATCAAAATGTTGGTGGTAAATGTAAAAACTGGCGAAAACGAGAGAAAAAAAGTACATGAGCATTTTTCGATTTTATATATAATATATATATATATACACATTTGAGCTGTTCCAGAACAATGACCCTAAACCAAAGCTCCCAAAATCGAGTCCTGGTTACAGTGCAGTTACCCAAAACTTTTGGAAACACAGCCCCAGCGCCCCGACCTGATTTCTATACAAAATTTTTGGAGCCAGGTGGACTTCCGAGGTCACAAAACATCGATATCTTCATTATCTTATCTAAAGATAGGGCTTCAGGAAGAGTGGGCCAAAATCGGCTCCAAGGACACAACAAAAACTATAACCACTATACAAAAACATCTAAGGAACACTCTAAGATGTAAAGGATATCATACCGAGAAAAACGTGTATATGAAGGCATATTTGTATGTACATATGTGCATATGAGTGTAGATATGAGTACATACATATAAGTTAATACCAGCTAGTGCGCGACACTACTTCTTCTCCTCTGCCCCTGCCCTCAAATTACATTAACATCAAAACGGCTACGCCACTTCGACCCAGCTATTGCAACACAGTTGCAGTTATGTTGGCGCTTGAAGTGCCGGAGTTGACACCGGAAACCAATGCGCGGCCTCAGCGACGGTCATTGGAAACCGCTTACGCCGCTGCTGCCGCCGGAGTCGCTCCGCTACCAAGAGTTCAACGGCGTCCAACTAAGAACCGCTGTCGCGACATCCGCTCTGACGCTGACGCCGAAATGGAGCGTTGACGTTGCTCCCGCCGCAGCTTGAAGAGTTAGCCATTGGGTAACTGGAAGAACAGTTCCATAAGACTCGCCGAATCATCCAGATCGCTTAATCTCTAACTAACAAAACTAATCAAATATTTGATTATTAAAATTATAACGTTTGATTGCAATCCTTGAGTTTCTTATTTGTTTAATCATGTTCATCCCGACAAACTTCATTTAGTAAATATACATTGAGCGGTGGCTGCCGCCCATGCGAGCTCCACTAAGGAACCCGAGGATGCGACCGTCATTCATTGGTACGACGATTGCATTCCTTAACTGGCGCCCGAGCAGGGACCGCTACGATCGCGCGATGTGTAATAAAATAATATTAGAATTGCTGCAAATTTTCTAAGATAAAAGTGAATAACAATATAAAACAAGTAAGAAAACTCTAGTCGAGAGTGCTCGACTACGAGATCCCCTGAACCCTTCAAGCAACAGCCATTTCAATCATTTTTAGCGTCTCTCTGCTTACACAAACACTCACATACACACGCAAACACACATACATAGACACCCATAGGCGCGCACGCATGGGCTGCAGTGTGGGCTTACTATGGGAACTTAATTGTTTAATAACTTTTTTTCTGGACGTACGTTCTCCATGAAACTTTCAGATTGTGGTTTTATCATTACTATGAGTATAATTGCCCAAGCTCAAGTCTCTAGTATTTGAAATACGCCTTTTACAAACTTATGGGTGAGGGGGTGGATATAGGGGTGGGGGGTGAAATTGAACAACAATCGAAATTCCATAACGTACATATCAATCTACATTTCAAATTTGGATACTCTAGCTCTAAAGATGTAGGAGATATAATTTTATAACTGCATTTCGATAAGGTTTTTGATCGATAAAAAAATAGCGGGATGAGTTATCGATTTTTAGTGATAAACTCGATATCCGCGAGCTATATACGAGCATTTTTAAAAAAAGTTGAAGTCTCTAGCTTCCATATCTTCTGAAATCGACGCGTTCAAACATACGGACAGACAGACGGACAGGGCTAAATCGACTCAGTTCGTCGCCCTGATCAAGAATATATATACTTTATGGGGTCTGCCACGCCTCCTTCTGCCTGTTACATACATTTCAACAAAAACATTATACCCTGATTTCCCATTTTCAATGGGTTCAGGGTATAAAAACAAGTAAGAACGTTGCAGTCGGGCGATACCGATTGCAGAATACTCATTCACAGCCCAAAAGTTGATCCCATTATAATTTAAAAAAATCATCGATAGCTATTGCCGTTTATATCTAGTACATCTTTAGAGCTAGGATCTTCAAATCAATTTTATACAATTTTGATTTTTGTATATTTTGGATACCGGTTCCAAGCTAGCAGCAGATCAGCGCGATTTTCTAATACATGTGCACAAACTCATCGTTTATTCTATGCGTATAGACAAAAGCGCTCCTTTTTTGATATTTTAAGACTTGCGATTGATTTCTTGATTTTCTAGCTGTTACTGTAGTTTTGTCAGATGATGCTCTGTTATTAGGTAATTATTTTAAAGCTACCATATAGTCAAGCAAAGCAATAGCGTGGGTGATAAAGGCAACGCGAGTTATGTTAGAGTAGCGGAGGTTCAAAGCCCCTTCAATGTTTTGTTTTGTTTTTTCATACTTATTTCGTTTTTATTATAAAATAGATATTTTATTGGGAAGGTGCGAGCTTTAATGAGGGGCACTTAATACTTTTCTTTTTCTTAATCGAACAATTTTATAAGTTTAAATTTGTTTCTTCTTAAATAGCCCTCATAACATATACGCATATATGTATGTATATAATGTATATACATATATACATACAGATACACATAAGTCTGCACGCATAGCATCAAGCATTCCAGCCTTCTTATACACGCGCTTACTTTTATGTATGTATGTGTGTGTGTATGTACACATAAATGCGTACTGTAGCGTGTTCTAAGAATCTCAAATGCGACTGATTTGTTTTTGCATTGTTCTTGAAGTTTTTAACTGCTACTCTGGCTTTTCATAACAAGAATATCATTTGTTTTATTTACTGTTGTTCAAAGCAGGCGGTAGCGCTGTCGGCAGAGGCGCCGGTTAAATTCGTTTTAGTTATTTTGACAAACATGCTATTTGGCTTGGGTGCGAGTTCAAATCCCGTGGGAAACTATTTTTTGTAAATTGCAAATTTTTGTTATTTTAGCTTCTTTTATATTTTTTTAATTTTATTAAAATGTTTACTTCCGTGTTATCAATGCCTATTAAGCCTATTTGTATATACATGTACATACATAGATGGCTCACGCATATAAATATCGCAATTTGATACTACAAATGCGGATTGCCGCGCCCCTAGTGGCCGTAGACGTTCTTAGAACGAGCTAACGGTAACTTACATATACATATATACTTATATACCATATTTCAGGTCTCTAGCATCAATAGTGCCTAAAATATAGCAATATTTGTAAAATCACAATATCTTCAGGTCCGATTTGCCACGCCCCTAGTGGGCGTAAACATAAAATTTTTTCATCAGTTATTATAGAATCATAATATTAGCTCACGTGCAAAATTTCAACTTTCTAGCTTTATGACTTCCGGAGATACAGTTTTATCCGATTTGCCACGCCCCCTTTTGGCGGAGATATATCCACCATAGCTCGTTGGACTTGGGTGGTAACCGCAGATCTACATACCAAATTTCAGCTTTCTAGCTTTTCAATTAACATGATTTCTGGAAAATTGGAACAATTTATAAATCGGAAATATACCAGAGTATATGTTCCAAATTTCAAATCTCTGGCTTCTATAGCGCCGAAATTAACTGCGTTCATACGGACAGACGGACGGGCGGACAGCAAGACGGGCATTGCACAAACCCAATATACTAATTCACTTCGTGAATGAGTATAAAAAGGAAATAACAAAACTAGAATAAGTGAATAAAATTGAATAAAATAGAATGAAATGAGTTAAAATAAAGCGAAATAGAATAAGATGAAATAATGAAAAGTAAAACCAAGCGAAATAGAATAAGATAAAACAAATAAAGAAAGAAATGAGAATAGAATAGAAAAGGATAAAATTCGAAAAGAGAGAAAACAAAAGAGACGAAGTATTCTTACTTCGTATATAAAGTAAAGTATTCTTCTTACTTCGTCTCTTTTGTTTTCTCTCTTTTCGTATTATATCCTTTTCTATTCTATTCTATTGAAAGAGGGAAAAGATAAAGACTGAAAAAAATATGAGAAAACAGAGATCAAGAAAGTGATAGAGAAGGGTGTAATAAATTAGATTTAGTGAGTAAGAGTAGATTAAGCGGAACGGATCGGAACCAGAGAAGTCATTCGGATGCGAAGATTGAGGGAGGAGAGTGCCACAATTTTGCTTTGGGTGGCGCGGCACTGGCAGCGGAACCGAAGGCTGCTCATCGGCTGCATGCACCCTCAATACCGCCGGAGAGGCACCTGCCCTGGGTCGTAGCCGAGCAAGTCCGGAAATGGGGAATGTGGTACGTCAGCCGGTCGGATCTTCTTATCTTCGTCGAAATCCTAGAAGAGGGCGATCACCTACGTCATCGAGCTGAACAGGATTCCTAAGTTGTTGGACGAGGTGCTGGTGGACAAGGCGTCCAAATGGTTCCTAACCAGCTTGTTAAGGGACGTATCTTGATGGAGCGCTTGAAAGATCAAATTCGAGCGCGTCGCCATCGAGAAGACGAATCCTTCAAGGACTACCTACTCGAACTGCGACTACTAATGCGTCAGGCTAGGTACAGCCCGGCGCAGAAGCTAAACAGGGCCTACGACAGCGCATCCCCGGAATATAGGCTACATGTACGGCGGCACGATTTCACATCTCTCACCCAGCTAACGCAGATGGCAGCAGAGTCCGAATATGTGCAAGGTCAGCGGGAACAGGAGAAGAGTATTCCACGAGAGTGTCACAATGCGCCAGGAATGTTCTGCCGGCGCTGTGAATAGCGAGGAAGGAATACGAAGGAGTGCTGCGAGCAGAGCAGCGAGGGAAACGGCCAGGGGCGCCCTCTACAGGAGCGGAGCGGCGCCGTTTAAACAACAAGGAAGAAGAAAGGTACCCGCTCAGAGTGGAGGAGGGGAAGATCGTCGCGACGGTGGTGATTGGGGGTCAAAAGATGATCGCCGCGATCGATACTGAGGCCACACGCAGTTCTATAAGCGAAGACTGCGGTCGGTAACGGACGACGTGGAACTGCGGATCAGGTTGGCATACGGGTCAGCGCTGAACATCAGGAGGATGGTGGAAGACACGGTTGAAGGAGCGCCGTCGACAAATAGGCAAGACGCGCAGAAAAGAAGTCAATCCAGGGGGCAGGACTGGCTTGTACGAGGAAATGCGAAGGGGTTGAGTCCGAAGGTGTCGCGTGGTGCACCGGCACCAAAGGAGGGCTAGAGTTCGTCAGTCGTGAGATCGCCAGCGGGCGCGCGGAACACGCCGGCTGACAAGAGGAGGGCTAGGCCGTCGGACGTGATGTCGCCAGTCGACGCGCAGGGCGAGGCGAGGTTGGACACGCCGTCCGACGAAAAGGAAAGAAAGAGCAGCGAAATGCCGTAGAGAGAGCTCGGGGAGCACCTGTCGACGGCGAAGATGAGCAAAACGAGACTGGATCAGAGAAAGGGAGCGGGGCATACCACGAGAGCAGATGAGCGAAGCGAGGATTTAAGGGGTGGGCTTGAGGAGCGGCCACCCGAGATCAAAGCGATCGAGTTGGAGGAGGAGGGTGAACCTGAAGGCGGCTCACCAATGGAAAAGGTGCAAGCGGCAGGACAGGGAGAAAACGTAGAATCCACGACCGGCGGCAAAGAGTGGCCGGTAGAGGTAGAGGATGACATGAAGGAGTTTTAAGGAGCGGAATTGACACTCATCGAGGAGCCGCGGCAACGCATAAAGATGTCACTGTGGTTTAGGTGATTCGTGCCGGACCTGGAATCGCTGAAACCGCAGTGGTACCGGCATCTTTACCGTCAAGGAAAGCTGGTTGTGGCGGCCGACGCAATCTTCCGGCAACCGCCAGCTGAGTAAGATAAGATAGTCATAATAAATTAAGTATGAGCAAAGAATTTAACGTATGTGTATTGGTGACTGGTAGTAATCCACTTCAATAACCAACTAGTAGTTGAATGTTTCCCACTAACTCCCTACAGCGTTCCCGCGCAACCCCAACCCAGGCAATCTTGAGGGCCCCAAGACGCGCAGCGCGATTGCACCGCCTTCCTGCATGAAAATGCGTGGGCGTGGTCGGCAGGCTATGACACGTGGTCACCTAACCTCTACCCAATATCCCTCCCCTTTTCCATTCTCTCCGGCAACGCACGTCCCGTAGTTACTTAAAAATTTTCTTATAAGTTCTGACACTGGTGTGACTGAAAGTAACTATAAAAGTAACTTTACCCTCGTTCTAAGAACTGGCCAAAAACGAGGTGTCTACGGCCACTAGGAGCTTGGCAACCGGCATTTGTAGTGTTAAATTGCGACATTTATATGCGTGGGCCATCTATGTATGTACATATAAGCTTAATAACACGAAAGGAAACATTTTTATAAAATTTAAGCAAGTAAGAAGGCTCTAGTAGAGACTGCTCGACTAGGAGATAACCTGAACCCTCCAAGCTGATATTGTAATCATTCTGCTTTTCTTTTATGCATACATATGTACACATGCATAAGCTCGTTCTCTGCTAACTGCGTAGTAAGCAGCGACTGCGCTGCAGTGTGGGCAATATTATGTGAGGCGGCTCGCCGATCACCGCCTCACAAGATTTATATAACAAATGAAAATAGATTTTAGGTTAAATTGGTCGCTATTAAGTGGATATTGAGATAGATTTTTAGTTAAATTGATTACTATTAAGTGGATATTGAATTGGATTTTTAGTTGAATTGGTTAGTATTAAGTTAATATTGAATTTGATTTATAGATAATTTTTAGTTAGATAAGGTTAAAGTTAGGATTTAGGTGTAGCGATTAGAGTTTAAGATTGAATTGTCATTTAAAGAAGGCTGCCTAAAGCGCAAATGATCTATCGGAGAGTGTTGAGTGGAGAGTTGCGTCGCCGACGCCGAGCGTTTTAGGCGGGCGAGAACGAAAGCGAGAGCTAGTCGGCGACGAAGAGCGAAAGTCGTCGGACGATGAAGAGTAGTGAATTAAAATTGTGCGATGAGTTTTAAAAGAGCGGTTAGTTTTAAAAGAGGTTAAGCGATTTGTGAAAATAAACGGCAAATGACAACTGAAGCGAGAAAAGTAAATCTATTGGGAGAAGCGGCGAAAGCAGTTACGAAAGATCGGCAGAGGATCCGACGGCGGGCAGACGGCATAACGGAGGACAAGGTTCTGTAAGAGTTACACGTGTGTGGCGGTTCCCCTTGTAATTTCCCCCCTCTTTTCCTCATCGCCTACCATAACGTTTAATCATCCCCCCCTGGTGTCTCATATTTCAAATAAATTTTCTTGTGAGTATACCCTGGGTAGACTGAGCCTATCCCAGTTATGAATTTACTACCTTATAATTATGAGAATTTATTTGTTGTATAATTTCGTTTGTAGACATACGATCTTAATGAAATTTTTAGAATGTGTAAATGTGTGTACATTCCAAAGCACAAGTCTTCAGTGCTTGATATACGTTTTTTATAAATTGGAGGCGAATGGGGCGTGGTATCAAAAATCTTTAAATTACAAGAGGTGTAAATCTGAAGTCTCCAGGCTTAATAGTGTTCAAATAAGGAGGAAAAATTAATATCAATTTTTTGATTATCCTCGATAAAAAAGATATCGAATGAGTTATATATGATATGAGATAAACTTGTACTGCGTATGGTATGCTATATGCAAATTTCAGCTGTCTAGATCTTATAACTTCTGAGATCTCGGCGTTCATACTGACGGACGGACGGACAGATGGATAGGGCTATATCGGCTCAGCTCGTCGCCCTACGCTATTGCTTTGCTTGACCATCTGGTAGCTAAAATATAGTAACCTAATAAGAGAGCGTCATCTGACAACCAGTACCAGCTAGTAACTTCAGAAATCCATCGAAATTCTTAGAATACCCTAAAAGGCGCGCTTTTGTCTGTACGAATAGAATAAACGATGAGTGTGTGCACATGTATAGGAAAATCGCGCCGCTGCAGCTGCTAGCTTAGAACCGGCATCCAAAATATAACAAAAATTATAATTGTATAAATTATACATGTAATTTGAAGATCTTAGCTTTGGAGATCTACTAGATATAAAAGGCAATAGCTATCAATGATTTTCCAATACTATATGTTCCTAATTTGGGTTTTAAGTAAGAAGACTCCAGTTGAGACTGCTCGACTAGGAGATACCCTGAACCCTCCATGCTGATGTTCCATCATTCTGCACACATAAATACACATTCACCACCCGCACGCATAGGCCCACGATCTGCTAACTGCGCAGTAAGCAGCGACTGCGCAGTAAGCAGCGACTGCGCAGTAAGCAGCGACTGCGCTTAGGCTGCGCTGCAGTGTGGGCAATATAATGAGAATTTATTTGTTGAATAATTTCGTTTGTAGACGTACAATCTTAATGAAACTTTCAGAACGTAATCATAATGTGGAAATGTGTGTACATTAAAGCACAAGTCTCTAGTACTTGATGTACGTTTTTTATAAATTGGTGGCGAAGGGGGCGTGGTATCTAAAATCTGTATATTACGAAATTTAACAAAAATCGAAATTCTATAACGTACATATGAATCCATTTTTAAAATTTGGAGACTCTAGCTTTAAAGATGTAGGAGATATAGTTTTATAACTGCATTTCGATAAGGTTTTTTATCGATAAAAAATAACGAGATGAGTTATCGATTTCTGGTGATAAACTCGATATCTGCGTGCTATATACGGTAATTAAAAAAAAATTCAAGTCTCTAGCTCTTATATCTTCTGAAATCGACGCGTTCAAACATACGGACAGATGGACGGACGGACAGACAGACGGACAGGACTCGACTCAGCTCGTCGCCCTGATCAAAAATATATATACTTTGTGGGGTCTGCCACGCCTCCTGCCTGTTACATACATTTCAACAAATCCATTATACCCTGATTTCCCATTTTTAATGGGTTCAGGGTATAAAAATGAATTCGGACAGACGGACAACAAAACGGACATTGCACAAAGCCAATATACTCATTTAACTTTCGTGAATGAGTACTAAAATGTAAAATCTCTAGTTCATAACTTCTAAGATTTCGTCGATCATACAGATGGGCTGACGGACGGATGAACGGACAGAGCTACATATGAATATCGATTGAACTTGCTACCCTGATCAAGAACACAGTTTATTCTGTCTGCCACGTCTTCTTCTGGCTGCTAAATTTTTACAAAAGTCCATGATATGCAATTTCTGCATTCCAAATTTTAACTCTCTACCTCTGCATATGTGAGGAATATGATTTCTGGCAGATCGGAAAATACATTTTTCAATTTGCAACCCCCTTGGTTCGTGATCGAGAAAGTTTTTACGGTTTACAGTTAAAGGGTATATACGAAGTGGTCAAAAGTATTTACACACCGATCATTTTTCTGCATGCTCAGCTTCAAGAGCTTTTTTTTTATTGTTGTTCGCTGTTTTTAATAAAAAAGCTTTTGTGTCACAAAGATTATTCTGTGTAGAAGCGATCGGCAAAAGAAATCGCTAAAATAACGGTACAGGTTCATAAAATATAGCAAAAAGAAAAATTAATTAGAGGTTGTCAAAAGTATTTACACACATTCTTTTTACGTCTTATGTATTTACACAAAACTTAAGCAATGTTTATTGTTATTATTTAAAGATATTTTTTGGATATTGGTTTTATATAACAACGGGATTATTTGTTTAAATTATCATTTAGTTATTCACCCTTTTTGCGTCAGCTACAGCCTGAAGCCTGGCAAGAAACATTATTTTGTTGCAATACTCAGTCAAATGTTGGAAATGATCTGTTTCCCGACGAAAGAGCATGTTCATTTCATCTAGGCAGATATCCTGATTGATGTAGAGTGCCCTGTATTGACAAAAGCTGTTTTTTCAAAAACAACAAACAACAACATCAACAAAAGCTTTTTAAGCGGAGCATGCAGAAAAATGCTCGGTGTGTAAATACTTTTGACCACCTCTGTATATGAGCATACATATGTATGTTCCAAACTGTAAGTCTTTAATAGCGTCAAAAATTAAGTTCACCGCAATTTAGTCGCTAAGCTTTGAATTTCTAGTTCTAATGCTTTAGAAAATTCAGTTTTTTGCCACTTTTACATATACATATACATATACATATACATATACATATACATATACATATACATATACATATACATATACATATACATATACATATACATATACATATACATATACATATACATATACATATACATATACATATACATATACATATACATATACATATACATATACATATACATATACATATACATATACATATACATATACATATACATATACATATACATATACATATACATATACATATACATATACATATACATATACATATACATATACATATACATATACATATACATATACATATACATATACATATACATATACATATACATATACATATACATATACATATACATATACATATACATATACATATACATATACATATACATATACATATTATTGTTTTATTATGCATATGTAAATAACACTCTTTCCTATACATATGAATATACTCGTTTCAATGGGCTGTAGAGTATGAGAATGGGCGTACCTATTTTATACTTACATATGTACATATGTATAAGGTAGTGAAAAAGATGGCAATAGCTTTAACCACGCAAAAAATATTTGTATTTCATTTCGACTCAAGCCTAAAGAAAAACCGGATCTTGACTTGAGTAAAATTACGTCTTTGACAGTAGTTATGAATGGGAGTAGTAGTTGTAGGTTAAGTGTCTGCACCTGTTCCGTATAGAAGTGGAGGTAAACTCGTTGAGTGTAACTCAGTAAGCAACCACTTATTGTTGGCATAATGTTAGGGTGAAAGAGATAGAAATGTGGGTCGAAAAGAGCTCAGCTCTACTCAATTGAATCGAGTTCTCTCAATGGTCCTGAGTCGTTGCCGCTCACCCCGAAATTTCATTCAAAGTCTCCAGCTATAGCCCTAATCGGCATGTTCTACGTAAGACAACTACAAAATAAAAAAAAAAAAATAAAAAAACAGCAACAACAAAGGAAGGGAATGTAGCAATGATGAAGTTATGATAACAAGTCATTGGCTTACCTTAGACTGCAACAGGTGATGGACGACAAAAACCGTCTTCGTCATAGAGTAAATTCAAGTTGCTACCTGTTAATGTATACATATACATACATATACATACATCAAACGATGCCTACAAACTAATACATATAAATATATATATATATATATATTAGTGTGGTAGTATATGTGTATGTATTCGTGCGGCACAGGTGCTCTTACCCGTGCCAGAGCGTTCAAGACGAGTTTGTTTGAGATCAATTGATAGCCGTAGCGTTGTGTAATGTTGATCTTGTTTTGGTAACGTAGTGGAGCATTGAGTTAAATGAGCCTGACTCTTATTTTTTCTGGATGTCTGCTGGTCTGGTCTGCAAGACAACTTTTAGTATGAGAATGCTAGTGTGTTTTGTGAGTATGTTATATCTGAATGGTATTGGTATTTCATGTGCTTGCAGTTTTTCATCAAGAAGGTCATGGCCGATTCAAGTGATCCTGATCCCGCAGTATTTCTTGAACATTGAACGAAATGGGTGCGCAGAGCCACTCTTAAAATATAATAATAATTTAGCAGTTCACATTTATTCAGTTCTCTCAAAAACTGAATGCTAATTGTTTTTTTTTTTTTAAAATGGAATCATGCGTTTTGATACCTAAAGAGTTATCTTTAACCCGAAGATCCTTACCGAATAAAACAAACGGATTTGTATTAACTGTGTGCGCAACTACTAATATCAAAAAAGGAACTCTATTTTGTCCGTTTCAAGGTACTATTCGTACCGATAAAATTGAAGATTTAAAGCCTCTTGAAGAAAATGACGTAAGTGCGCTTTTTAATAAATTGTAATAATAATAAGATTGGTAAGTATACAGGTGCTAACTCTCACAATTTCAGTCTCTAGTTGCAAAAATTGACAGGTAAGGTGACTTCCGATTTGAAACGCTCTCATTTAATGTTAAATTTTAGCTAAATTACTAGAGAAGATGAACTATAATTTATTTTATACGTTGCTGTTTTGAAATATAAAGTATGAATAAAGTATGAAATATAAAGTATAAATGCTGATGTTCCAATCATTCTGCACACATACATACACATGCATCCACCCGCATGCATAGGCCCGAGCTCTGCTAACTGCGCAGTAAGTTTACTTTTCACAAAACCATTATACCCTGATTTCCAATTTTCAATGGTTTCAGGGTATAACAAGTAAGAAAGTTCTAGTCGAGAGTGCTCGACTACGAGATCCCCTGAACCCTTCGAGCAAAAGCCATTTGTATAATTTTAAGCGTCTTTCTGCTTATACAAACACACACATACACACGCAAACACACATACATAGACACATATAGGCGCGCACGCAATAACACGCATGGGCTGCAGTGTGTTTAATAACTTTTTTGTAGACGTACGTTCTACATGAAACTTTTAGATTGTTTTTATATTATTAATATGCCGAAGCTCAAGTCTCTAGTATTTGAAATACGCCTTTTACAAGCATAGGTGTGAGGGGATGGATATAAGGGTGGGGGGTAAAATTGAACAAAAATTGAAATTTTATAAATTCAATTCGAGTCTACATTTAAAATTTGGAGACTCTAGCTCTAGGATATATAATTTTATAACAGACTTTCGATAAGGTTTTTTATCGATAAGAAAATAACGAGATGAGTTATCGATTTTTGGTGATAAACTCGATATCCGCGTGCTATATACAAGCATTTTAAAAAAAGTTGATGTCTCCAGCTTCTATATCTTCTGAAATCGACGCGTTCAAACATACGGACAGACGGACAGGGCTAATTCAACTCAGCTCGTCCCCCTGGTCAAGAATATATATACTTTGTGGGGTCTGCCACGCCTCCTTCTGCCTTTTACATACATTTCAACAAAAACATTATACCCTGATTTCCCATTTTCAATGGGTTCAGGGTATAAAAACGAAACGTGCGTCATCTTTTTAAACCAGTGTTGCCAAAAGGATAATAGCTAAAAATCACCCTTTATATAAGTATATGATATATATTACATATACATATATACATATATATATTTATTATATATATTCTCGTTTTGTGCAAATTAATAATAAATGCCATCAGCAATTTAGTCGCTAAGTTTTGAGTTTCTAGCTGTAATATTGTAGAACTGAAGTTTTCTCGATTTGCCACGCCTCTAGTAGGCTTATACATATAATTTTTGGAACGAGCCACAAGTAGCATAACTGTATTTTGTAAACACGCAAAAAATTTGAAAATTATTTTTGGGTATGCCCCTGAGGTGTAAGTAGTATTTAGTATGCCTGAAGGCCTCTGTCGCTCTGGCTTAAAGAAATTGTTACTTAGAATTAAATTTTTGGTAACAATAAATAAATAAAGTAGTATTTAGTAGGCGAATAGCATGTTTCAGATAATCCAAAAACTGCTAAAATGGACTGAATGGAGCGGCGAATTGTACAATATTTATTGCAGAGCACCATCGCCAAACCCAAAACCCCTGAAATGATTGAGCAAATTTTCTTTTAAAACGTGTATGTAAGCCTTGTGGTATATTGTAGTCTCAATAAAGACTTGCCTTGCCTACTCCACTTGATCTCCTATTTGATGTTAGTCATTAAAAAATGGAAAATTTTGAAAGAGCATAATATGGAGCAATATTTTCTAAAACTACAATAAATTATTTTTTACAAATACATATATATATGTACATAAGCGAATATTTGCTTTTCAAATATATATATATATATATAAGTAAATCCCAGAATCTCAATAATAAAGTTCATTTAGGAATCAGAACTTGAGAGAATACCACAACGGCGATTATTATCACACCCGCTGATATTTACCAGACATTGCTTTACAATAGAAGAATTATTTTCATGCATCGCTGCTTCGCAAATTTTGATAAATATACATATGTACATACATACATACATCGCAATACCTAGATGTACATATATATACATATACATATCTATATCATTAATATGAATGATTCAGAACCTTCACAGGGTTGGGGTAAATAACTGCTGAAGCATTAAAGAAAACTGTGGGAACTTCTTTAAAATTCATTGTGCCCATCTTTAAGAGTTCCCAACGTCATGGGAGAGTGGACACCCTATGGACTTAAACAAGAATGTTGATGCATTTAATTCGATGAACTTAAATATAAATTAACGTGGGTTCTTATGTACTTCTAATTACATATACACATGCACATATGTATATATAAATACATATATATTTCAACCGTTGGAATATTTTATACGTATAATTAATACATATGTACATATGTATGTATATCGTTAAGGATTATTCAGAAAAAGTAGTGTTATCAATGCCAAACGAAATAAAAGCTGTTATAAACAATAATGGCCACTCTAGAACACATTAACAGTTGCCTTTTTGTAGCTCTATTTATACCCTAAACCCATTGAAAATGGCAAATCAGGGTATATTGTTTTTATACCCTGAACCCATTGAAAATGGAAAATCAGTAACAGGGAGAAGGAGGCGTGGCAGACCACAAAAAGTACATATATTCTTGATCAGGGTGACGAGCTGAGTCGATTTAGCCCTGTCCGTCTGTCCGTATGTATGAACGCGTCGATTTCAGAAGATATAGAAACTAGAGACTTGAACTTTTTTTTAAAATGACCGTATATACAGCGCGGATATCGAGCTTATCACCAAAAATCGATAACCTATCCCGTTATTTTTTATCGATAAAAAACCTTATCGAAAGACAGTTATTAAATTATATCTCCCACATCTTTAGAGCTGGAGTCTCCAATTTTTCAATATAGACTCAAATGTACGTTATAGAATTTAGATTTTTGTTAAATTTTACCCCCCAGCCCTATATCCACCCCCTCACACCTATGTTTGTAAAAGGCGTATTTCAGATACTAGAGACTTGAGCTTCGGCACATACACGCATATTAATGATATAAACACAATTTACAAAATTCATGAAGAACGTACGTCTACAACAAAAAGTTATTAAACAATTAAGTTCCCATAGTAAGCCCACACTGCAGCACATGCGTGTTTATGCGTGCGCGCCTATGTGTGTCTATGTATGTGTGTGTTTGTATAAGTAGAAAGACGCTAAAAATTATTGAAATCACTGTTGCTCGAAGGGTTCAGGAGATATCGTAGTCGAGCAGTCTCGACTAGAGCTTTCTTACTTGCTTATACTTCTTCACGGAAGTGAAACGAATATATTGGTTTAGTTCATATGCATCCGTCTGTCCGTGTGAATGCAATTTTTTTCGGCACTAGTGAAACTAGAGACTAGAAATTTGTGACACATACTTGTGTATATCTCCAATTTATAAAATGTTTAAATTTTCCGGATACGCAATCTTGACGGGAAAGTGCATTTTCCGATATGCCAGAAATCATATTAGTTATAGAGCTAGATAGCTGAGATATGAAGATTCGTGTTGACTATCCAAGATAAAAAAGAACGTAAGAACGTAAGAACGTTGCAGTCGGGCGATACCGATTGCAGAATACTCATTCACAGCCCAAACATTGATCCCATTATAATTAAACAAGTAAGAAAGCTCTAATCGAGACTGCTCGACTACGAGATCCCCTGAACCCTTCGAGCAAAAGCCATTTGTATAATTTTAAGCGTCTTTCTGCAAACACACATACATAGACACACATAGGCGCGCACGCAATAACACGCATGGGCTGCAGTGTGGGCTTACTATGGGAACTTAATTGTTTAATAACTTTTTGTTGTAGACGTACGTTCTTCATGAATTTTTTAAATTGTGTTTATATCATTAATATGCGTGTATGTGCCGAAGCTCAAGTCTCTAGTATCTGAAATACGCCTTTTACAAACATAGGTGTGAGGGGGTGGATATAGGGCTGGGGGGTGAAATTAAACAAAAATCGAAATTCTATAACGTACTTATGAATCTACATTTAAAATTTGGAGGTTCTAGATGTAGGGGATATAATTTTATAGCTGAATTTCGATAAGGTTTTTTATCGATAAAAAAATAACGAGATGAGTTATCGATTTTTGGCGATAAACTCGATATGCGCGCTGTATTTACGATCATTTAAAAAAAAAAAATTGAAGTCTCTAGCTCTTATATCTTCTGAAATCGACGCGTTCAAACATACGGACAGACGGACGGACGGACGGACAGGGCTAAATCGACTCAGCTCGTCGCCCTGATCAAGAATATATATACTTTGTGGGGTGTGCCACGCCTCCTTCTGCCTGTTACATACATTTTAACAAAACCATTATACCCTGACTTCCCATTTTCAATGGGTTCAGGGTATAAAAAATCATCGATAGCTATTGCCGTTTATATCTAGTACATCTTTAGAACTAGGATCTTCAAATAAATTTTATACAATTTTGATTTTTGTATATTTTGGATACCGGATCCAAGCTAGCAGCAGATCAGCGCGATTTTCTAATACATGTGCACAAACTCATTGTTTATTCTATGCGTATAGACAAAAGCGCGCCTTTTTTGATATTCTAAGAATTGCGATTGATTTATGGATTTTCTAGCTGTTACTGTAGTTATGTCAGGTTATTAGGTTATTATATTAAAGCTACCATATAGTCAAGCAAAGCAATAGCGTGGGTGATAAAGGCGACGCGAGTTATGTTAGAGTAGCGGAGGTTCAATCAAAGCCCCTTCAATGTTTTTTTTTTTTTTTTTTTTTTTTTTTTCATACTTATTTCGTTTTTATTATAAAATAGATATTTTATTGGGAAGGTGCGAGCTTTAATGAGGGGCACTTAATACTTTTCTTTTTCTTAATCGAACAATTTTATAAGTTTAAATTTGTTTCTTAAATAGCCCTCATAACATATACGCATATATGTATGTATATAATGTATATACATATATACATACAGATACACATAAGTCTGCACGCATAGCATCAAGCATTCCAGCCTTCTTATATACGCGCTCATTTTTATACCCTGAACCCATTGAAAATGGGAAATCAGGGTATAATGGTTTTGTTAAAAGTATGTAACAGGGAGAAGGAGGCGTGGCAGACCCCACAAAGTATATATATTCTTGATCAGGGCGACAAACTGAATCGATTTAGCCATGTCCGTCTGTCCGTCTGTCCGTATGTATGAACGCGTCGATTTCTGAAGATATAGAAGCTAGAGACTTCAACTTTTTTTTAAAATGCTCGTATATAGCGCGCGCATATCGAGTTTATCACAAAAGATCGATAACTTATCCCGTTATTTTTTTATCGATCAAAAACCTTATCGAAAACCAGTTATAAAATTATATCTCCTACACCTTTAGAGCTAAAGTCTCCAAATTTTAAATGTAGACTCGACTGCACGTGATAGAATTTCGATTTTTGTTATAATTCACCCCCCACCCCTATATCCACCCCCTTACCCTCATCTCTGTAAAAGGCGTATTTCAAATACTAGAGACTTGAGCTTTAGCAAATATACGAATAGTAATGATAAAACCACATTCTGAAAGTTTTATGAAGAACGTACGTCCACAAAAAAAGTTATTGAACAATTTAGTTCCCATAGTAAGCCCACACTGCAGCCCATGCCTGTTAATGCGTGCGTGCCTATGGGTGACTATGTATGTGTTTGCGTGTGTGTGTGTGTTTGTATAAGCTGAAAGACACTAATAACGATTGAAATGGCTGTTGCTCGGAGGGTTCAGGGTATCTCGTAGTCGAGCAGTCTCGACTAGAGCTTTCTTACTTGTTATGTGTGTATTTGTGTGTGTATGTACACATAAATGCGTACTATCATGTACATACATAGATGGCTCACGCATATAAATATCGCAATTTGATACTACAAATGCGGATTGCCACGCCTCTAGTGGCCGTAGACCACTCATTTTTGGCCTGTTCTTAGAATGAGCTAACGGTAACGTACATGCCAAATTTCAATGCTTACGCTCTAAAAATGTGAAAATTACAGGGTATTTTTTGATATGCCACGCCCCCAAAGAGGCGTACCAATTATTTTGGTGACATCGATAGAGGTGAAGCTTCTAGCTCTTAAACTTTAGGAAATATAAGCTTTTGCGGTTTGCCACGCCCTCTTTGGGCGGATATTTGTCCACCATAGCTCGTTGGACTTGGGTTGTCACCCCGCGTATATATACCAAATTTCAGGTCTCTAGCATCAATAGTGCCTAAAATATAGCAAAATTTGAAAAATCACTATATCTTCAGGTCCGATTTACCATGGCCCTAGTGAGCGTAAACATAAAATTTTTTCATCAATCATTATAGAATCATAACATTAGCTCACGTGCAAAATTTCAACTTTCTATGACTTTCGGAGATACAGTTTTATCCGATTTGCCACGCCCCGAATAGGCGTAGATATATCATGATGGACTTGATGGACTTGGGTGGTCGACGCGGACCTACATACTGAATTTCAGCTTTCTAGCTCTTCAACTAATATGGTTTCTGGTATATCGGAAAATGCATTTTCCGATTTGCCACGCCCCTACTGGACATAGACACCTCATTTATAGCCAGTTATTAGAACGAGCTAACGAGGTAACGTAAATGCGAAATTTTGATACTTTAGCTCCAAAAATGTGAAAATTATAGGGTATTTTTCGATATACCACGCCGCCAAAGAGGCGTAACAGTTATTTTTGGGGCATCGATAGAGGAGATTACCATAAATCAACTATCAATATTAGAAGCTTCTAACTCTTATACTTTAGGAGATATAAACTTTTGCTGTTTACCACGCCTCCTTTGGGAGGAGATATATCTACCGTAGCTCGTTGGACTTGGTTAGTCACGCATATATACCAAATTTCAGGTCTCTAGCATGAATAATGCACAATTTGAATAGTCACTATATCTTCAGGTCCGATTTGTCACGCCCCCAGTGGGCGTAGATATATAATTTTTATACCCTGAACCCATTGTAAATGGGAAATCAGGGTATAATGTTTTTTTTTTTTTTTTTTTTTGGCAAACCTCATAAGGTATATATATTCTAGCCCTGTCCGCCTGTCCTTATGTTTGAACGCGTCTATTTCAGAAGATATAGGACCTAGAGACTTAAATTTTTTTAAAAATGTCCGTATATAGCACACGGATAAGGAGCTTAACACCAAAAATCGATAACTAATCTCGTTAATTTTTATTGATAAAAGACCTTATCGAAAGTCAGTTATAAAATAATATCTCCTACATCTTTAGAGCTAGAGTCTCCAAATTTTAAATGTAGACTCCAAAGTACTTTATAAAACTTCGATTTTTGTTATTCGGAAAATGCATTTTCCGATTTGCCACGGCCCGAGTGGTCGGATTCGGAAAATTTTAACACTTTAAAAATCTGAAATATACATGAGTATATGTTCCAAATTTCAAGCCTCTACTTTCAATAGCGCCGAAATGAACTGCGTTCATACGGATAGACGGACAGACGGACGGACAGCAAGACGGACATTGCACAAAACCAATATACTAATTCAATTCCGTGAATGAGTATAAGAGACCCCATTAACCCTTCCAAAAACTGATATTTCAATCATTTTTCGCGTCTTTTTGCTTACACAAGAAACACACACACATATACCCACACACGTACACGCACACGCACACACACACACTGGCACCCATGCATCAAAATATGTACTAGGTATAAAAGGTAATAATAATAATAGGATCATGCCCTGTTATACTCTGGTTGACAGCGTTTGGGCTGTGAATGAGTATTCTGCAATCGGTATCGCCCGCCTGCAACGTTCCCATTGAATATGGGAATACAGGGTATAATGATTTTGTGAAAAGTATGTAACAGGCAGAAGGAATCATCGCAGACCCCATAAAGTATATATATTCTTGTCCGTCTGTCCGTCCATTCGTCCGTCTGTCCGTCCGTATGAGCAAATGGATCTCAGAAGTTATAAGAGCTAGAGAGCTGAAATTTGGTATGCGTACTCATGTATTGTATTATCAGCCTAATTTGAGCACTATTACACCTGAAGACTTCAGATTTACTGTGTATATACATTTGATGAATATACACATTTTGTAATTTACAGATTTTGGATACCACGCCCTTTTTGACACCAATTCGCATTTCAAGTACTAGAGACTTGTGCTTTGGAATGTACACACATTTACACCTGATGATTATGTTCAGAAAATTTCATTAAAATTGTCCATTTGCAAACGAAATTATTCAACAAATAAATTCCCATAATATTGCCCACAATGCAGCGCAGTCGCTGCTTACTGCGCAACTAGCAGAGCGCTGGCTTATGCGTGCGTGTGGGTGCATGTGTATGTATGTTTGCATAAAAGAAGTGCAGAATGTTAAAATATCAGCTTGGAGGGTTCAGGGTATCTATTAGTCGACCAGTCTAGACTAGAGCACTCTTACTTGTTTAAGTTTCTTTCCGTATTATGAATATCTATTAAGCTTATTTATATTCATAACTTATACACGCAAATAAATTTCTTAGTTGGGCGCTACAAATGCCAATTTGCCACGCCCCTAGTACCTGTACACTCCTCATTTTTGGCCGGTTCTTAGCACGAGCTTGCGGTAACCTGACTACAAAATTTGAATGCTCAAAAATGTGAAAATTATTTATATTATTAGATATGACACCCTAAAGGGGCGTACAAATTATTTGTGGGCCATCGTTAGAGGAGGTTACCAGTAGCTTAACTATATAAATTTGAAGCTTCTAGGTGGAGATATATCCATAGCTTTTTATACTACTAAAGATAACACATACCAATGCATTTCGTCTAAAAAAGAATTTTATTATCTTCACAATGAAAAAAACAAATTTTTTTGCTTTACTTCCAACCACAGCAAAAATATGAGTACTTTATTCAAACGGTTGACTTAAGAGATAAGACCAAATTTACCACTATTAATTCGAACGCTGCGTAAGCTTACCTTTATCTCAAAATGAAAGCAAAAAGAAAAGCAACCAATGAAACAGAATAACTATCTAATTATAGTCTGCGAATAATATCGTGATACAAAAATGAAATTAAAATTGCTGCATATCAGTGAAAGTTTAGCAACGATGGTACATGGTAAGCTTATTTGCAACGAAATCAGAGTATTGCTTAGAGATTAGTTTAACTCTTAAGGTGATCAGCAAGCAATTAAATTTGTTTAAATCGTCTGTGCATGGAGTGATAAAAATTAAAAAAAAAAAAAAAAAAAAAAAAATAGGAAGATTAGCATGAGCATTGCAAATAGGGGCCGAACATCAGCAATAACGCCGTTAAGGTCGATCGTCGCCCATCTTTAAGAAATATGGCTTGTGAGTGGTCGAAAATTGGCAAAGCTCTCAAGCAAAAATAGACGCGATTGCATTTAAAAAATATTGGATATGGTTTTTATAAACTATGTTTTGTTATTACCTATGCATCATACACAATAACTTATCTTACTCTTGGGTGAAGGACAGATCTTTGCTTACGCTTCATCAAAAAAGAAACGCTTGCAATGGGCTCGGGAAAGGATGTTTTGGACTCAAAGGCAATGGGATACCATCACATTTAGCGATGAAGCAAAATTTGATACGAGAAAATGTGTCATACGTAAGAGTGCAGAAACGTACCATAAATACTGCCTCAAAAGAGTAAAGCTTCCTGCGAGCACTATGGTATGGGGATGTATGTCTGCTAAAGGATTAGTAAAGCTGCATTTCATTGAAGGGACGGGTAATCCTGAAAAATACCTACATAAATATTCTAAGAGGGAATTTGCGGCTATCAATACCAGAACTAAAGCTTTTCAGCAGGACGGAGTATCATGTGCACAGCCAAACGAACCAAAAATGGCTGGAATCAAATGGAGATTTTAGATTGGCCATCAGTTAGCCTATACTAAGCCCAATTGAAAATATTTGGTGGCATTAGCCACCATTATTAAAAAGCAAGCTTCGAATGATCCAAAAAGGAACATTTCTGACTTGAAAATCGAGTTGCAAGAGATATGGGACTCAATTTCTCAAAACCATTGCAAAAATTTGTTAAAATTAATTCCAAAATGAATTAAATGCGTAATGCAGGCCAAGAGCGACGTATTACAATTCTAATAATAATTAAATTATTGTTTTAAGTATGATAGTAAATCACATTACGCAGCGTTCGAATTAATAGTGGTCAATTTTTTCTTATCTCTTAAGTCACCCGTTTGAATAAAGTACTCATATTTTTGCTGTTGTTGGAAATAGAGCAAAACTTGTTTTTCATCGTGAAGAGAATAAAATTCGCTTTAAGACGAAATGCATTGGTATGTGTTATCTTTAGTAGTATTGATAATATAGTGTTATAAACATTGCACACTGCAAAAAAAAAAAACATGCTGTTCGAATTAATAGTGGTTGGGGCTCGTAGCAAAATTTGAAAACTCATTATATCTTCAAACCCTTCTTCCTGTAGTGGGCGTAGACATTTTTTCATCAATCTTTATAGAACCGTAATATTAGCTCATCTACAAATTTTCAGTGTTCTAGCTTTAGGAGATACAGTTCTACCCGCCCCTAATAAGCGTGTATATTTCCACCATATCTTGTGGATCTTGGGTGGTCAACACGAATCTACATACCATATTTCAGCTTTCTAGCTCTTCAAATTATATGATTTCTGGCATATAGGATTTTAAAGTGGACGGATCAAGAAAATGTTGAGTTTATAAATCGGAGATATACATGAACATGTGTTCCAAAGTCAAGTCAGTAATAAATAATATCTTCTGAATTCTCTTGAATAACGCGGTCTTACTTGTTTCATAGCTTAACTTTGCAAGTATCTATTTCAAGTTTGTATTCAGACGTGTTCGTACATACGGACACGGCTGGTCGCTGTGATCAAGTACATATATACTTTATTTAGCGTGCTTCATTTTGCCTGTTAATCTTAATCACCATTTTCAAAGGGTTCTGGTATAAACTTTTGACTAAAGTTTTCTTACCTGTTTTTATACCCTTATTATTCATTATTTATATTATATTTTATAATACACACATATTATTATTTACTTTATTTTTCAGCTAAGATATCGGCACGGTCTATATAATGAAATTTCATACAATTATGGAAAAGCCGTTGTTCATTGTAATTGGATAAGATTTCTTAAAATTGCCAGTTCATTCAACTCTAATGTAAATATAATTAGTTCGATGGTTAAAGGAGATCCGTTGTATGAAGTTCTAAAGCCAATAAAAATGTATGAAGAATTAATTGCTTTTTATATTCCGGAACGACCAGAAGACAGTATATTTTTTACTATTCGTTCCACGCTTTATAGAAATGCTATGGACTCGATTCTAAAGGGTATTTACATACGCGTAAAATAAAAAATGGTTCTTAATGGCTATTCTACTTTTTCAGATACTCCTCTTGATCTGTCACTAGCATTAATGCATCAAACACCAGATTTGCCATTATCTCCTCCAGTAAGTGAGGATGAACAAAAATCAACGTTGAGTGACTCCTCTGGTTCTTTATTATCCCTTAATGACAGCACAAGTGACAACTCAATTACTTCCTCATCTACGTCGATGGACGAAATAAATAAATGTGCATTTGAAGATATTACTGCAATCTCATCTAAAAATCAAATTTACTTTAAAAATGATCAATGTGGACCAGTGAAAAAACGAATGGGTAAAACCGAAAAATCCCTACTTCCCTGTGAAGTTTGCAAAAAAACGTTTGATAGGCCTAGTCTATTAAAGAGACATATGAGAACACATACAGGTATGTATATATGTATATATTGGCTAATTGAGATTTTGTAGTATTCTAATCAGTAAATTAATATCTGTATAAGAAAAGTTTATTGCTTAGAAGTTAATGTGATTTTTACCACTTCATTACTCTCTTTTAGCACTATATTTTAGCTCTATTTTAGCAACCTACCACAACCTACAATTATATTAACATTTGCTTGTGTATGCAGTCCATAAAATCAAATAACTTAATGCATTAAGGATGTGTGCATTTTGTATATTTTCTGTATGCCTAAAAGAAGCGTATTGGAATATCATCTCTTTGTGGGGTTCAAAGCATCTCTTAGCCGAGCAATTTCGACTAGAGCAGAGAGTCAGGTCCAGATTAATAAGTAGGCGGAATAGGCTGTTACCTGAGGCCCTCAATTTTAAGGGGCGTCCGGAAAATTAGCTTTCTGTGAATTTAAAAACATAAAATTGAAGAGTGAATGAAAAATATAGAGGTTTTTATTAAAATTTAGAAGAATTCCTCATCGAAATGAAATAATTCTAGAGTGCCGGGAATGCGCAAAAAACTCATAGTCATTTCTATAAGATTCTAATGAAAGATCAGTTAGCCACTGTATTTTCTATACGGAAATAGCTTTTCGGATCATTTGATTTTAATGATCACAGATATAGGTATAGAAATATTTTTCATTAACTAAATTAAATATTGCCGAACACAAATGTAAATAAGTAAGAAAGCTCTAGTCGAGACTGCTCCCCTGAACCCTTCGAGCAACAGCCATTTCAATAATATTTAGCGTCTCTCTGCTTATACAAACACACACATACACACGCAAACACACACATAGGCGAGCACGCATAAACACGCTTGGGCTGCAGTGTGGGCTTACTATGGGAACTTAATTGTTTAATAACTTTTTTTGTGGACATACGTTCTTCATGAAACTTTTAGATTATGTTTATATCATTAATATGCGTGTATGTGCCGAAGCTCAAGTCTCTAGTATTTGAAATACGTCTTTTACAAACTTATGGGTGAGGGGTGGATATAGGGGTGGCGGGTGAAATTGAACAAATTCTATAACTTACATATTAATCTACATTTAAAATTTGGATACTCTAGCTCTAAAGATGTAGGAGATATCATTTTATATTTATTTTTTATTTTTTATCGATAAAAAAAAACGGGACTAATTAGCTATTTTTATACTCATTCACGAAGTGAATTAGTATATTGGTTTTGTGCAATGTCCGTTTTGCTGTCCTTCCGTCCGTCCGTCTGTCCGTATGAACGCAGTTCATTTCGCCGCTATTGAAGCTAGAGACTGGAAATTTGGAACACATACTCGTGTATAACTCCGATTAATAAAGTGTTAAAATTTTCCCGATCCGCCCACTAGGGGCGTGGCAAATCGGAAAATGCATTTTCCGATATACCAGAAACCATGTTAGTTGAAAAGCTAGAAAGCTGAAATTGGGTATGTAGGTCCGCGTCGACCACCCAAGTACATCAAGCTATGGCGGATATATCTACGCCCATTGGGGGCGGGGCAAATCGGATAAAACTGTATCTGCGGAAGTCATAGAAAGTTGAAATTTTGCACGTGAGCTAATGTTATGATTATATAATGACTGATGAAAAAATTTTATGTTTACGCTCACTAGGGCCGTGGCAAATCAGACCTGAAGATATAGTGATTGATGCTAGAGACCTGAAATTTGGTATATATACGCGGGGTTGCAACCTACGTCCAACGAGCTATTATGGATATATGTCCGCCCAAAGGGGGCGTGGCAAACCGCAAAAGCTTATATCTCCTACAGTTTAAGAGCTAGAAGCTTCAAATTTGGATAGTTGAGTTACTGGTAACATCCTCTATCGATGTCCCAAAAATAATCGTTACGCCTCTTTGGGGGCGTGGCATATCGAAAAATACCCTGTAATTTTCACATTTTTGGAGCATTCCGTCCGTCCGTCCGTCTGTCCGTATGTTTGAACGCGTCGATTTCAGAATATATAGAAGCTAGAGACTTAACTTTTTTGTAAAATGCCCGTATATAGCACGCGGATATCGAGTTTTTCACCAAAAATCGATAACTCACCTCGTTATTTTTTTTATCGATAAAAAACCTTATCGAAAGTCAGTTATAAAATTATATCTCCTACATCTTTATAGCCAGAGTCTCCAAATTTTAAATGTAGACTCATATGCATTTTATAGAATTTCGATTTTTGTTATAATTTAACCTCCACCCGTATATCCACCTCCTCACCCTCACAAAGTTATTAAACAATAAAGTTCCCATAGTAAGCCCACACTGCAGCCCATGCGTGTTATTGCGTGCGCGCCTATGTGTGTCTATGTGTGTGTCTATGCATGTGTGTTTTTCTTTTGTAAGCAGAAAGACGCGAAGAATTATTGAAATATCAGTTCTCCGAAGGGTTCAGGGGATTTCCTAGTCGAGCAGTCTCGACTAGAGCTTTCATACTTGTTATACATAGATTCGTAACATTAACCGTGCAATATTTCGACATTCTAGCGAGCAGATATACACGAGTTTACACAATTTACATATTTCAAGTCTCTTAAGTCGAAAATAGTTGCAAGACGGACATTGCACAAAACAAATATACTTATACTTTACTTGACGAATGAGAGTTAGGTAAAGTATAAGTATACTTTCATGAATAAGTATTAAAATATATAGGGAGAAGGAGACAGTGAAATAGCTGGAAGAAATTACTGGAAAACTCAATGGCTTGGATTAATCTGGAAAGAATAATATTTATGAATAGTATATTATTTTGCAAATGAAAGTAAGATAAAATGTTAATAAGGTTCAATATTTTCCACACCAAAAGGCTATCAAATAGTCAACGCGGGAGAAACGAGATCTGTGAAAATGATGTCACGTTGTTAATTAACGACAATTTTGCAAAACCTATTACTCAATCGTGGAAACAGAACGCTCGAATTTATTTTGGGAAAAAAACTATTGTTGTGTATTTGTGTTGTGCCAAATGTGATGTCTGATTAATGATATTTTCTTGCTGACTTTTTACATTTATTGTGAAAATTGGTTTTGCAGGTGAGAAGCCCCATATATGTTTGGTTTGTGGAAAAGGATTTAGTACTTCGAGCTCTCTAAATACTCACAGGTAAAAATATATTATAAAATACACAATATATAAGTATACATATATCTACAATATTATTATAGACGGATTCACTCAGGTGAAAAACCCCATGAATGTCAGGTATGCGGTAAAAAGTTTACTGCCAGCAGTAACTTATATTATCATAGGATGACACACATCAAGGTAATGATTCAATTATTTCAATACCTTAAAGTCATAAATAACCTAAAAAGAAAAAACAAGTAAGAAGGGTCTAGTCGAAACTGCTCGACTAGGATATACCCTGAACCCTTCAAGTTGATATTCTAATCATTCTGCACTTCTTTTATGCACATATACATACATATGCATCCACACGCACGTATAAGCCCGCGCTCTGCTAACTGCGCAGTAAGCAGCGACTGCGTTTGGGCTGCGCTGCAGTGTGAAAATTTATTTGTTAAATAATTTCTTTCGTAGACGTACGATCTTGATGAAACTTTCAGAATATAATCATATAATATATATAATAATGTATAAATGTGTGTACATTCCAAAGCAAAAGTCTCTAGTACTTGATATACGTTTTTTACAAATTGTGGGCGAAGGGGGCGTGGTATCCAAAATCTGTAAATTACAAAATTTGTGTATTCACCAAATGTATATATACAGTAAATCTGAAGTCTCCACGCATAATAGTATTCAAATTAGGCCGAAAAAACAGTATCAATTTATCGATTATCCTCGATAAAAAAGATATCGAATGAGTAATCGAAAAAATATGATAAACTTTTACTGCGTATGATATATACGAGTCTACTTGCAAAATTTCAGCTCTCTAGCTCTATAACTTGTGAGATCGACGCACTCATACGGACGGACGGACAGGGCTATATCGACTCAGCTCGTCGCCCTGATCAAGAATATATATATACTTTATGGGGTCATTTTTAGCCAGTTCTTGAAATATGAAAATTGCAAGGTATTTTTTGTGCCACGCCCCCAAAGATTTTTGAGACATCGATAGAGGATGTTACCAGTAACTCAACTATCCAAATTTGAAGCTTCTAGCTCCTAAACTGTAGGAGATATAAGCTTTTGCGGTTTGCCACGCCCCCTTTGGGCGGACATATATCCACCATAGCTCGTTGAACTTGGGTTGTCACCCCGCGTATATATAGCAAATTTCAGGTCTCTAGCATCAATAGTGCCTAAAATATAGCAAAATTTGAAAAATCACTATATCTTCAGGTCCGATTTGCCGATTTACAGCTAGGCGATGGGCTGCGTCGATTTGACCCTGTCCGTCCGTATGAGCAAAAGGATCTCAAAAGTTTTTAAGAGCTAGAGAGCTGAAATATGGTATGCATACTCGTGTATACCATAGGCAGTACAAGTTTATCATATTTTTTCGATAACGATATCGTTTTTATCGAGAATAAACGATGAATTTATACTGTTTTTTCGGCCTAATTTGAATACTATTGGACGTGGAGACTTCAGATTTACTGTATATATACATTTGGTGAATACACAAATTTTGTAATTTACAGATTTTGGATACCACGCCCCCTTCGTCCCCAATTTTTTGAAAAACATATTTGAAGTACTAGAGACTTGGTGCTTTGGAGTGTACACACATTTATACATTACTAGCTGGACCGGCAAACGTTGCATTGCCCTATCCATTATTTCTAGGTAAAAGATTATTGAAAGCTATGTTGTTCAGGTGGGGTTACAATCTGATTAATTTATTAATCGGATTTTCATTCAAGCACCTTGTGGTAAACGACATTCTTCGTTTTTTGGTCAGGAGCAAGAACAAATAGTGCGTGCTGGCCAACACGTGAGCATGCCACGTACAATTGACCATGAGGAAAACACGCATTTTTTAGATTGAGGCCACAAATAGTCAAGGATTGGCCCTGTGATTTTTTGATTATCATGGCGAAGGCAAGCCGAATCGGGAATTGAATTCGTTTAAACTCAAAGGGCATATCTGTGGGATCATCGGAATCCTTGGAATAAGAATCACATTGCTCATCAGTTTTCTTATCACCAAACGCGTTTCGTTGTCTTGTTTTTGCCATTCGACTAAATAAGCATCGAGTAAATCCAAAGACGTATTGCCTAACAATGTAATTTATTAGTGACCGAATTTTTTGCTAGAAAACCCGTGCGGTGATGTCATGTCGATCACTTGATGTTTGTCCGGGAAGCAGCTATTGAATAATTTCCATCCATTTCGCATTACATGTAAATGTAATGAATAGATCTGGCCGACCATAATGATGAACATATGTCATTGCATCTTGCGCATATTTATGCATATGACGCGGGCTACCTGTGTATGTCGCTGGTAAAATATTCAATCGACCAACATTTTCAGAATCTCCTTCTGTGATTATTGGATCGCGTAAATGAATTTACTCTTCCGAAAGCAATTTAGCTTGATTCAAACGAATGAAAGTCAGGCGCTCCGTTTCGATTTTAACGTAGTATTATTGAAGCAGTCGACGAAATCGCAACAAATAATTGTCCGAATTTTCACGAATCATCAAACGATATGCGTAATAATTCATCGAACTAACCTTCTTGGCAGTTTTTTCACCTGAAACAAATACAGTAAAAGTTGTATTTTAGAACCCCTAATAGGTTTACGACTCTTACAGCTAAATTAAGAGTGATAACTTTTTTTGTGTAACAAAAGCAAACAGAATAACATGTATATAAAGTTAAAATGAAAATAATGATTAATCTTACCATTCAATGGATTAATCAATTTGATATTAAAATGATATCCATCGTGTCCTTGCCAAAACATCTGCGGGTATTGTAAAGCGTCATATGAACGGTGCCTTTCAGATATTCTTTGTAGTTACCCAGTACTTCGTCGTGTAGGCACAATATCACGTGCTTTCAAATTTTCACCAACAATCAGGATTGCCACTTCATCGATTGTTGGAGCATTAAATATGCATTCATGTGTTCCAGCTGGTATTTTATCTGCTCTGATTACTAATTTATAGTCATCACTTGGCATGCGCTCTAAAGCAGTTTTGAACAGCTTGACCAATGCATGATGTTCATGAAGCATTTGCTGCAAATCTTGGAGAATTGCTCTTTTCATAGCTGTGTTGATTTCTTGACGCCGGTCAAGTTGTTCTTCCATATTGCCCATGAAGTATATTTGCAAGAATTTGTGCTGTTCATCTTCAATGCAATGATCCAATGCGATGGTAAATATGGCCTTGAATCTTTAAATTCAAAGCCATAGGTTTAGTTAGATTTACAAACATTTATTACAGAAATCTAACAAACTACATTATTCCAATTTTTTTTTTTTTTTTTTTTTTTTTTTTTTTTACAATCATAGAAAATAAAATTTGAAACGTAAATTACCTTAAATGTGGATTATATCCGTCTTCTTCAATAATTTCCGCCCCAAATGAAGTCATTTGGAAACAGGCATTGTATTTTTGAGTGCTCGCTAGAAAATTTCGAGATTCTAGTGTTTCGCCATAAAGCAGGGAACGTTATGGCTCTGGTGGCGGGACCACTAATGTCAATGTCACTTTACCACTAAGACAGCACAAACCGGGCATTTCACCAGCAAACCTCAATGCGCCACAATGCTGGCAAACAACGTCCATTGGACCAATGCAAACTAAACGATTCAAGCTGAAATCAATGGTGCAATCATTTCGAAACGCTGCTCGATTCAAATCAATCCTTGAACTATTTCTTATTGCCGTTTCACGGGCTGCCTCTCATTATAAGCACGAATTAAGGCCCTTCTTTGATGGGTATTAACGCGGCGCCTTTCTCGGGCGATTTCTCGTTCTTCGTCAGATAATTGACTCGCGATATTCCGTTGCCTAATTGCATTATGGGTCCGTTGGGAAAGATTAGATCTTCTAGGACGCGGCATTTTTATACCCTGAACCCATTGAAAATGGGAAATCAGGGTATAATGGTTTTGTGAAAAGTATGTAACAGGCAGAAGGAATCATCACAGACCCCATAAAGTATATATATTCTTGATCAGGACGATGAGCTGAGCCGATATAGCCCTGTCCGTCTGTCCGTCCGTCCGTATGAGTGCGTCGATCTCAGAAGTTAAAGGAGCTAGAGAGCTGAAATTTTGTATGCATACTCGTGTATACCATACGCAGTACGAGTTTATCATATTTTTTCGATATCTCATTCGATATATTTTTTATCGTGGATAATCGATAAATTTATATTGTTTTTTCAGCCTAATATGAACACTATTAGACCTAGAGACTTCAGATTTACTGTGTATATACATTTGATGGGCACACACATTTTGTAATTTACAGATTTTGGATACCACGCCCCCTTCGCCCACAATTTGTAAAACGTATATCAAGTACTAGAGACTTGTGCTTTGGAATGTACACACATTTACACATAATGATTACGTTCTGAAAGTTTCATTAAGATTGTACATCTACAAATGAAATTATTCAACAAATAAATTCTCATAATATTGCCCACACTGCAGCGCAGCCCAAGCGCAGTCGCTGCTTACTGCGCAGTTAGCAGAGCGCGGGCCTATGCGTGGGGGTGGATGCATGTGTATGTATGTGTGCAGAATGATTGGAACATCAGCACGGAGGGTTCAGGGTATCTCCTAGTCGAGCAGTCTCGACTAGAGCTTTCTTACTTGTTATTAATAGTAATACTGAATATGCATCGCACAAAACCACATAAAACAAGTAAGAAAGCTCTAGTCGAGACTGCTCGACTAGGAGATACCCTGAACCCTCCGTGCTGATGTTCCAATCATTCTGCACACATACATACACATGCATCCACCCGCACGCAAAGGCCCGCTCTCTGCTAACTGCGCAGTAAGCAGCAACTGCGGGATGGGCAATATTATGAGAATTTATTTGTTGAATAATTTCGTTTGTAGACGTACAATCTTAATGAAACTTTTTGAACGTAATCATAATGTGTAAATGAGTGTACATTTCAAAGCATAAGTCTCTAGTACTTGATATACGTTTTTTACAAATTGTGGGCGAAGGGGGCGTGGTATCCAAAATCTGTAAATGACAAAATGTGCGTATTCATCAAATGTATATACACAGAAATCACAAAAGTCTCTAGGTCTAATAGTGTTCAAATAAGGCTGAAAAAACAATATAAATGTATCGATTATCCTCGATTAAAAAGATATCGAATGAGTTATCGAAAAAATATGATAAACTCGTACTGCGTATGGTATACACGAGTATGCATACAAAATTTCAGCTCTCTAGCTCCTTTAACTTCTGAGATCGACGCACTCATACGGACGGACGGACAGACGGACGGACGGACGGACAGACGGACAGGGCTATATCGACTCAGCTCATCGTCCTGATCAAGAATATATATACTTTATGGGGTCTGCGATGATTCCTTCTGCCTGTTACATACTTTTCACAAAACCATTATACCCTGATTTCCCATTTTCAATGGGTTCAGGGTATAACAATCGAGAAATATAAATATAAATAATTTACACAAATTAATGTTTGAGACAAAGAAATACAACATTACCTACCTGAACTTTCGAGATATTTTGCTTCTGTCCGCACGCGTATTATTTTTCAATCTTTTTTTTTTTTATCAAATGTGCTTTTTATACTCATTTACGAAGTGAATTATTATACTCATTCACGAAGTGAATTAGTATATTGGTTTTGTGCAATGTCCGTCCGTCCGTCCGTCTGTCTGTATGAACGCATTCATTTCGCCGCTATTGAAGCTAGAGACTTGAAATTTGGAGCACATACTCGTGTATAACTCCGATTTATAAAGTGTTAAAATTTTCCCGGTCCGATATACCAGAAACCATGTTAGTTGAATAGCGGATATATCTACGCCCATTGGGGGCGTGACAAATCGGATAAAACTGTATCTCCGAAAGTCATAGAAAGTTGAAATTTTGCACGTGAGCTAATGTTATGATTCTATAATAATTGATGAAAAAATTTTATGTTTACGCTCACTAGGGCCGTGGCAAATCGGACCTGAAGATATAGTGATTTTTCAAATTTTGCCATATTTTAGGCACTATTGATGCTAGAGACCTGAAATTTGGTATATATACGCGGGGTGACAACCCAAGTTCAACGAGCTATGGTGGATATATGTCCGCCCGCAAAAGCTTATATCTCCTACAGTTTAAGAGCTAGAAGCTTCAAATTTGGATAGTTGAGTTACTGGTAACATCCTCTATCGATGTCTCAAAAATCTTTGGGGGCGTGGCACAAAAAATACCCTGCAATTTTCACATTTCAAGAACTGGCTAAAAATGACCCCATAAAGTATATATATTCTTGATCAGGGCGACGAGCTGAGTCGATATAGCCCTGTCCGTCTGTCCGTCCGTCCGTATGAGTGCGTCGATCTCACAAGTTATAGAGCTAGAGAGCTGAAATTTTGCAAGTAGACTCGTATATATCATACGCAGTAAAAGTTTATCATATTTTTTCGATTACTCATTCGATATCTTTTTTATCGAGGATAATCGATAAATTGATACTGTTTTTTCGGCCTAATTTGAATACTATTATGCGTGGAGACTTCAGATTTACTGTATATATACATTTGGTGAATACACAAATTTTGTAATTTACAGATTTTGGACACCACGCCCCCTTCGCCCACAATTTGTAAAAAACGTATATCAAGTACTAGAGACTTTTGCTTTGGAATGTACACACATTTATACATTATTATATATATTATATGATTATATTCTGAAAGTTTCATCAAGATCGTACGTCTACAAAAGAAATTATTTAACAAATAAATTTTCACAATGCAGCGCAGGCCAAGCGCAGTCGCTTCTTACTGCGCAATTAGCAGAGCGCAGGAAATTGCGTGCATGTGGATGCATATGTATGTATGTGTGCATAAAAGAAGTGCAGAATGAATAGAATATCAGCTTAGAGGGTTTAGGGTAAATACCCTGAAATCCTAGTCGAGCAGTCTCGACTAGAGCTCTCTTACTTGTTCATTTTTATACCCTGAACCCATTGAAAATGGGAAATCAGGGTATAATGGTTTTGTTAAAAGTATGTAACAGGGAGAAGGAGGCGTGGCAGACCCCACAAAGTATATATATTCTTGATCAGGGCGACAAACTGAATCGATTTAGCCATGTCCGTCTGTCCGTCTGTCCGTCTGTCCGTCCGTCCGTCTGTCCGTCTGTCCGTCTGTCCGTATGTATGAACGCGTCGATTTCTGAAGATATAGAAGCTAGAGACTTCAACTTTTTTTTAAAATGCTCGTATATAGCGCGCGCATATCGAGTTTATCACTAAAAATCGATAACTCATCCCGTTATTTTTTTATCGATCAAAAACCTTATCGAAAACCAGTTATAAAATTATATCTCCTACACCTTTAGAGCTAAAGTCTCCAAATTTTAAATGTAGACTCGACTGCACGTGATAGAATTTCGATTTTTGTTATAATTCACCCCCCACCCCTATATCCACCCCCTTACCCTCATCTCTGTAAAAGGCGTATTTCAAATACTAGAGACTTGAGCTTTGGCAAATATACGCATAGTAATGATAAAACCACATTCTGAAAGTTTCATGAAGAACGTACGTCCACAAAAAAAGTTATTGAACAATTAAGTTCCCATAGTAAGCCCACACTGCAGCCCATGCCTGTTAATGCGTGCGTGCCTATGGGTGTCTATGTATATGTTTGCGTGTGTGTGTGTGTTTGTTTAAGCTGACAGACACTAAAAATTATTGAAATGGCTGTTGCTCGAAGGGTTCAGGGTATCTCGTAGTCGAGCAGTCTCGACTAGAGCTTTCTTACTTGTTATACCCTGAACCCATTGAAAATGGGAAATCAGGGTATAATGGTTTTGTTAAAAGTATGTAACAGGGAGAAGGAGGCGTGGCAGACCCCACAAAGTATATATATTCTTGATCAGGGCGACGAGAGAAGTTGATTTAGCCCTGTCCGTCTGTCTGTCCGTCCGTCCGTCCGTCCGTCCGTCCGTCCGTCCGTATGTATGAACGCGTCGATTTCCGAAGATATACGAGCTAGAGACTTGAACTTTTTTTTAAAATGACCGTATATACAGCGCGCATATCAAGTTTATCACAAAAGATCGATAACTCATCCCGTTATTTTTTTATCGATCAAAAACCTTATCGAAATGCAGTTATAGAATTATATCTCCTACATCTTTAGAGCTAGAGTATCCAAATTTTAAATGTAGATTGATATGTACGTTATAGAATTTCGATTTTTGTTCAATTTCACCCCGCACCCTTATATCCATCCCCTCACCCATTAGTTTGTAAAAGGCGTATTTCAAATACTAGAGACTTGAGCTTTGGCAATTATACGCATAGTAATGATAAAACCACATTCTGAAAGTTTCATGAAAGTTATTGAACAATTAAGTTCCCATAGTAAGCCCACACTGCAGCCCATGCGTGCGCGCCTATGGGTGTCTATGTATGTGTGTTTGCGTGTGTATGTGTGTGTTTGTATAAGCAGAGAGACGCTAAAAATGATTGAAATGGCTGTTGCTTGAAGGGTTCAGGGGATCTCGTAGTCGAGCACTCTCGACTAGAGTTTTCTTACTTGTTTAATCGAACAATTTTATAAGTTTAAATTTGATTCTTCGTAAATAGCCCTCATATATGTACATATATGCATATATGTATGTACATACATATATACATACACATACATAGGTCTGCACGCATATCATCAAGCATTCCAGCCTTCTTATGCACGCGCTCACTTTTATGTGTGTGTGTATATACACATAAATGCGTACTTTAGCGTTTTCTAAGAATCTCGAATTCGACGGATTTGTTTTTGCATTGTTCATGAATTTTTCAGCCGCTACTCTGGCTTTTCTCGTCGGTTTTATTACTGTTGTTGAAAGTAGGTGGTAGCGCTGTCGGCAGAAGCGCCGGTTAAATTCATTTTAGTTATTTTGACAAACATGCTATTTGGCTTGGGTGCGAGTTCCAATCGCGCGGAAAACTCTTTTTCGTAAATTGCAAATAGTTGTATTGAGCTTTTTTTATATTTATTAAGTTTTATAAAAATGTTGCCTTCAGTTTTATCAATGCCTATTAAGCCTATTTGTATATATGTATGACCATGTACATATGTACATATGTAGATGGCTCATGCATATAAATGTCGCAATTTGATAGTACAAATGCCGATTTCCACGCCCCTAGTGGCCGTAGACACCTCATTTTTAGCCAGTTCTTGAAATGTGAAAGTTACAAGGTATTTTTCGTGCCACGCCCTCAAAAAGGCGTAACATTTATTTCTGGGACATCGATAGAGGAGGTTAGCAGTAACTTAACTATCCAAATTTGATGCTTGTAGCTCTTAAACTGTAGGAGATATAAACTTTTGCGGTTTGTCACGCCCCCTTTGGGCGGAGATATATCCGCTATAGCTCGTTGGACTTGGGCGATTAAAACTCGTATATATACCACATTTCCATACCACATTTCTAGCATATTTGAAAAACCACTATATTTTCCGATTTGCCACGCCCCTAGTAGGCGTAGTTATATATTTTCTTCATCAGTCATTATAGAATCATAATATTAGCTCAAGTGCAAAATTTCAACTTACTAGCCTTAAAACTTTAGGAGATACAGTTTTTATTTGCTAAGCCCCCAATGGGCGTAGATATATCCGTCATAGATCGTTCGACTTGGGTGGTCGACGCGGATCTACATACCAAATTTCAACTTTCTAGCTTTCCAACAAACATGATTTCTAGTATTTATATCGGAAAATGCATTTTCCGATTTGCCACGCCCCTAGTGGGCGGATCGGGAAAATTTTAACACTTTAAAAATCGGAAATATACATGAGTGAGAAACTAAGAAAGCTTTGGTTGAAACGTGCTTGATAAGTTTATTTGTAGATACATTATCTTCAAATTCAAATTCAAATCGCATTTCTACGTGTGCTACATAATTTCAAAATTCCATGTTCCTAACTCTTATTGGTTTTGAACTCGACGCGTTTATACATACGGATAAAAGAAATGCTACACATGAGTATATATGATATATATATATATATATATATATATATATATATATATATATATATGTATGTAGCTTATGAATTGGCTTACGAGATCATAAGGACGTACAGACATACAGACATAAAAAAATTTATATATTTATATATACATATATATAATTGTTACAAAAAAACTAGAAAAGACATTAACACGTTATCAAAAAATAATGACCAAAAGAGTGTAAGGGCTCAAAAGGGCTTTCAAAATTCACTACCGCTCCGCTGCATTTAAAAAAAAAGTTAAATAAAATTAATTTAAGAAAGTTTTTTCTTTCATAAAAAAGGAAAAACCTCACAAGTGCAATTTGTGCGCTAAATCATTTCCAACTCCTGGCGACTTAAAGTCTCACAAGTACATCCACAGTGGAACCTGGCCATTTAAATGCACAATTTGCTTCCGCGGATTTTCGAAGCAGACGAATTTGAAAAATCATTTGTTTCTGCATAGTGGTAAGTTCTATCTAAATATAATTAAAACAATAGAGGATACTAAAAGCAATTTAGTCGCTAAGTTTTTCCCAGTTCGTCACGGCTACTAAGTATACATATATTCCGAATTTCACGACTCTAAGGCTCAGATATATGTATAAGGATTACTATACAATTTGTAATGCCTGATCAATCTTTTTAGGATCGAAACAGTAGCGCTCGTGTCATTTGGAGCGTTTTAGTTGCTTTTGTTACATATATGTATGTAAAATTGGCAGAAAGAGTCGTAGCAGAGTATATGTATATGTTCTTGATGAAAATTGATCTATGTCCTTCTGTCTGACCGAATTAACGTCATTTCAGAATCTGAAATTTTGCATGTACATATATAGTTGCCCACTTTATTTTTATTAGCAATAATCGATCAATTAAATTAATTTTTAATTTGAATGCTATTAGACTTAGCGTTCAGATTTACTGTGAATATGCATTTGACAAAGACTCAAAGATTTTGTAATTTACACTATTTTATTTGATTTATTTATAACAGTTAACTATAATTAAAGCGGGTAAGAAAGCTCTAGTCGAGACTGCTCGACTACGAGATCCCCTGAACCCTTCGAGGAACAGCTATTACAATAATTTTTAGCGTCTTTCTTTTATACAAACTCACACACACATACATAGTTACACACAGGCACGCACGCATAAACACGCATTGGCTGCAGTGCGGGCTTATCATGGGAACTTAATTGTTTAATAACTTTTTGTAACTTTTCCATTGAAAATGGGAAATCAGGGTATAATGGTTTTGTTAAAAGTATATAACAGGGAGAAGGAGGCGTGGCAGACCCCACAAAGTACATATATTCTTGTCTTGTCTTCTTGTCTTGTCTTGTCTGTCCGTATGTTTGAACGCGTCGATTTCAGAAGATATAGAAGCTAGAGACTTCAACTTTTTTAAAAATGCTTGTATATAGCACGCGGATATCACCAAAAATCGATAACACATCTCGTTATTTTTTCATCGAAAGTCAGTTATAAAATTATATATCCTACATCTTTAGAGCTAGAGTCTCCAAATTTTAAATGTAGACTCGAATTGAATTTATCAAATTTATCTTTTTGTTAAATTTTACCCCCCACCCTTATATCCATCCCCTCACACCTATGTTTGTAAAAGGCGTATTTCAAATACTAGAGACTTCGGCATATGCACGCATATTAATGATATTAACACAATCTAAAAGTTTCATGAAGAACGTACGTCCACAAAAAAAGTTATTAAGCAATTAAGTTCCCATAGTAAGCCCACACTGCAGCCCATGCGTGTTATTGCGTGCGCGCCTATGTGTGACTATGTATGTGTGTTTGCGTGTGTATGTGTGTGTTTGTATAAGCAGAAAGACGCTTAAAATTATACAAATGGCTTTTGCTCGAAGGGTTCAGGGGATCTCGTAGTCGAGCAGTCTCGACTAGAGCTTTCTTACTTGTTTTTATATATTTTATTTAATCACTCTTGTAATTAGTGAACCAAGCGAATTAAATATGGTGAAAACGAATTACTGGGACTTTAAAAATGGCTGTTCCATTTTTGTTAGTGGTAACACATCAAACATTACACTGCGCAGTACACTGTGCAGAAAATAGGGAGCTTGGGATGTACCGAAGCTTGCCGCAAACTTCTAGGGAAAGCAATTCAATAATTTTGTGGTTTTCTCAAAAGGCGGCTATGCCAGGACTATCGAAGATCACATTTTGATGCCTACCCACCTCCTGCACTTTAGGAAAAACCCGAAATTTTGGCATAAATGAAATATTTTTGGTATTCCTTTTTAAACCTTTTTTTTATTTTCCAATAATAAACATCTTAACCAATGTAGAAAGTATTTATAAAACTTTGTCAACTTTCAAGTTTATTGCTGCGGTAAATAAAAAGATAACTTTAAACTTTCAAAATGGAAAACATTATATACTATAAATTGCCTTAGGTGTATGTAAAATTTCAACCTCCTAGCTCTATTTTTAGAATTGATGCCAAAATTTCGGGCTTTTCTCCTATAATGCCCTGGTGCCTTCGGAGCGACTTCCTTCGGCTATAAGATGTGTTGTTTGTGACTCACGAAGTTTTATGACGTATACTCCTATCACAGAACACGTTTTTTTTAATCTTTGAGTACCGAATATCATTTTATTAAAAAATACTTATGCTTATTCTTAATCTTATTTTATTTATTTATTTTTTTTTTTTTTGACGAATTATAAATTTATTTATTAAAGTTTTCAAAAAGGTTTAAAAAAAAAAATCGGAAAATATTGATATATTGATTTTTTTTAAGTTGCATATCAAATATCATTTTGATATTTTTTTTTTTTTTTTTTCAAAACTTAAAATATCATCGATAAGATACTTTAAAAATTTTCGACAACCCTAATTTACACAAATCAAAATATTTATTGCCCATACTGCGTGTCTTAGACGAGCAGTCTTATCTAGGGAATTCGATTTCAAAATTTAGCTCTCGGGCACTTCAACTTCCATAGCTTCTGAGTTACCGGAAAGTGCGTGTTCTATTTCGTCAAAATTGTTCAATTTACATTGAAGAAATCAACTTACATAGAATAGTTACACTCAGCCACTACTTTCTGTTTTGTATAGTTGTAATATAATTCATTATATATTTGCTATTATCATATTAAAATACAAAGAAATTTACAAATTTATTATCTAATCCACTAGATTGTCTAAAATTTGAATTGCATACCAAATTTATGCTAATATATTTACTATTTTTTATTGAATTAGGAGATAAACCGCATGGCTGTGCATTATGTGAAAAAAAATTTGCATTAGCGTGCAACCTGAGAGCACACATGAAACTCCACGATGGTAAGAGGACATAAATAGGATAAAAATATTATATAATATAGATAATTCAGTAATCCTTCACTGAAGCTTGAAATAAATACATACATTCATATATAACACATAAGAGTGATGACGAGACCCTTCGAATAACTGATATTTCAATAATTATCATTTGATGTACGCATTTATACATGTATGCATCCGGCGTTCGTTATAACTGTTTTTGCAAATGTACGTAATCAAATATTCTGTATATGATAATAACATAAAATGTGTGTTTTTTTTTTAAATCACATGTCTGTAGTCTTTGAATTTAAGTACGCTAAAAATGCAAATTGCTTGAAACTAAAACTAAACTTTTGCTTTCTCTAGCTCGGGGTTCCTCAAAAATAATTGCATTGGCAGTGCAAAACCATTCTGTTCGTAAAATAACGAAGAAAGTTAGCTTTAATGAAAATTCAGTTCAATTTGTAAAAAAAATTCGTGATACGGAGAAAGTAGAAAGGTGGTACAGTTGACTCTCGTTATTGTTAAACTCGAGGGACCCTTAAAATATAACGAATTTTCGAATGTTTGAAATAACGAGAGTCGTATGTACTACGAAGTATTAACCAATTTATAATTTAATATTTAAAGTCAAATGTAATCATTGTTGAAGTTTTTATATTTATAGCAATGTTTATAACAATTAGTTTAAATAATATGAAAAAATTTGGTTTTTCTTCTCCAAATCCGATGATTCGGAGGGATTTCAGCAATAATAGACGCCATAAAGTATATATATTCTTGATCAGGGCGATGAGCAAAGTCGATATAGCGCTGTCCGGCTGTCCGTCCGTCGACCGAATGCCATACACAGTACGAGCTTATCATATTTTTCGATAACTCGTCCGATATCTTTTTTATCGAGAATAATCGATAAATTGATTTAGTTTTTTTTAGCCTTATTTGAATACTATTAGACCTGGAGACTCATTCAGATTCATTTTTATATATAATCAATGGATACGAAGATTTTGTAATTTACAGATTTTGGATACCACGCTCCCTTCGCCACCAATTTATAAAAATCGTATATAAAGTACTAGAGACTTGTGCTTTAGAATATACACACATTTAAACATTAAAAGGTATGCAGTATGATTAAAACATCAGCTTGAAGGGCACAGGGTATATCCTAGTCCAGCAGTCTCGACTAGAGCCTTCTTACTTGTTGAGTTTTTGTTTTGAGAATTTGTAATTGATACTTGCATTTGTCTACGAACACGAGTACATAAATATGCATGAATGTATGTATGCATAACAGATTGAAAAATCCGGAGTCGTTTCGTCTACAGCACTCTTGTATTTGTTGCAAACAACAAACATGTTTATATTTTGTGTAAATATGAAGTATGTACATTTATGAATTTAGATCCCTCGTTGTTAAGGGTGTCTCCTAGCATGGCAAAGCTGACTAGTTCTTTTCACGGCTTTATATTAATTTGTTTTAAAAAATTTTGTATTTAAAGGCAATACCCAAGATGACTGTATTAGATGTGAAAATTCGATTACTTCAGAAAATATTTTACATAAAAGAAAAACTTCCAACAATTGGAATAATTTGGACGACTCACCACGTGCTGCACAACAAATTTCTTTACCATCAGTAGAACGAAGTATCTGTGCTGAACAAGACTCTTCCGCAGCATACAGCGATAAATAATTTGTACTCGTAGTTTTTATTTAATTTAATAAGAAACTAATTTATTAAAATTTATTATTCATTCCGTAAATTATTGTGACCAAATATTATAAATGTTAAAACTAACAAGCTCAATTTATTACTGTTTCAAACATTTTACTATTCATTAAATAGTGCGTTCGGTGCAGAAGCATAAATTCACTGTTATAATTTGCTCTCTTAAGTTATAAGGTACGCAATTGCACATTGTGAAATTACACCAAATGGATCCTGGTGAGTATGCTTTTTGACTCATTCAGCAAACTAAAGCCAAACTATAATACAGTTTACTTAAGTTTAAAGGAAGGGGGCTTTGATACACCTGCCAAATTTGTAACAAGACAATATACGGTTGAAACCACACTTTGCTCAATACTAACGCTTGTACATATGTGTGTATATTTATTTACTTTTTTATACCCTGAACCCATTAAAAATTGGAAACCAGGGTATAATGGTTTTGTTGAAACGTATGTAACAGGCAGAAGACAGAAGAAGGCGTGGCAAGCTCCACAAATTATATATATTCTTGATCAAGGTGACGCGCTGAATCTATTCAGCCCTGTCCGTCTGTCTGTCCGTCCGTCTGTCCGAATATATGAACACGTCTATCTCAGAACATATAAAAGCTAAAAAGTTGAATTTTTTTAAATCGATAACTCATCCCGTAATTTTTTATACCCTGAACCCATTGAAAATTGGAAACCAGGGTATAATGGTTTTGTTGAAACGTATGTAACAGGCAGAAGAAGGCGTGGCAAGCTCCACAAATTATACATATTCTTGATCAGGGCGACGTGCTGAATCGATATAACTCTATCCGTCTGTCCGTCCGTATGTACGCTAAGGTCTCAGAAGTTATAAGAGCTAGAGAGCTGAAATGCATGTAAACTCGTGTATACCATACGCAGTACGAGTTTATCATATTTTTTTCGATAACTCATTCGATATCTTTTTCATCGAGGATAATCGAGGAATTTATATTCTTTTTTCAGCCTACTTTGAACACTATTAGACATAGAGACTTTAGCTCTACTGCGTATATGAAATTGTCGAATACACACATTTTTTAACTTACAGATTTAGGATATCACGCCCCCTTCGCCCCCAATTCTTAAAAAGCGTATATCAAGAGACTTGTGCTTTGGAATGTATATACATTTACAAATTATGATTATGTTCTAAAAGTTTCATTAAGATTGTATGTCTGCAAACCAAATTATTTAACAAATAAATTCTCATAATGTTGCCCACACTGCAGCGCAGCCCAAGCGCAGTCACTACTTACTGCGCAGTTAGCAGAGCAGGTGCTTATGCGTGCGTGTAAATGCATGTGTATGTACATATGTGTGCATAAAAGAAGTGCAGATTGATTAGAATATCAGCTTGGAGGGTTCACGATATCTCCTAGTCGAACACTCTAGACTAAGGCACTCCTTACTTGTATTTGACTATTTGTATACTAGATACTTGTGCTTTGGCAAATGATAGCGTCGCATCGCACCGGCTCGTGCGTGTTCCGCTCCGCGGCTTCGGCGACCAAATCCGGCGTTGCTATCGCTCTTGACCATATTGGCGCAGCATAGAGCATGAAGGAACTTATGACGTATGTGGCTGTGTTGGTCCCCGCGAGTTCAGCATAATTCTTGAGAGACCTATTCATGAATCAGCTGCCTTTTTATGCACATATTCAAAATGCTCGTGAAAAGATAATCTTGTGTCTACCATGAAACCAAGATGCTTTATCGCCCTCTTTGACGCGATGGTGACGCTGTCGATCTGTCGATATTGTCAGTTTCCACTCTTTTGTGACTGCTGACTAGGATGACTTCGGTTTTGTGTGCCGCTAGCTCGAGCCCAGCTCCTGTCTACCAGCTTCGTATGCGATTGATACTTGCGCTGCACATATCCTCAGTATCTTTAAGCTCCTTGCCTATGGAGACGACAGCTACATCATCAGCAAAGCCAATGGTGTGCGCACCTGCTGGAAGTTCCAAGTGCAGTACGCCATCATACATAATATTCCATAGGAGACTATGGACAGCTAACACTGTATGACTTTAGGAAGCCTTGTGTTGTATACCAGTGTTCTTCCTCTGAAGTAGCTCTTTATTATCCTTTTTAGCTATTTAGAGGTATTATATTGTGTTAGCGCATCCCGTATCATACCTCAACCAGCTGTGTTGAAGGCATTCTTTACATCCAGGGGCGCAATGAAGCATTATTCTTTCGTCGCGTGCTTCCATCTGGTGACCTTGATTGCGAGAGTAGCCAGACCAACAACTTTTTTTAGGCGTCCATTGTTGACCGGGCCTTCCGGAATCCAAATACATTTGGTGACAGGCCTCCGGCGCTAGCAATATCAGTCTCCAATCTAGAGCATAGCAATTTTTCAAACACCGTTCCCATGGTGTCTTAGAGGCAGATCGGTCTGTATGAAGATGGCTACTCTGGTGGTTTGCCAGCCTTGGGTAGCAATACCAGGTTTTGGACTTTCCAGATTGCAGGGAACGTTACCTCAATTAAAAATGCATTGTATAATTTGGCAAACGTACTAAGGTGCAAAGCGACGGCAAGCTTTAGCGCACGATTTAGGATTCCATCCGGCCTCAAAGATTTCTGAGAGCTACTAATATTCCTTCGCAGACACGGACTCAGGGGCATGAATGTAGCTTAATTTGTCTGGAAAGAGCGTTTTCACAATCGCCCCAAGGGTAATATTCGGCTGAGTCACACAATTCTAGTCAGACTCTCTTTTGCTTGCCCGATTGACCTTCTTCAACTGTCTTCTAGCTGCCTGGTAAGCTAATTGTTTTTCAAAAAACCTAGACCTAGACCTACGGTGAGCCCGTTGATAGTTTCTTCTCGCCGGGATGCATTTGCGTCAAATGTCACCTATTTGTGCATTCCACCAATACATAGGCTCTTGTTGTCACGTGAACTGCTTGCGGAGTAACATGCTGCTATTGCAGGCACTCTGTATTTGAGCTACCATTTGGCATGCTCTGGCCTCAGCATTTCCAATTGTGCCCAGCGACTGAATGGCCTCTGAAAAGGCATGTTTGAAGCCTTGGCAGGTGGCTCACTTATTGTGAATAGAAGTGCCGAATGATCGCTGCACGTATAGCTATCGCAATGGCTCCATGTTACTTCCCGAAAGTAGGATGAAGTGACAAAAGTAATGTCAATAACAGATCCGTATCCAGACTGGCTGAAGGTGAGCTCATGACTAGTGTTGAGCAGTGCAACATCCAGTGTCGCGAAGAGCTCCAGTAGGATACGGCCTCTGGCATTTGTTTGTGTGTTTTTACCCCTACGTCTATACAGTTTTCACTTATGTTCTGCTCTAGAAGATATTGGGCAGCAACACAATAATTCAAGTTAAGCTGCAGGAACCTCAACATTTCATTTTATGCGCAGCTTCACGGTAGGGTGGGCTCTTGAAGCTGCCTGCTAAAAGGTCCGTTTGCTTTTCGCATTTTCACAGACACAGAGGACACAGACGCTACATTTGGTGGCTTGGAGCATGCTTTTGCACTGTGACCCATCTCTCCCCTGAAGTATGTTGTGTGTCGTATAAGCAAATGCTCACATTATTGTAGTGTATACAATATATGAAGTAGATATATGCCCAACATAAGTAAGAGTATCATACTCACAACATAGTAACACTTTGTTGCTTCGTTTATATTATAACAGCTATACATAAGTGCCGTAATATAATCGGTCACTTATATATGACTGGCCTGCAGCGTGGGATCTACAACGTAAGCATTCTTACGTTCTCGTCCACGCCGTAGCTTAAACACTTGAATGTATATACGCATACATACGGCATGCTATATACTCCCGTTCTGCCGACAGAACTCCTTTTGTAAACGTTATGTATTTAGACTAAGACTTGTATTGAATAAAATACAGAGGACATTCTCTCCTCAACGATCAGACCAAACGGTTCACTTTTATTTTATTACACCCCACCCGAAACAGCCACCCTTGAAGTCACAGTCGCTGCCGCAGTTGGCTGCAATATGTCCATAATCAAGGCCCTTTAGGCTAGTTCGCGGCTCGGATACGGCATACTACCCAGTAAGGTTACTTTTCTATGGCCGGGGTAAGAACAGTCTCAGCCAGAACTTACAAGACATTTGTAAGTCTCTACGGGACATGCTGTGTTAGAGAAAAGGGGAGGAAAGGTACTGGTTAGAGGTTAGGTGACCACGTGAGGCACATCTCACCGATCACGCCCATTATTAGTACCAAAAGTTAATAAAGCGATGGCATCTAACTACTATTGAGTACACCATTTTTCTCATCTATGCTTACTTTATTTATAACAAATCCAAATCAAAAACCTCTTCTGCCGAATGTGCTCGCGACGTATGCTCGAACCAAATGCACGCGTCGAGCGCTGAAAATCTCTCCTTGAGCGCTTCCGCTCACTCCGAGTATCAAAACTAACTCCGCTCACGACGAGTGCCCAAAACTCATTAAAACTCCGCTCTTCTTTTCTGCGTAACTTCCCTCGACGTCAGCAATGTAACCTCAGCACAGCGAGCTTTTGAGCTGCATGGTTGCATTGCTGATCGCGCGCCCGCCCGCTAATTCAAATTCTTCTTACCCTACTAAAGCTAACAGCTATGATACTTATAACTACTTACTGACTAATTAACTACTTACGACTACAAATATCAATTCAAATTCAATCTTTCATGTCTACCAACTGCTCCGTCCGGCGCGAGCGCAATGTAAGGTGATCCACGAATGGGTCGCCTTACACCATCCTATTCCAATTTTGGAAAAGCAACCGTAGGTCTTTTCTGTCCACCGAAAGCTCGCCGAAGCGATTTGATTGCCTCAATGAGGAGTGAGCTATCCTTCAACTCCACCCTAACTGCCTCCATGATCTCCTTGCTTACTTTTGTTGTTTACCATCCAAGACATCTGACAGGAGACTGTCTAAGGTGATCCCTAAGTATTTCACCGTCCTGGCTTTTTCAATGGGGGTGTTGTTGATAAAAGCGGTGGCGGGCGCCTCCCTTTTTAATGAAAAGCATAAGCTCATGCTTTTGGTGGCGCTGATTTTTATGTTTCACCTGTTAGCCTATTTTATGAAGGAGTCTATGTAATCTTGAAGGATTTCTGCCGCTGAAAAGTTGGACTTTGTGGAAACCAATACGCAGATATCGTCCGCAAAGGTTGCCACAAGGATTGAATTTGACGACTACTACGACCCTACAATCGGGTCAGAGCGTAGTAGTGAGGGCAGATGTTCTTTAATTTTCTGCAAAAGCACCGTATCGAAGGCCTGTTCTAGGTCCAGGAAGATGACATTGAAGGCCTATTCGATGGCCAGGAAGATGACATTACAGTGCTTCTTATTGTTAAATAACTTTGAGTATGTGGTCTGTCACTCAGTTGTACCGTGCCCAGCGCGGAAACCAAACTGCTGAACCGGAATCAGTCGTCTTGACTCCGCTACTGCTACCAGCCGATGGATGACCAGTCTTTCCCAAACCTTCGATAAAGAAGGTAAGAGACTGATAGGTCGGTAGGAAGCAGTGTCTTCCTCAGGTTTGCTAATCTTGTGAATCATCACGACAAGTGCAATCTTCACCACACAGGCATTAAAAATTAATACCAGTGCTCAAAGTGTGCGGTTGCAGATATTTTCGTGTCCCGAGGCCTTATTTGGGTTCAAATGTTTAATTACGGATGGCACCTCATCAAAATTGTACGGCTCCTCAAGTGGATCTAGCGGTAGTGGAGTCGACAGGGCGTGATCGGTAGATTGTGTGTCTTCTTGCGATGCTAGAGTAAATGGCAGGAAGCTGTAAGGTAGTAAATTTACAGCTGGGGCAGACTCAGTCTGCCCAGGGCTATCTCACAAGAAATTTATTTGTATATACGTGAGACACCAAGGGGGGGATTATTAAGCGTTATGGCAGGCGATGGGGGAAAAGAGGGAGGGAAATTAAAGGGGAACCGCCACTCTCGTGTAACTCTTACGAAACCTTCGTTATGCCGTCCGCCCTCAGTCGGATTCTCTGCCAATCTTTCGTGATTGCTTTCGCCGCTTCTCCCAATAGATTAACTTTTCTCGCTTCAGTTGCCAGTCGCCGTTTATTTCCACAAATCACTCAATCTCTTTTAAAAACTAACCGCTCTTTTAAAACTAATCGCACAATTTGAATTCACTTCTCCTAGTCGTCCGACGACTTTCGCTCCTCAACGCCGACTACTTCTCGCTTTTTCTTGCTCGCCCAAAACGCTCGACGTCGGCGACGCAACTCTCCACTCAAAACACTCCACTCAGGGTTGCGCAGCCGATCGCCGATAGATTATCTACGTTTTGGGCGGCTTTTATTAAACGAAAATTTAAATAAACACTAATACTACTTAATTGATTAATTTAAACTCTAACCGCCGGGCGAAGCGGTCAAGTTGCAGAGGGCCTTTTAAGTTAACGTGAAAGTGAAGGAGTTATTAAGCGAGCGCTGCACGAAGCGGCTGTAATCTAAAGTATATATCGATTAATCTTATGTAAATCCAATTCAATATTTCGTTTCCTATTAATTAATTCAACTCAAAAATCTATTTTCACTTATTGATTAATCTTATACAAATCCAATTTAATATTTCATGTTCCATATTAATTAATTCAACTCAAAAACCTGTTTTCCCTTATCGGTTAATCTTATGAGGTGGTGATCGGCTAGCTACGTCACAAAGCGGGCCTCCAAGTAAGACGCTAGAGCCTCCGCTTGTTCTTCGTCTGATCGACACCAACTGTCCAGACCATTTCTAATGGGGGCCTACCGCATGTCTTGTAGTCTGCTATTTCTGGTGGCTTTGGCGTCCTTTGCTGTCGACATATTTTCCAGCATGTCGTCAAACATCTACGCCCGCTGTCGGGCCAACTCATATCTGAGTGTGTTAGCTGCTCTGCTCCAGTTAAATTTGTCTACCGGGTGCAATCAGGGCGACGAGCTGAGTCGATTTAGCCCTGTACGTCTGTCTGTCCACCCGTCCGTATGTATAAATCGGTCGATTTCAGAAGCTATAAGGGAAAAGAAACTTGAAATTGTTTTTCCTAACTACTCATGATATTTTGTTATCGATTAAAAACTTCTTTTAATTAAAAAACTTCTTCGGCTACAGTTTGCGCTTAATATGAGAACTGAACTTAAAAATTGTTTTGTGGATGTACATTCTTCATGAAACTTTGAGATTGTGATTATATAATTACTATTTATGTATTTGCCGTAGCTCAAGTCTCTAGTATTTAAAATACGCCTTTAACAAACCTTTGGGTGAGTGGGTGGATATAGGGGTGGGGTGAAATTTAACAAAAATCGAACAAATTTGGAGACTCTAGCTCTCAAGATGTAGGATATATCATTTTATATCTGATTTTCGATACGGTTTTTATCGGTAAAAATAACGGGATGAGTTCTCGATTTTTTGTGATAAACTTGATATGTGCGTTGTATATACGAACATTTAAAAACAAGTAAGAAAGCTCTAGTCCAGACGGCAGGACTACGAGATACCCTGAACCCTTCGAGCAACAGCCATTTCAATAATTTTTTGCGTCTCTCTGCTTATACAAACACACACATACACACATACATAAACATACATAGGCGCGCACGTATAAACACGCATCGGCTGCAGTGTGGGCTTACTATGAGAACTTAATTGTTTAACAACTTTTTTGTGGACGTACATTTTTCATGAAACTTTTATATTGTGTTTATATCATTAATATGCGTGTATGTGCCGAAGCTCAAGTCTCTAGTATTTGAAATACGCCTTTTACAAAGATGAGGGTAAGGGGGTGGATATAGGGGTGGGGGTTGAATTATAACAAAAAGAACTGGACGAGTTATCGATTTTTGGTGAAAAACTCTATATTCGCGCTGCATATACGGTCATTTTAAAAAAAAGTTTAAGTCTCTAGCTCTTATATCTTCTGAAATCGACGCGTTCAAACATACGGACAGACGGACGGACGGACAGACAGACGGACAGGGCCAAATCGACTTAGCTCGTCGCCCTGATCAAGAATATATATACTTTGTGGGGTCTGCCACGCCTCCTTCTGCCTGTTACATACATTTCAACAAAACCATTATACCCTGATTTCCCATTTTCAATGGGTTCAGCGTATAAAAATCAAGTCTATAGCTCTTACTTCTTCTGAAATCGACGCGTACATACATACCGACGGACGGACAAATGAAAACGCACGGTTCAAAATGTTAATTTCAATGAAATAAAGAAATCATTAACTTATACAGTGTAAAATATTTATATGTCATGGCGTTGCGTTTTTCGTTCTTCCATTATAACTGCACCTAATAACGAGTTCCCGGAGTCGCTTCTTTTTATACCCTGAACCCATTGAAAATGGGAAATCAGGGTATAATGGTTTTGTTAAAAGTATGTAACAGGGAGAAGGAGGCGTGGCAGACCCCACAAAGTATATATATTCTTGATCAGGGCGAGAAACTGAATCGATTTAGCCATGTCCGTCTGTCCGTCTGTCCGTCTGTCCGTCCGTCCGTCTGTCCGTCTGTCCGTATGTATGAACGCGTCGATTTCTGAAGATATAGAAGCTAGAGACTTCAACTTTTTTTTAAAATGCTCGTATATAGCGCGCGCATATCGAGTTTATCACAAAAGATCGATAACTCATCCCGTTATTTTTTTATCGATCAAAAACCTTATCGAAAACCAGTTATAAAATTATATCTCCTACACCTTTAGAGCTAAAGTCTCCAAATTTTAAATGTAGACTCGACTGCACGTGATAGAATTTCGATTTTTGTTATAATTCACCCCCCACCCCTATATCCACCCCCTTACCCTCATCTCTGTAAAAGGCGTATTTCAAATACTAGAGACTTGAGCTTTGGCAAATATACGCATTGTAATGATAAAACCACATTCTGAAAGTTTCATGAAGAACGTACGTCCACAAAAAAAGTTATTGAACAATTTAGTTCCCATAGTAAGCCCACACTGCAGCCCATGCCTGTTAATGCGTGCGTGCCTATGGGTGTCTATGTATGTGTTTGCGTGTGTGTGTGTGTTTGTATAAGCTGAAAGACACTACAAATGATTGAAATGGCTGTTGCTCGGAGGGTTCAGGGTATCTCGTAGTCGAGCAGTCTCGACTAGAGCTTTCTTACTTGTTCTTCTTAAAAAACTCCTTCTTGTTCAGTTTTCTTTCAGTGCCCGTCTGTCTTCACTCATCCCGGTCGCATATTCTTGTTCATCGAAAGCATAACGACCTTGTGTGAATGACATAACTAGGCGTCTCTCTCTAATCCAACGACACCCGGGACCACGTTCAGCAACAGCTATAGTTGTCGCTTTCTAGTGACGATACATCTTTTAATTGCCATTCCAATACTAAGTCAAACGATTAATGCGAATTGTCAGTCTTTCTCCACACTATTGCATTAAGAAATCAAATTGAAACTTCAACAAAGGCGTAATATCGAACTGATACGCCACGGCCATACTGACAGTTACACGTCCCTGTGTAATAACTTTGTCATAATATCATTCCGACACGGCCATACTGACCCTTACACGTCCTCGTGTATAAAGTTAAACACTCTGATTCATATCTCATTTCGAATCAAAATAGGTCAAATCGTTTACATAGTTTCATCATCCAATATAACATGTTTGCATCATTTAAACATTTACATTCTGTTCATTACTCACATAATCATTACTTTATCTCATTACACATTTTCAAATGTCTTTAAATGTTAGTTAATACAAATAAACTCAACCATTTGGATTTGATTTTATGCTTCAAATCTATTTACATCATCAAGTACCTCATTTACATATTCATAGTACATCGTACTCTTCCGTAACAACTCGCCCCTTTGAGCATCATTCTTCATTGCCATCTATGCTTCATTATTTTTATACCCTGAACCCATTGAAAATGGGAAATCAGGGTATAATGGTTTTGTTAAAAGTATGTAACAGGGAGAAGGAGGCGTGGCAGACCCCACAAAGTATATATATTCTTGATCAGGGCGACAAACTGAATCGATTTAGCCATGTCCGTCTGTCCGTCTGTCCGTCTGTCCGTCTGTCCGTATGTATGAACGCGTCGATTTCTGAAGATATAGAAGCTAGAGACTTCAACTTTTTTTTAAAATGCTCGTATATAGCGCGCGCATATCGAGTTTATCACAAAAGATCGATAACTCATCCCGTTATTTTTTTATCGATCAAAAACCTTATCGAAAACCAGTTATAAAATTATATCTCCTACACCTTTAGAGCTAAAGTCTCCAAATTTTAAATGTAGACTCGACTGCACGTGATAGAATTTCGATTTTTGTTATAATTCACCCCCCACCCCTATATCCACCCCCTTACCCTCATCTCTGTAAAAGGCGTATTTCAAATACTAGAGACTTGAGCTTTGGCAAATATACGCATAGTAATGATAAAACCACATTCTGAAAGTTTCATGAAGAACGTACGTCCACAAAAAAAGTTATTGAACAATTAAGTTCCCATAGTAAGCCCACACTGCAGCCCATGCCTGTTAATGCGTGCGTGCCTATGGGTGTCTATGTATATTTTTGCGTGTGTGTGTGTGTTTGTTTAAGCTGAATGACACTAAAAATGATTGAAATGGCTGTTGCTCGGAGGGTTCAGGGTATCTCGTAGTCGAGCGGTCTCGACTAGAGCTTTCTTACTTGTTATACCCTGAACCCATTGAAAATGGGAAATCAGGGTATAATGGTTTTGTTGAAATGTATGTAACAGGCAGAAGGAGGCGTGGCAGACCCCACAAAGTATATATATTCTTGATCAGGGCGACGAGCTGAGCCAATTTAGCCCTGTCCGTCTGTCTATCCGTATGTTTGAACGCGTCGATTTCAGAAGATATAAGAGCTAGAAACTTGAACTTTTTTTTAAATGACCGTATATATAGCACGGTATCGAGTTTATTACCAAAAATCGATAACTCGTCCCGTTATTTTTATCGATAAAAAACCTTATCGAAATGCAGCTATAAAATTATATCTCCTACATCTTTAGAGCTAGAGTCTCCAAATTTTAAACGTAGATTCATATGTACGTTATAAAATTTCGATTTTTGTTATAATTTACCCCCCACCCCTATATCCACCCCCTCACCCATAAGTTTGTAAAAGCTGTATTTCAAATAGTAGAGACTTGAGATTCGGCACATACACGAATATTAATGATATAAACACAATCTAAAAGTTTCATGAAGAACGTACGTCCACAAAAAAAGTTATTAAACAATTAAGTTCCCATAATAAGCCCACACTGCAGCCCATGCGTGTTTATGCGTGCGCGCCTATGTGTGACTATGTATGTGTGTTTGCGTGTGTATGTGTGTGTTTGTATAAGCAGAAACACGCTCAAAATTATTGAAATGACTGTTTCTCGAAGGGTTCAGGGGATCTCGTAGTCGAGCAGTCTCGACTAGAGCTTTCTTACTTGTTTTTATCGATAAAAACCTTATCGGAAGAAAGTTATAAAATTATAAAACTGTTAAGTTGGTCGACCACTATAATTCGTATTTGCTCGGCTCGGTCGCTGGAGGTTCGAGCAGAGAAAATACTGCATGACAAAAACAGTGCGCTGCGAGCGCTCAACCGAAATGGTCCCGTTCCCATATGAAGCACAGCTATGTGTTATTTGTCCTACACTCTCTCTCTCAGTCCCTCTCTCTCGCTCTCTATGGTCTCTGAAATCATCAACCTTAGCAGCTCACAAAAATTGAAATTTCTGTTCGCGACGATCTCAGCTCTTTCCTTTTGAGTAAAGGGTATACCGAAATCTTAAAAGCGTTGGCCACGCTCATGCAAACAAACTATAAGCGTTTCGAAGATTATTTTTGGGAAGGGTTTGAGAGTGTTGATGCGCATAAAAAATATGATTTCGCGACATGCAAACACACACTTGCACACTTAGTACATGTATGAGCATTTGCTGCCTGGGCCTCTTGGTGCCTGGCTCTGTGCTCTTTCCATGCTTTCAAATAAACATGCATGTATGTATGTATGTACATATGTACATATGTACATATGTATACAAAAATATACATACATATGTATATATATATACATATACTATCTATCTACATTGGCACACTGAAGAGAAATGGAATTTTTTAGTTCTGATGCAAATATCTACATATGTATGTATGTATGTAAGTCTTTAATACATAAACATAATTTTTTTAAATAGGAATCTGTTTAATATTATTTCATAATATAATAAAATAATTAATATAAAAATAAAAAACATAAGATTCAATATGTAACAACAAATTAACAAAAATAAAGATTATTTATTAATAACAGTCTAAATTATATGAAGGCACTATGTATATATGCATACATATGTATGTGAACGTATGTACATATGTACATACATATGTAAGTACATATATGTATGTATGCACGCACAAGCCAGTAACGCACAAAAATGCAAATTCCTTGACGACGATCCCAATATTGGCTTCCTGATTAATGAGTATACCACACTGTTGAAAGAGTTTACAATGATAATGTAAAATTTTAAAATTGTTGTTATTTGTATGAATGGTATGAAATGCTCTTATTGAGCATGTTTTTACTTACATGTATAAATATACAATTACATACATTACATGCATGCATATGTGCAAATCTTTATTCTTGGTGCCTTCGTCTAAATATATATACATACATATGTTTATAATACATACGTGAATTTGACTTGTGCCTGCCAAGGGCTTTTAATTGTGCGGACGACTTTTGATCAACTCCGCGAAGTGAGTGCTAAGTAATCTTGTATTATCTCTTCAATGATTTATTACTGCTATTATTAAGAATCGTGCCAATATACATAGTTCAACTACCTATTCTTTAATTATTTTCAATTTACGTTTATTAAAAATGTTGATTTTACCAACCATCTTTTCAGTTTGCCACTTACAATTTTTATACCCTGAACCCATTGAAAATGGGAAATCAGGGTATAATGTTTTTGTTGAAATGTATGTAACAGGCAGAAGGAGGCGTGTCAGACCCCATAAAGTATATATATTCTTGATCAGGGCGACGAACTGAGTCGATTTAGCCCTGTCCGTCTGTCCGTCTGTCCGAATGTTTGAACGCGTCGATTTCAGAAGATATAGAAGCTAGAGACTTCAACTTTTTTTAAAATGCTCGTATATAGCACGCGGATATCGAGTTTATCACTAAAAATCGATAACTCATCCCGTTATTTTTTTATCGATCAAAAACCTTATCGAAAACCAGTTATAAAATTATATCTCTTACACCTTTAGAGCTAAAGTCTCCAAATTTTAAATGTAGACTCGACTGCACGTGATAGAGTTTCGATTTTTGTTATAATTCACCCCCCACCCCTATATCCACCCCCTTACCCTCATCTCTGTAAAAGGCGTATTTCAAATACTAGAGACTTGAGCTTTGGCAAATATACGCATAGTAATGATAAAACCACATTCTGAAAGTTTCATGAAGAACGTACGTCCACAAAAAAAGTTATTGAACAATTTAGTTCCCATAGTAAGCCCACACTGCAGCCCATGCCTGTTAATGCGTGCGTGCCTATGGGTGTCTATGTATGTGTTTGCGTGTGTGTGTGTGTTTGTATAAGCTGAAAGACACTAAAAATGATTGAAATGGCTGTTGCTCGGAGGGTTCAGGGTATCTCGTAGTCGAGCAGTCTCGACTAGAGCTTTCTTACTTGTTTCTAATTAAAATTAAAACAAACTGATTAATAATAAATTTTCGATGCTGGAAGCAAGGATGGGTGGGGGAAAACCATTCCTTATCTAAAGATGATTTTGCTGTAGCGTGCATGCAGTACAGAACAATTTTCTCTTTAATGCGAGCGATGTATGGTTTCTTTTCGAAAGTTGTCCTAAATGTTTCGAAATGCAGCTTTATCAAATTGTAAAAATGGTCAGAAGGGGCCTTCAATTTAAGATATCTATTTATATAATGGAAATTTTTATTGAGTATCAAATACTCAGAAGAATACTGCATTTCGTCTGATGATTTTAGAAGATTTGTACATACTTCACTGTTCACAACAGTTTGTGTAAAAGATACCCAGCAAAATATCGCAATGCATTTTCATTAAAATCATTTTGAATATTGGCAATGGTTGTATCTAATGACAATTCTATTTCCAAATCATCATCCAAAGGTTCAATATCTGCTGGAGTATGACATGAATTACATTGTTCATGAAAAACAGATAATTGGGACCCGCTATCTTTTATGATATTGGCCAACATCAAATCTTCATCTGGAATACAATTTCCAGATACCGAAGTTGATGTTAACATTTTCATAGATAACATTTTGGATACTATAGAATGAAATTCAAAAATGGTGGGATTGGTATTGGTCGCTCCCCGACTTCTAATTAAATAAAATAAATTTTCTAATGGATCTTGGTTCAATTTGGATGTGGCAACAAAGAAAATATCATTGTTGTCACTCCAAATATTTTCTGCCAAAGCAATTACCGATGAGATTGTAATAAGCATCCCATCAATGCAATATACTTTGTGTGGATAGTGCAGATTTTGGAAATACTCACGCATTTCCTGAAGGTACTCGTGGACATTATTTTTCTCCCTAAGAGATGTGCTCTAAGGATTGCTATCAAATAGCACATGACTATTTAAGCAATCAAAGAGATTATTTATTTTTTCAATAAATATTGCCGTTGCAACTTCACTGTCTTTGCAATCAGCAAACCCACCTGAATCTACAACAGTGCGTATTGCAGAAGCTACACTGTGGCTAAAGATTTGTGTGGCAAATTTAACTTTCATTTTTTCAAAACAATTCGGACTGACATGTTTTAAGGTTAATTTCGGACATAAACGAGTTAAATTTGTAGTATCAGTTTCATATAATTTTCTAATTATTCCCCATGAAACTGTGCCATCAGGTGTTAAAATATTATTCTTTAAAAGAATATTTCGAAGAGATTTCACAAGATGCGGTGCATCAAATATCGCAAAAATCTCTTCACCTTTAACTTTAAAAGCAGAATTGATTAAATCGATGCCCCATCTATTGAACACTGCTCTATTATTGGATCCCTGATCACAAACAACGGCTTTGACATTAAGTCCCAATGCTTGCGATAGTCCAATATTTTCTTCAAATTTTTGTTTTAGGTCAGTATGATTTATGCCACGAGCTGAAACCGTATAGCTTAAAACATACTTCCAGTTGTCAAACAGCCCCCTAACAAGGAAAACACAGACTTGCTGTCCTAAAAGCTTACTCCTTTTTACACCATCATTCTCAAATCCCTGTATCTCGTCAAGAGATGAATTATACTGAAGACCTCTCTTTACTTTGAGTTCATCGCAAACTAATACGGTGTAATCAAATAAAAGTTGACTGTTTGGTTTGATCGTTCAGCAGAGAATGCTCTCCGTATTTTATTCAAATAAAGCCTTAGCCTAAAGTACATAAAGTTTACATAAAGAATTATGTCGCTTATAGCAGCGGCAGAATGGGAGTATATAACATGCTGTATGTGTGTGTATATATGTGTGTATGCATATGCAGAAGGCATATGCATTTAGCGTTTAAGCTGCGGCGTGGACACGAGCGTAACAATGCTTACGTTGCAGATCCCACGCTGCAGGCCAGTCTATACATAAGTGACCGATCATATTACGGCGCTTATGTATAGTTGTTATAATATAAATAAAGCATCAAAGTGTTGCTATGTTGTGAGTATGATACTCTTACTTATATTGGGCATATGTCAACTTCAACACTACAATACTGTGAGCATATGCTTATATGACATACAACATACTACACCTCCCTTTTTTTAAAAAATAACGTAATATAATGTAGTTATTTAAAAATAAAAATTATTGCTATATATTTTTTTTTGTTTCTGTTATGTTGTATTCTTAAGACAAAATATTTTAGGTGTTTACATATATGTAAAGAAGTTTTTTTTTTTGTTTTTATGAAATTTTTTTTTTGAAGTGTTTTTTTTTTGTTTGTTTTTTTTTTTTTTTAAATGTTTTCGTAAAGATTTTGTCTCTTTTTTTTTTTAAATTTTCGTATTTTATACGCTAGTATATATATATATATATATATATATATATATATATATATATATAGTGTTTAATTTTGATCAAATTTTTAAATTTTTTTTTTTGGTTACCAATATATAGATTAAAACAATCAAACAACCAAAAATTTGGTTGGAATTTTTATGAAAAATGAAAGAAAAACATTGATTTTTAGATCTTTTTATACCCTGAACCCATTGAAAATGGGAAATCAGGGTATAATGGTTTTGTTAAAAGTATGTAACAGGGAGAAGGAGGCGTGGCAGACCCCACAAAGTATATATATTCTTGATCAGGGCGACGAACTGAGTCGATTTAGCCCTGTCCGTCTGTCTGTCCGTCCGTCCGTCCGTCCGTCCGTCCGTCCGTCCGTCCGTCCGTCCGTATGTATGAACGCGTCGATTTCAGAAGATATAGAGAGCTAGAGACTTGAACTTTTTTTTAAAATGACCGTATATACAGCGCGCATATCGAGTTTATCACCAAAAATCGATAACTCGTCCCATTATTTTTTTATCGATCAAAAACCTTATCGAAATGCAGTTATAAAATTATATCTCCTACATCTTTAGAGCTAGAGTATCCAAATTTTAAATGTAGATTGATATGTACGTTATAGAATTTCGATTTTTGTTCAATTTCACCCCCCACCCTTATATCCACCCCCTCACCCATAAGTTTGTAAAAGGCGTATTTCAAATACTAGAGACTTGAGCTTTGGCAATTATACGCATAGTAATGATAAAACCACAATCTAAAAGTTTCATGAAGAACGTACGTCCAGAAAAAAAGTTATTAAACAATTAAGTTCCCATAGTAAGCCCACACTGCAGCCCATGCGTGCGCGCCTATGGGTGTCTATGTATGTGTGTTTGCGTGTGTATGTGTGTGTTTGTGTAAGCAGAGAGACGATAAAAATTATTGAAATGGCTGTTGCTTGAAGGGTTCAGGGGATCTCGTAGTCGAGCAGTCTCGACTAGAGCTTTCTTACTTGTTTATAACTATATTATTATTATTTTCTATACTAGTGACCTCAAATGGTCCTATATAAGCAGGCTCTAGCTTATGACCTGTTTCGTTTTTATACCCTGAACCCATTGAAAATGGGAAATCAGGGTATAATGGTTTTGTTAAAAGTATGTAACAGGGAGAAGGAGGCGTGGCAGACCCCACAAAGTTATATATTCTTGATCAGGGCGACAAACTGAATCGATTTAGCCATGTCCGTCTGTCCGTCTGTCCGTCCGTCCGTTGTCCGTCTGTCCGTCTGTCCGTCTGTCCGTATGTATGAACGCGTCGATTTCTGAAGATATAGAAGATAGAGACTTCAACTTTTTTTAAAATGCTCGTATATAGCACGCGGATATCGAGTTTATCACTAAAAATCGATAACTCATCCCGTTATTTTTTTATCGATCAAAAACCTTATCGAAAACCAGTTATAAAATTATATCTCCTACACCTTTAGAGCTAAAGTGTCCAAATTTTAAATGTAGACTCGACTGCACGTGAAAGAATTTCGATTTTTGTTATAATTCACCCCCCACCCCTATATCCACCCCATTACCCTCATCTCTGTAAAAGGCGTATTTCAAATACTAGAGACTTGAGCTTTGGCAAATATACGCATAGTAATGATAAAACCACATTCTGAAAGTTTCATGAAGAACGTACGTCCACAAAAAAAGTTATTGAACAATTAAGTTCCCATAGTAAGCCCACACTGCAGCCCATGCCTGTTAATGCGTGCGTGCCTATGGGTGTCTATGTATATGTTTGCGTGTGTGTGTGTGTTTGTGTAAGCAGAATGACACTAAAAATTATTGAAATGGCTGTTGCTTGAAGGGTTCAGGGGATCTCGTAGTCGAGCAGTCTCGACTAGAGCTTTCTTACTTGTTTAGTCTATCTCTATGAACTTTCTGTGTTCTATTCTTACTATTTGTGTTTTTTATAACTATATTATTATTATTTTCTATACTAATGACCTCAAATGGTCCTATATAAGCAGGCTCTAGCTTATGACCTGTTTCGTTTCTTAAATAGACCTGGTCTCCTACTTTTAGTTTATATGTATAATAGTTTCTTATCATTTATGTTTTTTTGTTTTGTTTTATGTTTTTCTAAAAGTATTTGAGCTCTCTTATGCGCATATTCTAGTCTAAACTTAACTTCTCTGGCATAATCTTCTATATTGTATAACGGTTCGATTACGTCTACGGTATTAAAGTGTATTGGAAGGTTACTTTGCCTTCCAAACACAAGTTCATATGGACAATAATTATGAGTTACTGATGGTGTTGTGTTAAAACAATACACGAAATACTGTAACCATATGTCCCAGTCAGTTTTATCTACTGATATATATGAACGAATGTACTCATTGAATGTCCTATGACTTCTTTCAACGGTACCTAATGTCTGGTGGTGGTGTGCTGTAGACGATATACTGTCTATTTTTAAATATTTGCACAAGTCACTTATAATGGAATTTTTATATTCTGTACCCATGTCCGTAATGAACGTCTTCATTGGACCGTACTTCAGAATAAATGATTCGAATATGGCTTTTGCGACAGTTGCTGCACTTTTATTTTTTATCGGAATTGCTACTAAATACTTTGTTAAGTCACATATTAACGTAACAGCGTATTCATTTCCGTTTTCTGAGCGTGGTAGTGGACCAATCGTGTCTACTATCACTCTGTCGAAAGCCTCTATTGGTGTCTCAGTTATTATCATGGGTGATCTGTTATGTTTCGTCGTTTTCGACGTCAGGTATTTTGGACATTTATTTATGTACTCTTTTACATGTTTAGTCATGTTTTTCCAATAATATTGTCTTTTTATTTTCGCTAGCGTTTTTGTTATGCCTGTATGACCCCCTTGTATTGGATCATCATGTAATGTAGACAATATTGCTTCTTTTTCTTTTTATACCCTGAACCCATTGAAAATGGGAAATCAGGGTATAATGTTTTTGTTGAAATGTATGTAACAGGCAGAAGGAGGCGTGGCAGACCCCATAATATATATATTTTCTTGATCAGGGCGACGAACTGAGTCGATTTAGCCCTGTCCGTCTGTCCGTCTGTCCGTCTGTCCGTCCGTCCGTCTGTCCGTCTGTCCGTATGTTTGAACGCGTCGATTTCAGAAGATATAGAAGCTAGAGACTTCAACTTTTTTTAAAATACTCGTATATAGCACGCGGATATCGAGTTTATCACTAAAAATCGATAACTCATCCCGTTATTTTTTTATCGATCAAAAACCTTATCGAAATGCAGTTATAAAATTATATCTCTTACATCTTTAGAGCTAGAGTATCCATATTTTAAATGTAGATTGATATGTACGTTATAGATTTTCGATTTTTGTTCAATTTCACCCCCCACCCTTATATCCACCCCCTCAACCCTCATCTCTGTAAAAGGCGTATTTCAAATACTAGAGACTTGAGCTTTGGCAAATATACGCATAGTAATGATAAAACCACAATCTGAAAGTTTCATGGAGAACGTACGTCCAGAAAAAAAGTTATTAAACAATTAAGTTCCCATAGTAAGCCCACACTGCAGCCCATGCGTGCGCGCCTATGGGTGTCTATGTATGTGTGTTTGCGTGTGTATGTGTGTGTTTGTGTAAGCAGAGAGACGCTAAAAATGATTGAAATGGCTGTTGCTTGAAGGGTTCAGGGGATCTCGTAGTCGAGCACTCTCGACTAGAGTTTTCTTACTTGTTTTATACATATTTTGTTTTTATTATACCCTGAACCCATTGAAAATGGGAAATCAGGGTATAATGGTTTTGTGAAAAGTGTGTAACAGGCAGAAGGAATCATCGCAGACCCCATAAAGTATATATATTCTTGATCAGGGCGACAAGCTGAGTCGATATAGCCCTGTCCGTCTGTCCATCCGTCCGTCCGTATGAGTGCGTCGATCTCAGAAGTTAAAAGAGCTAGAGAGCTGAAATTTTGTATGCATACTCGTGTATACCATACGCAGTACGAGTTTATCATATTTTTTCGATAACTCATTCGATATCTTTTTAATCGAGGATAATCGATACATTTATATTGTTTTTTCAGCCTTATTTGAACACTATTAGACCTAGAGACTTTTGTGATTTCTGTGTATATACATTTGATGAATACGCACATTTTGTCATTTACAGATTTTGGATACCACGCCCCCTTCGCCCACAATTTGTAAAAAACGTATATCAAGTACTAGAGACTTATGCTTTGAAATGTACACTCATTTACACATTATGATTACGTTCAAAAAGTTTCATTAAGATTGTACGTCTACAAACGAAATTATTCAACAAATAAATTCTCATAATATTGCCCATCCCGCAGTTGCTGCTTACTGCGCAGTTAGCAGAGAGCGGGCCTTTGCGTGCGGGTGGATGCATGTGTATGTATGTGTGCAGAATGATTGGAACATCAGCATGGAGAGTTCAGGGTAGATATATGTATACTTACATATTGTGTATTTTATAATATGTTTTTACCTGTGAGTATTTAGAGAGCTCGAAGTACTAAATCCTTTTCCACAAACCAAACATATATGGGGCTTCTCACCTGCAAAACCAATTTTCACAATAAATGTAAAAAGTCAGCAAGAAAATATCATTAATCAGACATCACATATGACACAACACAAATACACAACAATAGATTTTTTCCTAAAGTAAATTCGAGCGTTCTGTTTCCACGATTGAGTAATAAGTTTTGCAAAATTGTCGTTAATTAACAGCGTGACATCATTTTCATGAATGAAAATCAATTCAATTCGGCACTCTTGACTATTTGATAGCCTTTTGGTGTTGAAAATATTGAACCTTATTAACATTTTCTCTTACTTTCATTTGCAAAATAATATACTATTCATAAATATTATTCTTTCCAGATTAATCCAAGCCATTGAGTCTTCCAGTAACATTTGTAACAGTAACAAATTATGGAGTTAGTTCAGGCAGATTATCTTTTTCCTTAAAATACAATAACACTAACTACTAACTCTATGGCTGCGCTATTTCACTGCCTCCTCCTCTCTATATATTTGAATACTCATTCATGAAAGTATACTTATACTTTACTTTACTCTCATTCGTCAAGTATAGACACACATACATAGACAAACATATGCACGCACGCGTAAACACGCATAGGCTGCAGTGTGGGCTTACCATGGGAACTTAATTGTTTAATAACTTTTTTTGTGGACGTTCTTTATGAAATCTTCAGATTGTGGTTATATCATTACTATGCGTGTATATCCCTCAATCTCAATCGGTATGGATAAATTCTTTTTGTGAAAATGAATAAAATATTATATCTGTAGAAGATTCTGTGGAGATTATAATTTTTGGGTTTTGCCACGCCCACTGTGGGCATAGATATATCCACCATAGCTTTTTTATCTTGGGTAATCAACTCGAGTATACATACCAAATTTGAGGTCTTTTCTATCAATTTTGATCAAAATATAGATAGTGGACGTGAATATATGATTTTCTCATCGCGTTTGTTATACCCTGAACCCATTGAAAATGGGAAATCAGGGTATAATGGTTTTGTTGAAATGTATGTAACAGGCAGAAGGAGGCGTGGCAGACCCCACAAAGTATATATATTCTTGATCAGGGCGACGAGCTGAGCCAATTTAGCCCTGTCCGTCTGTCTGTCCGTATGTTTGAACGCGTCGATTTCAGAAGATATAAGAGCTAGAAACTTGAACTTTTTTTTAAATGACCGTATATATAGCACGGTATCGAGTTTATTACCAAAAATCGATAACTCGTCCCGTTATTTTTATCGATAAAAAACCTTATCGAAATGCAGCTATAAAATTATATCTCCTACATCTTTAGAGCTAGAGTCTCCAAATTTTAAACGTAGATTCATATGTACGTTATAAAATTTCGATTTTTGTTATAATTTACCCCCACCCCTATATCCACCCCCTCACCCATAAGTTTGTAAAAGCTGTATTTCAAATAGTAGAGACTTGAGATTCGGCACATACACGAATATTAATGATATAAACCACAATCTAAAAGTTTCATGAAGAACGTACGCCCACAAAAAAAGTTATTAAACAATTAAGTTCCCATAATAAGCCCACACTGCAGCCCATGCGTGTTTATGCGTGCGCGCCTATGTGTGACTATGTATGTGTGTTTGCGTGTGTATGTGTGTGTTTGTATAAGCAGAAACACGCTCAAAATTATTGAAATGGCTGTTTCTCGAAGGGTTCAGGGGATCTCGTAGTCGAGCAGTCTCGACTAGAGCTTTCTTACTTGTTTTTATCGATAAAAACCTTATCGAAAGAAAGTTATAAAATTATATCTCGTACATCTTTAAAGCTAGAGCACTGACCAAACAACACATAGACTAGACATGTAGAACAAAATTTTCTACAGCTCGAAACTGTTAAGTTGGTCGACCACTATAATTCGTATTTGCTCGGCTCGGTCGCTGGAGGTTCGAGCAGAGAAAATACTGCATGACAAAAACAGTGCGCTGCGAGCGCTCAACCGAAATGGTCCCGTTCCCATATGAAGCACAGCTATGTGTTATTTGTCCTACACTCTCTCTCTCAGTCCCTCTCTCTCGCTCTCTATGGTCTCTGAAATCATCACCCTCAGCAGCTCACAAAAATTGAAATTTCTGTTCGCGACGATCTCAGCTCTTTCCTTTTGAGTGAAGGGTATACCGAAATCTTAAAAGCGTTGGCCACGCTCATGCAAACAAACTATAAGCGTTTCGAAGATTATTTTTGGGAAGGGTTTGAGAGTGTTGATGCGCATAAAAAATATGATTTCGCGACATGCAAACACACACTTGCACACTTAGTACATGTATGAGCATTTGCTGCCTGGGCCTCTTGGTGCGATTTAGCCCTGTCCGTCTGTCTGTCCGTCTGTCCGTATGTTTGAACGCGTCGATTTCCGAAGATATAGAAGCTAGAGACTTCAACTTTTTTTTAAAATGCTCGTATATAGCACGCGGATATCGAGTTTATCACTAAAAATCGATAACTCATCCCGTTATTTTTTTATCGATCAAAAACCTTATCGAAATGCAGTTATAAAATTATATCTCCAACATCTTTAGAGCTAGAGTATCCAAAATTTTAAATGTAGATGGATATGTACGTTATAGAATTTCGATTTTTGTTCAATTTCATCCCCCACCCTTATATCCACCCCCTCACCCATAAGTTTGTAAAAGGCGTATTTCAAATACTAGAGACTTGAGCTTTGGCAATTATACGCATAATAATGATAAAACCACAATCTGAAAGTTTCATGGAGAACGTACGTCCAGAAAAAAAGTTATTAAACAATTAAGTTCCCATAGTAAGCCCACACTGCAGCCCATGCGTGCGCGCCTATGGGTGTCTATGTATGTGTGTTTGCGTGTGTATGTGTGTGTTTGTGTAAGCAGAGAGACGCTAAAAATGATTGAAATGGCTGTTGCTTGAAGGGTTCAGGGGATCTCGTAGTCGAGCACTCTCGACTAGAGTTTTCTTACTTGTTATACCCTGAACCCATTGAAAATGGGAAATCAGGGTATAATGGTTTTGTTAAAAGTATGTAACACGGAGAAGGAGGCGTGGCAGACCCCACAAAGTATATATATTCTTGATCAGGGCGACAAACTGAATCGATTTAGCCATGTCCGTTTTCCTCGTCCGTCTGTCCGTATGTATGAACGCGTCGATTTCTGAAGATATAGAAGCTAGAGACTTTAACTTTTTTTTAAAATGCTCGTATATAGCGCGCGCATATCGAGTTTATCACAAAAGATCGATAACTCATCCCGTTATTTTTTTATCGATCAAAAACCTTATCGAAAACCAGTTATAAAATTATATCTCCTACACCTTTAGAGCTAAAGTCTCCAAATTTTAAATGTAGACTCGACTGTACGTGATAGAATTTCGATTTTTGTTATAATTCACCCCCCACCCCTATATCCACCCCCTTACCCTCATCTCTGTAAAAGGCGTATTTCAAATACTAGAGACTTGAGCTTTGGCAAATATACGCATAGTAATGATAAAACCACATTCTGAAAGTTTCATGAAGAACGTACGTCCACAAAAAAAGTTATTGAACAATTTAGTTCCCATAGTAAGCCCACACTGCAGCCCATGCCTGTTAATGCGTGCGTGCCTATGGGTGTCTAAGTATGTGTTTGCGTGTGTGTGTGTGTTTGTATAAGCTGAAAGACACTAAAAATGATTGAAATGGCTGTTGCTCGGAGGGTTCAGGGTATCTCGTAGTCGAGTAGTCTCGACTAGAGCTTTCTTACTTGTTTATCATATATTGTGGTCACCGGCTGGAGTAGCGCTACTCTTAAATTTTTTAATATTTTATTGCCCATAGTTTTAAAAGATTCTATTGAAATTGATTCAAAGATCTTTTCGCTCGGTGCCATTCTTAGTTTGCTGATTTTAGATACCCCGGCTTGTCGTTCAAGCCTTTGGAAAAACATTCCATTGGAGTATAAATCGCTAACTGGAATTCTTGCGATAACTTGTTTTCCATGTTTCAATAAACATGTAGAATCTGTTAGTCGCAAGGTCACTACTTTACCTCGTCATTTGTGATGACTTCGTATACGTTGGGCTTAGAAGCTTGTTTTAGACTTTGCCTTGGCAATAGTCTCTCTTTATTATCTGCGCAGATATTGTTTTGTTTACTTTGATGCCTGGTAGTGACTTTCAGGACTTTTCTGTTCATATCAATTAAATCGGATATTTTTATCCTAGATAAAGCGTCTGCTACAAAATTGTCTTTTTCTCTCAGATACTCTACCGTGAAATCGTATTCTTCTAAATCGAGTCGCATGCGTGTTAATTTTGAGCTTGGGTTTACCATAGAAAATAGGTATGTTAAAGGCCTGTGATCCGTTCTAACTGTGAAGTGTTTGCCATAAATATATGGTCGGAAATGTGTTATTGCCCAATGTATTGCTGCTAGTTCTTGTTCTGTAGTACTCTTATTGCTTTTACCTTTAGTGAATGTTCTTGATGCATATGCAACTGGGAGCTGGTGTCCATTATAGTTTTGGGTTAAAACTGCACCACATGCTTGTTTGCTTGCATCTGTGATTATGCAAAATTCTTTGCTAAAATCAGGGTACTGTAGTAGATTTGGTTGAACAAGTTTATTTTTTAGATATTGGGATGCTTTTTCACACTCCATTGTCCACTCAAATGGGATATTCTTTTTACATAATCTTGTTATGTGCCGTGAATGTTCGGCGAAGTTTTGTATAAAACGTGTATATTAATTGCAAAATGCAATGAATCTTCTAGCGCTGTCTGCGTCCGTAGGGACAGGATAATTATTAATGACGTCAAATTTTTTGTCATCTGGTAAGATTCCTTTATCTGTGCATCTATGACCTAGGAATGTCACCTCGTGCATGAAAAATGAACATTTTTCTGGATGTAGTTTCAGATTATGTTTTCTGCAAACATTGAAAACATCTCTTAAGTTTTTAATCATATGTTGTTCAGAACAACCAATAACGATTAAATCATCCATGTAAAGGAAAGCTTGTGTGGTCTCTAAACCTGAGAATGCTATTGTCATCATTCTCTGAAAAGAATTAGGCGCTATTTTTAAACCAAATGGTAATCGCGTAAAGCGATACGAACCATTGTTTGTTGAAAAAGACGTTATATCTCTTGAATTTTCCTCAAGTTCAATTTGATGGAAGCCTGACATTAAATCGAGGCAGGAAAAATATTTTGCTCGGCCCAATTGATCAAGAATATCGTCAATTCAACACAATTTTTTATTTATTTGGCGATAGTCAATTACTAATCGCCATTTTTTTGCTTCACACTACAATACTGCGAGCATATGCTTATATGACATACAACATACTACACCTCCCTTTTTTTTTAAAAATAACGTAATATAATGTAGTTATTTAAAAATAATAATTATTGCTATATATTTTTTTTTGTTTCTGTTATGTTGTATTCTTAAGACAAAATATTTTAGGTGTTTACATATATGTAAAGAAGTTTTTATACCCTGAACCCATTGAAAATGGGAAATCAGGGTATAATGTTTTTGTTGAAATGTATGTAACAGGCAGAAGGAGGCGTGGCAGACCCCATAAAGTATATATATTCTTGATCAGGGCGACGAACTGAGTCGATTTAGCCCTGTCCGTCTGTCTGTCCGTCTGTCCGTCTGTCCGTCTGTCCGTCCGTCCGTCTGTCCGTCTGTCCGTCTGTCCGTATGTTTGAACGCGTCGATTTCCGAAGATATAGAAGCTAGAGACTTCAACTTTTTTTTAAAATGCTCGTATATAGCACGCGGATATCGAGTTTATCACTAAAAATCGATAACTCATCCCGTTATTTTTTTATCGATCAAAAACCTTATCGAAATGCAGTTATAAAATTATATCTCCTACATCTTTAGAGCTAGAGTATCCAAATTTTAAATGTATATTGATATGTACGTTATAGAATTTCGATTTTTGTTCAATTTCACCCCCCACCCTTATATCCACCCCCTCACCCATAAGTTTGTAAAAGGCGTATTTCAAATACTAGAGACTTGAGCTTTGGCAATTATACGCATAGTAATGATAAAACCACAATCTGAAAGTTTCATGGAGAACGTACGTCCAGAAAAAAAGTTATTAAACAATTAAGTTCCCATAGTAAGCCCACACTGCAGCCCATGCGTGCGCGCCTATTGGTGTCTATGTATGTGTGTTTGCGTGTGTATGTGTGTGTTTGTATAAGCAGAGAGACGCTAAAAATGATTGAAATGGCTGTTGCTCGAAGGGTTCAGGGGATCTCGTAGTCGAGCACTCTCGACTAGAGTTTTCTTACTTGTTTTTGTTTGTTTTTTTTTTTTTTTTTTAAATTTTTTCGTAAAGATTTTGTCTCTTTTTTTTTTTTTTAAATTTTCGTATTTTATACGCTAGTATATATATATATATATATATAGTGTTTAATTTTGATCAAATTTTAAAATTTTTTTTTTTTTGGTTACCAATATATAGATTAAAATAATCAAACAACCAAAAATTTGGTTGGAATTTTTATGAAAAATGAAAGAAAAACATTGATTCTTAGATCTTTTTTAGTCTATCTCTATGAACTTTCTGCGTTCTATTCTTACTATTTGTGTTTTTATACCCTGAACCCATTGAAAATGGGAAATCAGGGTATAATGGTCTTGTTAAAAGTATGTAACAGGGAGAAGGAGGCGTGGCAGACCCCACAAAGTATATATATTCTTGATCAGGGCGACAAACTGAATCGATTTAGCCATGTCCGTCTGTCCGTCTGTCCGTCCGTCCGTCTGTCCGTCTGTCCGTATGTATGAACGCGTCGATTTCTGAAGATATAGAAGCTAGAGACTTCAACTTTTTTTTAAAATGCTCGTATATAGCACGCGGATATCGAGTTTATCACTAAAAATCGATAACTCATACCGTTATTTTTTTATCGATCAAAAACCTTATCGAAAACCAGTTATAAAATTATATCTCCCACACCTTTAGAGCTAAAGTCTCCAAATTTTAAATGTAGACTCGACTGCACGTGATAGAATTTCGATTTTTGTTATAATTCACCCCCCACCCCTATATCCACCCCCTTACCCTCATCTCTGTAAAAGGCGTATTTCAAATACTAGAGACTTGAGCTTTGGCAAATATACGCATAGTAATGATAAAACCACATTCTGAAAGTTTCATGAAGAACGTACGTCCACAAAAAAAGTGATGAAACAATTTAGTTCCCATAGTAAGCCCACACTGCAGCCTATGCCTGTTAATGCGTGCGTGCCTATGGGTGTCTATGTATATGTTTGCGTGTGTGTGTGTGTTTGTTTAAGCTGAATGACACTAAAAATTATTGAAATGGCTGTTGCTCGGAGGGTTCAGGGTATCTCGTAGTCGAGCAGTCTCGACTAGAGCTTTCTTACTTGTTTATAACTATATTATTATTATTTTCTATACTAGTGACCTCAAATGGTCCTATATAAGCAGGCTCTAGCTTATGACCTGTTTCGTTTCTTAAATAGACCTGGTCTCCTACTTTTAGTTTAATGTATAATAGTTTCTTATCATTTATGTTTTTTTGTTTTGTTTTATGTTTTTCTAAAAGTATTTTAGCTCTCTTATGCGCATATTCTAGTCTAAACTTAACTTCTCTGGCATAATCTTCTATATTGTATAACGGTTCGATTACGTCTACGGTATTAAAGTGTATTGGAAGGTTACTTTGCCTTCCAAACACAAGTTCATATGGACAATAATTATGAGTTACTGATGGTGTTGTGTTAAAACAATACACGAAATACTGTAACCATATGTCCCAGTCAGTTTTATCTACTGATATATATGAACGAATGTACTCATTGAATGTCCTATGACTTCTTTCAACGGTACCTAATGTCTGGTGGTGGTGTGCTGTAGACGATATACTGTCTATTTTTAAATATTTGCACAAGTCACTTATAATGGAATTTTTATATTCTGTACCCATGTCCGTAATGAACGTCTTCATTGGACCGTACTTCAGAATAAATGATTCGAATATGGCTTTTGCGACAGTTGCTGCACTTTTATTTTTTATCGGAATTGCTACTAAATACTTTGTTAAGTCACATATTAACGTAACAGCGTATTCATTTCCGTTTTCTGAGCGTGGTAGTGGACCAATCGTGTCTACTATCACTCTGTCGAAAGCCTCTATTGGTGTCTCAGTTATTATCATGGGTGATCTGTTATGTTTCGTCGTTTTCGACGTCAGGTATTTTGGACATTTATTTATGTACTCTTTTACATGTTTAGTCATGTTTTTCCAATAATATTGTCTCTTAATTTTCGCTAGCGTTTTTGTTATGCCTGTATGACCCCCTTGTATTGGATCATCATGTAATGTAGACAATATTGCTTCTTTTTCTTTTTTATCATATATTGTGGTCACCGGCTGGAGTAGCGCTACTCTTAAATTTTTTAATATTTTATTGCCCATAGTTTTAAAAGATTCTATTGAAATTGATTCAAAGATCTTTTCGCTCGGTGCCATTCTTAGTTTGCTGATTTTAGATACCCCGGCTTGTCGTTCAAGCCTTTGGAAAAACTGACCTAAGTCGAGGATTCCATTGGAGTATAAATCGCTAACTGGAATTCTTGCGATAACTTGTTTTCCATGTTTCAATAAACATGTAGAATCTGTTAGTTGCAAGGTCACTACTTTTCGTACCTCGTCATTTGTGATGACTTCGTATACGTTGGGCTTAGAAGCTTGTTTTAGACTTTGCCTTGGCAATAGTCTCTCTTTATTATCTGCGCAGATATTGTTTTGTTTACTTTGTTGCCTGGTAGTGACTTTCAGGACTTTTCTGTTCATATCAATTAAATCGGATATTTTTATCCTAGATAAAGCGTCTGCTACAAAATTGTCTTTTTCTCTCAGATACTCTACCGTGAAATCGTATTCTTCTAAATCGAGTCGCATGCGTGTTAATTTTGAGCTTGGGTTTACCATAGAAAATAGGTATGTTAAAGGCCTGTGATCCGTTCTAACTGTGAAGTGTTTGCCATAAATATATGGTCGGAAATGTGTTATTGCCCAATGTATTGCTGCTAGTTCTTGTTCTGTAGTACTCTTATTGCTTTCACCTTTAGTGAATGTTCTTGATGCATATGCAACTGGGAGCTGGTGTCCATTATAGTTTTGGGTTAAAACTGCACCACATGCTTGTTTGCTTGCATCTGTGATTATGCAAAATTCTTTGCTAAAATCAGGGTACTGTAGTAGATTTGGTTGAACAAGTTTATTTTTTAGATATTGGGATGCTTTTTCACACTCCATTGTCCACTCAAATGGGATATTCTTTTTACATAATCTTATTATGTGCCGTGAATGTTCGGCGAAGTTTTGTATAAAACGTCTATAATAATTGCAAAATGCAATGAATCTTCTAGCGCTGTCTGCGTCCGTAGGGACAGGATAATTATTAATGACGTCAAATTTTTTGTCATCTGGTAAGATTCCTTTATCTGTGCATCTATGACCTAGGAATGTCACCTCGTGCATGAAAAATGAACATTTTTCTGGATGTAGTTTCAGATTATGTTTTCTGCAAACATTGAAAACATCTGTTAAGTTTTTAATCATATGTTGTTCAGAACAACCAATAACGATTAAATCATCCATGTAAAGGAAAGCTTGTGTGGTCTCTAAACCTGAGAATGCTATTGTCATCATTCTCTGAAAAGAATTAGGCGCTATTTTTAAACCAAATGGTAATCGCGTAAAGCGATACGAACCATTGTTTGTTGAAAAAGACGTTATATCTCTTGAATTTTCCTCAAGTTCAATTTGATGGAAGCCTGACATTAAATCGAGGCAGGAAAAATATTTTGCTCGGCCCAATTGATCAAGAATATCGTCAATTCTGGGGAGTGGAAACACAATTTTTTATTTATTTGGCGATAGTCAATTACTAATCGCCATTTTTTTTCTTCAGTGCCCGGAAGGGCCTTTTTGGGAACTAATAAAAGTGGGCTATTATAGGATGAAACAGACGGCTCAACGATATTGTGCTCAATTAACTTTCCAACCTGGCGCTGGATTTCGTCTATTTGGCTATGCGGACATCGATAATTTTTCACGTATACTGGTTCGCCGTCTTTAAGTCGCAATTTTTGCTTATAGAAGTTGTTTGTTGTGATTGGTTCGGTTTCGAATCCGAAAACATCACTATATTGGGTGCAAATTTTCTCAAGTTTTTCTTTAAATAGAGGCGGAAAATTTTTATTTAATACGTTAATTACGGACTCTGTTCTATTATCTTTAGAATTTTGAACTACAGTGTAGTTCGAAAGTGATTCAAATTTCAATTTATTTATTGTATTTAATATTCGGACAAAGGCATTTTGGGCTGTTGTAATTGTATTTGCAACATAGGCACCCGGTTTAATTTCCTGATTGAGAATTAAAATATTTTCTTCGACTGAAGATAATTCTATTTTGCGTATCACCTGGGATCTGGCTGGTAGAAGGGTTGAGTTAGTGCCAGAATTAAATGTTATTGGAACATAAATGGGATACGTTAGGTTTTGTGGTCTAATTATAAACCAATCCTCTGATCTATTATAATCTAATCTGCAATTAAATTTTTTTATGAAGTCTAGTCCTATTATTCCATCGCATGGGATTGCGAAGTCTGAACGAAGTATGTGAAATTTGTATGGAATAATAAATTTGTCTGTTAGTAGTTCAATTGAGGCTAGTCCCTTGGAATTTATTATTCCTTCTCCTATGCCTCGAATGTCTATTATTCTATTGGTTTTGGTGTCATGAAAAACATCCGAATTTTCTTTAAGAATTGAGATATCTGCACCTGTGTCAATCAAAAATGTTATTTTTTTATTTGTTGCAACATTTTTAAATGACACGAAGTTATTGAGACTTAAATTGACGGTAAAAATGTTTTTAGTTAATTTTGAGTATCTGGAGGCGTTTGGGAGTTTCCCGATGACAATTCTTACATTATTGTTGTGGCCTCTTGTCGAGTTGCCACGGCCTCTTGAGTTGCCTCTATATCGGCCCTGTCCTCTACTATATGTGTTGTTAGGTTGGTAACCATTATTGTGGTTATTACCTCGACTGTGGTAATTCCCACGGTTACCCCTATTGTTTTGTCTCTGGTAATACAGGACAGCATTTGACTGCCCTGTTAACGTTACTTGTATCTAAATTGGCAGATCTGTTTTGTTTTATTTTCTGTTCCTAGGAGTCGAGAAATTCGATCTCCGCTTGTAATTTTACTGATGTATCCCAACTTAGCTGTTGGGATCCATACAGTAGCCTATGCAGTTCGGCCTTACGTTTCTTTATTCTATGTAAGACTCCACTGCGCCTAGTTATACCCTGAACCCATTGAAAATGGGAAATCAGGGTATAATGGTTTTGTTAAAAGTATGTAACAGGGAGAAGGAGGCGTGGCAGACCCCACAAAGTATATATATTCTTGATCAGGGCGACAAACTGAATCGATTTAGCCATGTCCGTCTGTCCGTCCGTCCGTCTGTCCGTCTGTCCGTATGTATGAACGCGTCGATTTCTGAAGATATAGAAGCTAGAGACTTCAACTTTTTTTTAAAATGCTCGTATATAGCACGCGGATATCGAGTTTATCACTAAAAATCGATAAATCATACCGTTATTTTTTTATCGATCAAAAACCTTATCGAAAACCAGTTATAAAACAAGTAAGAAAGCTCTAGTCGAGACTGCTCGACTACGAGATACCCTGAACCCTCCGAGCAACAGCCATTTCAATAATTTTTAGTGTCATTCAGCTTAAACAAACACACACACACACGCAAACATATACATAGACACCCATAGGCACGCACGCATTAACAGGCATAGGCTGCAGTGTGGGCTTACTATGGGAACTAAATTGTTTCATCACTTTTTTTGTGGACGTACGTTCTTCATGAAACTTTCAGAATGTGGTTTTATCATTACTATGCGTATATTTGCCAAAGCTCAAGTCTCTAGTATTTGAAATACGCCTTTTACAGAGATGAGGGTAAGGGGGTGGATATAGGGGTGGGGGGTGAATTATAACAAAAATCGAAATTCTATCACGTGCAGTCGAGTCTACATTTAAAATTTGGAGACTTTAGCTCTAAAGGTGTGGGAGATATAATTTTATAACTGGTTTTCGATAAGGTTTTTGATCGATAAAAAAATAACGGTATGAGTTATCGATTTTTAGTGATAAACTCGATATCCGCGTGCTATATACGAGCATTTTAAAAAAAAGTTGAAGTCTCTAGCTTCTATATCTTCAGAAATCGACGCGTTCATACATACGGACAGACGGACAGACGGACGGACGGACAGACGGACAGACGGACATGGCTAAATCGATTCAGTTTGTCGCCCTGATCAAGAATATATATACTTTGTGGGGTCTGCCACGCCTCCTTCTCCCTGTTACATACTTTTAACAAGACCATTATACCCTGATTTCCCATTTTCAATGGGTTCAGGGTATAAAAACACAAATAGTAAGAATAGAACGCAGAAAGTTCATAGAGATAGACTAAAAAAGATCTAAGAATCAATGTTTTTCTTTCATTTTTCATAAAAATTCCAACCAAATTTTTGGTTGTTTGATTATTTTAATCTATATATTGGTAACCAAAAAAAAAAAAATTTTAAAATTTGATCAAAATTAAACACATATATATATATATATATATATACTAGCGTATAAAATACGAAAATTTAAAAAAAAAAAAAAGAGACAAAATCTTTACGAAAACATTTAAAAAAAAAAAAAAAAAACAAACAAAAACAAGTAAGAAAACTCTAGTCGAGAGTGCTCGACTACGAGATCCCCTGAACCCTTCGAGCAACAGCCATTTCAATCATTTTTAGCGTCTCTCTGCTTATACAAACACACACATACACACGCAAACACACATACATAGACACCAATAGGCGCGCACGCATGGGCTGCAGTGTGGGCTTACTATGGGAACTTAATTGTTTAATAACTTTTTTTCTGGACGTACGTTCTCCATGAAACTTTCAGATTGTGGTTTTATCATTACTATGCGTATAATTGCCAAAGCTCAAGTCTCTAGTATTTGAAATACGCCTTTTACAAACTTATGGGTGAGGGGGTGGATATAAGGGTGGGGGGTGAAATTGAACAAAAATCGAAATTCTATAACGTACATATCAATATACATTTAAAATTTGGATACTCTAGCTCTAAAGATGTAGGAGATATAATTTTATAACTGCATTTCGATAAGGTTTTTGATCGATAAAAAAATAACGGGATGAGTTATCGATTTTTAGTGATAAACTCGATATCCGCGTGCTATATACGAGCATTTTAAAAAAAAGTTGAAGTCTCTAGCTTCTATATCTTCGGAAATCGACGCGTTCAAACATACGGACAGACGGACAGACGGACAGACGGACAGACGGACGGACGGACAGACGGACAGACGGACAGACGGACAGACAGACGGACAGGGCTAAATCGACTCAGTTCGTCGCCCTGATCAAGAATATATATACTTTATGGGGTCTGCCACGCCTCCTTCTGCCTGTTACATACATTTCAACAAAAACATTATACCCTGATTTCCCATTTTCAATGGGTTCAGGGTATAATTATATCTCCCACACCTTTAGAGCTAAAGTCTCCAAATTTTAAATGTAGACTCGACTGCACGTGATAGAATTTCGATTTTTGTTATAATTCACCCCCCACCCCTATATCCACCCCCTTACCCTCATCTCTGTAAAAGGCGTATTTCAAATACTAGAGACTTGAGCTTTGGCAAATATACGCATAGTAATGATAAAACCACATTCTGAAAGTTTCATGAAGAACGTACGTCCACAAAAAAGTTATTGAACAATTAAGTTCCCATAGTAAGCCCACACTCCAGCCCAAGCCTGTTAATGCGTGCGTGCCTATGGGTGTCTATGTATATGTTTGCGTGTGTGTGTGTTTGTTTAAGCTGAATGACACTAAAAATTATTGAAATGGCTGTTGCTCGGAGGGTTCAGGGTATCTCGTAGTCGAGCAGTCTCGACTTGAGCTTTCTTACTTGTTTTTCTTTTCATTTTTTTTTATATCGTTCATTTAAGAAAATATTTTATTCTCACATATATATATATATATATATATATATATATATATATATATATATATATAAATATATATTTATATAGAAGTGTATATTGTTTTTTTTTTTTTAAATTTCTATTTCAAATGTGTATCATGTGCTTTTTTTTATACCCTGAACCCATTGAAAATGGGAAATCAGGGTATAATGGTTTTGTTAAAAGTATGTAACAGGGAGAAGGAGGCGTGGCAGACCCCACAAAGTATATATATTCTTGATCAGGGCGACGAACTGAGTCGATTTAACCCTGTCCGTCTGTCTGTCCGTCCGTCCGTCCGTCCGTCCGTCCGTCCGTCCGTCCGTCCGTATGTATGAACGCGTCGATTTCAGAAGATATAAGAGCTAGAGACTTGAATTTTTTTTTTAAATGACCGTATATACGGCGCGGATATCGAGTTTATCACCAAAAATCGATAACTCGTCCCGTTGTTTTTTTATCGATCAAAAACCTTATCGAAAACCAGTTATAAAATTATATCTCCTACACCTTTAGAGCTAAAGTCTCCAAATTTTAAATGTAGATTCGACTGCACGTGATAGAATTTCGATTTTTGTTATAATTCACCCCACCACCCCTATATCCACCCCCTTACCCTCATCTCTGTAAAAGGCGTATTTCAAATACTAGAGACTTGAGCTTTGGCAAATATACGCATAGTAATGATAAAACCACATTCTGAAAGTTTCATGAAGAACGTACGTCCACAAAAAAGTTATTGAACAATTAAGTTCCCATAGTAAGCCCACACTCCAGCCCAAGCCTGTTAATGCGTGCGTGCCTATGGGTGTCTATGTATATGTTTGCGTGTGTGTGTGTTTGTTTAAGCTGAATGACACTAAAAATTATTGAAATGGCTGTTGCTCGGAGGGTTCAGGGTATCTCGTAGTCGAGCAGTCTCGACTAGAGCTTTCTTACTTGTTTTTGTATCATGTATTATTATACCCTGAACCCATTGAAAATTGGAAATCAGGGTATAATGTTTTTGTTGAAATGTATGTAACAGGCATAAGGAGGCGTGGCAGACCCCATAAAGTATATATATTCTTGATCAGGGCGACGAACTGAGTCGATTTAGCCCTGTCCGTCTGTCTGTCCGTCTGTCCGTCCGTCCGTCTGTCCGTCTGTCCGTATGTTTGAACGCGTCGATTTCAGAAGATATAGAAGCTAGAGACTTCAACTTTTTTTTAAAATGCTCGTATATAGCACGCGGATATCGAGTTTATCACTAAAAATCGATAACTCATCCCGTTATTTTTTTATCGATCAAAAACCTTATCGAAATGCAGCTATAAAATTATATCTCCTACATCTTTAGAGCTAGAGTATCCAAATTTTAAATGTAGATTGATATATACGTTATAGAATTTCGATTTTTGTTCAATTTCACCCCCCACCCTTATATCCACCCCCTCACCCATTAGTTTGTAAAGGCGTATTTCAAATACTAGAGACTTGAGCTTTGGCAATTATACGCATAGTAATGATAAAACCACAATCTGAAAGTTTCATGGAGAACGTACGTCCAGAAAAAAAGTTATTAAACAATTAAGTTCCCATAGTAACACACTGTAACACACTGCAGCCCATGCGTGCGCGCCTATGGGTGTCTATGTATGTGTGTTTGCGTGTGTATGTGTGTGTTTGTATAAGCAGAGAGACGCTAAAAATTATTGAAATAGCTGTTGCTCGGAGGGTTCAGGGTATCTCGTAGTCGAGCAGTCTCGACTAGAGCTTTCTTACTTGTTTTTGTATCATGTATTATTATACCCTGAACCCATTGAAAATTGGAAATCAGGGTATAATGTTTTTGTTGAAATGTATGTAACAGGCATAAGGAGGCGTGGCAGACCCCATAAAGTATATATATTCTTAATCAGGGCGACGAACTGAGTCGATTTAGCCCTGTCCGTCTGCCTGTCCGTCTGTCTGTCCGTCTGTCCGTATGTTTGAACGCGTCGATTTCAGAAGATATAGAAGCTAGAGACTTCAACTTTTTTTTAAAATGCTCGTATATAGCACGCGGATATCGAGTTTATCACTAAAAATCGATAACTCATCCCGTTATTTTTTTATCGATCAAAAACCTTATCGAAAACCAGTTATAAAATTATATCTCTTACACCTTTAGAGCTAAAGTCTCCAAATTTTAAATGTAGACTCGACTGCACGTGATAGAATTTCGATTTTTGTTATAATTCACCCCCCACCCCTATATCCACCCCCTTACCCTCATCTCTGTAAAAGGCGTATTTCAAATACTAGAGACTTGAGCTTTGGCAAATATACGCATAGTAATGATAAAACCACATTCTGAAAGTTTCATGAAGAACGTACGTCCACAAAAAAAGTTATTGAACAATTTAGTTCCCATAGTAAGCCCACACTGCAGCCCATGCCTGTTAATGCGTGCGTGCCTATGGGTGTCTATGTATGTGTTTGCGTGTGTGTGTGTGTTTGTATAAGCTGAAAGACACTAAAAATGATTGAAATGGCTGTTGCTCGGAGGGTTCAGGGTATCTCGTAGTCGAGCAGTCTCGACTAGAGCTTTCTTACTTTTTTCTAATTAAAATTAAAACAAACTGATTAATAATAAATTTTCGATGCTGGAAGCAAGGATGGGTGGGGGAAAACCATTCCTTATCTAAAGATGATTTTGCTGTAGCGTGCATGCAGTACAGAACAATTTTCTCTTTAATGCGAGCGATGTATGGTTTCTTTTCGAAAGTTGTCCTAAATGTTTCGAAATGCAGCTTTATCAAATTGTAAAAATGGTCAGAAGGGGCCTTCAATTTAAGATATCTATTTATATAATGGAAATTTTTATTGAGTATCAAATACTCAGAAGAATACTGCATTTCGTCTGATGATTTTAGAAGATTTGTACATACTTCACTGTTCACAACAGTTTGTGTAAAAGATACCCAGCAAAATATCGCAATGCATTTTCATTAAAATCATTTTGAATATTGGCAATGGTTGTATCTAATGACAATTCTATTTCCAAATCATCATCCAAAGGTTCAATATCTGCTGGAGTATGACATGAATTACATTGTTCATGAAAAACAGATAATTGGGACCCGCTATCTTTTATGATATTGGCCAACATCAAATCTTCATCTGGAATACAATTTCCAGATACCGAAGTTGATGTTAACATTTTCATAGATAACATTTTGGATACTATAGAATGAAATTCAAAAATGGTGGGATTGGTATTGGTCGCTCCCCGACTTCTAATTAAATAAAATAAATTTTCTAATGGATCTTGGTTCAATTTGGATGTGGCAACAAAGAAAATATCATTGTTGTCACTCCAAATATTTTCTGCCAAAGCAATTACCGATGAGATTGTAATAAGCATCCCATCAATGCAATATACTTTGTGTGGATAGTGCAGATTTTGGAAATACTCACGCATTTCCTGAAGGTACTCGTGGACATTATTTTTCTCCCTAAGAGATGTGCTCTAAGGATTGCTATCAAATAGCACATGACTATTTAAGCAATCAAAGAGATTATTTATTTTTTCAATAAATATTGCCGTTGCAACTTCACTGTCTTTGCAATCAGCAAACCCACCTGAATCTACAACAGTGCGTATTGCAGAAGCTACACTGTGGCTAAAGATTTGTGTGGCAAATTTAACTTTCATTTTTTCAAAACAATTCGGACTGACATGTTTTAAGGTTAATTTCGGACATAAACGAGTTAAATTTGTAGTATCAGTTTCATATAATTTTCTAATTATTCCCCATGAAACTGTGCCATCAGGTGTTAAAATATTATTCTTTAAAAGAATATTTCGAAGAGATTTCACAAGATGCGGTGCATCAAATATCGCAAAAATCTCTTCACCATTAACTTTAAAAGCAGAATTGATTAAATCGATGCCCCATCTATTGAACACTGCTCTATTATTGGATCCCTGATCACAAACAACGGCTTTGACATTAAGTCCCAATGCTTGCGATAGTCCAATATTTTCTTCAAATTTTTGTTTTAGGTCAGTATGATTTATGCCACGAGCTGAAACCGTATAGCTTAAAACATACTTCCAGTTGTCAAACAGCCCCCTAACAAGGAAAACACAGACTTGCTGTCCTAAAAGCTTACTCCTTTTTACACCATCATTCTCAAATCCCTGTATCTCGTCAAGAGATGAATTATACTGAAGACCTCTCTTTACTTTGAGTTCATCGCAAACTAATACGGTGTAATCAAATAAAAGTTGACTGTTTGGTTTGATCGTTCAGCAGAGAATGCTCTCCGTATTTTATTCAAATAAAGCCTTAGCCTAAAGTACATAAAGTTTACATAAAGAATTATGTCGCTTATAGCAGCGGCAGAATGGGAGTATATAACATGCTGTATGTGTGTGTATATATGTTTGTATGCATATGCAGAAGGCATATGCATTTAGCGTTTAAGCTGCGGCGTGGACACGAGCGTAACAATGCTTACGTTGCAGATCCCACGCTGCAGGCCAGTCTATACATAAGTGACCGATCATATTACGGCGCTTATGTATAGTTGTTATAATATAAATAAAGCAACAAAGTGTTGCTAAGTTGTGAGTATGATACTCTTACTTATATTGGGCATATGTCAACTTCATATATTGTATACACTACAATACTGTGAGCATATGCTTATATGACATACAACATACTACAACGGTATATTTTTCCTTATCGCTCATTTTTCCGACAATGCCCTTCAAGTTTTCTAATAGCTCTGGATTAAATCCAGGAACTAAATTTTTTTAAATCGCCCAGCGATTTAATTGTTTCTTACACGGGAGTCTTAAATTAAGAACATCCCTAAGGTATTCATATGCCCTAGCTGAGTAAAAATGAATATTTTGCGAAATAACTTTTTCAGCGCTGTTAAAAAGCTGATTTTTTTAAAAGCATTTTACATAAGACCTTTGATTGGTCTGAAACATGAGGTAAATTGTTAATGGTCGTGAAGATATTAACATGCTTTTTCTCCTTTTCTTTGGTAAATGTTTGCCTATGAGCATTTCTTAGAGATGAATGCCTTTTTTTCAAATTAGAATTCTCTTTCTGTGCATTCTGAAGAGCTACTTCTATTTCATAATATTTTTTCCGATAATATACTTCGTTTTGCTCTCGTTTTGAACAATTTGAACAAAACGAAGAACTACCGGGGCTTAAATCTTGCCACAATTGATTTTTTGAACTATTGTCTAAGCTCAAAAAATTTTTCAAATGTTACTGATCTGATGCTGCTGTTTGTAGTGTACGGGATGGAGGAGGTCATATACCCATTCCCATGGGTATAATTCGATCTGTCCAATGGATGGAATTTTTGGATTTGAACGTGTGCAGTAGGCTCAGTTGTGCGCACTCTCGCTATGCTCGTACTAGCTCGTCGGATTGTCGGGGTTCTTCTTTACCTATCTGCACGGTTGCACCTTAACACACTTTAGTTATAGTGCGCGTTTCGGAATCTAAAAACAAAATAATCTCTAAGTGACGGAAGCGCCGACACGCTATATATGTTGAACCGTCCTATGTTCACAACTGACTAAGAGGACCAAGGTGTTGTTTGTCTCTCTCTCTTCACCCTCCCTACCTTGACAATATTGAAGATTTTTAAATATTGTCCCTTAGTTAAGTTCTCAACGATCTTAGCTACATCTTATAAGACCCGGCATGGATGATCGACAGACTAAATTATGAGGCTCAAAAATTCATTATAACTTCAAATTTTTAATTCCATAATATGCCTTTCAAGATTACATTTCTAGCAAAAAGTGGTATTGAATTATTCATAAAGAGTGGCGGATTACTAATATGGGTAAGGTTTACAATATGCTCTTATGCTAGGCTTACAGACTAACATGTTTGTTCTTTTGGTTTTCTTAACATCTAGCCTTAATAATAGTCTTATATCTACAAAGTTGAATCATGTATTCTTTTTACTATGCATTATTTTCTGTATTATTTCACTCAAAATTTTATTTTAAAATTCAACGAAAGTTATATTTTCTCAATATCATCTGCATTTCTATATATATATATGTGTATATTTTTTTTTTTTTTTTTTTTTTTTTTGTTAAATAAGATTTAGTGGTTTTATATCTCTTCTCTACATGATTACTTTATTTATTTTTCTTGATTCATTATTTATCTTACCAAGGTTTCGTATATAGCTGCATGCCGTTGTGATCATTGGGCCCAAGATGACGATGACATGATGATGCACTGTTACAAATAGAATTACATAATCGTAAAATCCCTTCTTTTTTTTTTTTTTTTTTTTTTAGTTAAATATTAGCAGAACCCTTCCGGTGAGTGTATCAGCAATCCGCCCTTCCAGTTCAAATATTTCTCTTTTCTTTTACATTTTATTTTGCTTCGATGTGCGTTTGCAAATATTTCACCTTAGTGCGCCAGCTGCTACCCTACACTTGAGTCGAGTATATTACTTAATCTCTCTTTAGAAGTTGTCTAAGACCGCATATGATTGTGTTGGTTTCGTCTTACGCTGTTGTTGTCTTTATGTAGCCGGCTGCAGTTTCTCAAACGTAGTAAGCTAAGTTATATAGTTCACCGTAGTTGCGTAGTTGACTTGGCGTGAGTAAAGGTATTTTAAAGTCGTGGTGAGTTGACAGTAGTGGGGACGAAAATAACTGTTGTTGTTGGGGTGCAATTAAGTTGTTGTTGTGGAATATACTCTGAGAATGATATTGCGCGTTGTACAAAGCATACTAGGAAGAGACACTTGCTCGTGACCGAAGTCTTCGGCCTGGAGAAGGCTTCCACAACTATACTGTTTTGCTGCCAGTGGCTGCCTAAATTAAAAATGTATATTAATTTCCGATAAAACTTTCACGTGCCAACGTACCTCTAGATTTATAATCGACTAATTATCACTCTTTAAATTTGTATTTAATACTGCAATTGGTTTATCTATAGCGTTCGATCACCACGTTTCTTTTTTTGTTTTTAACTCGTTCACTGCAGCGATTAACGTCTGCCCGCATCAACGATCTTTTACTTTCTGACGCTGTATTAAACTAAAGTGGCGCTAAGCGCTGCTGTACTTATCGTTGCGTTTTGCGCTTGTCTGCTTGCGGTACAATCGTACGATTCTAAACTGCGCTTGCGGTGCAATCGCCTGATTTGCATGTCTTCTCCTAACACCAAAAAGTAGGGTGACTCACGCATACCGAATTAAGTTTTATTACCCGTTCCCACTATTTATATCTATCTTATGATTCGGCTTAAGTTATTTGTTCAACTCGGCCACTACATGTTCTGTGTCAGATGGCTTCACAAAGCCATCCACTACTTTATGTAAACTCTTCTTTGTATAACTATAAGAAATAATATCTTCTTCCTGAAAGTCAATTGAATAAATGTCATCATCAGCATTATTATTTGAGAGCAAATTTGGGTTGCACAAATTTAAGGTTGGGACTGCATTAACGCTTAATTTAAATTTACCAAAACACTTCCTTTCGAAATGCTTATGGCATATTTTTTTTCCAGTCGATATCACTGGGTAAATTACAAGCTTTGATCCACTTACTTAAATAAATCTGCTTTGATAGAAATGAAAATAGTCTAACCGGAAAATTAATAGAGCTTTTTCTATAGCTCGCACCACATGTTTCAATAATGCACCTATCTCCACTTCCTCGTGATTTCTTGAAAATACTTGATTAAGCCATAGTTTTGAAAAAAACTTATATAAATATTGGCACGATTCTTAACAATAGCAAAATCACTTACTCAATAATTAAATATCGTTTAGCACTCTCTCAGCAGATTTAATTCCAAATCGCTCGCACAATTAAAAGCCCGTGGCAGTCACAAGCCAATGTTCACGTATAATGAGCATACACACTTACAATATTCCTCAGGCAGCAAGAATAGTTTCCCATACTAACACATAGTAGCTCATACATACATGTAAAACGGTAATATAACTGACGATTGACGAAAATTCTGAGAAAGAGTGGACTTTCGCGCCGCACGCACACAAAAGCCCTTACATGTAGCAAGGGGCTGTAAATGTGTGTGTGCATGCTCGTCACGAAAATGTATTGTCTATGTGCACAACAGCCTGTACCAATTGTAAAATCCAAAATTTGCCTTTGGTCGGCCTTGTGAAGTGAACACATGCATACATACATTTGCATATGTGTATGTTTGTATGGGATGATAATTATCTCTGGATTTAGTAGTTTGTAAATTTTGTGTGGTTTGATTCGTAGGGTGACTGCAAAATGGGCCTTTATGACTTAATTAGAAATTTTTGACAATAATGAGTAAAGCTTGAGTGTAATATGACATGTGTATTTCATATATTGTAAAGCATTTAATAAACTTATTAGTGTTTTACGATAATTATAATAATTATAATTAATAAAATGTGTATAAAATAATTTTAATTATATGTAAATAATTATTTACGGATATAAACACATTTATAAACATGATTAGCAATAATAATATATAAATGTACTTATTTACATATGTACATACATATGTTCATACATAGTACATCTGTGTGAAGCGGTTATGACAGTCCGTAAGACTGACCAAATGCAAATGCTAGGCTTTAAAACTGCTACAGGCAACAAGAGCTTCGCATACTGGCATACAAATGCTCACACACGTAGTAAGGGACTGTGAATGTGTGTATGCATGCTCGTCGCGAAGATGTATTCTCTATGTGCACAACAGCCTGTGCGTGTAAACACATTTTCATATAAATTTACATTTATAAATTTATTTTCCAATGTTATTAAATTATCTTTGTTTTTATTATTGATTTGTTTTTTTTTTTTTTTTATATATATATTGCATTTTACGATTTCTATTTTTATATTTATTAAATTTATGAAATAATATTAAACAATTCCTATTTGAAACAATTGCTTTTATGAATTGATGACTTCGATAAGCAAGTACACAAAATAAAAGGTACTTAAATAGAAACGCGTTTCTGCAATTCGAACCCTAAATTGGTCAACCAATTCTAAGTTGAGGTAGGCACATGCCAATGTTCATGTCCCATGCATACACACAGGCACATACACACACGTACATGTAAAGGCCCACAGGCATACAAATGTTTCTACAAGTGCTATTCCAGAATTGTGAGCATCACATCCCATGCGAACACACACACAATCAAATGTATACATGTACAATACCAACCAAATACAAATGCTGGGCTCTAAAATTGCTACAGGCTAAAAGGGCTTCGCACACTATCGTACATATGCTCATACATGTACTAAGAGTGCAAGTGTGTGTTTGAAAGTCGCGAAATCATATTTTTTATGCGCATCAACACTCTCATACCCTTCCCAAAAATAATCTTCTAAACGCTTACAGTTTGTTTGCATGAGCGTGGCCAACGCTTTTAAGATTTCGGTATACCCTGCACTCAAAAGGAAAGAGCTGAGATGCTGAGGGTGATGATTTCAGAGACCATAGAGAGCGAGAGAGAGGGACTGAGAGAGAGAGAGTGTAGGACAAATAACACATAGCTGTGCTTCATATGGGAACGGGACCATTTCGGTTGAGCGCTCGCAGCGCACTGTTTTTGTCATGCAGTATTTTCTCTGCTCGAACCTCCAGCGACCGAGCCGAGCAAATACGAATTATAGTGGTCGACCAACTTAACAGTTTCGAGCTGTAGAAAATTTTGTTCTACATGTCTAGTCTATGTGTTGTTTGGTCAGTGGTACACTTTAACTATTCTGCATACAGTGCTGGATTTCACGATCACCGTTAGTTGTTGCATGTTTCTTTGATTCATCTTCGATTATTTGCGTAATCACTTTGAAAACAAATTTGACACGCGGTTCATCATGGAGCAAAGAGAAAAATAAATATCGGTAGGAGTTCTAAGCTTCTTTTAAAATATGGGTTGGAAGGCAATCCTACCGAGAAATTGGTCAATTGGTAGGCAGAACTCATTCCTCGTGCCAAAGACTCTACAACAATCATGTTTCATCGAGCTCCATATTGTCAAAGCCCTGTTCCGGTCGCCCACCCTTGCTCGGGGAAAAAGAGAAAAATCGTATTATCCAATTGGTACCTCAAAACCCAGTGATAACTGCTCACAAAGGACATCTGGAAGTTGAAGAACGTTTCTCTAAAACTATTTGTGAGGAAAGCGTTCGACGCTCTTGAAAAAAGGCGGGCTATCATGGCCACGGTGCACTCAGGAAGCCCCATGTATCAGAGGTTAACAGGAAAAAAAATATAGACTTCGCCAATGAGCACATTTCCAAGCCTTCTAGCTTCTGGAAAAGGGTCATTTTCTCAGATGAGAGCAAGTTTTGCCTATTTGGCATAAAAGGAAAGAAGCTAGTATAGAGAAAAAGCGGAACAGCCATGGACAAGGAAAATTTATTACCTACAGTGAAGCATGGTGGAGGTGGTGTAATGGTGTGGGGATGTATGGAGGCCAGTGGTGTTGGAAATCTGTCTTTTATTGAGTCAACAGTGGACCACAAGGATATATACAAATTCTTTGTGAGAATCTACGGCAGACTGCCCTAAAATTGCAGCTTGCGGACGACTTTTGCTTTTAACAGGATAATGATCCGAAGCATACAGCCCACAATGTAATGCTCTGGTTACTTTACAATGTTTAAAATCAACTCCAATCGCCCCCCAGTCTCCAGACCTCAATCCTATCAAGCATCTATGGGACTCACTCGAGCGTAGGATCCGGCAGCACACCATAAGGTCTAAGAACATGCTGAAGTAGGTCATGAGGGAAGAATAAGGCAAAATAACTGCAAAGGACACTAGAAACCTAGTTGACTCAATGCTACGACGTTTGGCTGAGATGTTAAAACGAAAATGTCATCCTAGAATATACTACAACTAACAAAATCCTGCCTTGTACGCAGAATAGTTAAAGTGTACGCAGACTTTTGAGGTGTCATTTTTTGGTTATGTTTTTTGTTTATAATTTTTATAAATATTAGGTTCAGTTTTAATAACAAAATAAAAACACGATTATGTTAATAAATGAATGAGAAATGTATTAAAAAAAGAAGTAATGCGATACGTGTTCTATATAAAATATAATACACATTTAAACATAAACATATGGGTTTGTTTGCAAGTGTACGCAGAGTTATGCGAGCAAGTGTAACTTAGGGTATACAGTACGCATCTCTTTCCAGGCGTTGGCGATATTACGCTTCAATTCAAAAACAGGAGCATTTAAAAAAAGACTGAGCTTGTGGTGGGTCCATAAATCGAACTCAACTTCGCTAGTAGATGAGCCGTCACTAGTGCCGCCTAAACTTTCATTTATATCTGAAAGCTCCGCCATTTCTTGTCGTATGCGCTTCATAACTGAAGCCAAGGCAATAGGATCCTGAAAATGCATCTTTTTGAAGCGAGAATCCAGCAACGTTGATGTTGCCAATAAATACGACTGTTCCATGGTACCAAATCGACGATCGAACTGCGCAATTATAGCTGCTTAGAGCTTTTCCGCCGTTGGTGACTTGCAATTTACCATCATTATTTTCTGGCGTCGGCAATGGACAATCGGTATTACAAGGCTCAAAGTAGCGTATTTCTCACCGCTTATCTGAGTGGTCATGGCTTCCAGTGGTTTAAGCAAAGTAATAATTTGTAGTGGCGCTGGAATAGAGAAAAAAAAGAAGCAGCCTAAAAGTAGGCAATACGCTGAGCTTGGAGTGGCTTAGAAAAGTTGATCACGCGATCACGGATGTGGCAATCCCAAAACTGGATTAATAACAGGAGAAATTGTCACTCTCACCTAGGCCATAAAAAACTGTTCCCAAGCGATGCCGCTTCAAGGGATCGGCCATATTTTCCTCTTTCTTTTTCCAATCTCAACCAGTGTTTAAAAAACTGCGAACAGTTTTCGCAGTTCTGTTATTGCTAGAACTGTTGCTGCGAGCATTTTCGACAGTCGCAGTCGCAGCAAAAGCAAAAACATTTCTAGATCAGCAGCACAGCGCTTCGGAAATCGACAGCTTCGGCAGTTTTGAAAATGCTAGACTGTTGCTGCGAGCATTTTCGACAGTCGCAGTCGCAGCAAAAGCAAAAAACAATTCTAGATCAGCAGCGCAGCGCTTCGAACTGCGTTGACTGGCGACAGTCGCAGTCGCAGCTAGAAAAAACTGTCGACTGCCGAACAGCACAGCAGACAGCTTTCACAGTTTTTGCTTTGCTTTGTTTTGGTAACTTTTGTAACTGAACGAAATGAATGAAAATTAACAACATTTTAATTATTTGTTTATAATGACGATTATTTATTTTTTTATTCATCTTGGAAGAGCGGCATGTTTTCAATTGCTGCTTCCAGGAAGCTAGGATTGAGCTTTACAAGCAATATATTTTCCAGCGACTCTGCACTTAAACGATTGCGATAATCGGTTAAAACCAGTTTAAGCGTGGAAAATGCACGTTCAATAGTCACCTATTAATAAAAAAATAATTTTAATAAGTAAACTTTAAAAAGTAAAATTGTAGACAAGTACACACCTGAGTGGGTGGTATTGCAAAACATACTTTGCTTAATGCATATAGCTCGGGATCAGTGAGCTGCTTCTCTTTCCAAAATTGTAAAATGTTTGCATCACTTCTGACAAAGGAAAGCTGCAAATTTTCAATTTTCGCGTGCACATCGGTTGTGCTACTAGCCTTGACTTCAATATCCTGTGTTAAATATTCATTTAACAATTCATCTTCAATGTCATAAAAGTCAACGTTGGAATGATAGGAAGTTGAATTAGTTGTAAAGCCCCTCAACTATCCGATCCCATAAAGATTTCAAATATTTTACAGCTTCATTTCTTTCTATTGATGAAATGGTATGATGAAACCGAGGATTCAAGTATAAACAGGCAACTAAACTATCATTGCGCATTAAAGTATTTGTACGTTTTCTAAAAGATTCCAATATTTTTTCACCAATTTGTTTCGTAAGTGGCTGGGTCGCATCTTGTATAATTTTTTGAGTGCATATTTTGCACTTTAGCCACTGCGCATAAAAATTACCATAATGTAATTGCTCCTGTTGAAATATTTTAATAGTTTTTTGTAGCGGACTAAAAATGAGAGTGTAATTATCAATGAACTCCCAAAAGGAGTCGTCAATTTCGAAATTCTCATCCGCGGACTTATTTTTAATTGATTCAATTTTCATTAGCACTTCCTTTGCTGCTTTTAAATTTTCAATCATTGTGTACGTTGAACCCCATCTAGTTGGGCAGTCCAGTTGAGGCATCTTCAGTTTTTATACCCTGAACCCATTGAAAATGGGAAATCAGGGTATAATGTTTTTGTTGAAATGTATGTAACAGGCAGAAGGAGGCGTGGCAGACCCTATAAAGTATATATATTCTTGATGAGGGCGACGAACTGAGTCGATTTAGCCCTGTCCGTCTGTCTGTCCGTCTGTCCGTCCGTCCGTCTGTCCGTATGTTTGAACGCGTCGATTTCAGAAGATATAGAAGCTAGAGACTTCAACTTTTTTTTAAAATGCTCGTATATAGCACGCGGATATCGAGTTTATCACTAAAAATCGATAACTCATTTTGTTATTTTTTTATCGATCAAAAACCTTATCGAAATGCAGTTATAAAATTATATCTCCTACATCTTTAGAGCTAGAGTATCCAAATTTTAAATGTAGATTGATATGTACGTTATAGAATTTCGATTTTTGTTATAATTCACCCCCCACCCCTATATCCACCCCCTTATCCTCATCTCTGTAAAAGGCGTATTTCAAATACTAGAGACTTGAGCTTTGGCAATTATACGCATAGTAATGATAAAACCACATTCTGAAAGTTTCATGGAGAACGTACGTCCACAAAAAAAGTTATTGAACAATTTAGTTCCCATAGTAAGCCCACACTGCAGCCCATGCGTGCGCGCCTATGGGTATCTATGTATGTGTGTTTGCGTGTGTATGTGTGTGTTTGTATAAGCAGAGAGACGCTAAAAATGATTGAAATGGCTGTTGCTTGAAGGGTTCAGGGGATCTCGTAGTCGAGAACTCTCGACTAGAGTTTTCTTACTTGTTATACCCTGAACCCATTGAAAATGGGAAATCAGGGTATAATGTTTTTGTTGAAATGTATGTAACAGGCATAAGGAGGCGTGGCAGACCCCATAAAGTATATATATTCTTGATCAGGGCGACGAACTGAGTCGATTTAGCCCTGTCCGTCTGTCTGTCCGTCTGTCCGTCTGTCCGTCTGTCCGTCCGTCCGTCTGTCCGTCTGTCCGTATGTTTGAACGCGTCGATTTCAGAAGATATAGAAGCTAGAGACTTCAACTTTTTTTTCAAATGCTCGTATATAGCACGCGGATATCGAGTTTATCACTAAAAATCGATAACTCATCCCGTTATTTTTTTATCGATCAAAAACCTTATCGAAAACCAGTTATAAAATTATATCTCCTACACCTTTAGAGCTAAAGTCTCCTAATTTTAAATGTAGACTCGACTGCACGTGATAGAATTTCGATTTTTGTTATAATTCACCCCCCACCCCTATATCCACCACCTTATCCTCATCTCTGTAAAAGGCGTATTTCAAATACTAGAGACTTGAGCTTTGGCAAATATACGCATAGTAATGATAAAACCACATTCTGAAAGTTTCATGAAGAACGTACGTCCACAAAAAAAGTTATTGAACAATTAAGTTCCCATAGTAAGCCCACACTGCAGCCCATGCCTGTTAATGCGTGCGTGCCTATGGGTGTCTATGTATATGTTTGCGTGTGTGTGTGTGTTTGTTTAAGCTGAATGACACTAAAAATGATTGAAATGGCTGTTGCTCGGAGGGTTCAGGGTATCTCGTAGTCGAGCAGTCTCGACTAGAGCTTTCTTACTTGTTTTTATTAATTTTCCTAGTTATTATACCCTGAACCCATTGAAAATGGGAAATCAGGGTATAATGTTTTTGTTGAAATGTATGTAACAGGCATAAGGAGGCGTGGCAGACCCCATAAAGTATATATATTCTTGATCAGGGCGACGAACTGAGTCGATTTAGCCCTGTCCGTCTGTCTGTCCGTCTGTCCGTCTGTCCGTCTGTCCGTCCGTCCGTCTGTCCGTCTGTCCGTATGTTTGAACGCGTCGATTTCAGAAGATATAGAAGCTAGAGACTTCAACTTTTTTTTAAAATGCTCGTATATAGCACGCGGATATCGAGTTTATCACTAAAAATCGATAACTCATCCCGTTATTTTTTTATCGATCAAAAACCTTATCGAAATGCAGCTATAAAATTATATCTCCTACATCTTTAGAGCTAGAGTATCCAAATTTTAAATGTAGATTGATATATACGCTATAGAATTTCGAATTTTGTTCAATTTTACCCTCACCCTTATATCCACCCCCTCACCCATTAGTTTGTAAAAGGCGTATTTCAAATACTAGAGACTTGAGCTTTGGCAATTATACGCATAGTAATGATAAAACCACAATCTGAAAGTTTCATGGAGAACGTACGTCCAGAAAAAAAATTATTAAACAATTAAGTTCCCATAGTAAGCCCACACTGCAGCCCATGCGTGCGCGCCTATGGGTGTCTATGTATGTGTGTTTGCGTGTGTATGTGTGTGTTTGTATAAGCAGAGAGACGCTAAAAATGATTGAAATGGCTGTTGCTTGAAGGGTTCAGGGGATCTCGTAGTCGAGCACTCTCGACTAGAGTTTTCTTACTTGTTTAAATTCAAAATTTTCACGAAATCCGTTAGATGGTTTTCGAATATATTTCGTCAAATTACGACAAGTGAATAAGTATTTTGTGATGGCTGAAAATTTAGTCACATCTAGAGCGCACAGCTGCGCAGTATGAGCGGCACAGCGACAAACTTGAATATTGCCCAATGTCATCTCTGGCATTTCTTCTATGAGATCGATTTTTTTTAAGTATTCATCATTACTGTAAACTTCATTTTCTTCGATTTCTTCTTCGGACACAACAGACAATATTTTCGTTGCTTTAAGCATATTCGCGCCATTATCAGACGTAACTGATACTATCTGCTTTAGATTTACTTAATATTTTGTTAATATTTTAATAATTTCCATAGCGAGGCTTTTGCTTGTGCTACACCCGACACCTTTTAGTTCGACCATCCCTAAAATACGGGATTTTATTTCCAGTTCGCTAATAAATTGCGCACTTATTCCAAAAATGTTTCGAGATAGCCGCGATGCACTGTCAATTTTAAGTGAAAGTAATTTGTTTTTCAATTCATCTTTCATGTCTTTGCGTAGATTATTAGCAACAATCTCTAAAGTTTTCTTGCAATTTGATGCGTTTAAACAAATTGATTTTCCGTCGGTTGCCTTGAAGCCTTCACAAATTGGGTTTAAAATATTTCGCATATTATCAGAATTTAACACATTGAACGGTATGGAGTCCTCCGTAACGAGCCCAATGTATGACCTTATTAGTTGCTTTTTGTTCATTTCAATTTTAATTTTTTTTTTTTCGTATAATTTTAGACGACGAACAAATAGAAGAATTTTCCGACAGTTCGGAAGGAGGAGTCGTTTTCAAATGATGTACATTGACGACATGAGCTTTTAAATTTGAAATTCGATTGGTTTTAAGTTTGCTTTTGCATGTTTTACATGTAGCAAAGTCCCCTTTCTCATTGGTATCAAAATACTTCCAAACATCACATTGTTTATTACGCGACATTTTTGCTGTTGCTCGGATGCACATTAATACAAGACTACGCCTACGATCTGTTTCATTGCTACAAAGTATGCCGCAAGTGACTTCGGCAATTACAGTTACAAAAGTTACCTAAACAAAGCAAAGCAAAAACTGTGAAAGCTGTCTGCTGTGCTGTTCGGAAGTCGACAGTTTTTTCTAGCTGCGACTGCGACTGTCGCCAGTTCACGCAGCAACAGTCTAGCATTTTCAAAACTGCCGAAGCTGTCGATTTCCGAAGCGCTGTGCTTCTGATCTAGAATTGTTTTTTGCTTTTGCTGCGACTGCGACTGTCGAAAATGCTCGCAGCAACAGTTCTAGCAATAACAGAACTGCGAAAACTGTTGGCTGCCGAAGCACAGCACAGACAAAATTTTACGACTGTTGCTGCTGTGACTGTCAGCTTTTCAAACACTGATCTCAACCACCGACTGAAAAGGTTGTTGCTAAATCACGCTGTGCATAGTGAAAAGTTACTGTGAAACTTAAAGAAAATTTTTTTTTTTAAATTGAAGTACTATTTCTTTTGTGCAAGTGCCAAACTATTCGGTAAGAAGAAAGTAGTGGCATTTCCAAAGGTCAGAACATATGCCTAAAATAATTTCGCACAAACCTCTTTGCAGGTTTGGCACCCAGCAAAAATTTTAATTTTTTTTGCCAAAGTGCAGTTGCATCGGCGCACAACTAAATCTTTGCATCGGCGCACAACTAAATCTTTGCATCGGCGCACAACTAAATCTTTGCATCGGCGCACAACTAAATCTTTGCATCGGCGCACAACTAAATCTTTGCATCGGCGCACAACTAAATCTTTACATCGGCGCACAACCAAATCTTATAGGCAGTGCTGCAGAATACCGCATCATACATATATCTCCGCACCTGCACATGTTGCACAATAATCATTGCCTTTTTCTAAGAAGTCCAACTTTTAGCGAATAGTGATGTACTAATTTATATTATAGGCACCGAGTTCATTTTTTTTCCTTTTTTGCACTGCGCCATGAATATAGTATAATAGTTAAATAGTAGAATAATTTAAAAATAACATTAGTCATTAAGCTTAACCTCCTCCCGATGAACATTTCCCCATTCGTATTTTATGCATTATATTTTTTTTTGATAGTTGCATATACATTTGTTTTTTGTTAGCACAGCTTGCCGCCCAACCGAAATGGAAGCGCTTTCATCGCGGGACAGCACAGTAAGTGGAGCTGCATTATAAATTTAACAAAATTCCATATATATTTTTTTGTAACCGTCAGCGTTTTTTTTTTTTAACACCCGCTGCATTAAAAAGAAAGAACATAATGCATAAATTTTAATCTCACTATCCTCTTCTACCTTCCTCATTTCGATCAGCTGGTTTAAGGCTGAGAGAAAAAGCTCCCCGAAAGCTTTCATTTGCGTCTGTTTATAATCTCGCATTCTCTATGCCCATAGCCACTATTTACCTATGTACGATTATTTTGTTAATAATATATCTAATGAAGTTTAACTAAGTTTCCTTATTTTGGGGCCATGCGGCGCGTTCCTATAGGGTTTTAGCTCTCCAAGCTGGGTATGGGGTCGCTGATAATATATGCAGGTAGCCAGCGACCAAGGTAGGGTGGGCACGGTCGGTCGCCTTAATATCAAAGGCCGACGTTCGCTGAGCAAGCACTTATTTGCTTGCGCAGCGAGACCCAGCTTGGACAGGTATGTTTGTGTGTGTATAAATCTGTTCTATCTCTCTCTCTCTCTCTCTCTTCTTTCCTCTCTTCGAAGCAAGTGGCCGAAGACAATCGTTCGCACGCGATTTTTATTAATAAATATATTTTGGCAGCGCTAGGAGTCGCAGTTCCCCTCTTCTTACCCCTTCCCTTCTCCCGATGACCCATTGGCCGGATCCAGCGCGTGTACTGCTCTAATCCTCCTATTCCACCATCAGCGCTTGATAATGTAACTCGTTACAGAATTAATTTAAAAGTCATATATTTATTTGGCGCCCAACGTGGGGCCCGTCAGTCCGGCAGCCCCGACAACAATCGATTCAAGTCATTATCAGCTGACTTATTTTATCTCTTCGATTTGTCGCGGTTCACTTGCAAAAGCAATTATGTATTCCAGTTTATTAAATGGGACGTGTGTACCTAATATTACATATTCTTGTAGCTGGATGTGGATTTCAATGGACACGATCTATTATCCTCCGCGCAATGAAATTGTGGTATCGCCGCCTTAATGACTATAATTTTAGTCATGAATATGGTTTATGTCATTTTTGCTTCTGTTTCGTTTTGTACTCTTCACTAAAATTTTCTACTTTCTTAGCACCTTTGTACCCGTCTAAATTTATCTATTGGATGTGTTCGCATGGTACCCCAAAATCGTATGTAATTGAAATATTCTTTTGAATTTGGTTTACTTATTATTTTATTTTTTTTTTTGCAGTTACTGTTTTGCAGATTTAATTTTGTTTGCTCTCTTCAGTTTTTTTTGCTTTTATATAGGGAATTATCAATTAGTTGATTTATTGTGTTCCTTTTCTTTTTTTAATTTTTTAAATTTTTTTTAGTTAGTTTAACTGAATTATTTAATCCTTTATTATTCGTACTTATTAATAGTCAGTTAAGTTTTATTCTGACTTACTTGCCATTTTCTTGCAATATAGTTGCCAATTATATCGATTCAAAAATGCCTTTAACGCGTAGTAGCGAAAATTTATCCCGGCCTGACGAGCCTATCATAAACTGTTTTATTTGTACAGAATCTATTATTAATGAAAGCCAGCTATTTAAAACAAGTTGTGGCCATACCTTTCATCAATCGTGTTTTAACACCAAGATAGCTAATAAGACAGTCTGTCCAGTGTGTAAACAGTCGCTGCGATTACCGAGTGTTGCCGTCAGTACAGAATCTTTAATGGATAAGCCATCAGGGTCGAATGTAGCAACTAAAACTAGATCCCAGGCAAGAAAGACAGCAACCTCCAATATGTCTGAAGGCGATATTTCGTCACCAGCCTTGGTTTCTTCAGTGGCGCCCCCTCTTACTCCAGACGTAGCCAAGCTGATGCCATTTCTGCCGCTTCACTTCGGCGAACAGAATTGATAGCTCAGATTTCTATGAGGCAAAGTGAGACGTTGTCGCAGGTGATAGAGAGTGGCTTCCAGAAACTGCTTTCATCATCCGCAGAGCCGCATACAAGTCGCAGTCCCATACTGCCAGTGCAAGATAATACCAGCAATCTTGGCCAACAAGAGTTTCAACCAGCTTCAACTGTATCTGGCACCCATTCAAACAATAGATTCACGTCATTAGGAACGGATTTGCGACCAGATCGCATCAGCCAAATTATTTCAAATTGGAAGGTACGTTTCAATGGCAAAACGGCCTTGTCAGTAGAAGATTTCATCTATCGAACTGAAGCTCTTACGCATCAGACTCTAGAAGGCAATTTTGAGCTGTTGTCTAGATACGTTAGCAACCTCTTTGATGGTAGTGCGAGTGATTGGTTTTGGCGCTATCACAAAAGTGTGCCTGGGATTCGCTGGCAAGAACTTTGTTTTGCGCTTAGAGAGCAATTTAATGATGATAGACATGCAGTCTTCGACTAACACTCATCGCGATTAGTTGTCTGTTCTGATAAGCTCGTCTCACTCAGTTTCTATACACCTCTTCGTTCTCTCTTCCCTTTCTTGATCGTTCTTTTGCACGCGGTCACATTCACACGAATAAATCGGCGTACGCATAATACAGCCATGGCCCCGGAGCCACCTAACGTAATGGAAAACAGATTTTCACTACTAAGTGATAGTCCAAAAGCCAAAAAGAAAAGACAAAACCAAAAAATCCCGTTTGACTTCCCCGAACTCCCCGTAAATACACCACCCGCACAGAACCCCAAATATATAACTTTGTCTGCTAAGAATGAGGAGAAACCTTTATCTGAATATTCTTGCTTCGCCATAAATAGGGCAATAAAGCTCATTAGCCCTGAAGTCCTTTCCATTTCGTCATTACGTGATGGCAGTCTTCTTTTGCTGGTTAAAAGGAAAGAAGTCGCTGATAGATTTATCACAACAAAGCACTTACCGGGTATTTGTGAGGTTAACTGTAAACTGCACGACTCCCTCAATAATATAAAGGGCACAATCTACGCTCCGTTCCTCAACAATGTACCAGAAGAAGAAATTGTACAAGAATTAAAACCTCAAAATGTGGTCTCAGTATACAAATTTACCAAAAAAGTCGATGGAAAAGTTAAACCTTCCGGTGTGGTACTAGTCACCTTCGAGTTATTTACACTTCCAAACAAACTTTCTATTGCCTGGAATAATGTTAAGGTAAGGGAGTATATTCCCAACCCTATGCGGTGTAAAAACTGCCAACTTCTCGGTCATACTGTTAAACATTGCAAAAATTCTACTATTTGTGTTAACTGTAACCTCCCACCCCACCCTAATGATGAATGCCCCCGGACACAATGCGCAAATTGTGGTGCTGGCCATCTCGCCTCGTCGCCTACGTGCAATAAATATGTTGAACAAAGAGAAATTCTGAAAATTAAAACTCGTAATAAGTGCAGCCTACGTGAAGCCAAAACATTGCTTAAGCAAATCAGCCTCTCTATCACTTCTTCATCTTTCGCCAAAGTAGCCGCCTCTGCTATCTCCACGCAAGCTAAAGATAACGCATACGCAAAAACCATCATAAACAAAGACAACAACTTTACAACTGTAAACGAAAAGTCAATGCAGACAAATACCAACCAAAAATCTCTTTCATCTCCCTTATCTCCCCCCTCCACTTCAACACCAAAAACTTACTCAAACAAAACAAACAATACGATAGCGTAACAGCTACCGTTAACCAAAGCACACAGCATAATAATGATCTAGTTATTTCCAGATCTACATACGTACAAAACCAAACAAATGAAATAAATTCGGCAATTCTATTGCCCACAAGTCTTGAATCGATCAATACAGTTTAACTTCTACTTCTCTTATCATAATTCCTTCTACACATAATATCTGCTTCTCTTTTATATCCTGTAACGAACCTTCGGTTTATCCCGAGTCTAAGCTGGGCTAGTTTCAGCTGACTGTGGATTCGTGCCAACAAATTTATTTGTTGAAGCCCCTGCGATAATAATTAATCACTTGTGAATTCGGTTTTATAGCGTAAATGTATATTCTCTTAAATAACTATGAAATGTACACGTCACTTATGTATGTAAATATGCTAGCTCGCTGCTTAGCGACGCACACCTACTGAGCGCTTGTTCGACGCACTCCGGCTGGGAGAGTGTTGTGCTAAACACGCTAGCTCACCGTAAGGATTTGAGAAAACGCCAGGATCTGGATCTGTAAACTCTGGCGGCTCGCCAGCTATGCAGATCTCTCCTACTATCTCGCTCACTCACAGCACAACACTAGCTTCGTCCACTCACAAGCACTTCTCTTACGCACGGCTACGCGAACTCACCCAGGTGTGCAGGCCTCGCTTGCGTTGCTAATATGCACCGATGTCCTGATCGGCGCCTGCTGATGATCTGCAAGGATTCCCACTGGATGTCCTTGCTGTTCCCACGATGTCCTTGTTATTCCCACGATGTCCTGGGAGTCCTGATTGTCACTCGCGTTGACTTGATTTCGGCACTTCACTTTCACTTGGTATAAATTTCGACGGCAACACTCTCTCGTATCGTATTTTGACAGCCTCGTATGGAGCCGCTGGTGGCCTTTTATACCCCAGCCACAGGCCTTGCCTCGTGTGGTAACGGGGCCTGTTCGGCTCTGGAGCGGGGCCTTTCTGCCGTTATTGACCATAAGAACGGTAAAGTGGCGTGATTTTTGGTGACGCCACTTTCCCGCCAAATCCGTGGCAGCCTCCCATTGGCCGAAGTACCGTTGGCGCCCTACGAGTGAAAGTGTCCACTACTATCACTCGGCCCAAACGGCACCTCGGCTAACGGTCCCCGATGATCGTCGTGCGTGCGACGCGAACCCATTGCTGAATCTGTAGGAGCGAAAGAGACCGCCTCTAAAGGACTCTGACCCCGCTTTCCAGTGCGAGGGTCGCTCCTACAGTATTCGCGTCGCTGTGTGGAGCAACATGTATATGCACGTATATGCATATAAACGCACAGCAAATACATACGTTTATATACATTAACACGTGCATACCCATATTGCTCCTCACACTCCCCTCTTCCTTCGGGAAAACACGAGACCATCGTGTTTTGAATTTGGCGCCCGTCTCCGCTGCGCTGCTCCGTTTTGCGTCGCTCCATCCCTCGATGCTCCATTTTGCGCTGCTCCATCCCTCGATGCTCCATTTTGCGCTGATCGCTGCTGTTAACTCTCTGTTAATGTTATCAGCTGCATTTCTCTCCTTACCGCTGGCAATGCTGTATTCTGCCGGTAAGTGAGTGGGTCAATATTTTTATAAGTCTCAATAAAATCTTAAATAAAATATTGTTTTTCAGGTTGGGCATATTTTCTCCATGCCCCTCAACCCGATGGCCTGCCGCTGCCAATGCCCACGCCGGGCGCTGCTGCAACACTCGCCTGTCGGTATTGCAGCCCCCGGTGGCATTGGTGCACGTGTGCACGGCATTGGCCATTTCACCCATTTGGTGCATGCTGTCCCTCGCCGTTGGAGACGTCTCTCTGCTGGGTTCTGCTGCTCCTTGGGCCCTTGGGGATGCTCCGGTGGGGCATCGCAGTCAATACATGCACTGCTGCCGTGAGATCGAGCCACAGACGTCGTTCGCAAATGGGCACCGGTGTCAGAACTTTGGTGTCGGTGCGCTTGTTGGCCACTCCTCTTTCGCGCACAGCTCCAGCGGAGTCGCTGGCCAGTGCGCGAGGATTCGGTTGCCAAGCTTTACCGACACCTGGCGATCCATGGCCGGTGGAGCCATTCGCGTGGCAGGCGTCTGTACTCACACTCTCACGGCAAACAGCCACGTCTCCGACTGCATGCCCGCGTGCAATATGGGCCGCCGCTGCCTCCGCCCACGCCGGACGCTCCTGCACAACTCACCTTTTGGTTCTGCAGTCTCCGGTGGCTTTGGCCCTCGTGCGGCGGCCACCTGCCTCACCATATCCCTCGTCGACCTCTCTGCTGCTGGCGAATCCATTCTTCGTATGTTAGCAGTACTTCTTCGTTGCTGCTATGTCTCCGTGGCGGCTGGAACTCTGTGGTGGTGCTACAGACACATTTTGGATTGCTGTTGGGAGCTGGCCACATCGATGTCGTTCGCAACTGCCACCGGTGCCGAACTTTGACGCCGACTGGCATTTTGCGGCACACTCCTCATTCGCGCACAGCTCACAGCGAAATCGCTGGCCAGTGCGCGAGGATTCGGCCACAAAACGCGTCTACGCCTCAGCACGGCAACCGGATGGACAGTCGCGTGGCAGGCATCGATGGTGAACCAAACTCCCACGGCCAACCCAAAATTGTGAAAATATGTGTTTCATTTATATATCTCTTTTTTTTTTATTCTCAAATAATTTACATTATGTTTTCAGGTATATTTGAAAACCCGGCACCCGATGCGTGTCCGTCGCACCCTGTATTTCGCCCCCCTTACCCAGACGATGCGGGCGGTGCGCCCGCTGCCTTGGGCCTCCATCCGGGCGGCGTGTTCTCCTACCTCCGACGGCCATTCCTCACGCCGCAACTCCACCCACTGTGCCGCTCCCGCGTCGGGCCAAGACGCCTGCCGCTGAAATGTAGGCCTCTGAGGTGGTGGCGGCCCTGGCTCCGATACCTGCCGCTGTAATGTGGGCCGGGCGGGCAGCCTGATCGGTCGCCACTCCTCGTCGGCGTCCATCGCTGTCTCCGGTGACGTGGGCGGCGGCGCGGTCGTCTGTTGCGGCGTCGTCCGTATTATGGGCGGCGGCGGTGTCGCCTGCTGTATGGGCGGCGGCGGCGTAACTGGAGGCGACATCTCCTCCAGTATGAACCCCGCGGGCTTCGTGGGGAGGGGCTCGCTCCAAGTTATAACGAATTCGGCGCGATGCTCCGCGCGACCCCCCACCACCTTTCCAGCGTAGCTGGCGTCCACCCGCGGAGGCTCCGGCGTCTCCTCCTCCTCGGTGTCGGAAATCACTATAGTCTCCGATTGCTCGCCTACCTCGTCCTCGTCGCTGTCCAGGATTATTATCGGCTGCTCATCTTCTTCTTTGTCGCTGCTCTGCAGCGCTCGGTGAGGCGTAGGCGGACGCGGTGGGCGCCATAGCGGCCGCGTTGGAGAATATTGTCCATTGCGCACATAGTCGCTGACCAGCGACTCGTCCCAGCGCTCTTGCTCCATTCTCTCCCAAGCTGTCGTCGGCATGGGTGCCGTCGCGACACCGGGCGAGCTCGCGGGCGACCATGTGCTGACCTCATGGTTGCTGCTTGGTGACCACGAGCCATTCGTGGCCACGCTCTCCTCCTCGTCGCTGGCCCAACTCTCTGGCGACCATGAGCCATTCGCGGCCACGCTCTCCTCCTCGCTGGTCGACGGTTCTAGGTCCAGGTACGGCCGATGGCGTCGTAGCCGTCTCTTCGGTTGCCGGCGCGGATGAAATGGTAGTCTCACCGGCGGCAGTCGTGTTTTATTCCTCCGCACTCGTGGTCTGGACACCGGTGTGTGCACCCTGCTTGCTCCTCGTGCCGCTCCAGCGTAGTCGCTGGCCAGCAACCGAGGATCGGCAGGGTGTACCCGGCCGATGCCCAGATCCACATTATGGGTTTCGTTGCGTCCACTTGCCATGATAACTTTGCAAAAATAGGCCGAGCCACCGCTCGCTTGCCCATTTTATACCCTCTGCTGCCGCGTCGCCGACTGCGTAGGCGGCAGCATGTAACGGGTCCTGCATGTCCCATATTCAGCCCACTCTAGCCTTCCCTGCTTTATGGCTGAATTCCAGGCAGGCTACGGTATCACCCTGATCGCGTTTTGCATATTCTCACTCATACAACAACATGCACACACACTGCCCTTCGGTGGCCGAACATTCTAATGCACTCTTCCGCTGAGATACATTGTTGTTGGCCGTTTTATGTATCGCTGTGTTTTGTTGTTGGCTGTTTTGCATGTCGCTGTGTGTTTTGTTGTTGGCTGTTTTATCTATCGCACACACAGCATCTTCGTGCGTTAGCGATCGCTAAGCAGCCGACGAAGGCCTTTGCCCTCGCCTATGCATGTATGTGTGTGTGCAGAAACTTTTGCCTGGAACGTAAGCGGTTTTTGTTTTTGTTTTTCCGCTTTTCGTTTTGTGCGATTAAGTACATAATTTCGGCTGCCGTTTTCGTGTGATAAAACTGATAATACATAAGCTGCGCGCATTGTTGTTGCGCATTTACCGTATGTGGGTGCTGCTTGCGCATGCACTGCTTTGTTGTTGTATCTTTGTACTGCGCATGCACCGACAGCTAAGTTTTTCTGTGCAGTACTGTACACTGCTTGCTGTCGTGCGCGCGCAGTTCAAACAAATTGTTGTTGCGCACCCATCTACCGTAATTTTCCCCGGTTGCAACTGTAGATTTCCAATCGCTGATGCATTTCGCAGCCGAAATTATGCACTTTTGGGCAAACATTTTGTCGTCTTATTTTTTTTCTTCTTCTTTTTTTTTTTTGAAAGAAGCAATACACTTCGTTGTGTATTCACTCCCTTTTTTTTTGGAAAAAAAAAAAAAAAAAAAAAAAAAAAAAAAGAAAAACAAAACAGCTCTATTGCTCACCCGTGTCTCCTCTCCACGGCTTGAGATCCGCCACATGTGCCGTCCTGGTCCGCTTTTCTGCCGCCGACCTGATCCGGCAGATGACTGGAGATACAAAACTGGCCACTATATAAGGGCCTCCATAGCGTGGTGCCAGTTTTGCTGCAAATCCTTCTGCGGCATTCGACAAGTGGCGTTCCTTTGCCCACACCTTGTCACCTACGGCCGGCTTCCACTGCCGCCTCCGTAGATTGTAATGCCGCGCCTGATCCTGTCCAGCTCTCTCCAGGTTCCGACGCACGATCTCAAACACTTCGCGCATCTTGGTGGCTCTCTCGACTGGGCTCTGTGCCTCCTGGCCTGTGCCGATAGTTTGTGCGTCGAATAGTGATTTGGGCAGCCTTGGCTCTCGCCCTTGTGTGATGAAGGCGGCCGAATACCCTGTGGATGCTGACACGCTGCTGTTGACCGCCAATGTCAACTCCGGCAATGCGTCGTCCCAGCATCTCTGGTCATCTCCAGCGAACTGCGCAATCATTGTCTTCACCGTTCTATTTGCCCTCTCAGTGGGATTCTCTTGAGGCGTGTATGGCGCTGTCAACTGGTGACGCACCCCAAGCTCTTCCAGAAACGCCTTGAATGCCCGACTGGTGAATTGGGTGCCATTGTCCGTAATGAGCACCTTCGGCGTGCCAAACCGCGCCAAGATCCGCTCTCGAAATGCCTTCTGGAGAGCTGTGCTATTCGCACTCCGCAGCGGCACCATCTCCGTCCATTTCGAGAAGCGGTCTATGAAGACCAAAAGCATAGTGTTACCATGCTTTGATCTCGGCAGTGGGCCAACAAAATCTGCACAAACTGTTGCCCATGGCTCCTCGGGCACCTGTGTCAGCATTTGTCCAGCAGCTTGCAGCTGACTGGGTTTATATCGCTGACACACTTCACAGCGCTGTACGTATTTTCTTACATCCCGGTACATACCTGGCCAGTAATATCGCGCTGCCACCCGAGCGATAGTTTTTCGGCTCCCAAGGTGGCCAGCGGTGGCTGCGTCGTGGCTCTCCTCCAGCACTTGTTTGCGCCGGTCCGCCGGCACGCACAACTTCCATGCTGCCACATCCTCGTGGCCGGCCTGGTGCGGGATGTGCCGATATAAGTTTCCAGACTCTTCCATATAGTCTGGAAACTTATGTGGCGCCTTCTTTATATCCTGACGAAGCTTGGTGAGCCAGCGACATCCTGTCCCAGCTGGCATCTCCTTACTCTTGACCAGGCGGCACGCCTCCTCTCCCAGAGGCTGCCGTGAGAGCGCATCTGCCACCACATTCTGCTTACCTTTCCTGTAGCGAATCTCGAAGTCGTACTGCTGCAGCTCCAGTGCCCATCTGGCAATCCTCCCCGTTGGGCTCTCAATTGAGTTGAGCCACTTCAGAGCCATATGGTCAGTGACCACTACAAATTTGTAGCCTTCCAGGTATGGCCTGAGCTTTCGTATGCCCCAGATTATAGCCAGACACTCTTTCTCAGTAGCTGAATAGTTCTTCTCAGCACTGTTCAGTGTCCGGCTGGCATACGAAATAACGCGCTCTCCGTCCTCCGAGGTCTGTGTCAGGATTGCCCCAAGCCCATAATTGCTTGCGTCCGTTTGCAAGCAAAACGGCTTCGAGAAATCTGGGCACGCCAGCACCGATGACTCCGTCAGTTTGGCCTTTACCGTGTCGAACGCTCTCTGCCGCTCCTCAGTCCACTCCCACTTCGCGCCCTTTTTGAGCAGTGCGTTTAGTGGATGCACTGTGGCTGCAAAATCTGGCACAAAGCGGCGGTACCATGAAGCCACGCCCACATATTGGCGTAACTCCTTCACATTTGTGGGCGGCTTCAGCTCGGCGATAGCGGCCACCTTCTCTGGGTCCGTGCAAATGCCATCCTCCGTGACTTTGTGACCCAGATACTTCAGCTCTTTCTTGAAGAAATCGCACTTGTCGATGTTGATCCTCAAGTTGGCTGCCCGCAGTCGCCGGAACACCTCTCGAAGGTTGTTCATGTGCTCCTGTCGCGTCCGGCCGATGACGATGATGTCGTCCAGATAGGCAAAGGCATGGGGCATCATTTCTGGGCCGATCACCTGGTCCAGCGCTCGCTGAAATGTTGCCGGTGCAGAATGGAGTCCAAACGGCATCACCTTCCACTGATAGAGCCCCTTTCCTGGCACCGTAAACGCTGTCAGTGGTCTGCTGGCCTTCTCCATCGGTATCTGCCAATACCCATCCTTCAAGTCCAGGCTGGTGATGTAGCGCGCCTCTCGCAGCTGGTCCAGAATGTGATGCACACGCGGCAAAGGGTATGCATCTTTGATGGATCTGCTGTTCAGTTGTCGAAAATCCACACATAGCCGCCACTTGCCATTCTTCTTACGAACCATGACAATCGGCGCGCTATGTGGGCTCTTCGAGGGCTCGATGCAGCCTTTGGCCAGCAGCTCATCCACCTGCAAGTTGATTTCCGCCTGCATTTTTGGATTTTTGGGGAAGTAGCGCTGCTTTATGGGCCTGTTATCCTGCATCCTGATCCGGTGCTCCGTGATCCTGGTGGTGCCCTTTACATGCTGGAACTTCTCCAGCTCGTGCCTCAGGAAAGCATCCACCTCTGGGTCACTGTGCATGGGCTTTGGCTGCCCCATGTTCGCCTCCATCGGCGTCGCTGGGTTCGCCTCCACGCTGGCCACAACCACGGATAGCTTCTCCTCCGGCTGTCCGCTCGACTGTGAGGTTCTTGGCTCGACCTTCAATGTCAAGCCACCGCACTCCAGTGTGGTGCCCATGCTGGCCAAGAAATCCCAGCCCAGCACTAGATCTTCGATCACTCCTGGCAAAATCAGCAACGGGATTTGTATTTGCTGATTCCCCAGGCTGATCGTCGCCTCCAGTTGCGAGTCCACCTGACTGCAACTGCCGTCCGCTAAGCGTATGCGCCGCCGTGTAGCACGCACCACTCCCACTCCTCTGAGCTCGTCAGCAAGCTTTTCGCTGATAAAGCTGCTTGTGGCTCCAGTGTCGATCGTGGCTCGTTGTTGAGTGGCTCCAATGGCCACGATCGCCGACATCTGGTTGCCTTCATCCTGGAGACGGCCCACTAGCGCCTGGGGGCTCCTGACTGCTGCTCCCGCTCGCCCCTGGATGGCGGGTGTCGCTTCTCGTTTCCCGACTGGCAACAGGCATATGTTCGCACTCCAATGCGCCCGCACTGCCAGCAGAAATCCAGTGCCTTGTTGCGGCACTTAAAAGCGCGGTGCCCCTCCTGGCCACACACTCGGCATGCCCTGGCTGGATTCGGGATATGCGTCCTTGCTCCGGTTGCGCCTTCTCTCGGCGCAGGAGTAGGCTTCGCCGCATCCTCCATGCGACGATACTCCACGTCGCCTCCCGCGTCGTCCATGGCCATCAGTCGTGTCCGACCAGGCCGTGGCTGTTGCCGTAACCTCTCGCGGTCCCTCTCCAGTTCCTCGAACTCATCTGCCAGGTGCATCAATTCCACCAGATTGTGGAATTGATACGGCCTGGCATAAGCACGCAGATCGGGCAGGCTGTTGTTATAAATGAGTTTCATTTCGCGGTCTGCTCCATAGCGCAGAGGCCGCATGAGAGTCTGCATCTCCACCATGTAGACTTTGAAACACTCATCTACCCTCTGCCTCCGGCGTTTGACATCATCCTCCAGCTTCTCCAGATAGCCTCTGGGCAGGAAAAATTCCTGGAAGCTGCGCACAAATGTCGCCCACGCCGTCCAGTGCCGATTGTTGGCCACATACCATTTTAAGGCCATGCCTTTCAGCAGCTCTGGCATCGCTCTCGGGATCATGTCCAGATCCAGGCCATATGTGTCAGCCGACCACTCCACCTGCTCCAGGAACTCCAAAGGCTTCGTGGTGCCATCAAAGCGAAAACTCCACTCTCGCACTTGTTTGGCCACCTTTGGATACTCCTGAGCGGTGCTGTCGTGTCCTCGTGGCCTGATTTCCGGTTGCGGGGTGGATGTGGCCCTCATCTCACCTTGACGCGTACTTTGGAGTCGCGCCGTCGCGCTTGTGGAGGGCACCCACAGCCGTGCTACATGTGCAAGCTCCGACTCCAGCTCGTCGTCCCCGGCGGCGGTCGTTGCCTCATCTCTGAGCGAGGCACGGCGTCCATGCAGTCGCCCCAGTTCGGCGATCCTCAGTGAGTAAGGAATGCTTCCTTCATTCCTCTCAACCCACTCGCCGAACTGTCTCCGCATGACGTCCAGTGTGCCTGACAGGCTCACTCCAAACTCCTCGCCGTAACGGAGCACTTCATCCTTTTTAAGATTATATACCCACGCTCGCACCATATTCACAAATATTCACTAATTGACTCTTATCGCAGGGCCCCACGTTGGGCGCCAGTTGTAACGAACCTTCGGTTTATCCCGAGTCTAAGCTGGGCTAGTTTCAGCTGACTGTGGATTCGTGCCAACAAATTTATTTGTTGAAGCCCCTGCGATAATAATTAATCACTTGTGAATTCGGTTTTATAGCGTAAATGTATATTCTCTTAAATAACTATGAAATGTACACGTCACTTATGTATGTAAATATGCTAGCTCGCTGCTTAGCGACGCACACCTACTGAGCGCTTGTTCGACGCACTCCGGCTGGGAGAGTGTTGTGCTAAACACGCTAGCTCACCGTAAGGATTTGAGAAAACGCCAGGATCTGGATCTGTAAACTCTGGCGGCTCGCCAGCTATGCAGATCTCTCCTACTATCTCGCTCACTCACAGCACAACACTAGCTTCGTCCACTCACAAGCACTTCTCTTACGCACGGCTACGCGAACTCACCCAGGTGTGCAGGCCTCGCTTGCGTTGCTAATATGCACCGATGTCCTGATCGGCGCCTGCTGATGATCTGCAAGGATTCCCACTGGATGTCCTTGCTGTTCCCACGATGTCCTTGTTATTCCCACGATGTCCTGGGAGTCCTGATTGTCACTCGCGTTGACTTGATTTCGGCACTTCACTTTCACTTGGTATAAATTTCGACGGCAACACTCTCTCGTATCGTATTTTGACAGCCTCGTATGGAGCCGCTGGTGGCCTTTTATACCCCAGCCACAGGCCTTGCCTCGTGTGGTAACGGGGCCTGTTCGGCTCTGGAGCGGGGCCTTTCTGCCGTTATTGACCATAAGAACGGTAAAGTGGCGTGATTTTTGGTGACGCCACTTTCCCGCCAAATCCGTGGCAGCCTCCCATTGGCCGAAGTACCGTTGGCGCCCTACGAGTGAAAGTGTCCACTACTATCACTCGGCCCAAACGGCACCTCGGCTAACGGTCCCCGATGATCGTCGTGCGTGCGACGCGAACCCATTGCTGAATCTGTAGGAGCGAAAGAGACCGCCTCTAAAGGACTCTGACCCCGCTTTCCAGTGCGAGGGTCGCTCCTACAGTATTCGCGTCGCTGTGTGGAGCAACATGTATATGCACGTATATGCATATAAACGCACAGCAAATACATACGTTTATATACATTAACACGTGCATACCCATATTGCTCCTCACAATCCCAATGTCTATTAAAATTCTAAATTGGAACATAAATGGATATATTAATAATTACCATGAACTTATTATATTAATTAAAGAAAAAAACCCAGATGTTATGTGCATACAAGAAACTCACTTAGCTAACACCGCTAAAAATATAATTTTCCCTAAACCATATATTGGTTATTTTAAAAACTCGAGTTCCATGCATAAAGAAGGCATTTGCTTTCTAATTAAACGCCACATTCCCCACAAAAATATCGCTATTAGGAGTAACTTTCTCTGTGATGCTCTCCAATTAGATCTCAACAATAAAATTGCTCTAATAAATGTATACATACCACCAACTAAATATTTTCATAAAAACGACCTTTTGGGTTTACTTGTCAATATTCGCACTCCATTACTAATTAATGGAGATTTTAATTCCTGGAGCCCCCTATGGGGATCTGCATGCCTAAACGCACGCGGCAAAAAAGTGGAAAAATTTATTTCTCAATCAAATCTCTCAGTTTTAAATAATGGATCACCAACCCACTTCTCAACCCACTCCACTTTTACTTGTGTCGATATTACCCTGGTTTCAGCTGATATTCTACACCGGTGCTCTTGGTCAATTGATAAGTTTTTACACGGCAGCGACCACTTCCCCAGCATAACCAATATTATCACACAATTTCGGCCTGAAAAAACAATTCCCACTGCAAAATACAAAACTGATGCAGCAAATTGGGACAAATTTAAGTTAAGCCTCTCTTCCAGTTTAACAGATTGCTCATATCTCAACATCCATCATGGCGTAGCCAAGCTAACCAAAGCCATTCGCAAGGCAGCAAACGAGTCTATCCCCCAAACTAAAGGTATACCCCTTAGAGTTAGCCCTGTCTGGTGCGCGATGAAAAACAAAAACTGTGGCAGATCTTTAAGCGCAACATGAATAACATTAACCTAATTGCTTATAAAAAAGCCAACGCATTATTCAAAAGAGAAACAAAAATCGCTAAAAGATCAGCTCTGTTTAACTTCACATCCCGGATCTCGCCAAAATCCTCTATGACCCAAATCTGGACTGACGTAAAGCGTCTAACTGGCTCGCCCAGCGTACCACTGAAAAGCCTTAAAGTTGGCCAACTTGTATTAACATCTGCACAAGATATTTCAGAAGCGCTCGGCATTATGTGGTCAAATCTTTCCAAAGACAATAACTTTTCGCCCGAATATATTCTTAATAAAGATATGACAATCAATAGAACTTACACCCCTACTAGTGTTAACCCTAAAGCTAAATATTTAGAGTCAAACATATCCCTATCCGAACTGAATGCATCACTTGTGCATGCTAAAGGTAAAACCCCCGGTTTCGATCGCATCTCATACCCTATCATCAAAAACCTCACTGATAACGCTAAACTCATGTTAATTAATATCTATAACGATATGCTACACAACGGTTCCTACCCCCACACATGGAAAATGGCAATCGTGTTACCTATTCCGAAACCAAAGAAGCCTGCGAATCATATTAATAGCTTTCGTCCAATATCTCTTCTCTCCTGCCTTGCCAAGCTTTTTGAAAAAATTCTCTCCCGCCGCCTAATGTGGCTCGTCACAAAAAATAATCTTATTTCCCACAATCAAAATGCTTTTAAACGCAAACACGGAACGATCGACTCTCTCCTGCAGATCCATCATTTCGTGTCGGATGCCCTTTCAGAAAAAAATCATGTCTCCATTTTGGGAACTGATTTTGAAAAGGAATTCGATCGCGTTGGTATACATGCTGTTCTTAATCAACTTGACCTATGGAAAGTCGGTCCAAGAGTCTTTAATATAGTAAAGGCCTTTATGGCTCAACGCTCCTTTAGAGTTCGAGTTAATAATAAGTTATCAAATACCTACTGCCTATACAACGGCATCCCACAAGGCTCCCCACTCTCGGTATCTTTATTCATAATCGCCTTTGAAAAATTAAACTCGATTGTCTGTAATCACAAAAATATAAAACTCACAGCATATGCAGATGATGCTATCATTTATACGAAGATAAAAGATACTGTTGCCTCCAATAATGCTCTTAGCCGAGTCCTTAATGATATTAAAACGTGGGGGGACTTATCGGATGCCACCCTCTCAATAAAAAAATGCAAATTACTGCATATTTGCAGAAAGCGTAATTGTTCCATTGGACAAATATCCTTTAATAATAATAACATAGAATTAGTTAATAGCCTAAAAATACTTGGAATTGTATTCGATAAGAACTTTAATTTTGTACAACACTGCCTAGAATTAAGATCCAACTTAGAACCTAGAATAAATATTATTAAATTTTTAAGTTCAAAATTTTCAAATATTCATATAAACACGCTAACATACATAACAAAAGCTCTTATCCTCTCCAAATTGGATTATGGTCTGCCAATCTACGGCTGTTGCTCCGACTCCACCCTCAAAAAAATTATGCCTCCATACCACACAGCCGTCCGGCGTAGCATCAATGCGTATCCAACCTCACCGATCAAATGTATCCTTGCGGAAGCTGGACTGCCCTCTATCAAAGATAGGTTGATGGTATCTACAACAAAACGTTTAGCCAAACTCTGCACCACGCCAAATCTTCTACTACTAAAATGCTTCAAGAGCGCTATTGCAGCCAAAAAAAAAATACAAAACAATGTCCACTATAAGAAGATGTGCAGCTATCCTACGCAAGTCAAATATCCTCATACCATGTCATCCCAAGAAATCACCATGCAAGCCCCCAGTAGCCAGGCTACTGGAAGATGTTAATATCAATCTTCACATCCACGCTCATAAAAAGAAGAACACCAGCAGCGATACTTTCAAGCAACTCTATCTACAGGAAAGAGATAAATACCGGAACCGGACCTGGCTGTTCTCAGACGCTTCGAAATCTGGAGACTACACATCCTTTGCAGTGGTCTGTAATCAAAATGTTACCATAGCCCACGGCCTACTTCCAAATTACTACTCCATCTTCACGGCAGAGGCTTTTGCTGTTTTAAAAGCTTGTCAGTTCGCTCAGAAAAACAAAGGCAAATTTATTATCTGCACAGACAGTTTGTCCACACTAACTGCAGTAGAAAATCTCAACTGCTATAACGATGTTATCAGTGACATCCGCAGCTTATGCATTGCAAACAATGTTGTGCTTATTTGGGTACCCAGTCACCAAGGAATCCCTGGCAATGAAAACGCGGATACAGCAGCTAATTTAGTTGCACAATCCCCAACCATCATGCATATTCCATTAGCTGAGACTGACATCCGCCTACAACTTATTCGGCACGCCAACACAACTTCATGCGACTGGAATAACTTCCACCATCGCTACAAAACCTACAACGCTACTGGACTTGGCACCAAATATCCCCCCAATATCCGTAAACAGGAGTGGTCAACTTTTGTTCGTCTGCGTATTGGACACACACAATTTTCACACGGGCACCTACTTACGGGCTCTGCGCCTCCTCTATGCACCTGTAACAACAACAACAACACAGGTAAAACGGTAGACCATATACTTGACCAATGCCCAACCTACCAACGGGAGAGGATAAGACTCTTCGGCAACACACCTCCTACCACACTACTTATCGAACCTACAGCTGTAAATATTAATTTAACTTTTAAGTTTATAAATCTTTGTAATATTTTCCACCCAATTTAACTTCCAACATTCACGTCGATGGCCCTCGTAGCTAGTACGTTTAATAATTTTTAGATTTATATTTTTTATATTATCTAATAAATAAATAATAATAATAATAATGATGATAGAACTGACCTTCATATTCGAGCTGCTAAAGATAGGCGAACCCTTCGATGAGTTCCATGAGGCCATCGTATCACTTGCGGACAAACTTTCGAGTCCCTTGCGTGAGTTATCTCTACTCCAAATTCTCCGTAATAATTTGCTCCCTGAAATTCTGCATGAACTTCTTTATGAGAGAATTGAAAGAGTGGCTCAGCTACGTCATTTGGTGCGCACGCGCGAAATTTTCTTGCAAACGATTGGCAAGCCATTAGTGAATAGGCCGCATCCTATACCTATGCCACGTCGCTCAGTAAATGGAATCGCAATAGAGCACGAGTCTTCGGATGAGGACGTCGACAGTCCAGAAGTATCAGCAGTAAATTTACTGTGCTGGAACTGTAATGCGACAGGGCACAGGTACCAAGATTGTACTGCGGAACGTCGAGTATTTTGTTATGGTTGTGGCAAACCCGACACGTATAAGCCTTCGTGCATGAAATGCAACAAGCATTCAAAAAACTTGTCAGCCCGTGCACCGTCGACCAGTGCACGCAAACAAATGAAGTCGACATCAACCAACACATAGATTTTCAATCCGTTGACTATACCAACGACCCAATTACGACCTCACAACTTTATGATGCCCATTCCGAAACAAATCTCGCTCTCAACTACGTCGCATCTCAGCAAAAAAAAACGTCATAAGATAGAGCAGAAGCAGCTAATGTTAGCTGTGATAGCAAACGCTCAAGATATTAGGCCATATGCAAATGTTAGGTTATTAGGAAAGAGTATTACTGGCCTAATGGACACAGGCGCTTCCATAAGCTGTATTGGTGGTGAATTTTGTAATCATGTTCTTAATTCAAATATCGTATTTAAGCCTCTGAATTCAGCTGCACGTACTGCAGATGGCAAGGCGCAGAATATAATAGGCAAAATCACTACAGAAATCAAATTTAACAAGTAAGAAGACTCTAGTCGAGACTGCTCGACTAGGAGATACCCTGAACCCTCCATGCTGATGGTCCAATCATTCTGCAGTTCTTCTAAGCACACATATACACATACATCCACCCGCATGCATGAGCCCGCGCTCTGCTAACTGCGCAGTAAGCAGCGACTGCGCTTGGGCTGCGCTGTGGTATGGGCAATATTATGAGAATTTATTTGTTGAATAATTTCGTTTGTAGACGTACAATCTTAATGAAACTTTCAGAACGTAATCATTATGTGTAAATGTGTGTACATTTCAAAGCACAAGTCTCTAGTACTTGATATACGTTTTTTACAAATTTGGGGCGAAGGGGGCGTGGTATCCAAAATCTGTAAATTACAAAATGTGTGTGCCCATCAAATGTATATACACAGTAAATCTGAAGACTCTAGGTCTAATAGTGTTTAAATTAGGCTGAAAAAACAATATAAATTTATCGATTATCCTCAATAAAAAAGATATCGAATGAGTTATCGAAAAAATATGATAAACTCGTACTGCGTATGGTATACACGAGTATGCATTCAAAATTTCAGCTCTCTAGCTCCTTTAACTTCTGAGATCGACGCACTCATACGGACGGACGGACAAACGGACGGACGGACGGACAGACGGACAGGGCTATATCGACTCAGCTCATCGTCCTGATCATATATATACTTTATGGGGTCTGCGATGATTCCTTCTGCCTGTTACATACTTTTCACAAAACCATTATACCCTGATTTTCCATTTTCAATGGGTTCAGGGTATAAAAATGAAGCTAGAATGTTGACATTTTATATATTACCCTCCTTATCTCAAGATTTATATTTAGGGATAGATTTTTGGACCCAATTTAATCTTCTTCCACTGGAGGTGGTGCCCACAGTTAATAATTTGTCTTCTTTAGAGGATCGCAATTTAAAGCCACTTACAGTCACGCAGCATCAATTGCTGCTGCAACACGTTAACATGTTCCCTTCTTTTGCTAAACTGGGCTTGGGACGAACAACTCTTCTTTCGCATGAGATTAATGTCGCCGGAGCCGCTCCAATTAAGCAACGTCATTATCCAGTTTCACCAGCAGTAGAAAAGTTAATGTATGAAGAGCTGGACAGAATGCTTAAATTAGGCGTGATAGAGGAGTCACAAAGCGCTTGGTCTTCTCCAGTTGTGTTAGTTCGCAAACCAGGAAAGGTTCGTTTGTGTTTAGATAGCAGGCGTGTTAATGCGGTTACCGTTAAGAATGCATATCCTATGCCGTTCATTGATGGTATTCTTAGTAGGCTACCAAAAGCTGAGTTCATAACCAGCTTAGATTTAAAAGATGCTTTCTGGCAAATTCCACTAGAGCCGAAGTCACGCGATAAAACCGCATTTAGCGTACCTGGTAGGCCATTGTATCAATACACTGTTATGCCTTTTGGGCTTTTTAATGCTCCACAGACAATGTCGAAGTTGATGGATAGAATAATACCCACTAATCTGCGTCGTGAAGTTTTTATCTATTTAGATGACTTGTTGGTAGTTTCAGATACTTTCGAACGGCATCTAAATGTTCTAAAAGAGTTGGCAAATCACATAAAAACAGCAGGTTTGACCATCAATATTGAGAAAAGTAATTTCTGTCTCAAAGAGGTGAAATATTTAGGTCATGTGATTGGCAATGGCACAGTTAGCACAGACCCAGATAAAATTGTATCTATTACAGAATTCCTAGTCCCGAGGTCATTCAAACAAGTTAGGCGGTTTTCAGGTATGACGGGATGGTATAATAAATTTATTCAGAACTATGCCACCATTGCATCCCCTATAACAGACACGCTGAAACATAAACAAAAATTTGTATGGGGTGAATCAGCTCAAAAAGCGTTCGAAGAACTCAAGGAGAAGCTTAGTACGGCTCCAGTTTTGCATAGTCCAAACTTTGACAGACCATTCTCTATACACTGCGATGCCAGCCATACAGGTGTTGGTGCTGTGTTAGTCCAGGTAACAGAGAATAATGAAGAGGTACCGGTGGCTTTTCTGTCTCGTAAACTTAACCGTTGTCAAAGGAATTATTCCGTAACGGAAAAAGAATGTCTGGCAGCTATTTTAGCGATAAAAAATTTAGAGCTTATGTTGAAGGACAAGAATTTTCTGTAGTCACAGATCATGCTTCTCTAAAATGGCTCAGGTCTCAAACTGACTTGAGTTCTCGGTTAGCAAGGTGGGCTTTAAAACTCCAGGGCTATGATTTTAAAATAGTCCATAGAAAAGGCAGTCAAAACATTGTACCAGATACTTTATCACGAGTGTACACAGAAGATGTGTCTGCAATATCAGCCGATTGTCTAGTGGATCTCGACTCGGTTCATTTTAAGACATTTGATTATCTAGAACTCAAAGCCAAAATATTAGCCAATCAATCTAGATCACCAGATGTGAAGGTAGTTAACGATTATATATATCGGAGAGCCGATCACGCGTCGGGTGAGAAAGTAGCCGATGATCTGTGTTGGAAACTTTGGGTTCCCCAATCGCTGGTTCCAGAAGTCCTTAAGAAGGCCCACGAGCCTCCACTAGCTTCTCACCCAGGCATAAACAAGATGCTAGATAAGCTACGCCGCTATCTTTATTGGCCGAAAATGGTAGTAGATGTAAAAAAATTCGTTAATAATTGCGAGAGTTGCAAGTGCAACAAGCACCCAAATTACACACTACGTCCACCCTTAGGAAAATCGGGTTCAACGCAACGCGTATTCCAAAAACTTTATATTGACTTTCTAGGTCCATATCCGCGAAGTCGCACCGGGAATATAGGAGTCTTTGTTGTTTTAGACCATATGTCGAAATTTCCTTTTTTGAAACCCGTCAAAAAATTGACTGCCGACGCCATCACAGACTATTTAGAGCAGGATTTGTTTCATTGCTTCGGAGTTCCTGAAACTATAGTCTCTGACAACGGTGTACAGTTCAAGTCTCAGTTGTTGAACGTATTATTACAAAAGTATGGAGTTAATCATACATATACGGCCGTTTATTCCCCACAAGCAAATGCTTCGGAGCGAGTCAACCGATCGGTGATAGCAGCAATAAAGTCATATATTGCACCTGACCAAAAAGATTGGGACGCTCATCTAAGCTCCATTTGTTGCGCTCTGCGTTCAGACGTGCATTCGGCTATCGGAACAAGCCCTTATCGAATCGCCTTTGGACAAAATATGGTGACCAATGCATCCACGTACAAACTGCTACGTAATTTAAACTTCTTAGAAGATCGCGCTATTCAATTTAATCGTGACGATTCATTTGATCTTATACGCGACAGGGCAAAGGATTGCATGCAACAACAACGTAATCGAAACGAGAATATCTATAATATGCGTTGTCATGATGTTTCGTTTGAGGTAGGTCAGGAAGTTTACAGGCTTAATTTTCAACAGAGTAATTTTGTACGGGGCTTCAATGCGAAACTAGCTCCGAACTTCATAAAGGCAAGAATTAAGAAAAAACTTGGCAATAGTTATTATGAAATTGAAGACTTGCAGGGTCGCTTTATTGGTAAATACCATGCAAAAGACCTAAAACAATAATCGCAGAGTCCAGCGTGAATCACCCTATAGTGTGATTTTGGTAGGGGGGTCTTGTAGTGGCGCTGGAATAGAGAAAAAAAAAGAAGCAGCCTAGAAGTAGGCAATACGCTGAGCTTGGAGTGGCTTAGAAAAGTTGATCACGCGATCACGGGGAGTCTGGCAACACTGCTTGTCAAAGGCTGACGTAAAAATTTTTCTTGTGAAAAATTAATAAAAATCACAAACTGCAAACTATTTTTAACCACTGCTGAGCGGTGTGTAGCTAATAATATCAAAAAGCAAGTGGAGTGCGAGAACTTAATAAATTCGTTGCCCACCAGGGCCAAAGTTATTACCCCTCTCCGTGCGCGCCGCAGCACAAGAGGGGAAATAAACGCCGCGCGCAACTGTTTTTCTGCTTCGCAAATAAGTAAAACAAAAATAAGTAAAAATGGAACAACATAATTTTTCGAACCATCAGCCTTGCAATAAGCAGATTGATTATGAAAAAATGCACCAAGTTGCTGGCAAATCGCCGCAAGAAATCAGGGCAGAATTTCTAAAAGTGCAACGCCTGCTATGTACTGATACACATAACATCAGTAATACAACTACAACGTTAACATTTACTAGTGCGACTAGTAATTCCACTTATACTAACGCAACAGCAGTTACTGCAACAACCTGCTGTGTGAGCCCTAGCGGATACACGGCTAATCTTGAAACTGGCTCTATCCAACGTTCCGCAGATACCGTCGCTCCGAAATGCAACGAAACTGCTAAAATTAACACTCCAGTAATTAGTGGAGCTGCAATAAAATTGGTGACTGCCCAAAAAAACCTAAAAAATAAAAGGAAGCCTTCATCTCCCAATAATAGCCCTCAAAGGTCGAACAAAAACTTAAAGCTAGACTCGACCTCAAAAACAATAAACTCTAGCAACAGATTTGCCTTGCTAGAAATGGACATTGATGCAGACAGTGAGATCCATGATGAGGATACTCTGAGCGTTCCCAATGAAGGGAATAATAGCTCTCCTAACGACACGGACAACAACCCACAGTACAATGCATCTAGTACTAATAAGCTTACTCCTCCAAAGCCACCGCAAATAGTGGTAAGCATTACCGACCTTAATGATCTCTTTGAGCTCATCAAGGAGGTAACTAGCCTAGATAACGTGTCCATAAAAGTTAATCAAGGTGAAACAGCTCGAATATTCCCCAAAGACAGTGATACATACAGAGCTATTGTAAGCCATTTTGATGCAACTGGTATTGAGTTTCACACTTATCAACTAAAGGAAGATAAACCCTGCAGAATAGTTGTTAAGGGGCTACACCACAGTACATTAAACAATGAAATTATTGAAGACTTACAAAAAAATGGATTTGTTGCTCTGCAGGTGCATAACTTAAGAGCAAGGTCTTCCAGAGAAGAAAAACTCAATATATTCTTTATTAATATAAAACCATGTCCAAAAATTAATGAAATATATAACATTAAGACACTGTGCCGACAGAAAGTGAGAGTAGAGAGAATGCGTAAGACATCCGAAATCGCCCAATGCATAAGATGCCAAGATTATGGCCATACAGCTAAATACTGCCGCCGTCAGCCTAACTGTGCCCGATGTGGTGAAAACCATCAAACAATACAATGTATACGTCCGCTTGATGCACAGCCCAAATGCATACACTGCTCTGGCAGTCACATGGCTAGCTATAAAGGATGTGAATGGTACCAGGAATTTCTCCGCCGATCTATGAGGCCTGCAAGGAGGGAAAATAATCCAAACAGGCCAAGACAGAATAACCTCAATGCACAGAATCAGCAATTCCCTACCTTGAGGTCTAATCATAAACAAAGGGCTAACAGACAAACAACTCAGCAACAGCCGCAGCTAGCTCCGCATCAATCGACGATAGGCACTGGAAGCAACACAGCAGTCTCTTATGCTGCAATTGTTAAAAGAAATTCTATTGCAACACATCACAGAGATGGTCCTGCTCAGCAGCGTCTTCATAATCCTCTAGCGCATCAAATTCCACAGCAACATGGATTGAATAATCTGCATCACAGTCCTTATGACTTACAGGCAGTGTTGCAACAACAACAAGAACAGTTCCAGCAGTGGCAACAGCAGCTCCATCAGCAACAACAGCAACAGTTTTTGACATGGCTGCAGCAGCAGCAACAAGAACAGCAGCAACATAACAGGCAAGTAAACCAACGTATTGAAAAACTTGAGAGTATAGTACTTGAGTTGACCAGCATGATTAAGGGATGGACTGGGGCAGCACCAAATCGCCAGTCTCCTAACAACGTTGCAGCTTCGAAATGAATTCGCTAAAAGTACTTATCTGGAATGCTAACGGCATTTCATCAAAAGCAAAAGAAATTGAGCTCTTCGCACATAACAACAGCGTCGACATTCTTCTTTTAACGGAGATCAGGATGAAGCATGGAGACTCCATAAAAATATATGGATATGCCTGCTACCCAGCTTTCAGACCATCACGAAATAATAACAGCGTTGGTGGAGTAGCGATATTGATTAGGACAACCCTTCGTCATTTCCCTCAAAGAGTCATTGAGACCCGTAACACACAAATGTCATCAGTTAAAGTAGCAACGGCCCTAGGAGACGTGGAGTTCAGCGCTATTTACTGCCCTCCAAGAGTTAGGATTGACGAAAGGCATTTCAACCACATACTCGCCTCCTGCGGCCAAAGATATCTAGTGGGTGGAGACTGGAATGCGCGACACTGGTTATGGGGAGACACGTATAACTCACCCAGGGGCCGAGAGCTAGCTGAAGCTATTTCAGCAAGAGGTGCTAGTATTCTTGCTACGGGATCACCAACTAGATATCCATATGTGTCGAGCCACACACCTAGCTGCATCGACTTCGCCTTATACCATGGGATACCGGAGTCACATGCAACTATATACCAAAGCTGGGACTTAGATTCTGACCACTTAGCCCTCGTTGTTAACCTGCAAGTAGATGGCTCCAACATCAGACCAAGCCCGAGGTTAATCACCAACCGCACTAACCTCACAGAGTTCCGACAACATCTTGAATCCTCCATCGAACTGAATTCAACCCTGAACTCTGGAGAAGACATTGAGATGGCTGTTGATTCTCTAACTGAAAACATATATAGAGCTGCTTCTGCCTCAACGCCACCTGCTACTGGAATACGTACAAGAAGTTATGGCATTGTTCTCACAAGAGAGGCTAAAGAATTAATTAGAAGAAAGAGGTGTCTCCGAAGAAGAGCAATTCGTTCTCAAGATCCTTGGGACCGACTTCTGTGGAATCGAGCTGCAAGAGAGCTACGTAGCCTTCTAAGGGAAATCAGAAGTGATTTCTTTGAGCAGAAACTTGCTTCTATGGACTACACAATTGATGCCAACTACTCTTTATGGAAATGTACAAGATCTCTCAAGAAACAACCCTTTAGGCAGGTCCCAGTTAGATGTCATGATGGCGAACTTGCGAAAAATGAATGGGAGCAGGCCAATGCATTCGGACACCATCTTGCGGAGCGCTTCAACAGCTTTGAATTTGCTACTTTAGAGCAGAGAAGAGAGACGCAACTAAGCCTACAGACCCCGCTACAGATGTCCTTGCCTATTAGGCCCATAAGGATTGAGGAAGTAAAAGAAATGATACGCTCATTGCCAAAAAATAAAGCTCCGGGTATTGACAGGATTTGCAATGCCACGCTGAAGGCCCTGCCTGTAAGAGCGCTACTCTATATAGTATCTATTTTCAATGCTATTATCAGGCTGCAAGTCTTTCCAAAGCAATGGAAATTAGCCGTAATCACAATGATCCACAAGCCAGGCAAGCCAGAAACAGATCCAGAGTCTTATCGGCCAATAAGTCTTCTACCTTCTCTGTCTAAGTTATGGGAGAGGACTATTGCAAATCGGATCTCTGCCAATTTAAGCCAATGCAATGTATTGCCGGATCACCAATTTGGCTTTCGAGAAGGACACGGAACTGTGGAACAGGTCCATAGATTGGTGAAGCACATCATGCAGGCGTATGACGATCTGGAGTTCTCAAATGCCGCCTTCATTGATATGCAGCAAGCATTCGACAAAGTATGGCACGATGGTCTGCTGTGCAAGATAAAAAACCTCTTGCCATCACCGTACTACTGCCTATTAAGGTCATATTTGGAGGGACGAGAGTTTAAGGTCAATGTAAAGGGCATATACTCGTCCACTTACGCAATGAGATCAGGTGTGCCACAAGGCAGTGTCTTGGGTCCACTTCTATTTTCTTTATATATATCTGATATACCAAGCCCCACCTCTCAGCACATGGATGATCCCGCCAAAGCTATTATTGCGACATATGCCGATGACATAGCAATCATTTACAACTCTAAAAGTCCCACAGAGGCCAGTAGGGGCTTACAAAGGTATCTTGATACCCTTTCTGCTTGGTGTAAACGGTGGAACCTTAAGATTAATCCGCTGAAAACCACAAACCCTTGCTTCACCCTTAAAAAAGCAATGCAGACCCCTCGAATTCAGCTGGATGGAATTGCCCTGGAGCAGCCGTCACAAGTCAAATACCTTGGCATCATCTTGGACAAGCGCCTTACATTTGGGCCACATCTCAAAGCCACGGTAAAGAAATGTCGACATAGACTGCTGCAACTACGGTGGCTAAACAATAGGAGGAGCACATTGCCGCTGCGATGCAAAAGAGCGGTCTATGTCCATTGCGTAGCCCCAATTTGGCTCTATGGTGTGCAGATCTGGGGAATATGCGCCAAATCTAATTATAAACGCATACAAGTCCTGCAAAATCGAACGATGCGACAAATAACTAATTGCCCGTGGTACGTGCGCGGCTCTACCCTTCATCGAGACCTGCAGCTGTTCACAGTGGAGGAACAGATCGGTAGGCACACCAGCCGATATAGCGAAAGGCTTACTAGACATCGGAGCAGACTGGCGAGACGTTTGCTTCCTGCGAGGCCACTAAGGCGGTTAAAACGCTTGGGCTTTGCCAAGACAATTAGATAAGTTTAGTTTAAGTTTATTAATTAGGTTAATTTATTATTAAGTTTAGGTTAATATTTTATTCCTCCTGAGCATATCAGTTGGTTTGGCATATTTACATCATCTAACTGTGTTGTCAAGGTAATACATGTGCATACCGTTCCAACGCTTTAATAATAATAATAAAAAAAAAAAAAAAAAAAAAAAAAAAAAAAAAAACGCGATCACGGATGTGGCAATCCCAAATCTGGATTAATAACAGGAGAAATTGTCACTCTCACCTAGGCCATAAAAAACTGTTCCCAAGCGATGACATGCCGCTTCAAGGGATCCGCCATATTTTCCTCTTTCTTCTTTTTCCAATCTCAACCACCAACTGAAAAGGTTGTTGCTAAATCACGCTGTGCATAGTGAAAAGTTACTGTGAAACTTAAAGAAAAATTTTTTTTAAATTGAAGTACTATTTCTTTTGTGCAAGTGCCAAACTATTCGGTAAGAAGAAAGTAGTGGCATTTCCAAAGGTCAGAACATATGCCTAAAATAATTTCGCACAAACCTCTTTGCAGGTTTGGCATCCAGCAAAAATTTTAATTTTTTTTCGCCAAAGTGCAGTTGCATCGGCGCACAACTAAATCTTTGCATCGGCGCACAACTAAATCTTTGCATCGGCGCACAACTAAATCTTTGCATCAGCGCACAACTAAATCTTTGCATCGGCGCACAACTAAATCTTTACATCGGCGCACACCCAAATCTTATAGGCAGTGCTGCAGAATACCGCATCATACATATATCTCCGCACCTGCACCTGTTGCACAATAATCATTGCCTTTTTTTAAGAAGTCCAACTTTTAGCGAATAGTGATGTAATAATTTGTATTATAGGCACCGAGTTCATTTTTTTTCCTTTTTTGCACTGCGCCATGAATATAGTATAATAGTTAAATAGTAGAATAATTTAAAAATAATATTAGTCATTAAGCTTAACCTCCTCCCGATGAACATTTCCCCATTCGTATTTTATGCATTATATTTTTTTTTTTTGATAGTTGCATATACATTTGTTTTTTGTTAGCACAGCTTGCCGCCCAACCGAAATGGAAGCGCTTTCATCGCGGGACAACACAGTAAGTGGAGCTGCATTATAAATTTAACAAAATTCCATATATATTTTTTTGTAACCGTCAGCGTTTTTTTTTTTTTTAACACCCGCTGCATTAAAAAGAAAGAACATAATGCATAAATTTTAATCTCACTATCCTCTTCTACCTTCCTCATTTCGATCAGCTGGTTTAAGGCTGAGAGAAAAAGCTCCCCGAAAGCTTTCATTTGCGTCTGTTTATAATCTCGCATTCTCTATGCCCATAGCCACTATTTACCTATGTACGATTATTTTGTTAATAATATATCTAATGAAGTTTAACTAAGTTTCCTTATTTTGGGGCCATGCGGCGCGTTCCTATAGGGTTTTAGCTCTCCAAGCTGGGTATGGGGTCGCTGATAATATATGCAGGTAGCCAGCGACCAAGGTAGGGTGGGCACGGTCGGTCGCCTTAATATCAAAGGCCGACGTTCGCTGAGCAAGCACTTATTTGCTTGCGCAGCGAGACCCAGCTTGGACAGGTATGTTTGTGTGTGTATAAATCTGTTCTATCTCTCTCTCTCTCTCTCTCTCTCTCTCTCTCTCTTATCTTTCCTCTCTTCGAAGCAAGTGGCCAAAGACAATCGTTCGCACGCGATTTTTATTAATAAATATATTTTGGCAGCGCTAGGAGTCGCAGTTCCCCTCTTCTCACCCCTTCCCTTCTCCCGATGACCCATTGGCCGGATCCAGCGCGTGCACTGCTCTAATCCTCCTATTCCACCATCAGCGCTTGATAATGTAACTCGTTACAAATTTCAAGATTGTGCTGATCCCTTCCATGTTGTTCACCTCAACTTCAGAATGCTCATTGCCGATTTTTGGGAGCTTAATATTGTTAAATTTAAGTATTTTCATTATTATAGAAAACTGAAAACTCACCTTGAGGGACGCGAACTCTTTCGTATGTTTCAGTTTTAAGTGCTGAAGAATATTGGTTGTATTTTTACAATACTTCAATTGCTTTTGGAACAATTTACAATTCACATCCGTATCATTTAATTTGAAAAAAAATCTCCACACTTTACTAATTGTTGGTGCCATATTTACGCTTCGCTTTCCAACTTTTTTGCGCCAATGTTGCTTAAAGCGATGCGATTTTTTGAGCAAATAATCGATTGTCTCGATTATTCAAAACCCATTTTACGATACAATTAAATCGTGAATTGAAAAAAAATAATCGGACTGTCATAACCACTTCACACTGATGTGCTATGTATGAACATACATACATATGTATGTATGTACATAAGTAGATTTATATGTATATTATTATTGCTAATCATGTTTATAAATGTGTGTATATCCATAAAATACTGTAATTATATATAATTCAAATTATTTTATACACATTTTCATTTTACTTTTAGTTTATTAAATGCTTTACAATATATGAAATACACATGTCATATTATACTCAAGCTGTACTCATTATTGCCAAAAATTTCTGATTAAGTCGTAAAGGCCCATTTTACAGTCACCCTACGATTCAAACTACACAAAATTTACAAACTACTAAATCCAGAGACAATTATCATCCCATACAAACATACACATATGCAAATGTATGTATGCATGTGTTCACTTCACAAGGCCGACCAAAGGCAAATTTTGGATTTTACAATTGGTACAGGCTGTTGTGCATATAGACAATACATTTTCGTGACGAGCATGCACACACACATTTACAGCCCCTTGCTACATGTAAGGGCTTTTGTGTGCGTGCGGCGCGAAAGTCCACTCTTTCTCAGAATTTTCGTCAATCGTCAGTTATATTACCGTTTTACATGTATGTATGAGCTACTATGTGTTAGTATTGCAAACTATTCTTGCTGCCTGAGGAATATTGTAAGTGTGTATGCTCATTATACGTGAACATTGGCTTGTGACTGCCACGGGCTTTTAATTGTGCGAGCGATTTGGAATTAAATCTGCTGAGAGAGTGCTAAACGATATTTAATTATTGAGTAAGTGATTTTGCTATTGTTAAGAATCGTGCCAATATTTATATAAGTTTTTTTCAAAACTATGGCTAAATCAAGTATTTTCAAGAAATCACGAGGAAGTGGAGATAAGTGCATTATTGAAACATGTGGTGCGAGCTATAGAAAAAGCTCTATTAATTTTCCGGTTAGACTATTTTCATTTCTATCAAAGCAGATTTATTTAAGTAAGTGGATCAAAGCTTGTAATTTACCCAGTAATATCGACTGGAAAAAAAGCTAAAATATGCCATAAGCATTTCGAAAGGAAGTGTTTTGGTAAATTTAAATTAAGCGTTAATGCAATCCCAACCTTAAATTTGTGCAACCCAAATTTGCTCTCAAATAATAATGCTGATGATGACATTTATTCAATTGACTTTCAGGAAGAAGATATTATTTCTTATAGTTATACAAAGAAGAGTTTACATAAAGTGGTGGATGGCTTTGTGAAGCTATCTGACACAGAACAGCAGCATCAGATCAGTAACATTTGGAAAATTTTTTGAGCTTAGACAATAGTTCAAAAAATCAATTGTGGCAAGATTTAAGCCCCGGTAGCTCTTCGTTTTGTTCAAATTGTTTAAAACGAGAGCAAAACGAAGTATATTATCGGAAAAAATATTATGAAATAGAAGTAGCTCTTCAGAATGCACAGAAAGAGAATTCTAATTTGAAACAAGTAAGAAAACTCTAGTCGAGAGTGCTCGATTACGAGATCCCCTGAACCCTTCAAGCAACAGCCATTTCAATCATTTTTAGCGTCTCTCTGCTTATACAAACACACACATACACACGCAAACACACATACATAGACACCCATAGGCGCGCACGCATGGGCTGCAGTGTGGGCTTACTATGGGAACTTAATTGTTTAATAACTTTTTTTCTGGACGTATGTTCTCCATGAAACTTTCAGATTGTGGTTTTATCATTACTATGCGTATAATTGCCAAAGCTCAAGTCTCTAGTATTTGAAATACGCCTTTTACAAACTAATGGGTGAGGGGGTGGATATAAGGGTGGGGGGTGAAATTGAACAAAAATCGAAATTCTATAACGTATATATCAATCTACATTTAAAATTTGGATACTCTAGCTCTAAAGATGTAGGAGATATAATTTTATAGCTGCATTTCGATAAGGTTTTTGATCGATAAAAAAATAACGGGATGAGTTATCGATTTTTAGTGATAAACTCGATATCCGCGTGCTATATACGAGCATTTTAAAAAAAAGTTGAAGTCTCTAGCTTCTATATCTTCTGAAATCGACGCGTTCAAACATACGGACAGACGGACAGACGGACGGACGGACAGACGAACAGACGGACAGACAGACGGACAGGGCTAAATCGACTCAGTTCGTCGCCCTGATCAAGAATATATATACTTTATGGGGTCTGCCACGCCTCCTTATGCCTGTTACATACTTTTAACAAAACCATTATACCCTGATTTCCCATTTTCAATGGGTTCAGGGTATAAAAAGGCATTCATCTCTAGGAAATGCTCATAGGCAAAGAAACATTTACCAAAGAAAAGGAGAACAAGTAAGAAAACTCTAGTCGAGAGTGCTCGACTACGAGATCCCCTGAACCCTTCAAGCAACAGCCATTTCAATCATTTTTAGCGTCTCTCTGCTTATACATACACACGCAAACACACATACATAGACACCCATAGGCGCGCACGCATGGGCTGCAGTGTGGGCTTACTATGGGAACTTAATTGTTTAATAACTTTTTTTCTGGACGTATGTTCTCCATGAAACTTTCAGATTGTGGTTTTATCATTACTATGCGTATAATTGCCAAAGCTCAAGTCTCTAGTATTTGAAATACGCCTTTTACAAACTAATGGGTGAGGGGGTGGATATAAGGGTGGGGGGTGAAATTGAACAAAAATCGAAATTCTATAACGTATATATCAATCTACATTTAAAATTTGGATACTCTAGCTCTAAAGATGTAGGAGATATAATTTTATAGCTGCATTTCGATAAGGTTTTTGATCGATAAAAAAATAACGGGATGAGTTATCGATTTTTAGTGATAAACTCGATATCCGCGTGCTATATACGAGCATTTTAAAAAAAGTTGAAGTCTCTAGCTTCTATATCTTCTGAAATCGACGCGTTCAAACATACGGACAGACGGACAGACGGACGGACGGACAGACGAACAGACGGACAGACAGACGGACAGGGCTAAATCGACTCAGTTCGTCGCCCTGATCAAGAATATATATACTTTATGGGGTCTGCCACGCCTCCTTATGCCTGTTACATACTTTTAACAAAACCATTATACCCTGATTTCCCATTTTCAATGGGTTCAGGGTATAAAAAGGCATTCATCTCTAGGAAATGCTCATAGGCAAAGAAACATTTACCAAAGAAAAGGAGAACAAGTAAGAAAACTCTAGTCGAGAGTGCTCGACTACGAGATCCCCTGAACCCTTCAAGCAACAGCCATTTCAATCATTTTTAGCGTCTCTCTGCTTATACATACACACGCAAACACACATACATAGACACCCATAGGCGCGCACGCATGGGCTGCAGTGTGGGCTTACTATGGGAACTTAATTGTTTAATAACTTTTTTTCTGGACGTACGTTCTCCATGAAACTTTCAGATTGTGGTTTTATCATTACTATGCGTATAATTGCCAAAGCTCAAGTCTCTAGTATTTGAAATACGCCTTTTACAAACTAATGGGTGAGGGGGTGGATATAAGGGTGGGGGGTGAAATTGAACAAAAATCTAAATTCTATAACGTATATATCAATCTACATTTAAAATTTGGATACTCTAGCTCTAAAGATGTAGGAGATATAATTTTATAGCTGCATTTCGATAAGGTTTTTGATCGATAAAAAAATAACGGGATGAGTTATCGATTTTTAGTGATAAACTCGATATCCGCGTGCTATATACGAGCATTTTAAAAAAAAGTTGAAGTCTCTAGCTTCTATATCTTCTGAAATCGACGCGTTCAAACATTCGGACAGACGGACAGGGCTAAATCGACTCAGTTTGTCGCCCTGATCAAGAATATATATACTTTATGGGGGTCTGACACGCCTCCTTCTGCCTGTTACATACATTTCAACAAAAACATTATACCCTGATTTCCCATTTTCAATGGGCTCAGGGTATAAAAATTGTAAGTGGCAAACTGAAAAGATGGTTGGTAAAATCAACATTTTTAATAAACGTAAATTGAAAATAATTAAAGAATAGGTAGTTGAACTATGTATATTGGCACGATTCTTAATAATAGCAATAATAAATCATTGAAGAGATAATACAAGATTACTTAGCACTCACTTCGCGGAGTTGATCAAAAGTCGTCCGCACAATTAAAAGCCCTTGGCAGGCACAAGTCAAATTCACGTATGTATTATAAACATATGTATGTATATATATTTAGCAGAAGGCACCAAGAATAAAGATTTGCACATATGCATGCATGTAATGTATGTAATTGTATATTTATACATGTAAGTAAAAACATGCTCAATAAGAGCATTTCATACCATTCATACAAATAACAACAATTTTAAAATTTTACATTATCATTGTAAACTCTTTCAACAGTGTGGTATACTCATTAATCAGGAAGCCAATAATGGGATCGTCGTCAAGGAATTTGCATTTTTGTGCGTTACTGGCTTGTGCGTGCATACATACATATATGTACTTACATATGTATGTACATATGTACATACGTTCACATACATATGTATGCATATATACATAGTGCCTTCATATAATTTAGACTGTTATTAATAAATAATCTTTGTTTTTGTTAATTTGTTGTTACATATTGAATCTTATGTTTTTTATTTTTATATTAATTATTTTATTATATTATGAAATAATATTAAACAGATTCCTATTTAAAAAAATTATGTTTATGTATTAAAGACTTACATACATACATACATATGTAGATATTTGCATCAGAACTACAAAATTCCATTTCTCTTCAGTGTGCCAATGTAGATAGATAGTATATGTATATATATATACATATGTATGTATATTTTTGTATACATATGTAAATACATACATACATGCATGTTTATTTGAAAGCATGGAAAGAGCACAGAGCCAGGCACCAAGAGGCCCAGGCAGCAAATGCTCATACATGTACTAAGTGTGCAAGTGTGTGTTTGCATGTCGCGAAATCATATTTTTTATGCGCATCAACATTCTCATACCCTTCCCAAAAATAATCTTCGAAACGCTTATAGTTTGTTTGCATGAGCGTGGCCAACGCTTTTAAGATTTCGGTATACCCTTTACTCAAAAGGAAAGAGCTGAGATCGTCGCGAACAGAAATTTCAATTTTTGTGAGCTGCTAAGGTTGATGATTTCAGAGACCATAGAGAGCGAGAGAGAGGGACTGAGAGAGAGAGTGTAGGACAAATAACACATAGCTGTGCTTCATATGGGAACGGGACCATTTCGGTTGAGCGCTCGCAGCGCACTGTTTTTGTCATGCAGTGGTTTCTCTGCTCGAACCTCCAGCGACCGAGCCGAGCAAATACGAATTATAGTGGTCGACCAACTTAACAGTTTCGAGCTGTAGAAAATTTTGTTCTACATGTCTAGTCTATGTGTTATTTGGTCAGTGGCTAGAGTCACCGAATTTCAAATGTATCACTCATATTTACTTTATAGAATTTCGATTTTTGTTATAATTCATCCCCCAGCGTATTTCAAATACTAGAGACTTGTGCTTTGGGTATTGCTGAATGGTTCCGAGTATCTCGTAGTCGAGCAGTCTCGATTAGAGCCTTGTTATTACTTTTGTTAATTGAAATGACTGATCAGTTCTGAATAACAGTAAAATACATGGTATAAATCTATCAAATGAATAGATTAGCGTTAGGACTTTTGAAACAGTTTATAGTTACCACTGTGGTATTTTACTGAGTATTAAGTGTTAATATTTTAGTAAATATAAATATTTTACACTATAAGTTAAGGAGTTCTTTATTTCATTAATATTTTAAACATGACCAAATTGAAATGTTGAACCGTACTAAATGTGCGTTATTATTTGTTTGGTTCAGGGTTAGTACCTAGTCGACCACTCTCGATTAGAGATTTCTTAGAAAAACTCAATATTAATGTATAAAACACAAATTTACTGACATATTTGTTTTCGTTTATTGTTTTCATGTTGTTGGATATTTCAAAATTTTCTTTTTCAAATTATTTTTAAATTAGCTATTTACTAACATTCCCCTCCTCGTTTGTAGAATTATTAAGATCACTATTGTTGCATGTTTCTCCTGAAGACCCACTAATATTTGCCACATACAATGCTGGATCGATTACTTTTGGTATAGGTTTTATTTCCGTTCCCAATTCTTTTTCAATTCGATGAAGGTCAAACCGATCCTCGTAGGTAATTAGATTAATGGCGATACCTAGAAAAAGAAAAATGATAAATTAATACATGCAGCCCTTTAAACACATCCTGTAAAGATTATTAAACAAGAAAACTCTAGTCGAGACTGCTCGACTAGGAGATCCCCTGAACCCTTCGGAGAACTGATATTTAAATAATTCTTCGCGTCTTTCTGCTTACAAAAGAAACACACATGTTATGGTGAAGCTTAACAAAAATCGAAATTCTATAACGTAATTATGAATCTACATTTAAAATTTGGAGACTCTAGCTCTAAAGATGTAGGAGATATAATTTTATAAATAATTTTCGATAGGGGTTTTATCGATAAAAATAACGCGAAGAGTTATCGATTTTCAGAGGTAAATTCGATAGCCGCGCTATATATACGAACATTTTACAAAAAATTAAGTCTCTAGCACTTATATCTTCTGAGATCGACGCGTTCAAGCATACGGACAACCAGACAGATGAGCACGGCTAAATCGACTCAATATATACTTTGTGAGGTGTGTTCTAAACAAGGTTTTAACAAAGCTAAAATTACTTACCTAAATGTCCAAAACGGCCAGAACGACCAATTCGATGCAAATAAGTTTCTGCCATCCGCGGAAAATCAAAGTTAATAACAACATTTACAGCTTGCACATCAATGCCACGAGTAAACAAATCAGAACAGACCAAGTTTCGACAGAGACCTTGTCGAAAGTCGTGAAATACTCTATTTCTATGTGCTTGGGCCATTTTAGCGTGAATATAGTAGCAGCAATAACCGAGCTCAGTTATTTTTTTTGCTAGGAGTTCAACACGTTGTGTAGAGTTGCAAAATATTATTGATTGATTTATTTGCAATTTTGAAAACAGAGTGTTTAAGCAATGCACTTTCTGGCGCTCCTGCACAAACGCATAGTATTGCGTAACACCTTTTAATGTTAACTCTTCCATAAGGTTTATTTCATAGGGCTCACGCAAATGTTTTTCCATAAAATTTTTTACGGTTAATGGAAATGTTGCAGAAAACAGCAGTATCTGTGGATCCTTGGGTAATTTTAAAATAACATGATCCAGCATGCCTTGAAAATCTAATGAAAGCAGCTTATCAGCTTCATCCAAGACTAATATTTTGCAATGGGACATATCGGCTACTTTCTTATCCATTAAATCCAAAATTCGTCCTGGAGTTGCAATAATCAATTGTACTAAAATGAAATAGATTTTATTATTATATTTTAAGAAGTAGTATTGACTTAATTTTAGATATTTACTGGTGGTAGGTTTCAGTTGAAAATCAAAATTTCTTTTTAAAACAGATTTTTTATTAATTACATATTGCTACATACAATATTTTTATACACCTACTTAAATAAAAACAAACAAGTAAGAAAGCTCTAGTCGAGACTGCTCGACTACGAGATACCCTGAACCCTTCAAGCAACAGCCATTTCAATAATTTTTATCGTCTCTCTGCTTACACAAACACACACATACACACGCAAACACACATACATAGACACCCATAGGCGCGCACGCATGGGCTGCAGTGTGGGCTTACTATGGGAACTTAATTGTTTAATAACTTTTTTTCTGGACGTACGTTCTCCATGAAACTTTCAGATTGTGGTTTTATCATTACTATGCGTATAATTGCCAAATCTCAAGTCTCTAGTATTTGAAATACGCCTTTTAAAAACTTATGGGTGAGGGGGTGGATATAAGGGTGGGGGGTGAAATTGAACAAAAATCGAAATTCTATAACGTACATATCAATCTACATTTAAAATTTGGATTTTATAACTGCATTTCGATAAGGTTTTTGATCGATAAAAAAATAATGGGACGAGTTATCGATTTTTGGTAATAAACTCGATATGCGCGCTGTATATACGGTCATTTTAAAAAAAAGTTCAAGTCTCTAGCTCTTATATCTTCTGAAATCGACGCGTTCATACATACGGACGGACGGACAGACAGACGGACAGGGCTAAATCGACTCAGTTCGTCGCCCTGATCAAGAATATATATACTTTGTGGGGTCTGCCACGCCTCCTTCCCCCTGTTACATACTTTTAACAAAACCATTATACCCTGATTTCCCATTTTCAATGGGTTCAGGGTATAAAAACAAGAAAGCTCTAGGGTGAATTATAACAAAAATTGAAAATTCTATAAAGTACATATGAGTCAACATTTAAAATTTGGAGACTCTAGCTCTAAATATGTAGGAGATATAATTTTATAACTGATTTTCGATAAGGTTTTTTATCGACAAAAAAATAACGGGAGGAGTGATCGATTTTTTGTGATAAACTTGATATGAGCGCGCTATATACGGACATATAAAACAAGTCAAAGAGCTCTAGTCGAGACTGCGCGACTAGGAAATCCCCTGAATCCTTCGGAGAACTTATATTTCAATAATTTTCACATCTTTCTGCTTACAAAAAAAAAAAAAAAAAAAAAAAAAAAAAAAAAAAAAAAAAAAAAAAAAAAAACAAGTAATGATAGAAAGAATGGCTGTATCCGTCTTGGCAAGACGAAGTGATGAATTTTGTAGTTGTAAAATCGGGAATATCAGAAGAGAGTATGGTAATAAAGTAGACAATAGATACCGAAATCTAAGAAAATACTAATGTAAAATAGAACTATAATAATTAATAATTGTCAAAAAAAAATAATAATAAAACAAGTAAGAAGACTCTAGTCGAGACTGCTCGACTAGGAGATACCCTGAACCCTCCATGCTGATGTTCCAATCAGTCTGCACACATACATACACATGCATCCACCCGCACGCATAGGCCCACGCTCTGCTAACTGTGCAGTAAGCCGCTGCTACGATTGGGCTGCGCTGCAGTGTGGGCAATATTATGAGAATTTATTTGTTGAATAATTCATTTGTAGACGCACAATCTTAATGAAACTTTCAGAACGTAATCATAATGTGGAAATATGTGTACATGCCAAAGCACAAGTCTCTAGTACTTGATATCAGTTTTTTACAAATTGAGGGCGAAGGGGGCGTGGTATCCAAAATCTGTAAATGACAAAATGTGTGTATCCATCAAATGTATATACACAATAAAAAAATTTATTTCAATTTCCATTCATCGATTATCCTCGATAAAAAGATATCGAATGAGTTATCGAAAAAATATGATAAACTCGTACTGCGTATGGTATACACGAGTCTACATGCAAAATTCCAGCTCTCTAGCTCTTATAACTTCTGAGATCGAAGAAATCATACGGACGGACGGACAGGGCTATATCGACTCAGCTCGTCGCCCTGATCAAGAATAGATACACTTTATGGGGTCTGCGATGATTTCTTCTGCCTGTTACATACATTTTCACAAAACCATTATACCCTGATTTCCCATTTTCAATGGGTTCAGGGTATAAAAACATACACACATGCATAGACACACAGAGGCACGCACGCATAAACACGCATGGGCTGCAGTGTGGACTTACCATGGTAACTTCATGAAACTTTTATATTGTGTTTATATCATTAATATGTGTGTATGTGCCGAAGCTCAAGTCTCTACTATTTGAAATACGCCTTTTACAAATTTAAGGGTGAAGGGGTGAATATAGGGGTGGGGGTGAATTATAACAAAAATCGAAATTCTATAAAGTACATTCGAGTCTACATTTTAAATTTGGAGACTAGCTCCAAAGAATTGAGAGATATCATTTTTAACTGTCTTTCGGATAAAGTTTTTTATCGATAAAAAATAACGGGCGACGCGTTCAAATATACGGACAGACGGACATGGCTAAATCGGCTCAACTCGTCGCCCTGATCATGAATATATATACTTTGTGGCGTCTGCTACGTCCCCTTCTGCCTGTTACATTTCAACGAAATCCTATTTTCAATGGGTTCAAGATGTAAAAGCTTTATGAAATGCAAACAAATTATAATTTTTAACCCTGTTAAAAATTTTTATGTAATTAGTTTGAAGTATATAATTAAAAGTTTTTGAGGGAAATACCTTTTTGATAAATACGAAGAATGTCATCCTTTAAAATTGTACCTCCCGTTGTAACCATTACGCGAATATCAAGATGCTTAGCAAGTTCAATACAGATTTGCGATGTCTGCAACGCAAGTTCTCGTGTAGGAACCATTACTAATGCTTGAATATAGTCTTTAGTTGGGTCTATTTGCTCTAAAACAGGAATACAGTATGCTCCAGTTTTCCCAGTGCCGTTTTTTGCCCGCGCTAAAACATCTTTGCCAGTTAATGCTATAGGTATAGCAGCTTCTTGAATTGGCGATGGACGTTCCCAACCCTTTTCGAAAATTCCCATCAGTAGTTCTCGTTTTAGACAAAATTCTTCAAATTCATTGCCGCGTGTATCTGTCACATCCTGAAAAACAATTTTTACTATTAATGAAGGAAATGGTAAGTATTATAAAATAATGCATAATTGAAGATATATTTATTACTAAAACATATTCATAAATATCATGTCAACATCATTTAAAAGTTGAGAGCTCTAGCATCTATCTGTCAGTCATCCTATTTTATTGATGTAATTTAAAAAATAATACATACTGTTGTTTTAAATCGATTATCCTTTGGCGGAAGCTTCAGTTTTGATTTCCATCCCATGTCGTCGCCTAAATTGCTGGCAATCTGATGATCACTTAGCATTCTAAAAATATTTTTATGGCTTAATACATCTTAAAATATCAACGGATTAAAAAGGTACCAGATGGGTGGAACCATAAAAATATTATGTTCAATAAACATGCACACATTACATTAAATTAATTTAAGCCTAAAATATAAATAAGAAAAATTGTATGTATCTTTTTTTCTACTATATGATATATTAAACAATAATGATAATCATAATAATTTACCTGGTGCTTTAATTCCACACTAATTAAATATATCTTTTAACTTTATTAGTATATTCTGATTGCTGCGATCAGTTTCTTAAATTTTGTTTTCTTGTAACTGACAAATATTATCAGAATTTCATATTGTAATTTTTTCTAATACATTTTTTAAGGTTTTAAAAAGGGAACCGTTAATAGCACCTAAAATAGCGTTAATAGTGTGTTAACAAATATAAGTTTTTATCTTTATTGCAATACACTATTTTCTCATAAAGATGTATATATGTATATTAACAAACTATGTTCCGTGTAACTTCTATGGTGCAATATATGTATTTACATATGTATATGGGTATAATCAAAATGTTATTTATTTGCAATGCAGTTATATATTTAAATGAATACAAAAGTAAATATATACAAACCCTTTGTTAAGTAAACTTGGATGACCGGGTACAATTTTTTCTGTCATCATCCTTGAAAATAATAAATTTTATATGGATATTTGTCACGGCTTGAAAGATAAAGATAAAATGGAGAGATTTTTACCCATGTTATATACATATGCAAAGTTGATTAGTTTTAGTTTTTACCTGTTGTGTATAACTATATTTTAATTATAATTTAAGACTGGTTTAATCCAAGTAGAACGAGAAAAATATTAATTTGTAATGTTTTTAAGGTTCATTGATGTTACAAATACAACCTAATGAGAGATAGAAACCTCAATAGCCTTACAACTTCTTATCAATAACACCAATCACAAGAAAACAATCACTCTGTAAAAAATGACTTACAAGGGATGGCAAAGTCGATTCGATTACAATTATTTTTTAACGTTGCATCACTAACCATTGAACCACTAACCAGAGAACACATATACTAGACATGTAGAGCAAACTGTTTCCACGCCGAAACAACTTCGTATTTGCTCGGCTTGGTATTGCCTGGCTCTGGTAATGAGAGATAGCACGACGAAATCATAAAATACTATAATTATATATAATTACAATTATTTTATACACATTTTGAACCGAAAAAAATATCGTAAAACACTAATAAGTGTATTAAATACTTTGCAATATATGAAATACACATATCATATACTCATGCTGTACTCATTATTGCCAAAAATTTTTGATTTACAGTCACCCTACGATTCAAACCATAAAAAATTTACATACTACTAAATACAGAGACAATTATCTTCCCATCCCAGTAACGCACGCAGGCCTCAAATGCTCATAAATACATGTAACAAGGGACTGCAAGTGTGTGTGTGCATTCCTGTTGCGAAATCATATTTTTTATAAGCCAAAACGCTTTCAGACCCTTCCCATAAATGTATATCGAAACGCTAAAATGTTGTTTGCATGAATGTCGCAAATGCTCTTAAGATTTCGGTATACTCTTCACTGAAAACGAAAGAGCTGGGACAGTTGCGAAGAAATTTAAATTTTTGTGCGCTGCTGAGCTTGATGATTTGAGAGCCCACAGAATAAGAGAGAGAGAGAGAGAGAGAGAGAGAGAGAGAGAGAAGGAGTAAGACAAAACATGCAAAGCGCACACATGACCATTACGTTTGCGTGCTTGGAGCGCACTTATTTCGTCGAGCTTTCTTTCATTACCCGAGCCAGGATTGCCTGGGTGAAGCCGAGCGAATACGAAGTTGGCTGGGACCTACAATACAGATGTTTCGGCGTAGAAAAAGTTTGTTCTACATGTCTAGTCTATGTATTCTCTGGTTAGTGGTAGAACACATAGACCGGAGACGTACAGTAAAGCTTTTTGCACACGTTTTTTTTTCGCATACTTTCCCAGAGCTCTGAGCGTGTTCAAATGTGTGTATATTCTAAAGCACAAGTTCCTAGTACGTTTTTTGCAAATTGGTGACAAAGGGGGCGTGATATCCTATCGACTCAGCTCGTCGCCCTGATCTATAATATATATTTATATATTATATTTATGGGGTATAAGGTGCTTCCATCTTCCTTTCATACTTATCTTATGTGGTGTTTCTTGTGTAAGAAAACATATTTTAGGGTATACAAGTTATGGATAAGTCTAATGGTGTCATTAAAAGTAGGAAGGGTCGAGACCCGATCTAGTAGGTCTTGAGGATGGTGGCATTTAAGTCTTCTGCGTTGGCCTTCACGCAAGTGTGTGTGTCTAACACCCGGAGTTCTTCAGATCTCACTAGTCCCACTAGAATTTATTTGTTAAGTAACATCTCTTGTAGTACTATTTCCATTATAGGTTTAGATCGTGATAATAAGGTAAGTCTACAGTTTTAAGACTAGAAAACTGAAAGCTTGCAGGTGAGATAATGTTACGATACCATGAGAAGAAATCAGATAAAACTGTATCTTCTACAATTTTAAAACTAGACAAGTAGGAACGTTGTAGTCTAGCGTTACCAACTGCAGACTACTTATTCACAGCCCATTTCTATTTGAGTTTCATGCTCTAATACTGTAGAAAATTCAGTTTTTTCAAATCTGCTACGCTTCCACTGGGCGTAGACGCATTTTTTGCCCGTTCTTAGAACATCTCATAAGTAGCGTAACTGTAAATTTTCGACTCTTACGCTCCGAAAATGTGAAAATTATAGGGTATTTTTCGATACGCCACACCCCTAAAGAGGCGTTAAAATTATTTTTGGGTCATCGATAAAGGGGTTTACCAGTAACTCAACTTTTCAAATTTGAAGCTGCTAGCTCTTTAACTGTAAGAGAACTTTTGCGGTCTATAGGTTTCAGCTATAGGTTTCAGGTCTCTAACACCAATAGTGCCTAAAATACAAGTAAGAAAACTCTAGTCGAGAGTGCTCGACTACGAGATCCCCTGAACCCTTCAAGCAACAGCCATTTCAATCATTTTTAGCGTCTCTCTGCTTACACAAACACACATACACACGCAAACACACATACATAGACACCCATAGGCGCGCACGCATGGGCTGCAGTGTGGGCTTACTATGGGAACTTAATTGTTTAATAACTTTTTTTCTGGACGTACGTTCTCCATGAAACTTTCAGATTGTCGTTTTATCATTACAATGCGTATAATTGCCAAAGCTCAAGTCTCTAGTATTTGAAATACGCCTTTTACAAACTTATGGGTGAGGGGGTGGATATAGAGGTGGGGGGTGAAATTGAACAAAAATCGAAATTCTATAACGTACATATCAATCTACATTTAAAATTTGGATACTCTAGCTCTAAAGATGTAGGAGATATAATTTTATAACTGCATTTCGATAAGGTTTTTGATCGATAAAAAAATAACGGGATGAGTTATCGATTTTTAGTGATAAACTCGATATCCGCGTGCTATATACGAGCATTTTAAAAAAAAGTTGAAGTCTCTAGCTTCTATATCTTCGGAAATCGACGCGTTCAAACATACGGACAGACGGACAGACGGACAGACAGACGGACAGGGCTAAATCGACTCAGTTCGTCGCCCTGATCAAGAATATATATACTTTATGGGGTCTGCCACGCCTCCTTCTGCCTGTTACATACATTTCAACAAAAACATTATACCCTGATTTCCCATTTTCAATGGGTTCAGGGTATAATAACAGAATTTGAAAAATTAGGTCCGATTTTCCACGAATCTAGTGGGCTGACTCACTACCGTGTTTGACCGTTGTGCGTATATTGGCTATATCTATCTCTTTATTCAATTTCCTCCACACTGTTTGCTTGCCATCAGATGTAAATATAGTATATTTCGACTCATCCGAAAAAAATCGACAATATTTAAAATATCGTATCGATGATATTTTAAGTTTTAAAAAATTCAAAATGATATTTAAAAAATCGATCTATCGATATTTTTCGATTTAAAAAAAAACTTGCTTGAAAACTTTTTTCCCACAATAAATTTATAATCCGTCCAAAAAATCAAAAATAATAAGAATAAGTATTTTTTAATAATATTATAAACACCGCTTAACTGGAGTTACTGGAGTATCCGGCACCACTAACCATACAACACATAGACTAGACACGTAGAGCAATTTTTTTCAACGGCGAACATATGCTCTGGAAGCGACCAGACAGCTTCGTATTTGCTCGGCTCGGTCTTCTGAGGCTCAAGCAGTGAAAATAAGGCACGGCAAAATCAGTGCGCTACGAGCGCTGGCACAAAATGAACAAATGCCCATATGAAGTACGGATATGCGCTCTTTTTCCCTCACTATCTCTCTCCCTCTCTTTATGCTCTCTCTCCATGGCCTCTCGAATAGCAGCAGCGCACAAAAATTTCAAATTGTTCGCGACGATCCAAGTTCTTTCCTTTTGAGTGAAGGGTATACCGAAATTGGCCACGCTCACAAAAAATATTAGCGTTTTCATGAATATTTCTAGGAAGGGTATGGAAGCGTTGAGGCGCATAAAGAATATGATTTGGCGACAAGCATGCACACACACACTTGCAGTCCCTTAATACGTGTGTGAGCATTTGTATGCCAGTGTGCGAAGCTCTTGCTGCCTGTAGCAATTTTAACGTCCAGCATTTGCATTTGGTCGATCTTACGGACTGTCATAACCACTTCACACAGATGTGCTATGTATGAACATACATATGTATGTATGTACATAAGTAGATTAATTTATTATTATTGCTAATCATGATTATAAATGTGTGTATATCCATAAAATACTATAATTATATGTAATTAAAATTATTTTATATGGATTTTCAACCGAAAAAATAATTGTGAAACACACTGCGCACTGATTTTGCCGTGCCTTATTTTCACTGCTTGACCCTCAGAAGACCGAGCCGAGCAAATACGAAGCTGTCTGGTCGCTTCCAGAGCATATGTTCGCCGTTGCAAAAAATTGCTCTACGTGTCTAGTCTATGTGTTGTATGGTAAGTGCCGGCACTCAGAGATTTAAAAAAACGCGTTCTATGCTATGACTATTCCTCATACGACTTCGTGAGTCGCTGACAACACATTTTATTGCCGAAGCAAGTCGCTCCGAATGCACTGAGCTACCAGTGCGTAATGCGATCTTCGATACTCTTGACATAGCCGCATTATGAGAAATCCACAAAATTATTTAATTGCATTTCCAGAACCCATTGAAAATGGGAAATAATTGTACAGCTGCGAAAAATAAAATAGCACCATTTGCAAATGCAAAGTTTAAGAAGCTCTCCTCGATACATATATCAATGTATTGATCTAATTTTTTTTTTTACATAAGCTGAAAATAATTGCAACAAAAAAAAATTATCACAAAAATATTAAAGTTTTTATATATTTAAAAAAATACTCAAAAAAGTCGAAAAACACCGAATAAAATAATAGCACTACTAAGCCTTTTCGAGTGAAAACTGTTATTTTTCGCAGAGTTGCATATTTTCAAAAGCACATATTGTTGAGATTTCTTGTTTTAATATCTATTTTGTTTAAATAATTTACAAAATTGGTCGTGGAGAGCATTGCACCGCCGAACAACGCAATCTCAGCAAAAAGTTGATTTCGGCTGGAAATTCTCACAGGAAAGTTGGTCGTTTGATGGGTTTTTCAAATCCATTATGTATTAATCCTTAAAAAAGTCGAAAAAGTGACGATAAGCGCCGACGGCGTTGAGCCCTGACCCAACATCATGTCACTCGACTCATTCGCGAGAGTAAAAAGGATCCTTTTAAGTGGGCTGAAAAAGGACCTAAACATATCAGCAATGGATCAAACAGTACGAAAATGTAAGACATCATGATTTGAATACTCGCCGTTTAAGAAAGGTACCATATTTGAATATAAAACACATTTCCAAACGGGTGGCGTTCGCAAAGGAACATAAAAATTAATCTACGCAGGAATGGAGAAGCATTTTTTTGACTGATGATAGTCAGGATATAATATTTGGTGGAAAAGGATCGAAGTCCTATGTGAGACGTCTACAGGACTCGGAACTCAACCCTAGATGTATAAAAAATCCATTAAACATGGCGGATTAAGTGTAATGGTATGAGACTGCTTTTCGTACTATAGTGTAGGCCCAATACATTCGGTCAAGACCATAATGGACTGTGATATTGCAATACATCGAGGGCCATCAAAGTTCGTGGGACAAGCTATTGCCCGAGATAGCGCTGGCGGTCAATTCCAGCCGATTCTACGAGCTCTACATCGGTATTCTTAATGTTAGGGCGGTAGCCACGTTTGGCCGCCGACAGAGACGAATTCAGTAGAGGAAGCGTTGCCCCTGGATAGGCAAGACGCACAGGATAGGAGCAGCTGATCCAGAGGACAGGACTGGCTTGCTCGAGGAAGTACGGAGGGGTCGAGTCCACAGGTGTCGTGTGAGGTCCCTGCACCAAAGGACGGCCCGAGGTTGTCGTTCACGATATTGCCAGTCGTACGTACAGGGCTCGTCGAGTCTGGGCACGCCGTCTGATGAGGAAGAGGATGAACGAGAGGAAAAGAATGAACGCCGAAGGAAGGACTCGGGGAGGATCTTCCGGTGCAAGGATAAATAAGATAAGAGGAAGCAAGGAATTAAATCAGAGGAAGGGAGCTGGGCCTCCGGCAGGATCTATACAGATCAAAGTGAGGATCTGAGGGGTGGACTCCAGGAGCGGTCACCACAGATCAAGGTGAGGATCTGAGGGGTAGACTCAAGGAGCGGTCACCACATATCAAAGTGCGGATCTGAGGAGTGGACTTAAAGAGCGGTCACCACAGATCAACGTGAGGATCTGATGGGTGGACTCAAGGAGCGACCACCACATATCAAAGTGAGGATCTGAGGAGTGGACTCAAGGAGCGACCACCACATATCAAAGTGAGTATCTGATGGGTGGACTCAAGGAGCGGCCACTAGAGACCAAAGTGAGAATCTGATGGGTGGACTCAAGGAGCGGTTACTAGAGATCAAAGCAATTGAGTTGGAGAAAGAAGGTGAGCCCGGAGGGGGCTCGCCTATGAGAGAAACGTTAGATACGGAACAGAGAGGAAGTGCAGTATCTACGCCCGGCAGTAAGGAATGGCCGGCCTACGTCATGCCCGATTAACGTCTACCAGGGATCTAGAAAGCAAGCACTGGCAGATCCCAATGTCAGCGAATAGTCGAACGTGCACCGCGGCCGCAGTGCCAAGGGGAGAGCTGTCCCAGCGGCGGATGATGCCGTTTGCACTACTTTCTGCAGGCCCAACGTTAACAGAGGTCATTGAGTGGCATTGCGATGATTGATGCCACAAAGGAGCAACGTGTAACGAATCTGAGGAGGGTCTTCCGCAAGCTAGGGAAGTCAACCTCAGGATGGATTGGAAGAAAGTAAGTTGGTATAAGTATCATAGCAGTTAGCTTTAGTAGGCTAAGAAGAATTTGAATTAACGCAGCTCGAAAGCTCGCTGTGGTGAGGTTGCATTGCTGACGCCTAGGGAAGCTGCGCAGAAAAAAAGAGCGGAGTTTTAGTGAGTTTTGGACGCTCGTCGCGGATTCAGTCTCGGCGCTCGGCGCGAGCGGTCGAGTGCATTTGGTTCGAGCACTCGTCGCGAGCATATTCGGCAGTAGAGGTTTCTGATTTGGATTTGTAATAAATAAAGTAAGCATAGATGAGAAAAATTGTGTATTTATTAGTAGTTAGATGCCATCGCTTTATTAACTTTTGCTAATAATAAGGGGCGTGGTCAGCGAGATGTGCCCCACGTGGTCACCTAACCTCTAACCAGTGAGTCCGTGACTGCTAACCAGGGCTCAACGAGCACCCACATTGCTTTAGTTACGGACGAAGAAATCTTAGTAGCTCTCAGAGGTCTTAGAACTAACTCAGCTCCAGGGCCGGAAGATATACCAAATCTAGCCCTCGCCTCGCACCCTAGTACGATTGCCGAATTATACAAAAAATTTTTAATTCAGGTAACGTTCCCTGCTATCTAGAAAATCAAGAGCCTGGTATTGCTACCCAAGGCTGGCAAACCACTAGAGGAGCCATCTTCATATAGACAAATCTCTTAGACACCATGGGAAAGGTGTTTGAGAGACTGATTTGCTCTAGACTGGAGACTGCTATTGCTAGCGCCGGAGGCCTGTCATCTAACCAATTTGGTTTCCGGAACGCCCGGTCAACAGCGGATGCGCTAGAAAAGGTTGTTGGCCTGGCAACTTCCGCCATCCAAGGCACCAGATGAAGACACGGGACGAAACAATACTGCTTCATTGCGACTCTGGATGTAAAGAATGCCTTCAACACAGCTAGTTGGGATATGATACGGGATGCGCTATCACAATATAATATCCCTAAATATCTAACAGAGATAATAAAGAGCTACTTCAGAGGAAAAACACTGGTATACAACACGAGTGAGAGGCCGCAAACTCATACAGTGCCCGCTGGAGCACCCCAAGGCTCAGTGCTGGGGCCTCTGCTATATAATATCAAGTACGACGGCGTACTGCGCTTGGAACTACCAACAGGTACGCACACCATTGGTTTTACGGATGATGTAGCTGTCGTCGCCATAGGCAAGGAGCTCAAAGATACAGAGGACATGTGCAGTGCTGGTTGACAGGAGCTGGGCTCAAGCTAGCGGCACACAAAACCGAAGTCGTTCTAGCCAGCAGCAAAAGAGAGTTGGTGTTATGTTTGACACAAGATTAACTTTCCGCGAGCACTTGGAATATAAAAAGGCAGCTGAATCTTGTAGAGCTCTCTCAAGAATTATGCTTAACACGTGGGGCCCAAAACAACAACGACGTGTTCTTATAACGAGCGTAATTAGGTCTGTCATCCCCTATGCTGCGCCAATATTGTCAAGAGCGACGGCAACGCCAACTACGGATTGATCACAGATTCTTTCGGGACATGCATGCTTTTGAAGCTACTTGAAGCGCTTTGGCCACGAGGTCTGGTGGAGGGCGCCAACCACTTCTTATTCGAATGTGGATGCTTCCTAGAGGAGAGGCGTTGTCTAGAAGAAGCAGTGTGCCGCTCCTTTAGAGCGGACAACGTGGTCAACGTAATGCTGGAATCGGAGGCAGCACCTTCGTGGCCACAATCCTGATGGAATTAATCACTTTTTTGTTTCTGTTTTTTATACCCTGAACCCATTGAAAATGAGAAATCAGGGTAAAATGGTTTTGTTAAACGTATGCAACAGGGAGAAGGAGGCGTGGCAGACTCCATAAAGTATATATATTCTTGGTCAGGGCGACGAGCTGAGTCGATTTAGCCCTGTCCGTCTGTCTGTCCGTCCGTCTGTCCGTATGTTTGAACGCGTCGATTTCAGAAGATATAGAATCTAGAGACTCAACTTTTTTTAAAATGCTCGTATATAGCACGCGGATATCGAGTTTATCACCAAAAATCGATAACTCATCTCGTTATTTTTTTATCAATAAAAAAACCTTATCGAAATGTAGTTATAAAATTATATCCCCTACATCTTTAGAGCTAGTCTCCAAATTTTAATATGTACGTTATAGAATTTCTATTTTTGTTTAATTTCACCCCCCCACCCCTATATCCACCCCCTCACCCATAAGTTTGTAAAAGGTGTATTTCAAATACTAGAGACTTGAGCTTCGGTACACACACGCATATTAATGATATAAACATAATCAAAAAGTTTCATGAAGAACGTAGTCCACAAAAAAAATTATTAAACAATTAAGTAAGCCCATACTGCGGCCCATGAGTGTTATTGCGTGCGCGCCTATGTGTGTCTATGTATGTGTGTTTGCGTGTGTATGTGTGTGTTTGTATAAGCAGAAAGACGCTAAAAATTATTGAAATGACTTTTGCTCGAAGGGTTCAGGGGATCTCGTAGTCGAGCAATCTCGACCAGAGCTTTCTTACATGTTTTTTTATACCCTGAACCCATTGAAAATGGGAAATCAGGGTATAATGGTTTTGTTAAAATGTATGTAACAGGCAGAAGGAGGCGTGGCACACCCCACAAAGTATATATATTCTTGATCAGGGCGACGAGCTGAGTCGATTTAGCCCTGTCCGTCTGTCTGTCCGTCCGTCTGTCCGTCCGTCTGTCCGTCCGTCTGTCCGTCCGTCTGTCCGTATGTTTGAACGCGTCGATTTCAGAAGATATAAGAGCTAGAGACTTCAATTTATTTTTGAAATGACCGTAAATACAGCGCGCTTATCGAGTTTATCACCAAAAATCGATAACTCATCTCGTAATTTTTTTATCGATAAAAAACCTTATAGCTAGAGTCTCCAAATAAGTACGTTTTAGAATTTCGATTTTTGTTAAATTTTACACCCCCACCCTTATATCCACCCCCTCACCCATAAATTTGTGAAAGGCGTATTTCAAGTACTAGAGACTTGAGTTTCGGCACATACACGCATATTAATGATATAAACACAATTTAAAAGTTTCATGAAGAACAAAAAAAGTTATTAAACGATTATGTTCCCATAGTAAGCCCACACTGCAGGCTATGCGTGTCTATGTGTGCGCGCCTATGTGTGTCTATGTATGTGTTTGCGTGTGTGTGTGTGTTTGTATAAGCTGAATGACACTAAAAATGATTGAAATGGCTGTTGCTCGGAGGGTTCAGGGTATCTCGTAGTCGAGCAGTCTCGACTAGAGTTTTCTTACTTGTTATACCCTGAACCCATTGAAAATGGGAAATCAGGGTATAATGGTTTTGTTAAAAGTATGTAACAGGGAGAAGGAGGCGTGGCAGACCCCACAAAGTATATATATTCTTGATCAGGGCGACAAACTGAATCGATTTAGCCATGTCCGTCTGTCCGTATGTATGAACGCGTCGATCTCCGAAGCTATTAGAGCTAGAGACTTGATTTTTTTTTTCAAATGTCCGTATATAGCGCGCGCATATCGAGTTTATCACAAAAGATCGATAACTCATCCCGTTATTTTTTTATCGATCAAAAACCTTATCGAAAACCAGTTATAAAATTATATCTCCTACACCTTTAGAGCTAAGGTCTTTTAAATGTAGACTCGACTACACGTGATAGAATTTCGATTTTTGTTATAATTCACCCCCCACCCCTATATCCACCCCCTTACCCTCATCTCTGTAAAAGGCCTATTTCAAATACTAGAGACTTGAGCTTTGGCAAATATACGCATAGTAATGATAAAACCACATTCTGAAAGTTTCATGAAGAACGTACGTCCACAAAAAAAGTTATTGAACAATTTAGTTCCCATAGTAAGCCCACACTGCAGCCCATGCCTGTTAATGCGTGCGTGCCTATGGGTGTCTATGTATGTGTTTGCGTGTGTGTGTGTGTTTGTATAAGCTGAAAGACACTAAAAATGATTGAAATGGCTGTTGCTCGGAGGGTTCAGGGTATCTCGTAGTCGAGCAGTCTCGACTAGAGCTTTCTTACTTGTTTATACCCTGAACCCATTGAAAATGGGAAATCAGGGTATAATGTTTTTGTTGAAATGTATGTAACAGGCAGAAGGAGGCGTGGCAGACCCCATAAAGTATATATATTCTTGATCAGGGCGACGAACTGAGTCGATTTAGCCCTGTCCGTCTGTCTGTCCGTCTGTCCGTCCGTCCGTCCGTCCGTCTGTCCGTCTGTCCGTCTGTCCGTATGTTTGAACTCGTCGATTTCAGAAGATATAGAAGCTAGAGACTTCAACTTTTTATACCCTGAACCCATTGAAAATGGGAAATCAGGGTATAATGGTTTTGTTAAAAGTATGTAACAGGGAGAAGGAGGCGTGGCAGACCCCACAAAGTATATATATTCTTGATCAGGGCGACAAACTGAATCGATTTAGCCATGTCCGTCTGTCCGTCTGTCCGTCTGTCCGTATGTATGAACGCGTCGATTTCTGAAGATATAGAAGCTAGAGACTTCAACTTTTTTTAAAATGCTCGTATATAGCGCGCGCATATCGAGTTTATCACAAAAGATCGATAACTCATCCCGTTATTTTTTTATCGATCAAAAACCTTATCGAAAACCAGTTATAAAATTATATCTCCTACACCTTTAGAGCTAAAGTCTCCAAATTTTAAATGTAGACTCGACTGCACGTGATAGAATTTCGATTTTTGTTATAATTCACCCCCCACCCCTATATCCACCCCCTTACCCTCATCTCTGTAAAAGGCGTATTTCAAATACTAGAGACTTGTGCTTTGGCAATTATACGCATAGTAATGATAAAACCACAATCTGAAAGTTTCATGGAGAACGTACGTCCAGAAAAAAAGTTATTAAACAATTAAGTTCCCATAGTAAGCCCACACTGCAGCCCATGCCTGTTAATGCGTGCGTGCCTATGGGTGTCTATGTATGTGTTTGCGTGTGTGTGTGTGTTTGTATAAGCTGAAAGACACTAAAAATGATTGAAATGGCTGTTGCTCGGAGGGTTCAGGGTATCTCGTAGTCGAGCAGTCTCGACTAGAGCTTTCTTACTTGTTTATACCCTGAACCCATTGAAAATGGGAAATCAGGGTATAATGTTTTTGTTGAAATGTATGTAACAGGCAGAAGGAGGCGTGGCAGACCCCATAAAGTATATATATTCTTGATCAGGGCGACGAACTGAGTCGATTTAGCCCTGTCCGTCTGTCTGTCCGTCTGTCCGTCCGTCCGTCTGTCCGTCTGTCCGTCTGTCCGTATGTTTGAACTCGTCGATTTCAGAAGATATAGAAGCTAGAGACTTCAACTTTTTTATAAAATGCTCGTATATAGCACGCGGATATCGAGTTTATCACTAAAAATCGATAACTCATCCCGTTATTTTTTTATCGATCAAAAACCTTATCGAAATGCAGTTATAAAATTATATCTCCTACATCTTTAGAGCTAGAGTATCCAAATTTTAAATGTAGATTGATATGTACGTTATAGATTTTCGATTTATGTTCAATTTCACCCCCCACCCTTATATCCACCCCCTCACCCATAAGTTTGTAAAAGGCGTATTTCAAATACTAGAGACTTGAGCTTTGGCAATTATACGCATAGTAATGATAAAACCACAATCTGAAAGTTTCATGGAGAACGTACGTCCAGAAAAATAGTTATTAAACAATTAATTTCCCATAGTAAGCCCACACTGCAGCCCATGCGTGCGCGCCTATGGGTGTCTATGTATGTGTGTTTGCGTGTGTATGTGTGTGTTTGTGTAAGCAGAGAGACGCTAAAAATGATTGAAATGGCTGTTGCTTGAAGGGTTCAGGGGATCTCGTAGTCGAGCACTCTCTTACTTGTTTTTATATTCATTTATTGCCAATCTTAAGTATAACAAATTGCGAATTGCGTGATGGCTAGGATAGCGCGCGATGCATGCGGGACGGCCGTAAAGCATAGCTTCGCAAGCACTATGCGCTACCTTAGCCTGGCACAGCTCGTCTTCTCGTCAGCTCGACTCTGCGGAGCTCCATCATCACTGTGGCCGCAAAAGGTGCTTGTTAGTTTCCAAGCTTCCTCCGATTCCAGCATGGCGTTGACTATGTTGTCCGCTCTGATGGAGCGGCCCACTGCCATTTCCAGACGACGCCTTTCCTCCAGGAACCGTCCACATTCGAAAAGAATGTGATTGGCGTCTTCCACATGCCCTCGTCCGCACCAGGGGCACTCGTCAGATTCCTCGTGGCCAAAGCGCTTCAAATACCTCCGAAAGCATCCATGTCCCGAGAGGATCTGCGTAAGGTAGAAGTTAACATCGCCGTGTTTGCGGATAACCCATGGTTCAAGCTCCGGGATGAGCTTGTGCGTCCACCGCCCTTTAGCTGAGCTATTCCACTTTCTTTTCCATCGTGCAATGCTGTTCGCCCTGATAGCGTTAAGATTCGCAGACGCGTGCGAATTCCGCTCCACAGCTTCGGCGACCAAGTACTCCAGTGGCACCATACCGGCAATGACGAGCGACGCGTCATCGGAGATAGTCCTGAAAGCGCAGCTGACTCTGATTGCGCTCAGTCGGTAGATCGCTCAAATGCCCCGGCTGTAGCTCGGCGTTGCCATCGTTCTTGCCCATATTGGCGCAGCATAGAGGATGACAGACCTAATGACGCTCATTAGGAGGAGACGTCGTTGCTGTTTAGGTCCCCGCGTGTTAAGCATAATTCTCGAGAGAGCTCTACAAGAATCAGCTGCCTTTTTATGCACATATTCTAAGTTAATCTTTTGTCTATCATTACACCAAGATATTTTATCGCCCTCTTTGACGCAATGGTGACGCTGCCGATCTTTATATTGGCGGTTTCCACTCTTTTGCGACTGCTGACTAGGACAACTTCGGTTTTGTATGCCGCTAGCTCGAGCCCAGCTCCTGTCAACCAGCTTCGTATGCGATACTTTCGCTTCACTTATCCTCTGTATCTTTGAGCTCCTTTCCTATGGCTACGATAGCTACATCATCAGAGCCTATATGTGTCTATGCATGTGTGTTTGCGTGTGTATGTGTGCGTTTGTATAAGCAGAGAGACGCTAAAAAATATTGAAATGACTGTTGCTCGAAGGGTTCAGGGGAACTCGTAGTCGAGCAGTCTCAACTAGAGCTTTCTTACTTGTTATTTTCTATACTAATGACCTCAAAAGGTCAAATATAAGCAGATTCTAGCTTATGACCTGTTTCGTTTTTAGATAAACCTGGTCTCCTATTTCTTATTTAAAATCTAATACTTTTTTATCATTTATCTCGTTTTGTTTAATTTTATGTTTTTCTAAAAGTATTCGAGCTCTCTTATGCGCATACTCTAGTCTATATTCTATATTATATATAAGTTCAATTACACTTATGTTATTAAATTGTATTGGTTACTTTGCCTGCCAAATACAAGTTCATATAAACATAAATTATGAGTTACTGATGGTGTTGTGTTAAAACAATACAAAATACTGTAACCATATGAACGAATCTACTGATATACATATATAAACGAATGTACTCATTGAATGTCCTATGACTTCTTTTAACGGTACCTAATGTCTGGTGGTGGTGTGCTGTAAACGATATGCTGTATATTTTTAAATATTTGCACAAGTCACTTATAATGGAATTTTTGTATTCTGTACCCATGTCCGTAATGAACGTCTTCATTGGACAGTACTTCAGAATAAAAGATTCGAATATGGCTTTTGCGACAGTTACTGCGCTTTTTTATACCCTGCTTTCCCATTTTCAATGGGTTCAGGGTATAAAAAAGCGCAGTAACTGCATACTTTTCACAAAACCATTATACCCTAATTTCCCATTTTCAATGGGTTCAGGGTATAATGTTTTTGTGAAAAGTATGTAACAGGCAGGAGGAATCATCACAGACCCCATAAAGTATATATATTCTTGATCAGGACGATGAGCTGAGTCGATATAGCCCTGTCCGTCCGTCCGTCCGTATGAGTGCGTCGATCTTAGAAGTTATAAGAGCTAGAGAGCTGAAATTTTGTATGCATACTCGTGTATACCATACGCAATACGAGCTTATCATATTTTTTCGATACCTCATTCGATATCTTTTTATCGAGGATAATCGATAAATTGATATTGTTTTTTCAGCCTTATTATTTTAGACCTAGAGACTTCAGATTTACTGTGTATATACATTTGATGGATACACACATTTTGTAATTTACAGATTTTGGATACCACGCCCCCTTCGCCCACAATTCGTATAAAACGTATATTAATTACTAGAGACTTGTGCTTTAGAATGTACACACATTTACACATTATGATTACGGTTTATAGGTTTCATTAAGATTGTACGTCTACAAACAGAATTATTCAACAAAAAAATTCTCATAATGTTGCCCACACTGCAGCGCAGCCCAAGCGCAGTCGCTGCTTACTGCGCAATTAGCAGAGCGCGGGCCTTTGCGTGCGGGGGGATGCATGTGTATGTATGTGTGCAGAATGATTGTATCATCAGCATGGAGGGTTCAGGGTATATCCTAGTCGAGCAGTCTCGAATAGAGTCTTCTTATTTGTTTTTAATCGGAATAGCTACTAAATACTTGGTCAAGTCACATATTAACGTAACCGCGTATTGAATTCCGTTTTCTGAACATGGTAGTGGACCAATCTTGTCGACTATCACTCTGTCGAAAGCCTTTATTGGTGTCTCTGTTATAATCACATTTATTTATGTAGGATAAAAATTTATTTAGCGATAAATGTCCACAGTTTATTTCGTTTAATATTATGGATTAGTTTTAGTTATACTTGTATGTACCGTAATTAATTGAAACGCGATCTTTTCGGGCGATCTCTATCCTGACAAGTCCTTCGACCCGAAGGAGTCCCACATTTTCATATACTCCGATACTGTTGTTGTTCTATGTGGTCCTTCTCCGATTCCTACCTTTTCCACCTTATATCTGCCGTGATCTTTCTTTTCTAGTATTTTATACGGTCCTAAATACTTCCCTTTCAATTTTAAACCTGTAGCATATTGGGTGCGTCTAATAGCTACTAAATCAATGATATTGTATTGAGTTTCTGACTTCCTCCTCAAATTGTAAGTTCTTTTGTTTTCTTCCTGTAACTTCTGAATATTTTCTCGAGCTCGGTCCCGTACTTCAGATCGCTCATCATTTAACTCATCGATTAAGCCGTGATCAATTAATTTCTTCAATTCGAGATCGTCAGGCAAACGCATTTCCAGGCCTGTTAGGATTCTAAAAGGAGACACTTTAGTACTTCTTGGTGCCGTGTTATTAATTACTTGCTGAACTTTCGCAAGATGCTTGTACCAGCCTCCAGGACAATCGTGACTTAACTTGGCAAGCATTGGTACGACTATCTTATGCATTCTTTTTACCTGACCATTCCCGCGAGGTACACCGGTAGCTATTTGCATGTGCACAATTCTTTGCTTTTGACAATAATCTTTGAAGATGTGCGAGGTATACGTCGTTCCTCTATCTGATACTATTCGCTCAGGGTTTCCAAACACAGAAGCTTGCCTTTCTAAACATGAAATAACCTGTAACACCTGTACTACGAGTTGGGTATAGCCATACAAACTTTGAAAAAGCATCTACCACGACCAGAATGTGGTTATAACGTTTGTTAGTCGACTCCATTGGCCCCACGTGATTAATATGATAAGTGCATAACGGCCTATCACCTTTATCAATCGAGTACAAAAACCCCTCTCTCTTTCCACTCTTGGCATTCATCATTATGTATTCTATACAGCTTTCAAGAATGCTGACTATTTTCTCTTTTGATTTCGGAATTAAATAATCTTTTTCAACTAGATCCTGAGTTTTTGCGGCTGAAAAATGTCTCTGCTTATGTGCAATCTCTATGATTTCGACTTCCATCTGTGCCAGAACAACAATTAGTCTACTGTTTGGATTTTTAAACAATATTCCATCTTCTATGTAAAAATCTTCATACCTTCGTTCTTCCACAATGCTTCTTATAATCTTAGTCCACTCGTCTCTTAGTTGTGCTTCTTGCAGTAAACTATCACTTAGCATGTAACATGATACACGATCAGCGCATCAACATGACGCATTTTTGATCCAGAACGATGCTCAATTTTATAATCAAAATCTTGTAAATACATTGCCCACCTAGCTACTCGCAAAGGAACATCTTTCTTTTTCATGGTCATTGTAAATGCATTACAATCGGTTACAATCTTGAACTTAATGCCTAGCACATACACACGCCACTTCCTCAGAGCACACATGACGGCTAAAACTTCTAGTTCATAAGAGTCATACTTTTCTTCGGCTTCACTAGTCTTCCGACTTATGTATTGAACGGGATGAAACAGACAATCTTCGGGGTCTCTTTGTAATAACACTCCCCAACACCCATACTTGCTTGCGTCTGTATGAATCTCAGTTTCAAACTTCGGATTGTACAATTTCAACACTGGCCCATTTGACAATGCGACTTATAACTGCTCAAATGCAACATGCTCTAATTCTTCAAATTTAAAGGCTACATCCTTCCGTAATAGATCAGTGAGCGGCTTCGCTATTACTGCATATCCTTCGACAAATTTTCGAAAATAAGACGTGAGCCCTAGAAATCGCTGAATAGCTTTCCTATTCTGTGGCACTGGAAAATTTGATACAGCTTGCGTCTTATCCTTACTTATTGTACCCTTTTATATCCTAAAAATGTACTCTTTCTTACAATAGCTGACACTTCGACCAATTTATACGTAAACCACTTTTCTCTGCAACACTCAGTACCTTTTTGAGCTTCGTCACGCCCTCATCAAAATTAAGACTCGGAATAATGACATCATTCATGTATTATTCTCATTCATTATTCTGGATTAGTTCGCTCATAACTGACATTATGAATCTAGTAAAGACTGCTGGGGAATTCGAAATTCCAAAAGGTACATATAGAAATTCATACTACCCCTTCTGAGTAACAAACGAAGTGTATTTCTGCGAACCTGGTTCAACAGGAACATGGAAAAATCCATTAATCAAGTCTAATGTAGTGAATACCGACACCTCTTGCAACTTATCTATCACCCATTCCATATTTGTGATCGAAAATTATCTCTAATCACTTTCTCATTCAGTTTTCGGTAATCGCAGCATAAGCGCTTTTTACCATTTTTCTTAGCAACTAACACAATTGGAGAAGCATATTCTAAAACACTAGGCTTAATAATTTTCTCTGCTAACCACTCCTTTATTTGTTTATCTACGATTTCCTGATCGCACTCCGCCATTCGTCTCGGATGTTGATACACCGGCAAATCTTCAGTAAACAAAATTTTCATCTCAATCGGGGAGCTTGGCTTTTTTATCGGATGATAAGAATCTACTATTTGTCTCACGTCTTCTTGTTGTGATTTAGTCAAGTATGGCAGAGTTGCCATAGTTGAGTTTATTGTCTCACCATCCTGATCCAAACTACCCAGTGGCGACGACCTGATCGGCCTCTGACATATTACGAAAGCCAATCATTTCGTTTCATGTGCTCGACCGAGATGGTCGACTGTTCAACAAAAGATCCATCTATGCTCAATGTTTCTCTTTCCTCTCTCTCTCTCTCTCTCGATGCTATCTGCTCATTTGAGCGAGCAAAGGCAACTTAATCTAGTTTTACATTAAAAATAATAACAAACAAGTAAGAAAACTCTAGTCGAGAGTGCTCGACTACGAAATCCCCTGAACCCTTCAAGCAACAGCCATTTCAATCATTTTTAGCGTCTCTCTGCTTACACAAACACACACATATACACGCAAACACACATACATAGACACCCATAGGCGCGCACACATGGGCTGCAGTGTGGGCTTACTATGTGAACTTAATTGTTTAATAACTTTTTTTCTGGACGTACGTTCTCCATGAAACTTTCAGATTGTGGTTTTATCATTACTATGCGTATAATTGCCAAAGCTCAAGTCTCTAGTATTTGAAATACGCCTTTTACAAACTAATGGGTGAGGGGGTGGATATAAGGGTGGGGGGTCAAATTGAACAAAAATCGAAATTCCATAACGTACATATTAATCTACATTTGGATACTCTAGCTCTAAAGATGTAGGAGATATAATTTTATAACTGCATTTCGATAAGGTTTTTGATCGATAAAAAAATAACGGGATGAGTTATCGATTTTTAGTGATAAACTCGATATCCGCGTGCTATATACGAGCATTTTAAAAAAAAGTTGAAGTCTCTAGCTTCTATATCTTCTGAAATCGACGCGCTCAAACATACGGACAGACGGACATGGCTAAATCGGCTCAGTTCGTCGCCCAGTATATACTTTGTGGGGTCTGCCACGCCTCCCTCTCCCTGTTACATACTTTTAACAAAACCATTATTCCCTGATTCCCCATTTTCAATGGGTTCAGGGTATAAAAATTCCTTCTAATAGGCAAACCCACGATCATTGAAATAAAATCAGGTACTTAATACAACCGCTATTCTGCAATTCGAGCGCAAATTTGTTCACACAATTCTAAGTTGAGGTAGGCACACGCCAATGTTCAGGGCCCATGCCTACGCACATGCACATACACACACGCCTATGGAGTTCGAGTTGCGTTTTGACTGAGTGCGTGTTTTCCCCTCTGAAAGTGGAAAGAACTGAAGTCAAGGTGTTTGCTGTGGCCGCGGCGTACCCAGCGACCTCAAAACTACCAGAGACTTACTGCGCGGCGGTTCGTGGAATTCCCAAGCGGTAGAATTCGGTGGTGCAAGAGAGGGCGGCGATAGCGTCATTGTTTGCGTCAGGGCTTCTTTCCTTTCCTTGTCTTTTGTGAGCGCGTAAAGTTTTATTACTTTGGGCGTCACACTTGCGCAATAATAACAAGTAAGAAGACTCTAGTCGAGACTGCTCGATAGGAGATACCCTGAACCCTCCATGCTGATGTTCCAATCATTCTGCACACATACATACACATGTATCGATTATCCCCGATAAAAAAGATATCGAATGAGTTATCGAAAAAATATGATAAACTCGTACTGCGTATGGTATACACGAGTATGCATACACAATTTCAGCTTTCTAGCTCTTATAACTTCTGAGATCGACGCACTCATACGGACGGACGGACGGACGGACGGAGAGACGGACATGGCTATATCGACTCAGCTCATCGTCCTGATCAAGAATATATATACTTTATGGGGTCTGCGATGATTCCTTCTGCCTGTTACATACTTTTCACAAAACCATTATACCCTGATTTCCCATTTTCAATGGGTTCAGGGTATAAAAATCAGGTGCATTCACTCTAACAGCTGTTAGTAGTGCTGGAAATTGCATCGGGCAATCAGCTGCTCACTAACGCTGGTGAGTTGCTAAGCCTTAGCAAAGACAGCAACCTAGCTGCTGGAGTGAAGTAGCAGGTATTAAAAGTAGTGCATACTTTCGGGCTGTCGCTGCAGTTAAGTTGAGTTTAAGTTACTGCGGTCTCTAAACTCAAATTATATTAGTAGGCAGTGCCCACTGCAGGCTTCACGCTGTGGTAGTCGGAGCAAAATAGAGGCCATGATGGAGGAGGAGTTAGGAGTTACACTAGAGGGGTTGTCTGCCGTATTTGGGGGGCAGCGGCATATAAATGTCTTAATGGAGCTGGCTAGACTGATCAGTCTCCACAAGACGGCCGAAGCGTTCTGCAACCGATCGGTCAAAGACTGCGAGGTCCAAACCACCAAACCTCAAGAAAGTAGCTGAGAAAGCTAAAACAGCGAGTGTTAGTGCTACAGCAGGTAATAATACGCCCAAGCGGCCGAGGGAAGCTGCCACTGAGCAGAAAAAACTCCCTCGAAAAAGCCGAGGCAAAATAAAAGCGCAGCAAACCTCAATAGAGCCAATGGCTCTACGGGCTGCAGCTGATTAAACCCACCAGGCAGGTCGACAGTCGAGTTCGAACAGCTGGACGGTCGTCAAGGGACGCAAGCCGCTGCAAAAACGTCCCACAAGTGATGCCATCGCAGTCTCAGGTGTAGGTGATTGCAGCTATGCGGACATGCTTCGTGTAGTCAAGAGCGACCCAAACTTAAAGCATCTGATCGGTGACGTCCAAGGCATTAGGAAGACAGCTAAGGGGGACCTTCTGTTGCAACTGAGTAGGAAGCGGAGCATTGCGCTGAGGCTCTGCACGAAGCTGTAGGCAAAGCTTTCGGTGACCGAGCGGTAGTTAAAACACTTACCGAATCGGCTCAAATTGAGATTCGCGACCTAGACGAGTTAGCGAGCAAAGAGGAGATTTTGGATGCAATTTGGGTGGAGTTGAAGGATAGCTCACTCCTCATTGAGGCTATCAAATCACTTCGGCCAGCTTTTGGTGGACAGCAAAGAGCTACGGTTGCTCTTCGAATTGGCAAAGCTAAAACTCTGCTCGAGCTGTCCAAAATTAGAATAGGATAGTATGCCGTATCCGAGCCGTGGAGCAGCCTAAACGCTGTTTCAAGTGCCTCGATTACGGTCATATGGCAGCAAACTGTCGCAGCGACTGTGACCTGAAGGGCACCTGTTTCAGGTGTGGAGAGACGGGTCACAGTGCAAATGCTTGCACCAAGCCACCAAAATGTAGCCTCTGCATTCGGAAATGTGAAAAGCAGACGACCATTCAGCAGGCAGGTTCAAGTGCCCATCCTACCGTGAACCTGCTCGTAAAATGAAATGTTAAGGGCTTAACTTAAATCATTGTGTTGCTGCCCAAGATCTTCTAGAGCAGACCATTTGGGAAAAATGTATAGACGTAGACGTAGTGAGCCTCACCACTGTAGAACCAGCTGCCCTAGGACATGGTCAACAGACGTTAATGGCAAAGCCGTGTTGTGGGTATGCGGCAGTTCAATGAACGTACTTTCGAATGTTAAGTCATTTAATGGGTTCGTACGTGGCCAATATGGTAACTTATGGCTTTACAGTTGCTATCTGGCCCCCAGCATTCACGACGGTGCTCGACGAGCTTGCCGAGGATGCTAGGGGTCGGAAGTCCATTATAGCTGGAGACTTTAACTCCTGGGCGTTAGAATGTGGTAGCCTCACAACAAATGCCAGAGGTCGTATCCTACTAGAGATCTTCGCGACACTAGATGTTGCACTGCGGGATTCGGATCTGTTATCGACATTACTTTTGTCACTTCATCCCTCTTTCGGGAAGCAACATGGAGTCATTGCTATACGGGCAGCGATCACACGGCACTCCTGTTCACAATAGGTGAGCCACCTGCCAGGGCGTTAACCTTGTGGAGGGAATCGTATCGGCTAGATACTTTCGATCCCGCGGTCTTTCCAGAGGCCATTCAGTCTCTGGGCACATTTGGTAATGCTGAGGCCAGAGCATGCCAAATGGTAGCCCAAATACAGAGTGCCTGCAATAGCAGCATGTTACGCCGCAAGCAGTTCACGCGACAACAAGAGCCTACGTATTGGTGAAATGCACAAATAGGTGACATTCGTCGCAAATGCATCCAGGCGAGAAGAAGCTACCAACGGGCTCGCGGTAGGTCTACGTTTTTTGAGAAACAATTAGCTTACCAGGCAGCTAGAAGACAGCTGAAGAAGGCCATTCAGGCAAGCAAAAAAGAATGCTTTTTAGAGCTGTGCGACTCAGCCGAATATGACCCTTGGGGCAGGGCATATAAGATAGTAGTTAAAAGATTATACGCAGGTAGACAGGTGAAGCTTACGGATCGTCTGGAGCTTAAATCGATTGTGGAAACGCTCTTTCCAGAAAGTTTAAGCTCCATTCACGCCCCTGAGTCCGTGTCTGCTGATCAGGGCTCAACGAGCACTGAAATTGAGTCACAGAGGAAGACATCATAGTAACTCTCCGAGGTCTTAGAACCAACACAGCTCCAGGGCCGGACGGGATCCCAAATCGTGCGCTAAAGCTAGCCCTCGCCTTTCACCCTAGTACATTCGCTGAATTATTCAACGAATGTCTAATTCAAGAGACGTTCCCGGCAAAATGGAAAGCCCAGAACCTGGTATTGCTACCCAAGGCTGGCAAATCACCAGATGAGCCATCTTCATACAGACCGATCTGTCTCTTAGACACCATGGGAAAGGTGTTTGAGAAATTGATCTGCTCTAACTGGAGAGTGCGATTACTAGCGCCGGAGGCCTGTCACCAAATCAATTTGGATTCCGGAAGGCCCGGTCAACAACGGACGCGCTAAACAAAGTTGTTGGCCTGGCCACTTCCGCCATCCATGGCACAAGATGGAATCATGGGACGAAGCAATACTGCAGTATTGCGACTCTGGACGTTAAGAACGCCTTCAACACAGCTAGTTGGGATATGATAATGAATGCGCTGTCACAATATAATATCCCTAAATATCTTACAGAAACAATAAAGAGCTACTTCAGAGGAAGAACACTGGTATACATCACGAGTGAGAGGCCGCAAACTCATACAGTGTCAGCTGGAGTACCCCAAGGCTCAGTGCTGGGGCCTCTCCTTTGGAATATCATGTACGACGGCGTACTGCGGTTGGAACTACCAGCAGGTGCGCACACCATTGGCTCTGCTGATGATGTAGCTGTCGTAGCCATAGGAAAGGAGCTCAAAGATTCAGAGGATATGTGCAGCGAAAGTATTAATCGCATACGAAGCTGGTAGACAGGAGCTGGGCTCGAGCTATTGGCACACAAAACCGAAGTTGTCCTAGTCAGCAGTCGCAAAAGAGTGGAAACCGTCAATATAAAGATCGGCAGCGTCACCATTGCGTCAAAGAGGGCGATAAAATATCTTGGTGTCATTATAGACACAAGATTAACTTTCCGCGAGCACTTAGAGTATGTGCATAAAAAGGCAGCTGATTCTTGTAGAGCTCTCTCGAGAATTATGCTTAACACGCGGGGACCTAAACAGCAACGACGTCTCCTTCTAATGAGCGTCATTAGGTCTGTCATCCTCTATGCTGCGCCACTATGGGCAAGAACGATGGCAACGCCGAGCTACAGCCGGGGCATTTGCGCGATCTACCGACTGAGCGCAATCAGAGTCAGCTGCGCTTTCAGGACTATCTCCGATGACGCGTCGCTCGTCATTGCCGGTATGGTGCCACTGGAGTACTTGGTCGCCGAAGCTGTGGAGCGGAATTCGCACGCGTCTGTGAGTCTTAACGCTATCAGGGCGAACAGCATTGCACGATGGCAAAGAAAGTGGAATAGCTCAGCTAAGGGGCGGTGGACGCACAAGCTCATCCCGGAGCTTGAACCATGGGTTAACCGCAAACACGGCGATGTTAACTTCTACCTTACGCAGATCCTCTCGGGACATGGATGCTTTCGGAGGTATTTGAAGCGCTTTGGTCACGAGGAATCTGACGAGTGCCCCTGGTGCGGGCGAGGGCATGTGGAAGACGCCAATCACATTCTTTTCGAATGTGGACGGTTCCTGGAGGAGAGGCATCGTCTGGAAGAGGCAGTGGGCCGCTCCATCAGAGCGGATAACATAGTCAACGCCATGCTGGAATCGGAGGAAGCTTGGGAACTAACAAGCACCTTTTGCGGCCACAGTGATGATGAAGCTCCGCAGAGTCGAGCGAACGAGAAGACGAGCTGTGCCAGGCTAAGGTAGCGCATAGTGCTTGCGAAGCTATGCTTTACGGCCGTCCCGCATGCATCGCGCGCTATCCTAGCCACCACACAACTTGCAACTTGTAATAATCAGACTGTCAATAAACGAATATAAAAAAAAAAAAAAAAAAAAAAAAAAACATGTAGTCACACAGGCATACAAATGTTTCTACAAGTGATAACCCAAATTGTAAGCATCGCTTCCCCTGCATACACACAATGAAACATATATATGTATATCGAATAGATATTTTTATTTTTTTTAATAATTTTTATTTCCGATATTTTTGTTATTCAATTAATCCATGGGTCATCACTGATCTACATATGTATCATCTCTAATAAGCAAAGTAAAGAGAACGAAAGAGAACCAAATTGTTGTTTTACCGTTATGGGACTCTTTTCCTTTTCCTTTATGTGTATCTGTCTCACAAACCATGTAATTTTAATTTTAATATTGAAGAAGAGAAAAGTGACGCTCTTTGATATTGAAAACTCGAAGCAAGAAGGTCGCGTCATGTCAGATCCGAGAAAACGCAAGGCACGCGCTGCTGAGAAAATAAATGTGGAACCGGACGATAACGAATCTACATCAGATGTGGGATCTCCTCCACAAAAATCAACAGGAGAAGACCGTTTTGGTACACTGCTGGATATTCAACATCGATATTTCATGGAAGCTATAAATGCGTTGAAAGAAGCGCAATCAACGTCGGGCAAACAAAATACAGTTATATTGCCAAAGTTTAAGCCCTATTCCACTGATGCTAATGCCGCCGCTTGGTGTTCTACAGTAGACCTCATCCTAACAGAGAATGCCTTGGATGGAAGCGCCTTACTCATTGCGCTCAGTAAAGCACTTGAAGGTGACTTTTCGAGCTGGCTCTCACAAATCTGTTTTCATGGAATGAGATGGGCTGACTTTAAGGTATTATTGTTACAACAGTTTGAGGGAAACGAAACTCCACCACCATTCATCGGACGTGAAGACTAAAGTCGTTATATGCTACAAGTGTGGAACACCTGGACATATTGCATCGGCTTGCACTGGACGACCGGAGTCAACTAATTCAAATAAAGCAGGCGAGAAAAGGGTAAACTTATGGCAACTGGCCGATCCAATTGGTAATCTGGTATTATCTGGTGAGTCATACCCATTCTTTTTCGATTCCGGATCTGAGTGCTCACTGGTAAAAGAATCTGTGGCTCAGCGTCTTTCTGGCACACGAATCAATAATGTTGTCGCTTTAAAGGGAATCGGAGATAGTGCAATAACCAGCACTTTACAAGAGAAATTCTAACCTAAAGCTTCGGTATTAAGTTAACAACCAATACTTTAGAATTATATAAGACAAAATCTGTGTACACTCTATCTACTTTGAAAAGTCGTGACAGCTGGGCCGATATTGATACAGAGTTGTGTGGTTCAGATAAGACGCACTTATTAGAAATTTTAAGCGAGTTTTCAGAAGCATTCATAGATGGCTTCCCAAGAAAACAGGTTAGTACAGGTGAGCTGGAAATTCGTCTGATTGATCCTAATAAGACTGTGCATCGGAGACCATATCGTCTAAGTATTGAGGAGAAAAAAAAAATTGGTGGAAGAAAAGAATAGCTTACCTCCTCCACAGTCGGTTACACAAGTGAGACGATTTATAGGTCTAGCGTCGTATTTTCGACAATTTGTACCTAGGTTCTCTGAAATAATGAAACGTCTGTATGGTCTCACCTGTAAAAATAAAACATTCTTATGGAAGTCAGAGCACGAACAACTTCGCCAAAAGGTCATAAAAATTCTTACAGGCGATCCTATACTTGTCATCCTCAATATCCAATAGAACTACATACTGATGCCAGGCTATAGAGCTATCCTCCTCCATAAAATTGACAATAAGCCTCGTGTCATAGAGTATTTTAGTAAGCAAACGTCGCCTGCTGAATCTCGCTATCACTCATATGAGCTTTAAACTTTAGCCGTGTTCAACTCTATGAAGCATTTCCGACACTATCTGCACGGCAGACATTTCACTGTTTATACCGACTGTAACTCTCTGAAAGCCACAAGAAACAAAATCGAACTCACTCCAAGAGTCCATAGATGGTGAGCATACATGCAGTCTTTTGATTTCGATATTCAGTATAGACCGGGTGTCAAAATGGCTCATGTTGATTTCCTTTCACGTAATCCGGATGCAAATGATGTAATGACTCAATCTCATACAAGTTTAAAAAACAAACATGTTTTGTTAGCTGAAATAACTGACAATTGGCTTTGTGATAAATGAAAAGTAATGTCTTTATTCATTGGAGTGCGGACAGCAAATACTCTCCGTATTTTATTCAAATCAAATCTTAGCCTAAAGTATATAGATTTCTTATTATATATCTCTGCCGCTGAAGGCAGCAGAGCGAGAGAGCGCAGTATGTATTTATGTATATACATATATGCAAAGGGCATATACATTAGTTTTCTATATGAGCCGTTGGGTTGTCAAGCGGTCAAATGCTGACACGGCTATATGAGCCGATGCTGCAGAAGGCAGCAGTGGACATATATGTAAATATATACAAGCGGCAGCCGTTAACTTGCCAAACGATCAATTGCTGACGCGGCTATTCCCATGCGTCTTGCATATGAGCGGTCCACTTATGTGGCCGATAATATTTGGAGTACATTTATGTTTACTTGATCGCTTCTTGTATATGTGTATATAGTGTGTTTGTTGGATATATATTATTATTATATTAGACATACTACACCTCCCCTTTTAAAAAAATAACGTAATATATGGAGTTATTTAAGTATAATATATAATATATATAATAGGTATAAAAAAGTATATATATTGTTTTTTTTTTTTTTTTTTTTTTTTTAAATCAATTTATTCATATAAAAATAAAAATGAAAGATAAATATATGGTAATTTAAAATATAAAAAAAAAAAAAATTGTTTTTTTTTTTATTTTATTTGGTTGATCAGACCGATTTCATGAAACCTTTTAATTATTGTATCTTTTTAGCCTATCCTTATGTACTTTCTGTTTCTTATTCTTACTAACCTTAATGAAAACATTTTCATTATCATCTATTTTATCTATTATATATGGTCCTATATATGCTGCGTCTAATTTATGCCCTGTTTCGTTTCTTATTAGTACTTTATCTCCTACATTTAAATCAAAATTCTTAGCATTTTTATCATATTCTAATTTCCTAAGAGCCTTGGCTTTTTCTAGCATAACTCTTGTTCTTTTATATGCTACTTCTAATCTAAATTTTATTTCCTTAGCATAGTCTTCTAAATTATATAATGGGTTAACTATATTATTTTTATTAAAGTTTACGAATGGTCTCGGTAGTCTACCAAAGACTAGTTCGTATAGACAATACTCATGCGTTGCTGATGGTGTAGTGTTGAAACAATATGTAAAATATTGTATCCAAACATCCCAATCAGTTTTGTCTGCAGATATGTATGAACGATTGAATGTTCGATGACTTCGTTCTATTGTCCCTAAAGTCTGGTGGTGATGTGCAGTAGATGTTATGTTGTCTATTTTCAAGTATTTGCATAAGTCGTTTATAATGGAGTTTTTATATTCTGTTCCCATGTCCGTAATGAACGTCTTCATTGGACCGTACTTCAGAATAAAATTTTCAAATATAGCTTTGGCAACAGTTGTTGCACTTTTATTCGGAATTGGAATGGATACTAAGTATTTTGTTAAATCACATATTAACGTAACTGCGTCTTCATTACCATTTTCCGAGCGTGGTAGTGGACCTATTGTGTCTACTATCACTCTGTCAAAAGCTTGTATCGGGGTTTCCGTTATTGTCATTGGAGTCTTTACTTTTGTTGTTACTTTTGATTTTAGGCATTTTGGACATTTCTTTATGTACTCTTTGGTATGACGTGTCATATTTTTCCAATAATAATGTCTTATTACTTTGGCCAAAGTTTTTGTAATTCCTGTATGACCTCCTTGAATTGGATCATCATGGTATGTAAACAGTATCGCTTCTTTATCTTTATTATTATTTATTAGAGTCACCGGCTTGAGTAGCGCTACTCTTAATGTTTTTAATATCTTATTGCCCATATTTTTTAAAGATTCTATTGAAATTATTTCAAAGATCTTTTCGCTCGGTGCCACTTTGAGTCGGCTGATTCTAAGTATACCGGCTTGCTTTTCAAGCCTTTGGAAGAATTGACCTAAGTCAAGGGTTCCATTGGTGTACATCTCGTCAACATAAATTCTTGCTATAACTTTCTTTCCATGCTTCAAAAAGCATGTATTATTCGTTAAGTGCAAGGTCACTACTTTTCGTATTTCGTCATTGCAAATGACTTCATATACGTTTGAAGCGTTGTCAAGTGTTTGCATAGGCAAATCTTGAGCATTCCCCGCGCGGGATTTTTTCTGTGTCCTGTGATATCTTGTAGTGACTTTAAATATACTTTTAGTAATGTTTTTTAAATCTTCAATAGTGATGCGTGAGAGTGCATCAGCTACGAAATTGTCTTTTCCCTTCAGATACTCAACAGTAAAGTCATATTCTTCTAGTTCTAATCTCATTCTTGTAAGTTTTAAGCTGGGGTTTGTCATTGAGAAAAAATATGTTAGTGGTCTGTGATCTGTTTTTACAGTAAAATGCTTTCCATAAATATATGGTCTAAAATATGTAATCGCCCAGTGGATTGCTGCTAGTTCCTGTTCTGTTGTTGATTTGTTGCTTTCACCTTTGGTGAATGAGCGTGAAGCGTATGCAACTGGGAGTTGTTTATCTCCATAATTTTGTGTTAGTACAGTTCCACATGCGTATTTGCTTGCATCTGTAATTATGCAAAATTCTTTATTGAAATCAGGGTATTTTAACTAGGTGGGCTTAATTAAGGCTTTCTTTAAATATTCGAATGCATTTTGGCATTCCTCAGACCATTGGAATTTGACGTTCTTTTTGCATAATCTAGTTATGTGCCGTGAATGTTCGGCGAAATTTTTCAGCGTCCGTGGGGACTGGGTATTTTTCGATGACATCATATTTTTTGTCATCTGGTAAAATACCATTATCAGTACACTTATGACCTAAAAATGTCACTTCGTGCATGAAGAAAGAACATTTTTCAGGATGTAGTTTTAGATTGTGTTTTCTGCACAGGTCAAAAACATCTGTTAAATTTTTGATCATGTGGTTTTCAGAACAACCGATGACAATTAAGTCATCCATATACAAGAAAGCTTGTGAAGGGTTTAATCCAGAAAATGCTATGGTCATCATTCTTTGAAAAGAATTTGGCGCTATTTTTAAACCGTAGGGTAATCGTGTAAAACGATATGAACCATTGCTGGTCGAAAATGACGTTAAATTTCTAGAGTGTTCTTTTAACTCTATTTGATGAAATCCAGACATTAAGTCTAGGCATGAAAAATATTTAGCTCTCCCTAGTTGGTCAAGAATATCATCAATTCTTGGAAGTGGAAATTTGTCAGATAATAGCTTTTTATTAATTTGACGATAGTCTATTACTAATCACCATCGTTTTTTATCTGAACCTGGTAAACTTTTCTTTGGTACCAGTAATATCGGACTGTTGTATTCAGAAACTGAAGGTTCTACTATTTTATCAAGAATGACTTGCCTATCTATTTCTTCTTTGTGAGCGTGTGGTATTCTATAATTTTGTATATACACTGGTTCTTTATCTTTTAATCTTAGTTCTTGCTTATAAAAATTATTTGTAGATATCAATTCGGTTTCTAGTCCGAATATATCTGTATATTTTGTGCAGAGGTTTGTTAAAGTTTGTTTGTACAGAGGTGGAAAGTTCTTAATTAGTTTTTTCATGACAGTATTTTGTCTCTATTCGCTAATTTCTTGGACTATCTCGTAGTCACTTAGCGTTTCTACTTTTATCTTGTTAAGGTTTATTAGTCTAATTGAGTTGGTTGTGTTTAATATTCGGACAAATGTATTATTTTTATTGGAAATAGTGTTTCCAATAAAAATTCCTTCTTCGATTTCCTGGTTTGGAATAAGAACATTTTGTTCTTTAGAAGCTATATTAATTTGACGGACTACTTCAGCACGAGCTGGAAGTATTGTGGCATTATTATCACATGTGTGTATGATTGGTATATGTATTGGATAATTTAGATTATTTGGCCTTAGTATTAGAGAATCACTTGATTGTGTGAAATCTAATTGGCAATTATATTTTTTAATGAAATCTATACCGATAATGCCATTGCTTGGAATTGGGAAGTCTTTATCGACTAAATGGAAATCATGTGGTATTATATGTTTGCCTGTAGATAATTCTACGAATGCTAAACCTTTTGAAAAAACTGAACCTTCACCAATGCCTGATATTTGTGTTGAAATTTTGTTATTTACATTATCAAAGATATCTATATTTTCTTTTAAAATTCATATATCTGCACCTGTGTCTATTAATAGTGTATAAATTTTTCCTGTATTTTCGTTGTTAATTTTTATAAAGATGCTAAAACTGAGATTGAGTGTATATATTTTTTTGTTTAATTGCTCTGAGTATCTGAAGGATTCTGTCCGTTTCCCGAATTGCTTTGGGTAACTCGGATATGGCTATTGCCATAATTATTATTATGGTAGTTTTGGTTGTTGCCTCGGTTGGAATTATATCTTCCTCGATTGTAACCTCGGCCTCTACCATTATTTCTGTAATTGTTATTATTGTTGGAGTTGTAGTTACCGCGGCCATTGCCTCTACCTCTTTGGTATCGGTAACCACCTCCTCTATTATTTCGGCTTTGCTGGAATAATACTGTGCTGGCGTTTCCTGTCATTTCAGTGCTGCAATGGATATATTTACCCATCACATCGTTAAAAGTAACGAAGTTTCCTGCTTCTAGAATTATTCTCAGTTTCTCATTCTCGCAGTTCTTGGTCATTGCAGTAATAGATTCTTTCGTTGAGAATTTTTCTGCATTGTCTGGGTCTAGACCATTGTCAATATAAGCTGATTCTAACTGCTTCCGCAAGTTATCAATTTCAGCCGTATACTGGGATGCTGTTTTGCCTTTTTGTTTTATGTTTAACAATTTGGCTTTTAAAACATCGGTTGATTCCCCTTTTACATTATCATTTAATTTTTGAATAATTCCGGATATAGTGGTTTCATTTTGTACATTGTTTAGGATTGTTCCGGTTATTTTTGATTTAATAACCTCGACCGCTATATCCTCTTGATCGCCTTTAGTTCTTTCAACAAGCCTCAAAGATGTCAAGAACCTATTCAATGATAACTTTTTACCATCGAATTCAGGGACTGAAGAGGAAACCTGCTTCACATATTCCCTATCTAATGCGACCTGATTTGCCATGTTTGTTTGTGGTATATTACTTTTTTCTTCTAGTGTTTCAATATCACTATCAGATTCTGTGTCGCTGGACTCTATTGATTCGTCTAAATCTTTTAATTGACTGGGATTGAATTCCGCCAATAGGTTTAGACTTTTTGGCATATTTATTTGAATGTGTCGTCTATTAGCGACAGATATAAGTCTTGTGTTTAGAGATTTTAAAACTCTTAAACATTTGCTTTTGTGTTCATTTGTAAATCGTTTATCGTATCTATTTACTATTGTTACTATATTGTTATACTCTCTTATGATTATATCTATGTGTTTTTTTCAAATTGGTAACGAAATGCGTCAATGTTTTTTGCAATTTCGTTCCATTCCATTCCTTAATGGAAATGATTTTCGTTTAGCGATGCAATCGTACTAATAATATGGTTGTTGAACCCAGTATTGGATGTTTCTCCTCTTTGGTTTTAACCATTACGTAAGGCAATGTACTTAATACTATGCCCTTTTCTATTTTAGATAAGCCGAGTAGTGGGCTTGTGATACAGTGGTATGTGTTAATGTATTCGTTTTCGAATTCATGAAGTTTAATAAATTCTTTATGCTTATGCAAAATATTTAGGGAGTTTATTATGAAATTTGGGTTCTCTCTTAAAATTAGATCTATTCTGTCATTCATTTTAGATGTTATCTGCCGCCCTGTTCAAGTATCTACGTTTAATTAATTTGTTATGCTTGACGTAAACTGTTAATAAAAATTGGCAGACAGTTACTATTGTCATAATTAATAACAATATCCAAATTACGTTTAGATCATCTGTATGATCGATGATTTTAACATTATTTACGACATTCGCCGTATTATCTTTAGCTTGGGTATCGTCGCTTCCGAACCAACCCATTTTGGAAATTTAATTTTTTTTTTTAGTTTCGTGAAATCGGTTATATAACTAAAATTAAAATTTCTGTTTTTTTTTTTATACTTGAAAAATACAATATTTTAAAAACTATCCTTTCATTTTTATTTGATCATACAAAAAAATTATTATTCTTTTTGTTTTTTCTTATATATATATATATATATCAATCCTATCTTCCCTACTCGATCATCGCAGTGATCTTCCCGCCTATTAGGTGTATGGCTTCACGGGCCATACGCTAGCGGGCAATGCAATTATCGCTTCCGCTTTACAAAGGTTTTCCTAAAAATTAACTTATTTATGCATCGCAGTGCATTAAAAATTTTTCTTAATTTTTAGTTAAACTAACATCAGCTGGTCGTCACCGGTTGGTTGATGTTCCCTCGATGGCGTAAAAGGCGGCCTGCCTTTCACGCTGTTGTTTCTGCTGCTGATGTCCGGGGCCTATGGGATCAGGCGGTACCGGTGCTGGTCGCACAGGTTGTCGTGCAGTGTTTGCACGTGTAATTACAATGTGGGCTTCCTAGAGGTCCCTCGCAGTCATTTGGGCACGTGTTCTTCGGTTTGTCTATGGTGACTTTTGGTAGTGTGGCATTCCTGGTTTCAGAAGTTTGATTAATAATTGGAATTCAGATTTTCCAATTCTTGTTCTCTTTTTCTTTTATGCAGCCATCCGTTGGTGTCTGCGATGTCCCAAGTTGCTTTTATTGTTGTTGCTGCTTTCGCTGCAGTCGCTGTTGTTGTTGTTCTTGTCGTTTTGTTGTTTTTGTTGTCACTATTGCGCTGCTGTTGCTGCTATTTTTGTTGTTATTGCAACGGGCATTGATGATAGTTGCTCCTTAATTAGATCAAGAACAGCCAAAAGGTATGCAGCCACAATTTTTAATTCAAAATATTAATGAATTGGCCCGAGAGTGACAACTGTCACGGTCGCCATGTGATAAATGAAAAGAAATGTCTTTATTCATTGGAGTGCGTACAGTGAATGCTCTCCGTATTTTATTCAAACCAAATCTTAGCCTAAAGTACATAGATTTCTTATTATATATCTCTGCCGCTGAAGGCAGCAGAGCGAGAGAGCGCAGTATGTATTTATGTATATACATATATGCAAAGGGCATATACATTAGTTTTCTATATGAGCCGTTGGGTTGTCAAGCGGTCAAATGCTGACACGGCTATATGAGTCGATGTGCAGAAGGCAGCAGTGGACATATATGTAAATATATACAAGCGGCAGCCGTTGGCTTGCCAAACGATCAATTGCTGACGCGGCTATTCCCATGCATATGAGCGGTCCACTTATGTGGCCGATAATATTTGGAGTACATTTATGTTTACTTGATCGCTTCTTGTATATGTGTATATAGTGTGTGTGTTGGATATATATTATTATTATATTAGACATACTACAATGACCCTGATGTTGAATATTAATCCGACGGAACCATTGCACGGCTTCCTTATTGATTCAGATTCTTCGCTTCTTGCAGTCAATTTGAAAATTCAATTCATGTTTTCAAATGACATTGTTTGGACCAACGGAAATAGTTAAAAATATTGCTGCAAATGGTCAACAATGCAACTATAATCAACTCAATTTACATTTTGTAACTCGCATCGTCAGCGAACTGGACGCTCTGTTAAATGAGCATAACGATCTGTTCAGACCTACCCGACCTGCACACAAAATTTCGTGAGAATCAGTCGAACCGTTTCGGAGGAGTTTGGCAACAAATACCGCGACACGAGAATTTTATACATAACATAAAGCATACTTTGGTTGTGTACAACGCATTCGACTATAACTGCATCCCCACACACTTATAGTTAATTAGATATTTTATATTTATGCACAAAATATTCCCCAGAAATAATGGATAGGGCTAAGCAACGTTTGGCGGGTCAACTAGTTAAAATATAAATGGTCGACGAAAACGCCACATTGATGTCGTTAAATCGAAAGAAAAATCTCTGCGTGTTTCAAAAAGGCGCGAAATTTCAAACATAACAAGTAAGAAGACTCTAGTCGAGACTGCTCGACTAGGAGATACCCTGAACCTTCCATGCTGATGTAGAATCATTCTGCACACATGGGCGTGGTGTCCAAAATCTGTAAATTACAAAATGTGTGTATCCGTCAAATTTATATACACAGTAAATCTTAAGTCTGCAGGTTTAATAGTGTTCAAATTTGGCTGAAAAAAATATCAATTTATCGATTATCCTCGATAAAATGTTATCGAATGAGTTATCGAAAAAATATGACAAACTTGTACTGCGTATGGTCACTAACCAGACAACACATAGACCAGACAGCTAGTGTAAAGCGTTTTGCACACTTTTTCTTGGCGTTTAGCACCCCAGACAATTTCGTATTCGCTCGGCTCCTTACTTTTAAGTTCGGGGTACGAAAATATGCGACAGCACAATCATTTCGCTTCAAGCGCTCGGCCGAGATGGTTGCCTTTTGAACGGAAGATCTCTCTATGCTCAATGTTTCCCTGCTCTCTCTCTCTTATAGGATATCACTTGTAAGGGCACACTGGCACACAAATGCTTCTACAAGTGATATCCCATAATTGTGAGCGTCGCGACCCCAACGTACACACAATCAAACGTATATATTTAAGTGTGTGCAGCTCACAAGATCTACCAAATGCAAATACGGGGCTCTAAAATTGCCACAGGCCGCAAGAGCTTCGCACACAGGCATACAATGCTCATACATGTAGCAAGGGGCTGTAGTGTGTTTGTGCACGCTCGTCGCGAAAACATTTTCATTATGCGCACCAACGCGTCATACCCTTCCCTCAAATAATAACGAAAACACAAATATTTTGTATGAGCATGGCAAACGGCTTAAAAAGTTTGGCATACTCTTCACACAAAAGGGAAGACATGGGTTCTTGCTGCGAAGAAATTTCAATTTTTGTGTGAGCTGCTGCTTGTGCTCACATGCATACATACATATAAATATTTGAGAGAGCAGAGAGCATCGAGAGAGAGAGAGAGAGCAGGGAAACATTGAGCATAGAGAGATCTTCCGTTCAAAATGCGACCATCTCGGTCGAGCGCTTGAAGCGAAATGATTATGCTGTTGCATATTTTCGTACCCCGAACCTAAAAGTAAGGAGCCGAGCGAATACGAAATTGTCTGGGGTGCTAAACGCCAAGAAAAAGTGTGCAAAACGCTTTACACTAGTTGTCTGGTCTATGTGTTGTCCCATTTTCAATGGGTTCAGGTATACCCAGGTATGCAAGAAGCGCAAAGTCAAGTGCCTTCTTTTGTTTGAAATGGACATGTATTAACATTAAGGCCATGATTTTGTTGTTTTCCGTTTGCATGTTGACAATCCAACAAATTTTTTTAAAATGCTATTCGCAAACATAGTAGTTAAACTCGCGTAATGGTCAATGCATACATATACATACATATATATAACAATTATTATACCCTGAACCCATTGAAAATGGGAAATCAGGGTATAATGGTTTTGTTAAAAGTATGTAACAGGGAGAAGGAGGCGTGGCAGACCCCACAAAGTATATATATTCTTGATCAGGGCGACGAACTGAGTCGATTTAACCCTGTCCGTCCGTCCGTCCGTCCGTCCGTATGTATGAACGCGTCGATTTCAGAAGATATAAGAGCTAGAGACTTGAACTTTTTTTTTAAATGACCGTATATACGGCGCGGATATCGAGTTTATCACCAAAAATCGATAACTCGTCCCGTTGTTTTTTTATCGATAAAAAACCTTATCGAAAGACAGTTATAAAATTATATCTCCTACATCTTTTGAGCTAGAGACTTCAAATTTAAAATGTAGATTGATATGTACGTTATAGAATTTCGATTTTTGTTATAATTCACCCCCCACCCCTATATCCACCCCCTTACCCTCATCTCTGTAAAAGGCGTATTTCAAATACTAGAGGCAAATATACACATATTAATGATAAAATCACATTCTGAAAGTTTCATGAAGATCGTACGTCCACAAAAAAAGTTATTGAACAATTAAGTTCCCATAGTAAGTAAGGGTTCAGGGTATCTCGTAGTCGAGCAGTCTCGACTAGAGCTTTCTTACTTGTTTTTTGTTAGTTTTTTTGCTGCACACATTTTCGCAATTCCTCTCCCCCGTCGCTTTGATCACTATGATGTTCTGCAGACTTTTATCTTGCCCTATCATTATCATTTATCATTACTATGCGTATATTTGCCAAAGCTCAAGTCTCTAGTATTTGAAATACGCCTTTTACAAACTTATGGCTGAGGGGGTGGATATAGGGGTGGGGGGTGAAATTGAACAAAAATCGAAATTCTATAACGTACATATCAATCTACATTTAAAATTTGGATACTCTAGCTCTAAAGATGTAGGAGATATAATTTTATAACTGCATTTCGATAAGGTTTTTGATCGATAAAAAAATAATGGGACGAGTTATCGATTTTTGGTGATAAACTCGATATGCGCGCTGTATATACGGTCATTTTAAAAAAAAGTTCAAGTCTCTAGCTCTTATATCTTCTGAAATCGACGCGTTCATACATACGGACGGACGGACGGACAGACAGACGGACAGGGCTAAATCGACTCAGTTCGTCGCCCTGATCAAGAATATATATACTTTGTGGGGTCTGCCACGCCTCCTTCTCCCTGTTTCATACTTTTAACAAAACCATTATACCCTGATTTCCCATTTTCAATGGGTTCAGGGTATAAAAAAAAGTTTAGTGAGTGATAAAAGACAAGAGCTAATTCATTATTAACTGATGAAACATATAAAAACATACAAATATACAAAAAGCCCTAAAACTGCATATGGGCAATTCTCTAGTGGCGAATGTGACATTCGTTCGTCATTGAGTTTAAAAAAAAACGAATGCCAAAATGTTTTTTTATTTTGACGAATAGTGAATCTTTTAGCTCTTGATTAACTCTATAATTGGTGCTAAATCTGATTTTAGGCAAATGTTAGTTTTCAAGATAATCACAAAAAACTAAGAGGTTCGCAGGCTACACAAAAAGTAAGTCGCTTTTTAAATGAACAGTTCAACTTGAGATTTTAGCGAAACCTTAAGTGACAATTTATTACGAATAATTTTAAATTATTAGAAATTGACACATCTTTACAATATTTTTTATTTGATTAAGCTTTTTTTATTTTTATACCCTGAACCGATTGAAAATGGGAAATCAGGGTATAATGGTTTTGTGAAAAGTATGTAACAGGCAGACCCCATAAAGTATATATATTCTTGATCAGGACGATGAGCTGAGTCGATATAGCCCTGTCCGCCTGTCCGTCCGTCCGTCCATTCGATATATTTTTTATCGAGGATAATCGATAAATTGATTTGGTTTTTTCAGCCTTATACGATAGATACGTTCGTCTACAAACGAAATTATTCAACAAATAAATTCTCATAATATTGCCCATACCGCTGCGCAGCCCAAGCGCAGTCGCTGCTTACTGCGCAGTTAGCAGAGCGCGGGCCTTTGCGTACGGGTGGATGTATGTGTATGTATGTGTGCAGAATGATTGGAACATCAGCATTGAGGGTTCAGGGTATCTCCTAGTCGAGCAGTCTCGACCAGAGTCTTCTTACGTTTTTAGTTTTAATCAGGGTCAAAAATTTTTTGGCTATGGTTGACTTTTCTGGAGAAATGCCCATATATATATATATATATATATATATATATATATATATATATATATATATATATATATATATATATATAAATATATATATATATATAGCTGCTCTAGTTTTTAATGTTACAAATTTCATGTGGATTATTTTGAATTTTCAGTGGCAGCTTGAATGCCGAATGAGCTCTTCTGCTGCAGTAGCTGCAGTGATGCACGGCTAATGCGATGCCTTTTTTGCTTGTATCTCGGCAAGAAGTAACGAAGTAAGGAATGTTTTGCCAGTTGCACCTGGGGCATCTAAAAAACAAGTAAGAAAGGTCTAGTCGAGACTGCTCGACTACGAGATCCCTTGAACCCTTCGAGCGACAGCCATTTCAATAATTTATAGCGTCTTTCTGCTTAAGCAAACACACACAAACATACATACATAGACACACATAGGCGCTCACGCATGGGCTGCAGTGTGGGCTTACTATGGGAACTTAATTGTTTAATAACTTTTTTCTGTAGATGTACGTTCTTCATGAAACTTTTAGATTGTGTTTATATCATTAATATGCGTGTATGTGCCGAAGCTCAAGTCTCTAGTATTTGAATTACGCTTTTTACAAAGGTGTGGGTGAGGGGTTGGATATAGGGGTGGGGGTGAAATTTAACAAAATCGAAATTCTATAACGTACACATGAATCTACATTTAAAATTTGGAGACTCTAGCTCTAAAGATGTAGGAGATATATTTTATAACTGGTTTTCGATAAGATCGATAGGGACAGACGGACGGACCGACGGACGGACAGACAGACGGACAGGGCTAAATCCACTCAGCTCGTCGGCCTGATCAAGAATATATATACTTTATGGGGTCTGCCACGCCTCCTTCTGCCTGTTACATACATTTCAACAAACCCATTATACCCTGATTTCCCATTTTCAATGGGTTCAGGGTATAAAAAGAATCCCCCTTGTCCTGGCGAAACTATCTCTATATTTCGGTTGTAAATTGTTTTTTGTTTATCCATTGCGGTGTTTCAATTTCTGGGAGTTTTACTTTTCATGATGAGCAACACATTCCTATCGGCTCATTTTAAATGGCATGGCAAAACGGGCATCCCTTGTCCAATGTACGAATAATCACTTTCGAATGAGCGTAATATTCAACATCAGGCTCATACTGAAATGCTAGGCGAAGAAGTACCGTAGTACCTGTTGACGTTATTGGTCAATTCCTCTAAGTCTGTTGACTTCGATCTGCGCTCTTTTCTTCGTTCTAATAGCCTTTGCTGGTTTTGCCTATCTCGTGTCTGTTGCAATTGTGATGCATGTACATAACTGCGCCATGATGTTGTACTGTAGTAATAAGAACGTTTTTATTTACAACTCGCAAATAAAATTGAAACAAGTAAGAAAGCTCTAGTCGAGACTGCTCGACTACGAGTCCCTAAACCCTTCGAGCAACAGCCATTTCAATCATTTTTGGCGTATTTCTGCTTATACAAACACACACACACAAACACACATATGTACATAGGCGCGCACGCATGGGCTGCAGTGCGGGCTTCCCATGGGAACTTAATAACTTGTAACGATCCAATTTTTCAGCTGGGGCAGCGTCAGTCTGCCCAGGGTGGATGCAACAAGAAAATTTATTAATTGCGGTGACCGACCTTTGGAGAGGGGGGGGGTATAGGGAACAACGGGTAACAATGCCGAGGGTTTGGCCTCTCAGCGAACGGGCATAGCCGCGTTCTCTACATTAACATTGACTACTTTTAAAATCGGGCGTTGCCGCGACAGATTTTCCACTAAAAACGCAACGAACACGGAGGGGGGGGAGGAGTAGGGATTCACTATTGTGTGTTAATATTCAACCGATTTAAATCACTATATTTAAAAGGCACTTCGAGTTCGACTTTCAATTCATATTTTATTCATTTAACAATATTTCATCAAACAATAGCTATTCATAAACTATTCGCCTGCCCTTATTTTAATTTGCTTTCGTTTTCGCTTAAAACTCTAATAAGCTAATTCCGCTCACCCGTTTCTAATCGCCGTTCGCTCACTAATGATTATCTTGTTCTCGGCCGAACGCCTCTAAGCCTCCGCCGCGATCCGCCTCGGCGTCGGCAACGCAACTCACCACGGCGTCGGCCCTTCGAACTTTCGCCGCAAAGGGCAGAGTTGCATTGCCGATCGCCGCGACTTGCGCGCGTCCCTTGACCCATTTGAATTTCGGAAGTTATGTGAGGCGGTTCGGCGAGCCGCCTTACACCCCCCCCTTACTTTGCAGAGCGATGGTCACGCTTCCCGAAGGCGCGACTGTCACATTTACAGCGACCCCCTCGATCCAGATGCGGAAACGTGTCCTCCTGTGTGGCAGCCTCCGCCTCTGCAACTCCCGTTGCACCGCCTCGATCGTGAGTTCGTCCAGCGTCGCGCCTGCTGGACGGATCCGCCAACCGTCTGGGATGGTCGGTGTTGGCTCGCACGGGATGGAACCCTCCCCCATGAGGATTTCGAACAGGTTCGGCTCCCACCCGTCTAGAATGTCGGCCATGTCGGCCAGCAGTCTGGCCTCATCTTTCTCCGGCTCTGGCACTACGCTCGGCTCTTCTTGTGGGTCGTGCCCGCCTTGTTCCGGACCCCGGGCTCGTTCCCCTTCTTCCGTCTGGCGTAACTTCGCCGCCACTTCCGCCAGGTCGACCCTCGGAACCTTTCTGGCCGGGCTCTCCGACGGACTTCGCCGGCACCGGCGTCGGAGTGGGGGGCTCGACTCGTTCTCCTCGTCGCTGCGTTCCGACTCCAAAGGTACGGCTCGTGCCTTCCTCCTCTCGCCTCGCCGCGTCCACAACGACGGGGATCGTTGCCCTTCGTCCCACGCTGCAGTCTCCGAGTCGAGGGGTGCGATGAAAGGACTGTACTCCCGGCGGCTACCCTGTCCCCGGGACGGGGATCGGTCTCCAGACGACTCCGCTTCCCACTGCCTCCTTGTTTCCTCCGGCGACTGGGTCTCCCGCATCTCCTCTTCCTCGCTTTCGCTCTGGGGGGCGGCACGTTCCTCCGGCCCTGATATCGCTGGCGGCGGCGGGAGGGATTGTGGCTCCTCCACGTATGGCGGTGCCCCTCGCGACTCGGGAATCTCCACATAGATAGTGGTAAACTCCACCTTCATCAACATAACACATCCATCGAGCCTCTCGGCGATGTTGATCGAGGATCGATGGACCGTGTGTTTATACTTAGGTGGGGGTCGCTCCTCACGAGGCCTATAATATTCCCGGCCCATCCTCGGATCGCCCCGCCTTTGGTACTCCGTACCCGGGAATGGTTCGGTGTCGGCATCGCTGACATCTTCGACGCGGGCCGCCTCTTCTTCCTCCCACTCGTCCTCGCTGCTGATAATGATAGTCTCGTCCTCCATCGTTGTTGTATCTGAAAGCTGAAGCATTAAGTTATACTCTTTTAGGATATTGCTTCCCAAAACTACGGGTTAATATCACAACTTTTACGAGATACTACTGGGGGAATTGAACAACACGTTTGAGGTGAGGAAAAGACGTGGTTAGACTGAGGTATGTTGCCGTCAGTGATCAGGGACGTCGATGGTCCCTCGGCTTTCATCCCGCTCTTCTTCGCTCTCGTCGCCGTCGTGATGGAAGGGCTTGAGCTGGGAGACATTAGCTACCCTTCTTTTCCGTTCGCCGCGTTTGGCGAGGCGCACGATGTTGGGAGAGACAAACCCAACGATCCTGAACGGCCCGTCATATTTCGGCGCCAGTTTTGCTGCGAAGCCATCCGCCGCGTTGGACAACTGATGCTGCCTCAACAGCACTAATGAACCTAGCTTCGGCCTCCATTCGCGTCTACGTAGGTTATAATAGCGCCCTTGGTCGCTCGAGGCCCTCTGCAGGTTGTTGCGAGCGATTGCGAACACTTCTCTCATCTTGTCCCTTCTAGCATCTGGGTGAAGCCCCTCTGTCGCCGATCCGGGTGTTACCTCGTCGTATAGGGCAGCTGGCAGGCGTGGCTCTCGCCCTAACATCAGGAACGCTGGGCTGAACCCCGTAGAATCCGCCACGCTGGAGTTGATAGCCAGCATTATTTCTGGCAGTAACTCATCCCATGAGCTCTGGTGGCCCTGGACGTATTGTGCGATCATCGTTTTGATCGTACGGTTAGCCCTCTCCGTCGGATTCTCCTGTGGCGAGTACGGCGCTGTATGTTGGAGTGTCACCCCCAGGGACTCCATGAACGTCTTGAAGCTCCTACTCGTAAATTGAACGCCATTGTCGCAGACGAATATCCTAGGCACTCCAAATCTGCCGAGTATTCGTTCCCGGAACGCCGACTGCAGATGTGCGGTAGTGGCCTTTCTCAACGGCACCAGCTCCACCCATTTAGCGAAAGCGTCGTGGAACACCAATAGCATTGTGTTCCCGTGCTTAGATCGAGGCAAAGGTCCCACGAAGTCCGCGCACAGGACCGCCATCGGCTCCGCTACCTGTCTGGTTAGCATCTGTCCGGCCGGCTTTTGTTGTACGCCCTTGAATTTCTGGCACGTGACGCAGCGCTTCACGTAGCGAGCGGCATCTCGGGACATACCTGGCCAATAGTATCGCTGTGCTAATCTTGTCACCGTTTTTCTCACACCTTGGTGTCCAGCCGTGGGGGCGTCGTGGCATTCCTGGAGTACCCGGGTCCTTTGGCCTTCCGGGACGCATAGCTTCCAGGGGATGTAATCCTCGTCGTCCGTCCGATGCCCCAGGTTGCGGTACAAGTGTCCATTCTCCTCCACGTAATCTCTAAACTTCTCGGGGTTGTTAGCGATGTTCTCACGCATCCTTGCCAACCATTTACAAGGGTAGTGAGCCTCCACCGCTTGTTGACAGCTCTCCAAGGGCTGGCGAGACAATGCATCGGCCACCACGTTTAGGCTTCCCCGGCGATAACGGACATCGAACTGGAACTGCTGTAGTTCCAACGCCCATCGGGCGATCCTGCCCGTGGGGCTCTCTATCGAGTTCAGCCATTTCAACGCCAGGTGGTCTGTTACCACGTCGAACCTGTAGCCTTCTAGATAGCAGCGCATCTTCCTGATTGCCCAAACGATCGCGAGGCACTCTTTCTCCGTGGCCGAGTAGTTCGCCTCCGTTTTCGTCAGTCTTCGGCTGGCGTAGGCTATGACTCGTTCTCGACTCTCGATTTCTTGAGTTAGTACTGCGCCCAGCCCACAGTCGCTGGCGTCGGTTTGCAGCACGAATTTTTCTGAGAAGTCGGGGCATGCCAAGACTGGTGCTGTCGTCAGGCTCTCCTTCAACTTCTGCAGCGCATCTTCTTGCTCCTTGGTCCAGACCCATTTCTGCCCTTTCTTGAGCAACTTGGTCATTGGTTGGACCAATGAAGCGAAGCTCGGCACAAATCGCCTGTACCAAGAGGCCATTCCCAAGCATTGTCGTAGCTCCTTCAGGTTCTTCGGCGTTGGGAATTCTCGAATTGCTTCGACTTTCGCGGGGTCGGTGCAGATTCCTTCGCCACTAATGACGTGGCCTAGATACGCCAACTTTTCTCGGAAAAAACTGCATTTTTTTCTATTTACCTTGAGGTTGGCTGCTCTTAGTCGCCGGAAAACCTCCCTCAAATTGGCCGTATGTTCTTCTTTCGAGGCTCCGATCACCACTATATCGTCCAGGTATGCGAACGCGTGAGGCTCCATCTCGGGTCCGATCACCGTATCCAATGCTCTCTGGAAGGTTGCCCCCGCCGAATGCAGTCCGAAGGGCATTACCCGCCACTGGAACAACCCTCTCCCCGGGACCGTGAAGGCCGTGTATTCCCTGCTGTCCGCCGCCATCGGGATCTGCCAATAACCGCTTTTGAGATCGAGTGTAGATATGAACCGAGCTTGCCGCAATCTCTCCAGGATGTGATTAATCCTAGGAACAGGATAGGCGTCGGGAATCGAGTGAGCGTTGAGCTGCCGGTAATCCACACACATGCGCCACTCTCCAGTCTTCTTCTTGACCAAAACTATGGGCGCACTGTGTGGACTCCTCGATGGCTCGATAGCTCCAACCCTGAGCAGTTCGTCAACCTGCTCGTTGATTATTTTCTGCATTGCTGGATTCTTTGGATAGTATCTCTGTTTGAGAGGTTTATCGTCCCGCATCCTAATGCTGTGTTCCGCTATGTGGGACACTCCTTCGAGCTTCTCGAAGAGTGCCAGCTCGGCTTCAAGGAACTCCTTTAGGCTAGGCTCCAGATCTTCCGGCCATACCACGGCTTCGAGGGCCGGCCTTGCGTCACGTTCTTCCTCCGAATCTGTCGCATTTTGTATCGCGGGGTGCTCTCCTAGCCTCCGTTCGAGCCGCTCGTTTCCCTTCTTGTCGGCCCTCGCGCAAATGCCCGGTGCCCTCTGCGGTTCCGTATACGCTCGAGCTTTCCGTTTCTTAGACGGCGGAGTCCAGCTTGGCGCCTCCGTGTCCAAACATGACGCATTAGCATAGCTCGAGCGTTGAGCGAGCGACTCCCCGTTTTCAGCGTGACTGTCTTCTTTGGGCGTTTCTTCCATCCTCATTGTCAGTTCCGTTTCGCCACAGCGCAGCGTCGCCCCCACCGCACGCAGGAAATCCATCCCTAAAATGATGTGATCCAACATAGTCGGCATGATGAGCATCGTCATTTGCACTACTTTTTCCGCGAGGGCTACGACCACCTTCATTGTTCGCGTTACGTTCAGCGACGACCCGTCGGCTAACCGTATTCGCGACCGTATTTCCTCTGACTCTCCTTGGACTGCCTGCTGGCGCACGCATTCTTCACTCATGAAGCTGCGGGTGGCCCCGGTGTCGATCGTAGCGGTCATGAGCCGGCCCCCGATCTTCACCGTTGCGACGATCCTTCCTTCTTTTACCCTTAACGGGTGTTCTCCTCTCTCTCTTGGTGTTAATCGGCGCCACCCCGCTTCGTAGGACGGCGCCCCTATTCGTTTCCCGCTTCCGTCTGAAGACAACACTCCTGTGTACTCTTCCCCTTCCTGCCGCATCGTCGACAAAACAACACCTGTGCGCCGCGACATTCTCTGGCGAAATGTCCCACCTGCGCACACCGATAGCAGACCCGTCGAGGGTCGAAATCGAAACCGGCATCCTGTGCTATCATGCGATGCGCTACCTCCGTTGGTGCCGTTGCCGTTGCCGCAGTGTGTCCTGAGCCTCGCTGCTCGGTTCGTTGCTCGGACGTTTGCGCACGGAACGGATTTCCGGGCCGATTGTCCGTCTGCATCGCCCAAGGTGCCCTCGAGTGGCTCGCCACGGGCTTCCTCTCCCAAATCCTTCTTTGGCCCTGGACATTTTCGTATTCCGCCGCCATCTGGGTTAGCTGTGTCAGCGTTGTGAAATCGTGGCGTCTTACGTATAACCGATACTCAGGCGCGGCGTTCTCGTACACCCTGTGTAGCTCTTGCGCCGCGCTGTATCTGGCCTGACGTATCAGCAACCTGAGTTCGAGTAGGTAATCCTTAAAACTTTCACCCTGTCGCTGATGACGCGCCCGGATCTGGTCCTCCAGGCGCTCGAAATATTGTGGTGGCAGGAAAAAGTCCAGAAACTCTCTCTTGAATTCGGTCCAGGTCGCGTCTCTCAACCCGCTGGTTAAAAGCCACTTCGCCGCCTTGTCGCTGAACATTTCGCTCATCGCTCTCGGCATCCTCAAGTTTTCCACCGGTGCCGACTCCAACTCTTGCAATTTGCGGAGGTCAGGTTCCGACTTCTGATAGGCGCGTCCCCCCATGCCTTCCGCTGCTGATCCCGGAAGCGCATCCGTCACTTTAGGGAAACGGGCCTCTATTTCGCCTAGGCGCATCCTCATTCCCGCGGAGTGTTTACCGCTTTGTATATATGCCGACAGCATTTTACGTAGGTCGTCCACCCGCCCGTCGCATTCCAGTCCGAGCTCTCGAGATATTGCCACCAACTCCTCTTTATTGCGGTAGTATACCCAGCGCCCGCTGAGTCCCGAGCTTCGTCCCGCTTCTCCTTCCATCTTTATCTGAGTTTTTATATTTTCTTCTTCTCTTTCTTTTTTTTTATTTTTTTTTTTTTTTTTTTATTATTTATATATTTTTCCTTTCCTTTCCTTTCTCTTCCCTTCCCTTCTCTTTTCTCCTCTTACTTTACTTTATTTTATTTTATTTTACTGTACTTGACTTCGATTTAATTCAATTCAGTTTAATTCTGTTTTATTCTATTTTATTTTATTTTAATTAAATTTAGTTTTATTTTATTTAATTTAATTTTAATTTAATTTAATTTAATTTTGATTTATTTTATTTTATTTTATTTCGATTTAATTTAATTTAATTTAATTTAGTTTTGTTTTATTTCATTTTATTTTAATTTGATTTATTTTATTTTAATTTATTTTATTTTATTTTATTTTAATTTGATTTAATTTAATTTAATTTAATTTTGTTTTATTTTATTTAATTTGATCCGCTATTGTCTCATCCTTGTCCCACTGTTCGCTTTATGGCCTCATGCCCTGGAGTTTACTACATTGAGCTATGGGGTATGCCTGCTCATGATTCCGCGCGCACCAAGAATAACGTTTTTATTTTATTTATCTTATATTATTTTATTTTATTTTGCTTTTATTTTATTTCGGTTTTTATTTTATTTTATTTTATTTTTGTTTTATTCTATTTTATTTTATTTTAATTCGTTTTATTTTATGTTTATTTTATTTTATATTATTTTATTTTATTTATTTTATTTTAATCTATTCTGTCGCGTTGAGCTGTGGGGTATATTCGCTCACGAGCCCACGCGCACTCAGAACAAAAAAAAAATTTTGTTTTTTTTTTTTTTTTTTTTTTTATTTTATTCTATTTTATTCTATTTTATTTTATGTTTATTTTATATTATTTATTTTATTTTATTTTATTTTATGTTTATTTTATTTTATGTTTATTTTATTTTATATTATTTATTTTATTTTATTTTATACTTCGGCCCACTGTGCGCCCCGCTTTTATGGCCCAGTGACCGCTAATCTACTCTGTTGCGTTGAGTCGTGGGGTATATTCGCTCACGAGCTCGCACGCACCCAAAAAAAAAATTTTGCTTTATTTTGTTATTACCGTTGTTATTATTATTACTACTTACATATATATAAGTGTACATGTATATGTTTTTTTTTTTTTTTTTTTTTTTTTTTCTTCTTCTTCCTTCCTTCTATCTTTCCTTTATGTTTTCTCGTTTCATGCAGTTTTACTGTAACTTGTTTTGTCTAAGTTTTCACTTGTTCCCGACCCACTGTGCGCCACACTTTTATGAGGCCGCACACATTCATTGACATTTGTATACGAAAAAGAACTTTGTGTATATTTGTATATATAAAAATATGTATACATATAAAAAGAATGCGTGTATATATATATATATATATATATATATATATATATATATATATATATATATATATATATATATATATATATATATATATATATATACGTATATATATGTATATATGTATATATGTGCTTGTTTATTTATTTATTTATTGTGTAGATATACATATCTAACTATGCATATACATATACGTACATGTCCCTTCCGTTATATATATGCGTATATAGGCATATATGTGCATACAAATATATAAGTTTTCATCGCACTTTTGACGCGCCTCCGGTGCAATGCCCTTTAGCGCCGTTGCGCTCGCGCTGTTATTCGCCGCCGCTAGCGCTATTCTTTCGTTGTTTTCGTTGCGCAGGTCGGGTACCTGTGGGTATGCTCGACCGCGCGCTTCCACGCACCTTCTCTTTTCTCTTTTCTTTCTTTATGTATATATGTATATATGTATTTATGTATATATGTACATATGCATATATGTATATACGTATATATGTATATATGTATATATGTATATATGTATATATGTATATATGTATATGTATATGCATCTATGTATATATGTATATATATATATATATATGTATGTATGTATATATGTATATATGTATATATGTACATATGTATATATGTATATATGTATATATATGTACGTGCATATATTCACACGTAGATGTGTGCATCTATGCGTATATGCATATAATGTGCATACCCACTTATATGCCTACATATACACGCAAACCTACACCTTGTTATCACTGTTTTTTTTTTTTTTTTTTCTCTTTTCACCTTTTCGCTGCGCGGGTCGGGTACACGCGGGTATGCTCGACTACGCACCTGCGAACCAATATTTTTTTCTGCGAACGTTTCTGCTGTCCGGCTCCCTATATTCGGGCAAGTTTACGGGTCTTTATGCCGCTAGCCTACCACACTCTCCTCAGTCATGGGTCCCTGCTCGGGCGCCACTTGTAACGATCCAATTTTTCAGCTGGGGCAGCGTCAGTCTGCCCAGGGTGGATGCCACAAGAAAATTTATTAATTGCGGTGACCGGACTTTGTAGAGGGGGGGGGGTATAGGGAACAACGGGTAACAATGCCGAGGGTTTGGCCTCTCAGCGAACGGGCATAGCCGCGTTCTCTACATTAGCATTGACTACTTTTAAAATCGGGCGTTGCCGCGACAGATTTTCCACTAAAAACGCAACGAACACGGAGGGGGGGGGGGGGAGGAGTAGGGATTCACTATTGTGTGTTAATATTCAACCGATTTAAATCACTATATTTAAAAGGCACTTCGAGTTCGACTTTCAATTCATATTTTATTCATTTAACAATATTTCATCAAACAATAGCTATTCATAAACTATTCGCCTGCCCTTATTTTAATTTGCTTTCGTTTTCGCTTAAAACTCTAATAAGCTAATTCCGCTCACCCGTTTCTAATCGCCGTTCGCTCACTAATGATTATCTTGTTCTCGGCCGAACGCCTCTAAGCCTCCGCCGCGATCCGCCTCGGCGTCGGCAACGCAACTCACCACGGCGTCGGCCCTTCGAACTTTCGCCGCAAAGGGCAGAGTTGCATCGCCGATCGCCGCGACTTGCGCGCGTCCCTTGACCCATTTGAATTTCGGAAGTTATGTGAGGCGGTTCGGCGAGCCGCCTTACAAACTTTTATAACTTTTTTGTGGATGTACGTTCTTCATGAAACTTTTAGATTGCTCTCGCAATAATAATATACATATAAATGTACATATGTATGTATAGGGTGACTGTCAAATGGGCCTTTATGATTTAATCTACAATTTTGAACAAATATGAGTACAGCTTGAGTATAACATGGCATGTGTATTTCATATATTGCAAAGCATTTAATAAACTTAGTGTTTTACAATCATTTTTTCGGTTGAAAATGTGTATCAAATAATTTTTATTACATATAATTATAAGGTTTTATGGATACACACCTATTTATAAACATGACTATGTAAATGCTGGGCTTGAAAATTGCTACAGGCAGCAAGAGCTTCGCATACTGGCATACAAATGCTCATACATTCATGTAACAAGGGACTGCAAGTGTGTGTGTGCATGCCCATTGCGAAATCATATTCTTTAAGCGCCTCAACGCTTTCATACTCTTCCCATAAATATACATACATATAACAAAACGTTAACATTTGGTTTGCATGAATGTCGCAAACGCTTTTAAGATTTCGGTATAATCTTCACTCATAAAGAAAGAGCTGGGAACGTCGCGAAGAAATTTCAATTTTTGTGCACTGCTGAGCTTGATGATTTGAGAGCCCACAGAGAGAGAGATAAAGAGAGAGAGAGAGAGAGAGAGAGAGAGAGAGAGAGAGAGAGTGGCAGTAAGACAAAAAACGCAAAGCGCATACATGACCATTTCGTCGTGTTATCTTTCATTACCCGAGCCAGGAAATACCAAGCCGAGCGAATACGAAGTTGGCTGGGACCCATTAGACAGAGTTTTCGGCGTTTGCTTTACATGTCTAGTCTATGTGTTCTCTGGTTAGTGTGTCTAGCAAATGTGTTCTTGGTTAGTGATCACACTTAACTAAAAAACTTATCGCCGATACCTTGATTAAAATTTTAGTGGTTCACACATAAATTAGACGCCATAAAAAAGCATTTTTGTGCAAAACTCAACAGAAAAATTCTGTAGCAAATAGCATTTGAATGTGAATGTCAGCCATATTGTCTATGTGAATTGTTGAGGAAAACTAATAAATAAAACAAACTATTTCTAGTATACTATAAACGGTTAATATCAGCAAAAACTTGTATAATTGATAAAAAAAGAATTTAAGATAAATAATTGTCATATCAGTTGAATTAGATACTTTTTCTCAGTGCTTCAAATATAAACCTAATTTTCAAAAGTGTATGTGTTTTTTTTTGCTATGCTGTGTATTTTTGGCGTGTATTAGCGCTGTTACATATGAGAAAATAATGGTTTCTTTGTGAGCACAAATTGTACGAAGTGCATATATTAATATACATATCTATATTATACATACATATGTATGTACATTAGATTGATGTCGGATCTACATATGTACATATGTATTTTCATATGCATCCGAAATACTATAAGTAAAACTGTCCTTTACAAGCACATACATTCATATGTACATATGAACAGTTTCATTTTACAGAAGCATGTTAAATATTATTATCTAAATATATATAATGAGTGAATACTCATTCTATTAAAGCTATATTCGAGCGGTCATATATATTTCGTGTATTTGCTGAAAAATTGAAGAATAATTATTGTTTCTCTATAATGGGGGAGCGTGACATCCCAAGTGTTCCCGTCACAACATTAGCTGGCCTAACCAGCACTTCTGACTGTAAGTATATTTCGTATTAAAAAAATTTTTTTATTTTTTATTTTATAACATGTTTTTAAATGTTTAATGTAGTGCTTAGCGAGTTGCCTGTATCTGAATGTCTACAGAGCGCTGCATCTTTTAATAAATCGCTCCTGTTTCATTCGCTTGTGGCCAACGAATCTAATAATCTTTTGTCAGTCCGTGATGAAAATCTCGTAAGACAGTTGGTAAATGCCATCGAGCAAACGAATTCTGACAATATGTAAGTATAATTCACGTCGGAAATATATAAACCATAAATTATATTATTTCATTGCAGAGAACTTAAGCCTCAATATGCCATACATCAACATGGTGCTAATATTAGTGCATACCCTGAACTACTACAGGGTATTTACAACTATCGCCCAACTGTATTTAACACTCCAAGGCGGAACGGTAATTTGATGTAAAATATGAACTAGTTACAACAGCAATTAAAAATTCGTTTCATTTTAGTAATAAATGATCACACGCTTGAGCAACACCTCACTGAACAATTACATAAACAGCATCCAACACATTCCAAGCAAATCAGCCTTGTTAATAATGTAAACGACATTTGTCAGGAAGCATACAATTTAAATGCTAACCATCAGCATCCTCGCCTCAATGAATATATTCATCAGTCAATCAGGTGAGAAAAAAATTCGTTTAAATCGTAAATCTCTAATCTGAATAACAAATTGGGCTTCTAGAAATGTGTGATTCGAATTATTATTATTATTTTTTTTTTCACAATCAGCTAAATTCCTTTGCTTGACACAAATGAAATAATTTATACTTTTTATGGAAAAAACTTAAATCGGTGTCCTTTTTTAAATTTTCAGTGATACGAGCAACTTACCTGATCAACGTGATTCTACATCAAGTAGAGTTCAGGTTGAGTCCATGGAAAATATGATGTTAGAGCAAAATGCCACGCCAGAAACCGTAGTTTCTAGAGAAATTATAGTAACACAGGAGGAACAGACATCCCGAATTCAATCATTAAATATCAATCATCATGGAGAGCAACTACAAGCCTACAATGATCAGTACCAACAACAACAAAATCCCATTGATCTACCAAAAAGCAAAAATACAAGCTCATCAATTGACCATCACCAATTACATCAAAAGACATTTCAAACTCCTTCAACAACTACATCGACAATTCAAGGAAATTTTCAAAATGTATTGAACCTACAAAGACAACAGATCGCCGATGGAGGGGTCGCCCAGCAAGAATACAGCAAACCTCCTTCACCATCAACGTCGATAATAATTATGGCCAATAATAGTACATTTGTAAACGAATTTAACCAATGTACAAATCTTACATCAACTGCCACCTCAGCATCCACATCTTCAAGCGGCAAGTCTCAGGTTCGGGTATGTATAAATCGTCTTAACGTTGAGGATGCTCGTCTCATGCAAAAGAGTATTAAAAAGTTTGTACAAAAGTCACCAGAAATGGCTAGAAATATGGGGTTACTACAAGAAACAACTAGCAAGCATTCTGTTAATGAATATCTGTCATTGGCTGCTAATTTCAATTCATCTGGGACATCTGCTATTCCGAAGACCGAGTCTACAGCCGCGAGTTCTGCACCATCAACTGCAGATATGTTTGCTGTTATTAAAGCTGATGAGAAACGAACTGGAACTAAAAGAAAATTGGCCATTTCCCTTGGAGATATCCCTCCAGAGCAAATATGTGAGCATACATAGAAAATTATTAATGACAGTTAATACAATTCCTGACATTTTTAATTTCAAATAATAGTTTCGAAACCCAAGCTGCGACGGGTTGAACGCATAATGACCCTGCCAACACCAAAAGGAATAAAAGAAGAAGTCATCCGCTCCCAGACATACCAACAGTTTATGAAAAATATGGAACAAATAATTGAAATGCTAGATGATACGGAATCCCCAAATTTTGATTCAGGTAGCAAATAATTGAATAATATAAATAGTCCAAAGTATTTGATCTGGATTTTTTTTTTTTTTTTACTTAAAATCGATCATTTTTATATATTTTCAGAAGATGTAGATGACAATATAGAGTGCATTTCGCCAAAACTTCTGAACACGATGAGTGATGATGTGGCAAAGCTAAAAGCCAAGCAAGCATTGGATTCAATACCAAAAAATAAACTGACTCTTCTTATTAACTACGCCATGCGAAACGTTTATTTAGCCAGAAATTATTCTGCTGGGCAGGTATGAGTTTTTATTTATGGTTGAATGACCAAAATACATAGAATCATTTATTTGTTTTGTAGGAAGACGAAGATGATATAGTTGATGACGAAGTTATAGAAAAAATATTAAACGCAATGGATGCGTGCTTACTCATATGCAATATTTATTCAACAGTGAGCGACTTAAAGTTTTTGCAAGAAGATAATATATCACACATAATTAAATTTGCTCAATTTCAACTGCGTGAAACCATATTTCCCTTACACGATCCTGTCTATACTGTAAAGAGTGTTAAGAAAACTAGTCAACGCAAAAAAGCTAAGTCCCATCAAAGTCACCACAGGAACTTACAACTTTGTTATTCTAAAGTTGTTGAGCTTTTAAAGGTATTCGTGACACTCTTTGACAAATGTATATTTGTCGATACTATTGTCCTACCATTATCGACGCTTGCAATCGAGCCATTCTTTGTAGACAATATCGAAACATTGCAGTTTGTTTGCTTGGAGCTGGTCACAACGGTAAGTACACTTTCCTATTATTTAAAATGTATGTAACAGGCAGGAAGCACGGCAGACCCCATAAATTATGTATATTCCTGATCAGCACGAGTTGAGGTAATCTAGTCCTTTCCGTATGTTTGAATATTATAAGCCATAGATTAGAAGCCTTATAAAAATTCAAGTTTATAGTTTCATGTATATTTTGTATGCCCTAAACCCATTGAAAACGGGAAATCAGGGTATAATGGTTTTCTTAAATCTATGTAACAGGCAAAAGGATGCGTGGCAGGCCCCAAAAAGTATATATGTATATTTTTTATCAGTGTGGCGAACTGAGTCGATTTAGCCATGTCCATTTGTCCGTATATATGAACGCGTCGATCTCAGAAAATAGGAACTTTAACAAGTAAGAAAGCTCTAGTCGAGACTGCTCGATTACGAGATCCCCTGAACCCTTCGAGCAAAAGCCATTTGTATAATTTTAAGCGTCTTTCTGCTTATACAAACACACACATACACACGCAAACACACATACATAGACACACATAGGCGCGCACGCAATAACACGAATGGGCTGCAGTGTGGGCTTACTATGGGAACTTAATTGTTTAATAACTTTTTTTGTGGACGTACGTTCTTCATGAAACTTTTAGATTGTATTTATATCATTAATATGCGTGTATATACCGAAGATCAAGGCTCTAGTATTTGAAATACGCCTTTTACAACCTTAGAGGTGAGAGGGTGGATATAGGGTTGGGTGAAATTGAACAAAAATCGAAATTCTATAACGTACATACAAATGCGGGTATCGAGATGAAAAGTTCGTAGTTTTTTAAGAAAAAGACTACATTGTTCGTCTTTCTGTATAAACACAAACTATCCCTATGCTATTGAAGCTAGAGATTTGAAATTTTTAATATAAATTAGGGATCTGATGTCAATATTCATCCAATACGCCACTAGGGACGTACAAATCGAAAAATGCACATAAGGTACAATAAAATTGTCTTTAAGACGAAATGCATTGGTATGTGTTATCTTTAGTAGTATTGATAATATAGTGCGTTAAACATTGCGCACTGCAAAAAAACATGCTGTTCGAATTAATAGTGGTTTGAGCTCGTATATTGTTTATGCCCTGAACCCATGGAAAACGGGTAATCAGGGCTTAATGGTTGTGTTAAAATGCATGTAACAGGCAGAAGGAGGCATGACGGACGCACCATAGTATATATTATCGATCAAGGTGACGGGCTGAATTGATTTAAGCCTTGTCTAACTGTCCGTCCCTCCTTGTTTTTTACAGAAAGATTGTTTCCAAAAATTTTTCCTCTTTTGTTGATTAAAAATAATTTATTTTACAGATTTTCGCTTTTTGTTATAAGTAATTAACATTTGAAGTTATATAAAGCAAAAAATGTGCAGGTCTGAAGCTCGTCTGTCCTTAAAATAAAAAAGAGTTAGTATATTCAGTTATAATTAAATATCTCAATATTTTTTCTTTTTTTTTACAGATATTTAGAAAAGAAAGATACGATAAAATACGGAATAGTATTTTGAGCGATATTCTATCATCTATTGATCGTTTACCTTCATCAAAGAAGAATCTGCGTCCATATAAACTTACAAATAATGGTGGAAATATTCAAATGGTTACTGCACTTGTGCTCCAGTTAATTCAGTGCGCAACTATTTTGACGGATTCACTGTGTGAGAGCGGTAAAAATAATACGAAGATAATACATCTGATTGATGATGATTTACCAAGCAGTGCTACACAGATCGTAAAACCGAATCAGGATATCCTTGTTCTAAAAAAATACGATGTCGCAGTTAGTATTGGTGGCAACTTTTTAACAACATTTTTAAATAAATGCAAATCTCGCACCAACGAAACTGACTTCCGTCCGCTCTTTGAAAATTTTATCCATGATTTATTGTCCACTGTTAACAAGCCCGAATGGCCAGCTTCAGAGCTATTGCTTTCATTATTGGGAACTATGCTAGTGCGTTACGTATCTGATAAATCTATAGAACAGAGTATTCGCCTTGTTTCTTTGGACTATCTTGGCATCGTAGCAGCTCGTTTACGGAAAGATACTGTTGAGTCCCGCTGTAAAGTAAATATCATTGATTCCATGATTAAGTCAATTAAAGCTGAACAAGAAAAAGAAGGTGATTTGCCTATAGCAAACGTATGTATTGTCATATAGTATTATTAAAAATCGCTTTCATAAAGTAATTTAATAATTGTAGTCAAAAATCGAACTTCATCCCGAAGAGCAGCGTACGGAGTTTCTTCAAAAAATTCTTCTAGATTTTCTAGCTGTTAATGCACAAGAGGAGAATTTAATATGGGACTATGCACGACATTTTTATTTGGCTCAATGGTACCGGGACATAATCTATCAACGACGCAGAATAAAAGAAGGCGACAAAGGATTTGCTTCAAAGAAACCAAAGTCTCGTTTAAAACAACGAACTGGTAAGTTTTATACTGGTAATTATTCAGTTCTTCTTATATAACCTGAACCCATCGAAAGATAGATATCAGGGAATAATGGTTTTATCTAAAATGTATGTAACACAAGGTATACATATATGCTTGATCAGGGCGACGATCAGGTCGCTTTAGCACTGTCCGCGTGTCAGTCAGTCAGTCCATTATGCAGACCCAGCGTTATTATGTGTGCTTGTGCGTTTGTTGCGTATGGAAAAAAGAAGCGAATAAATTTTGAAATATCAGTTCCCCAAAAGTCTTAGCTAGTTGAGCAGTTTCAACTAGTGTATTCTCACTTATTTTCGATTTTTAAAACACGCTGAAACGGCTTTTCGATTTATGTACTCTTAATTATTATTAATTAGAATTAGACCTTCCGATAACAGAACGTCGAGTTCAGTAAATTTTAGCAACTAGCAACCGGCTAAAATGAATGAAACTGAAGTCAAAGCCGACTTTATATAACAGCCACAGAGCGACTCGGCTAGATTCATGTCCTGGTCGGAAAACAGAAAAAAAGTGATGTTTTCAGATGCGAAAAAATTCAAAATGACACTGATAATAATTATTAGATTACTAACATGACATTCGTGTAAGCGATACTCCACAAAGCAAAACTTTGGTGGCGAATCATTAATGGTATGGGCCGCATTTAGTAGCACTATCGAACCCAAATATGCAAAGTATCCGTTTTTTTTTTTAATTCTCAAAGTTATATATATTTATTCGAACATATTCTTGTGAACTTTTCGGATGCAGAATCGTCCAGGGATTCAATTTTATAACAGGTTAATGCGGCCATACACTTTTCATGGTCTAGTCGAACCAGGTTTCAAGAGCTGAAAATTACCATTATGTCATGGCCTGCTCGATATCCGAACTTAAATTCTATAGAAAACATGTGGGGGAACCATGCTAGTTTATGCTGGCGGAAGAATATTTTAATCAGTGGAAGAGCTTAGAAAAGGGTTTCTCAGGAATTGGATCAAATACCACAAACCGAGTTTAACACAAGGAAGAACGTTGCAGTCGGGCGTTACCAACTGCGGAATACTCATTCACATCCCATCAGCAATTCAGTAGTTTAGTTCTAATTCTGTAGAAAATGCAGTTTTTCTCGATTTGCCACGCCTCTACTGGGCGTAGAAACCTCAGTTTTGGCAAGTTCTTAGAACAAGTTAACGGTAACCTAACTGTAAAATTTGGATGCTTACGCTCCAAAAATGTGAAAATTACAGGGTATTTTTCAATATGCCACGCCGCTAAAGAGGCGTAAAAATTATTTTTGGGTCATCGATAGAGGAGCTTACCATTAACTCAACTATCCAAATTTGAAGCTTCTAACTCTTATACTTTAGGAGGTATAAACTTTTACGGTTTACTACGCCCCCTTTGGGCGGAGATATATCCACAATAGCTTGTTGGGCTTGGGTAGTCAACCCGTATATATACCAATTTAAAGGTCTTTAGCATCAATAATGCCTGAAAAATATAGCCAAATTTGAAAAATCTTTATATCTTCAACTCCGATCTTCCACGCCCCTAGTGGGCATATACATAAATATTTCTTTCATCAGTCTTTATAACATTAGCTCACGTGTAAAATTTCAACGTTCTAGCTTTAAAACTGTTGGAGATACAGTTTTATCTGATTTGCCACGCCCCCAATGGCCGTAGATATATCCACCGTAGCTTGTTGGACTTGGGTGGTCGACGCGGATCTACATACCAAATTTTAACTTGCTAGCTCTTCAACTAACATGATTTCTGGTATATCGGAAAATGCATTTTCCGATTTGCAACGCCCCCAGTGGGCGTTATACACGAGTATGTGTTCCAAATTTCCAGTCTCTAGCTTCAATAGCGCCGAAATGAACTGCGTGCATACGGACAGACGGACATTGCACAAAACCAATATACTAATTCACTTCGTGAATGAGTATAGCAAGTAATAACGTTGCAGTCGGGCGATATCGATTGCAGAATACTCATTCACAGCCCAAACGCTGTCAACCAGAGTTTATAGTGCAATTGTCAAGTCGCTAGTGGAAAACAAAAAGACGGCTATTCATCTATAGCTAATCCCTTTTACATCTAGTACTTTTTTTATACCCCGAACCTATTGAAAATGGGAAATCAGGGTATAATGGTTTTGTTGAAATGTATGTAACAGGCAGAAGGAGGCGTGGCAGACCCCACAAAGTATATATATTCTTGATCAGGGCGACGAGCTGAGTCGATTTGGCCCTGTCTGTCTGTCTGTCTGTCCGTCTGCACGGATGTCGAGTTTATCACCAAAAATCGATAACTCGTCCCGTTATTTTTTTATCGATCAAAAACCTTATCGAAATGAAGTTATAAAATTATATCCCCTACATCTTTAGAGCTAGAGTCTCCAAATTTTAAATGTAGATTCATAAGTACGTTATAGAATTTCGATTTTTGTTTAATTTGGTGATCCCTATATCCACCCCCTCACACATAAGTTTGTAAAAGGCGTATTTCAAATACTAGAGACTTGAGCTTCGGTACATACACGCATATTAATGATATAAATACAATCTAAAAGTTTCATGAAGAACGTACGTCCACAAAAAAAGTTATTAAACAATTAAGTTCCCATAGTAAGCCCACACTGCAGCCCATGCGTGTTATTGCGTTCGCGCCTATGCGTGTCTATGTATGTGTGTTTGCGTGTGTATGTGTGTATTTGTATAAGCAAAGAGACGCTAAAAATTATTGAAATAACTATTGCTCGAAGGGTTCAGGGGATCTCGTAGTCGAGCAGTCTCGACTAGAGCTTTCTTACTTGTTTATAGCTAGGATTTTTAAATTACATATATAATTTATACAATTTCGATTTTTGTTATATTTTAAAATCCGGTTCCGAGCTAGCAGCAGATGAGCGCGAGTTTCCTATGCATGCGCACACACTCATCGTTTATTCTATGTGTACAGACAAAAGCGAGCCTTCTCCAAAATCAGTAAATTGCAAAATGTGTGTATCCATTAAATGTATATACACAGTAAATCTGAAGTCTCTAGGTCTAAAAGTGTTCAAATCAGGCTGAAAAAACAATATCAATTTATCGATTATCCTAGATAACAAAGATATCGAATGAGTTATCGGAAAAATATGATAAGCTTGTATTGCGTATGGTATGCACGAGTATGCATACAAAATTTCAGCTCTCTAGCTCTTATAACTTCTGAGATGGACGCACTCATACGGACGGACGGACAGACGGACAGGGCTATATGGACTCAGCTCGTCGCCCTGATCAAGAATATATATACTTTATGGGGTCTGCGATGATTCTCTCTGTCACATACTTTTCACAAAACCATTATACCCTGATTTCCCATTTTCAATGGGTTCCCGGTATAAAAACAAAAGTATTTTGACAACACATTGCAAAAACTTAAACATCTTGTTTCTTCATGCTGAGAAAGGTAACGGTACCCATTATATTTTTTAGAGAGAGCAAACATAATAGGCTTTAAGTGACCAAAATATTGCAGTGATAACACACGTCAATTTTTTTGTATAATTATTTGCATGGCAGACTATCGTTCTTTGGCTGGACAAAAATATTTTGACATTAATATTAATTTAATTAAGTGATAGAAAACTTAACTATGGAGACAGTAACAATAATATTATTAAAAAACAAGTAAGAAAGCTATAGTCGAGACAGCTCGACTACGAGATCCCCTGAACCCTTCGAGCAATAGTTATTTCAATAATTTTTAGCGTCTCTTTGCTTATACAAATACACACATACACACGCAAACACACATACATAGACACCCATAGGCGCGCACGCATGGGCTGCAGTGTGGGCTTACTATGGGATCTTAATTGTTTAATAACTTTTTTGTGGATGTACGTTCTTCATGAAACTTTTAGATTGTGTTTATATCATTAATATGCGTGTATGTGCCGAAGCTCAACTCTCTAGTACTTGAAATACGCTTTTTACAAACTTGTGGGTGAGGGGTGGATATAGGGGTGGGGTGAAATTAAACAAAAATCGAAATTCTATAACGTACTTATGAATCTACATTTCAAATTTGGAGACTCTAGCTCTATAACTGCATATCGATAAGTTTTTTTATCGATAAAAAATAACGAGATGAGTTATCGATTTTTGGTGATAAACTCGATATGCGCGCTGTATTTACGGTCATTAAAAAAAAAATTGAAGTCTCTAGCTCTTATATCTTCTGAAATTGGCGCGTTCAAACATACGGACAGACAGACAGACGGACGGACGGGCGGACAGACAGACGGACAGGGCTAAATCGACACAGCTCGTCGCCCTGATCAAGAATATATATACTTTGTGGGGTGTGCCACGCCTCCTTCTGCCTGTTACATACATTTTAACAAAACCATTATACCCTGATTTCCCATTTTCAATGGGTTCAAGGTATAAAAAGCCCACTTCCAACATCAGCGACCTTCTGCAAGCGTCTTTTTGAATAAGCCTACACATTCTCTATAATATTGTGGTCAGGGGTCTGAGGTGGCCAATCTAATGTATTGACATCGATATCCCTCGAAAATTCAGTTCTAATATGGGCCTTGTGGCATGAATCGTTGTCCTGCTGCAGTGTAAATGATTTTCCAATGAATCGGTGACAGGAAATCGATGAGTGGTCATTCAGGACACGTAAATAATTGTCCTTCTTCATTGTCCCATTAATAAATATAAAATTGAAGAGGCTATTGACACATACGAAAACTCAGAGCATTACTGATTCTTTACTATGTGACACCCGTTCGTACACAGGCCTTTTTTCTTTGCGAATATTCTTTGGCAACCTTCTGTAAATCGCTTTTTTATCCGTCAATCCATAATACTTGTCCCCAGAATAATTCCTGCTTGCCTATGAAGGATTCAGCAAATCGTTACCTTTCTGGTTTATTTTATAGTGATACCAAGGGTATTGAAAGGTCTATAACGTAGAAAAATTGGCCTTCTTTCGCCGACTTGGGATAGTTTTTCTACTTATTGATAATTTATGATTATTTTTGAGTTTAATCGACATGACTTTTAGGAAAATCCGCACATTTTCTTTAAATGTTATCAATATGATGCGGGCTTCTACATTTTTTTGTGAATGATCTTCCCGATCTGGGTTTTTTTGAGTGAATCAGTTTTCTATTTTTTGTTAATTTAGTAGTAAGTTGCTCATAGAAATAGATTTTATAAGTTTGTAAGGTATTCCACAGAAATACCTGCATTATTCTGCGTGACCGATTGATTTTTTAAAGATTTCACTTAATCACGTGGATTGCCAATAATTTATCGAAAAATATGATCAAATAAAGGCTATTATTACAGAGGGCTCGAAAAATAACTATAAAAACTAACATACGTATTTTGTATCTCAAGCGAATTACTGAAAATGAATATGAAAAGGAATGTCAAAATACTTTTGTCCAGCCAAAGAACGATAGTCTGCCATGCAAATAATTATAGAAAAAAAATGACGTGTGTTATCAGTGCAATATTTTGGTCACTTAAAGCCTATTTTGTTTGCTCTCTCTAAAAAATATAATGGGTACCGTTACCTCTCTCAGCATGAAGAAACAAGCGTCCTCCATTGTATAAATATGTTGAGAGAGGGACTGCAACAACAAATAGCCGATAGAAATTACACAGCGAGAGAGAGTACACTTGCACAGTACGAAGCTAAAATTCGAGAGGGGTAAATACATCAATATTAAACACAAACGTATAAAGAGTGAAGTAGGGAGAGCACCTAAAAATATAAACACTAAAGCAAAATGCAAATAATACAAGGATAAAACCATGTCCAGGAATATAAAGATATTTGCAATAATCAACCGACCGCAATTATGTGAAACTTTAATCAAATTATTTAAATAAGAAAAACAAATTTGCAGAGTAAAAAAAATAAACACGTTTTATAACTCTCACTGAGACCTGTTGATGAAAGCAAAAAAAATTGAATTTAAATAGTAAGTCTGTAACTGCAGTAGGTACAGTCGTGTGTGCTTATCTACATGGATACAATACAAAACATAATGGTTGAAATTTTATTGCAATCGTGTATTTTATAATCTATTTCCGACTGTTTATATGTTTAAGATACTAAAAATTCAATATATGATTTCATTATTATTTAAGGTGACTATTCTGATACATCAGATTCTGGATCCTGTGATGAAAACGATCCTGACGACTCTAATAAAAATGGCAATCGTCCTGACAATGTTGTTGATTATGAACTGAATCTTGAAATTTTTAATGTCTTAGAAGAACGAAAACGGTACTTGATTAGTAAAATTAAACCATATCCAGTGGGCGAGCAAAGTCATCAACATATAAAAACGTATATAGATTATAATAATGCACAGTTGATAGCTCAATATTTAGCTACGAAACGGCCATTTAGTCAATCATTTGATGGATGTCTTAAAAAAATTATTTTAGTCGTTAAGTAAGTATACTTGGTCTAAAATAACATAATAAATTGAACTTTAACCTTTTTCCCAGTGAACCATCAATCGCTGTGAGAACGCGAGCAATGAAGTGTCTAGCAAATATTGTTGAAGTTGATCCTCTGGTACTAAAACGAAAAGACATGCAAATGGGTGTTAACCAAAAATTTCTAGATACAGCAATATCAGTGCGCGAAGCTGCGGTTGACCTAGTAGGAAAATTTGTTCTTAGCAATCAGGAATTAATAGATCAATACTACGATATGCTTTCGACTCGAATATTGGTAAACATCTTTTTAAATGATAATATGAATCAAGTATATATAAATATATTTCGTTGCAGGACACTGGTGTTTCAGTAAGAAAGCGTGTAATAAAAATTTTACGTGATATTTGCATTGAATATCCTGATTTCGAAAAAATACCAGAAATTTGTGTAAAAATGATACGCCGCGTTAATGACGAGGAAGGCATTCAAAAGCTTGTTACAGAAGTTTTTATGAAAATGTGGTTCACACCATGTCTCAAGACTGACAAGGTCTATTTACAATATTAAATTAATTTATTATTATTATATAGATTTATTTATTTATTTTTTTATTTTTTATACCCTGAACCCATTGAAAATGGGAAATCAGGGTATAATGGTTTTGTGAAAAGTATGTAGCAGGCAGAAGGAATAATCGCAGACCCCATAAAGTATATATATTCTTGATCAGGACGATGAGCTGAGTCGATTTAGCCCTGTCCGTCTGTCCGTCCATCCGTCCGTATGAGTGCGTCGATCTCAGAAGTTATAAGAGCTAGAGAGCTGAAATTTTGTATGCATACTCGTGTATACCATACGCAGTACGAGTTTATCATATTTTTTCGATACCTCATTCGATATCTTTTTATCGAGGATAATCGATAAATTGATATTGTTTTTTCAGCCTTATTTGAACACTATTAGATCTAGAGACCTCAGATTTACTGTGTATATACATTTGATGGATACACACATTTTGTAATTTATAGATTTTGGATACCACGCCTCCTTCGCCCACAATTTAAAAAAAACGTATTTCAAGTACTAGAGACTTGTGCTTTGGAATGTACACACATTTACACATTATGATTACGTTATGAAAGTTTCATTAAGATTGTGCGTCTACAAACGAAATTATTCAACAAATAAATTCTCATAATATTGCCCACACTGCAGCGCAGCCCAAGCGCAGTCGCTGCTTACTGCGCAGTTAGCAGAGCGCGGCCCTTTGCGTGCGGGTGGATGCATGTGTATGTATGTGCGCAAAATGATTGTAACATCAGCATGGAGGGTTCAGGGTATCTCCTAGTCGAGCAGTCTCGACTAGAGTCTTCTTACTTGTTTTTTTTTTTTTTTGCTCTTGCAGTACGGTATACAACGGAAAATTAATCAAATCATTGATGTGGTGAACACTGCTCATGACACTGGTACAACGTGGTTGGAGGGTCTTCTAATGAGCGTATGTAACAAATAACTTTATATATTCAATCATTTTTTATTTTATTTTTTTTTTTTTTTTTTAGATTTTCAAGCCTAAAGAAAATATGGTTAAGCTTGATGGAAGTACTCAGGATACTGTAAAAAAAAATACGGAACCACCACAAGAGATTGTATTAGCTTGCCAGCAATTAGCTGATGGTCTTGTGGACAGGCTAATTGAATTGGAGGACACCGATAATGCACGTATGCTTGGCTGCATAACTACACTTCATTTGCTAGCGAAAGTACGGCCTCAGCTTTTAATCAGACACGCTATGACAATAGAGCCATATTTAAATATTAAATGCCATTCAGCTTCTGCAGCAAAATTTATTTGTGCAGTAGCTGATATTCTCGAAAAAGTTGTACCTTTAGTTGACAATGCGAGCGAATCGTTTTTGGCATCTTTAGAAGAACATCTGATGCTACTAGTAGTATCAAGAAATCAAGCTGAGGTTACAAGTTGTGTTTCTTGTTTGGGAGCACTCGTAAATAAGATTACAAAAAATTTTAAATTAATTCGTGATTGCTTTCAAAAGTAAGTTTAAATATATTTCGCACATCAAACATCATTTTTAAATGCATTACTTATAGGTTTTACCGTGTTCTGGAGCTGTCTAGAAACCAAGTTGAGCAAAATGCTTTTAATATTGACAATATTTACACCCCTAGCTTTCGGAGAAGTCTATTTACTATTGGTATTTTGATGCGATATTTTGATTTTAATTCCCCAATAGCATTAGGTAAATACTTTTTCTCTTAAAAACTTTTTTGAACTAATCTTAAAAATTTTCTTAGGTGATGCAAATAACGGACTTCCTCCAACAATATGCGATAACGTATTTGAGTGCTTAATGTTCTTTTGTGGTTGCTCCAATCACGAAATTCGGAAACAAGCACTTATATCACTTGGCTCCTTCTGTGTTATGAACGATGATTATCTGACTCGATCAGAGCTTAAGCAATTTTACTGTGATTTACTGAGGTCATCCTCAAATGACGGCGGGATTAAAATAATCTGTATGCGCAATATTTGGATTTATTTAACTGAATCTGAAATGTTCATGCACAATAAAGAGAAGGAGTGTTAGTAAAATATAATAAACAATTAATAATTAGCAATATTAAAAATAATATCTTCACAGGGGAAAAACAATCAAAGCACGAAGATTTAAAGGAAATGAATGATGTTTCGTCTGGTATGGCGAGTCGAATCATTCAGTTGTATTTGGAAGAAATTCTCGACTGTTTTCTCAATCGAGATGATGCAGTCCGACTGTGGGCAGTCAAAGTCGTGCAAATTGTTCTTCGCCAAGGCTTAGTGCACCCAGTTAGAATGGTACCTTATTTGATATGTCTGAGCACCGATTTAAAGGTTGAGGTAAGTTAAAAACCTTGCAAATAAATTAATGATAAACTTTAATTATAATAAACTTAAATTTTAGTCAGCCCATAGAGCAGATGCCTTGTTGAAAGATATTGATAAAACATATTCAGGGTTTGTGAATATGAAAGTTCAATTCGGGCTTCAACTTTGCTTTAAGCTACAGGAAATATTACAGAAGAACAATAAGGCGAAAAATGATATAATACGAGGTTATGCGTGAGTACATTAATTATACCGTGTGATCTCAAAATTAAATAAAACCATATTTGCTCAGAAAACGAGGGCCAGATCAAGTAACAACAGCTTTGAATGATTTTCTGTATACATTACTCCGAACCACAAAACCACAGAGACGCGCATTGGTTCAAACGGTTACGAAACAGTTCGATGATAATAAAACATCATTGCAGCAAATGTTATATATCGCCGACAATCTTGCATACTTTCCATACGCGGTTCAAGATGAGCCTCTATATTTAATCCATCAAATTGATTTACTTATATCGATGGCTGGTACACATCTTTTAACTACTTTTAAAGAGCACCTTAGACCAAGTGACAAGGGCGGAGACGTTCTTGAAGACGATGATGATGAGGAGGACCCACATGTTCTTTTTAGTCGTCTTCCTGAAGATATGACCGAAATAAAAAAATGTATAACTTCCGCCCAAGCGTGTATGCTACTACTTGTACTAAAAGAGCACCTAAAAGAAATGTATGGCTTAACTGACGGAAAAATATCACGTTATTCGCCTTCTGAGCAGAAGTTATATGAAAAGGCCGTCACACGTAGGATCGTCGCAGACTTTAATCCAAGAACCACAATCGATGTGATTAAAAAGCAACCTCAAAATTTTACAAGCACGGATACTGCCTGTTTTTCTAGGGAATTATCAGATGAAGAAAAATTAGATCTTGTTGTAAAATATTTGGATGTAAGTAACTCTTAATGTCAATTTTACATTTTAAATTAATATCATTTAAATTTTAGTTCAAAAAGTTGATGCTTAAACTAGATCCGGAAGACGCCGATTCTGATGCAGATGAATCTCGAGACAAGACTAAGCTAAATAATTCAGGGTTAACAGAAGATAGTTCATTGAATCCAACAACGCCAAGTCAAATTCTTAATGACAAGCCAAACTCCGTTTCTATTCCAGCTGTGACTTACTGTAAAATTCAACCATCATCCACTACATTAATCACTGTAAGCTTATAATACATTTATTTTTTCCTCAAATATATCAAAGAATCTATAATATAGGAAACGTCAAATATCGATACATTGACCTTTCGTACAGCGAAATCGGCACTCTCTTCTGTAAAGCTAAATGCGCGAAAACAGAACCAACAGCGCAATAAAAAAAAACGACGCAAAATTATGTCATCTGACGAAGATGATGAGTACAGCGGCGATGACTACTCGTGAGATGTTTTAGTCTTAATGGTAAAACCATATAATACAAAAGGGAACAGAAAATATATAAACGACTATTGAAGTTTAGGCTTAAACAATTTTAAGTAGGGCGTATAATATATGTATTTATGTATAATTTATTGTCTAAAGTTTAGTGTACAATAGTAAGTAATTAATACTTAAAAGTTGAATCGCTTAAGTAATGAAATTTCTTTTGTAGTATCTGAATTTATCTTGATCAGTTCTGTTGAAGGAAATAATTCAATAAAATACCACTCATGTATATTTTCAAAAAACGTATTAGAAATTTTGCTGCTCTGAAATATTTTATGATTCGGCATGATGTAATAACGTAAGCTTTCATGATAATTAACAATTGTATAATAAGTTTGTATAATACTTAGCGGTATGGCAGGCTAGGCACATGCCATGGGGGCGCCACTCCAGGAGGCGCGAAGTGACACGTATATTCAACGTATGTTTCAAACTTAGAACTAAGTGAAACAAGAAAAGATGCCCAGCAACTAACCCAGCGATAGCGCTGAGGTTGTAATGCTCAGCGTTCGTCTCTTACGTAATCTTATTCTGGGGTTGCAAGTGTTGGTGATCGTCTGTCTATTTATAGAGTCCGTACATGTGGCCCTTATCATTTCCTATCGCACTACCTGCTAGTTGTTGAATGCGTCGGAGGCATGTATACGATCTTCGTATATTCATATGTTCATGCCTGAACATTCTGCGGGGGGCCAAAGTGTGTGAATTGCTGTCTGTGGAAATCTTAATAATATGCAGGACAAATACAGATTAGATAATTGTTAGTTTTTTGACAAAGTGATCACGCTTTCAATCCTTATGTTCGTGCCTGTACATTCTGCGGGGCCCAGAGAGTGTGACATCCAAATGAACCGAGTGTGCCACCATTACCTTCCATTCCATTCTCGTCCTCATCTGCTATGCCCTCCGAATCCTTTGTCGGAGTTGGTGGAGCCCAGATCTTCTTTACTGATCTATTGTCTTCACCCAGCTTTGTTTTTGTTGTTACTACTTGAACTTGATTACTTTGTTCTGTAGTTTTAGTTGTATTTCCTCCCACATGGAGGCTTGCCGGTGGGCTGAAATCCCACTTTTTGAACACTATTGCATCCAAAGCAGAATGAGATACTCGAATCTCATCAGCGGTGACCTCGTCTCTGTTATCAGAGGTGCTCACGCAATTGTGGATACGGCCTGCATAATCATTCTTCAGCAGTTGCATGTCCACTAGCTGGTTAACGGCGTTTGCGAACATCTTGCGATTATTTTCATAGCGCTTACATATAAGTTCCCATGCCGAATTGAAGCTAGCAGACGATCCACTTAACAAATGGCTCACTACCATTTGGGCATCTTCTTTGAGGCATTATTTTAGGTAGTTCAGCTTCCTTGTGTCGCTGATATCCTTCCTTGTGTGAATCATGTCGGAGAACCAATTGAAGGACTTGCCACTCTTTGGGACTTCCATTAAATTGGGGCTGATCCGATTTTGGTAGCTCTGTAACGTCTTCTTTCATACTGTTAAAGGCACCTAACTTCCTGTCAAGTTTCTTTGACAATATGTAGACTTTAAGATCCAATGCGTCTATGCCGTCGACTTCATGGGCAGGCTTATCATATTTTACCTCCAAATCGCTGAGCGTAGACTGGACCTTATTCCAGAGGAACTCTAGCGTTTCTTTGCTCTTTAGAGTTTCCTCCTGGTTGCTGAACTCAATGTTGGCCTGCACTTTGTACTAATCACGAACATTTTTCCTTGTGGATTCAATCGAAGTATTAAAAATACTTCTCCGGGTTGAAGGACCATGAACGAATACACTTGACTATGATGGTGTTTAGTTTCGTATTGATCTTTATTATTCTGAGCCTGGGTTTATATACTCAGACTCATGTATATTTTCAACCTTTAAATCTAGTGCGTCTATTGCTGAGTGTGTAAGGCTCACCATTGGTCTATTACATATTCTTATATTATCGCAGAGTTAGTAAGGCTCCGCGTTGGTCTATTAACTATTCTTATCCTATCGCTGAGGTTGTAAGGCTCAGCGTTCGTCTCTTACGTAATCTTACTCTGGGGTTGCAAGGGTTGGTGATCGTCTGTCTATAGAGTCCGTACATGTGGCCCTTATCTTTTCCTATCGCGCTACCTGCTAGTTGTTGAGTGCGTCGGAGGCATGTATACGATCTTCGTATATTCATATGTTCATGCCTGAACAAGTATTTACACAAGTAAATTATAATTGCATTTTTGTATTAAGTTTATAGTTTTTATATAAGACTGTTGTTGAGGTTTATTTTGACCCGTGCTGCTTAATATGACGAGTCATTTTGTTCCAGTAGTAGTGTATTTGTATACCCTGAACCCATTGAAAATGGGAAATCAGGGTATAATGGTTTTGTGAAAAGTATGTAACAGACAGAAGGAATCATCGCAGACCCCATAAAGTATATATATTCTTGATCAGGGCGATGAGCTGAGTCGATATAGCCCTGTCCGTCTGTCCGTCCGTCCGTCCGTATGAGTGCGTCGATCTCAGAAGTTATAAGAGCTAGAGAGCTGAAATTTTGTATGCATACGTGTATACCATACTCAGTACGAGTTTATCATATTTTTTCGATAACTCATTCGATATCTTTTTTATCGAGGATAATCGATAAATTGATATTGTTTTTGCAGCCTTATTTGAACACTATTAGACCTAGAGACTTCAGATTTGCTGTATATATACATATGATGGATACACACATTTTGTAATTTACAGATTTTGGTTACCACGCCACCTTCGCCCACAATTTTTAAAAAACGTATTTCAAGTACTAGAGACTTGTGCTTTGGAATGTGCACACATTTACACATTATGATTACGTTCTGAAAGTTTCATAAAGATTGTGCGCAGTCGCTGCTTACTGCGCAGTTAGCAGAGCGCGGGCCTTTGCGTGCGGGTGGATGCATGTGTATGTATGTGTGCAGAATGATTGTAACATCAGCATGGAGGGTTCAGGGTATCTCCTAGTCGAGCAGTCTCGACTAGAGTCTTCGTACTTGTTATACCCTGAACCCATTGAAAATGGAAAATCAGGGTATAATGGTTTTGTGAAAAGTATGTAACAGGCAGAACGAATCATCGCAGACCCCATAGAGTATATATATTCTTGATCAGGACGACCAGCTGAGTCGATATAGCCCTGTCCGTCTGTCCGTCCATCCGTCCGTACGAGTGCGTCGATCTCAGAAGCTATAAGAGCTAGAGAGCTGAAATTTTGGATGTAGACTCGTGTATACCATACGCAGTACAAGTTTATCATATTTTTTCGATAGCTCATTCGATATCTTTTTTATCGAGGATAATCGATAAATTGATATTGTTTTTTCAGCCTTATTTGAACACTATTAGACCTAGAGACTTCAGATTTACTGTGTATATACATTTGATTTGGATACACACATTTTGTAATTTACAGATTTTGGATACCACGCCTCCTTCGCTCCCAATTTAATAAAAATGTATTTCAAGTACTAGAGACTTGTGCTTTGGAATGTTGTAGTGGCGCTGGAATACAGAAAAAAAAGAAGCAGCCTAAAGGTATGCAATACGCTGAGATTGGAGTGGCTTAGAAAAGTTGATCACGCGATCACGGATGTGGCAATCCCAAATCTGGATTAATAACAGGAGAAATTGTCACTCTCACCTAGGCCATAAAAAACTGTTCCCAAGCGATGACTTGCCGCTTCATGGGATCGGCCATATTTTCCTCTTTCCTTTCCAATCTCAACCACCGACTGAAAAGGTTGTTGCTAAATCACGCTGTGCATAGTGAAAAGTTACTGTGAAACTTAAAGAAAAATTTTTTTTTAAATTGAAGTACTATTTCTTTTGTGCAAGTGCCAAACTATTTGGTAAGAAGAAAGTAGTGGCATTTCCAAAGGTCAGAACATATGCCTAAAATAATTTCGCACAAACCTCTTTGCAGTTTTGGCACCCAGCAAAACTTTTAATTTTTTTTGCCAAAGTGCAGTTGCGGCGCGTTCCTATAGGGTTTTAGCTCTCCAAGCTGGGTATGGGGTCGCTGATAATATATGCAGGTAGCCAGCGACCAAGGTAGGGTGGGCACGGTCGGTCGCCTTAATATCAAAGGCCGACGTTCGCTGAGCAAGCACTTATTTGCTTGCGCAGCGAGACCTAGCTTGGACAGGTATGTTTGTGTGTGTATAAATCTGTTCTATCTCTCTCTCTCTCTCTCTCTCTCTCTCTCTCTCTCTCTCTCTCTTCTTTCCTCTCTTCGAAGCAAGTGGCCGAAGACAATCGTTCGCACGCGATTTTTATTAATAAATATATTTTGGCAGCGCTAGGAGTCGCAGTTCCCCTCTTCTTACCCCTTCCCTTCTCCCGATGACCCATTGGCCGGATCCAGCGCGTGCACTGCTCTAATCCTCCTATTCCACCATCAGCGCTTGATAATGTAACTCGTTACAGAATTAATTTAAAAATCATATATATAACGTGGGGCCCGACAGTCCGGCAGCCCCGACAACAATCGATTCAAGTCATTATCAGCTGACTTATTTTATCTCTTCGATTTGTCGCGGTTCGCTTGCAAAAGCAATTATGTATTCCAGTTTATTAATATTACATATTTTTGTAGCTGGATGTGGATTTCAATGGACACGATCTATTATCCTCCGCGCAATGAAATTGTGGTATCGCCGCCTTAATGACTATAATTTTAGTCATGAATATGGTTTATGTCATTTTTGCTTCTGTTTCGTTTTGTACTCTTCACTAAAATTTTCTACTTTCTTAGCACCTTTGTACCCGTCTAAATTTATCTATTGGATGTGTTCGCATGGTACCCCAAAATCGTATGTAATTGAAATATTCTTTTGAATTTGGTTTACTTATTATTTTTTTTTTTTTTTTTTGCAGTTACTGTTTTGCAGATTTAATTTTGTTTGCTCGCTTCAGTTTTTTTTGCTTTTATATAGGGAATTATCAATTAGTTGATTTATTGTGTTCCTTTTCTTTTTTTAATTTTTAATTTTTTTTTAGTTAGTTTAACTGAATTATTTAATCCTTTATTATTCGTACTTATTAATAGTCAGTTAAGTTTTATTCTGACTTACTTGCCATTTCCTTGCAATATAGTTGCCAATTATATCGATTCAAAAATGCCTTTAACGCGTAGTAGCGAAAATTTATCCCGGCCTGACGAGCCTATCATAAACTGTTTTATTTGTACAGAATCTATTATTAATGAAAGCCAGCTATTTAAAACAAGTTGTGGCCATACCTTTCATCAATCGTGTTTTAACACCAAGATAGCTAATAAGACAGTCTGTCCAGTGTGTAAACAGTCGCTGCGATTACCGAGTGTTGCCGTCAGTACAGAATCTTTAATGGATAAGCCATCAGGGTCGAATGTAGCAACTAAAACTAGATCCCAGGCAAGAAAGACAGCAACCTCCAATATGTCTGAAGGCGATATTTCGTCACCAGCCTTGGTTTCTTCAGTGGCGCCCCCTCTTACTCCAGACTTGGCTACAATAATAGCTGATGCCATTTCTGCCGCTTCACTTCGGCAAACAGAATTGATAGCTCAGATTTCTATGAGGCAAAGTGAGACGTTGTCGCAGGTGATAGAGAGTGGCTTCCAGAAACTGCTTTCATCATCCGCAGAGCCGCATACAAGTCGCAGTCCCATACTGCCAGTGCAAGATAATACCAGCAATCTTGGCCAACAAGAGTTTCAACCAGCTTCAACTGTATCTGGCACCCATTCAAATAATAGATTTACGTCATTAGGAACGGATTTGCGACCAGATCGCATCAGCCAAATTATTTCAAATTGGAAGGTACGTTTCAATGGCAAAACGGCCTTGTCAGTAGAAGATTTCATCTATCGAACTGAAGCTCTTACGCATCAGACTCTAGAAGGCAATTTTGAGCTGTTGTCTAGATACGTTAGCAACCTCTTTGATGGTAGTGCGAGTGATTGGTTTTGGCGCTATCACAAAAGTGTGCCTGGGATTCGCTGGCAAGAACTTTGTTTTGCACTTAGAGAGCAATTTAATGATGATAGAACTGACCTTCATATCCGAGCTGCTATAGATAGGCGTAAGCAAAAGATAGGCGAACCCTTCGATGAGTTCCATGAGGCCATCGTATCATTTGCGGACAAACTTTCGAGTCCCTTGCGTGAGTTATCTCTACTCCAACTTCTCCGTAATAATTTGCTCCCTGAAATTCAGAATGAACTTCTTTATGAGAGAATTGAAAGAGTGGCTCAGCTACGTCATTTGGTGCGCACGCGCGAAATTTTCTTGCAAGCGATTGGCAAGCCATTAGTGAATAGGCCGCATCCTATACCTATGCCACGTCGCTCAGTAAATGGAATCGCAATAGAGCACGAGTCTTCGGATGAGGACGTCGACAGTCCAGAAGTATCAGCAGTAAATTTACTGTGCTGGAACTGTAATGCGACAGGGCACAGGTACCAAGATTGTACTGCGGAACGTCGAGTATTTTGTTATGGTTGTGGCAAACCCGACACGTATAAGCCTTCGTGCATGAAATGCAACAAGCATTCAAAAAACTTGTCAGTCCGTGCACCGTCGACCAGTGCACGCAAACAAATGAAGTCGACATCAACCAACACATAGATTTTCAATCCGTTGACTATACCAACGACCCAATTACGACCTCACAACTTTATGATGCCCATTCCGAAACAATACACACACAATTAAGCTCCAAATCTCGCTCTCAACTACGTCGCATCTCAGCAAAAAAACGTCATAAGATAGAGCAGAAGCAGCTAATGTTAGCTGTGATAGCAAACGCTCAAGATATTAGGCCATATGCAAATGTTAGGTTATTAGGAAAGAGTATTACTGGCCTAATGGACACAGGCGCTTCCATAAGCTGTATTGGTGGTGAATTTTGTAATCATGTTCTTAATTCAAATATCGTATTTAAGCCTCTGAATTCAGCTGCACGTACTGCAGATGGCAAGGCGCAGAATATAATAGGCAAAATCACTACAGAAATCAAATTTAAAAATGAAGCTAGAATGTTGACATTTTATATAGTACCCTCCTTATCTCAAGATTTATATTTAGGGATAAATTTTTGGACCCAATTTAATCTTCTTCCACTGGAGGTGGTGCCCACAGTTAATAATTTGTCTTCTTTAGAGGATCGCAACCTAAAGCCAGTCTTACAGTCACGCAGCATCAATTGCTGCTGCAACACGTTCCCTTCTTTTGCTAAACTGGGCTTGGGACGAACAACTCTTCTTTCGCATGAGATTAATGTCGCCGGAGCCGCTCCAATTAAGCAACGTCATTATCCAGTTTCACCAGCAGTAGAAAAGATAATGTATGAAGAGCTGGACAGAATGCTTAAATTAGGCGTGATAGAGGAGTCACAAAGCGCTTGGTCTTCTCCAGTTGTGTTAGTTCGCAAACCAGGAAAGGTTCGTTTCTGTTTAGATAGCAGGCGTGTTAATGCGGTTACCGTTAAGGATGCATATCCTATGCCGTTCATTGATAGTATTCTTAGTAGGCTACCAAAAGCTGAGTTCATAACCAGCTTAGATTTAAAAGATGCTTTCTGGCAAATTCCACTAGAGCCGAAGTCACGCGATAAAACCGCATTTAGCGTACCTGGTAGGCCATTGTATCAATACACTGTTATGCCTTTTGGGCTTTTTAATGCTCCACAGACAATGTCGAAGTTGATGGATAGAATAATACCCACTAATCTGCGTCGTGAAGTTTTTATCTATTTAGATGACTTGTTGGTAGTTTCAGATACTTTCGAACGGCATCTAAATGTTCTAAAAGAGTTGGCAAATCACATAAAAACAGCAGGTTTGACCATCAATATTGAGAAAAGTAATTTCTGTCTCAAAGAGGTAAAATATTTAGGTCATGTGATTGGCAATGGCACAGTTAGCACAGACCCAGATAAAATTGTATCTATTACAGAATTCCCAGTCCCGAGGTCAGTCAAACAAGTTAGGCGGTTTTTAGGTATGACGGGATGGTATAATAAATTTATTCAGAACTATGCCACCATTGCATCCCCTATAACAGACACGCTGAAACATAAACAAAAATTTGTATGGGGTGAATCAGCTCAAAAAGCGTTCGAAGAACTCAAGGAGAAGCTTAGTACGGCTCCAGTTTTGCATAGTCCAAATTTTGACAGACCATTCTCTATACACTGCGATGCCAGCCATACAGGTGTTGGTGCTGTGTTAGTCCAGGTAACAGAGAATAATGAAGAGGTACCGGTGGCTTTTATGTCTCGTAAACTTAACCGTTGTCAAAGGAATTATTCCGTAACGGAAAAAGAATGTCTGGCAGCTATTTTAGCGATAAAAAAATTTAGAGCTTATGTTGAAGGACAAGAATTTTCTGTAGTCACAGATCATGCTTCTCTAAAATGGCTCAGGTCTCAAACTGACTTGAGTTCTCGGTTAGCAAGGTGGGCTTTAAAACTCCAGGGCTATGATTTTAAAATAGTCCATAGAAAAGGCAGTCAAAACATTGTACCAGATGCTTTATCACGAGTGTACACAGAAGATGTGTCTGCAATATCAGCCGATTGTCTAGTGGATCTCGACTCGGTTCATTTTAAGACATTTGATTATCTAGAACTCAAAGCCAAAATATTAGCCAATCAATCTAGATCACCAGATGTGAAGGTAGTTGACGATTATATATATCGGAGAGCCGATCACGCGTCGGGTGAGAAAGTAGCCGATGATCTGTGTTGGAAACTTTGGGTTCCCCAATCGCTGGTTCCAGAAGTCCTTAAGAAGGCCCACGAGCCTCCACTAGCTTCTCACCCAGGCATAAACAAGATGCTAGATAAGCTACGCCGCTATCTTTATTGGCCGAAAATGGTAGTAGATGTAAAAAAATTCGTTAATAATTGCGAGAGTTGCAAGTGCAACAAGCACCCAAATTACACACTACGTCCACCCTTAGGAAAATCGGGTTCAACGCAACGCGTATTCCAAAAACTTTATATTGACTTTCTAGGTCCATATCCGCGAAGTCGCACCGGGAATATAGGAGTCTTTGTTGTTTTAGACCATATGTCGAAATTTCCTTTTTTGAAACCCGTCAAAAAATTGACTGCCGACGCCATCACAGACTATTTAGAGCAGGATTTGTTTCATTGCTTCGGAGTTCCTGAAACTATAGTTTCTGACAACGGTGTACAGTTCAAGTCTCAGTTGTTCACCGTATTATTACAAAAGTATGGAGTTAATCATACATATACGGCCGTTTATTCCCCACAAGCAAATGCTTCGGAGCGAGTCAACCGATCGGTGATAGCAGCAATAAAGTCATATATTGCACCTGACCAAAAAGATTGGGACGCTCATCTAAGCTCCATCTGTTGCGCTCTGCGTTCAGACGTGCATTCGGCTATCGGCACAAGCCCTTATCGAATCGCCTTTGGCCAAAATATGGTGACCAATGCATCCACGTACAAACTGCTACGTAATTTAAACTTCTTAGAAGATCGCGCTATTCAATTTAATCGTGACGATTCATTTGATCTTATACGCGACAGGGCAAAGGATTGCATGCAACAACAACGTAATCGAAACGAGAATATCTATAATATGCGTTGTCGTGATGTTTCGTTTGTGGTAGGTCAGGAAGTTTACAGGCGTAATTTTCAACAAAGTAATTTCGTACGGGGCTTCAATGCGAAACTAGCTCCGAACTTCGTAAAGGCAAGAATTAAGAAAAAACTTGGCAATAGTTATTATGAAATTGAAGATTTGCTGGGTCGCTTGATTGGTAAATACCATGCAAAAGACCTAAAACAATAATCACAGAGTCCAGCGCGAATCACCCTATAGTGTGATTTTGGTAGGGGGGTCTTGTAGTGGCGCTGGAATAGAGCAAAAAAGAAGCAGCCTAAAAGTAGGCAAAGTAGGCTGAGCTTGGACTGGCTTAGAAAAGTTGATCACGCGATCACGGATGTGGCAATCCCAAATCTGGATTAATAACAGGAGAAATTGTCACTCTCACCTAAGCCATGAAAAACTGTTCCCAAGCGATGACTTGCCGCTTTATGGGATCGGCCATATTTTCCTTTTTTCTTTCTAATCTCAACCACCGACTAAAAAGGTTGTGCAAAAATCACACTGTGAATAGTGAAAAGTTACTTTGAAAATTAAAGAAAAAAAAATTTTTTTAATTGAAGTATTTCTTCTTTTGTACAAGTGCCAAACTATTTGGTTTGGCACCCAGCCTAAAATTTAATTTTTTTGCCAGCGTGCAATTAAGTCCGCACAACTAAATCTTTGCATCGGCGCACAACTAAATCTTTGCGTCGGCGCACAATTGAATCTTTGCATCGGCTCACGGCTAAATCTTCGCATCGGCGCACAACTAAATCTTTGCGTCGGCGCACAATTGAATCTTTGCATCGGCGCACGGCTAAATCTTCGCATCGGCGCACAACTAAATCTTTGCATCTGCGCACCACCACCTATAAGCAGTGCTGCAGAATACCGCATCTGACATATATCTCCGCACCTGCACCTGTTGTACAATAATCATTGACTTTTTATTTAAGAAGTACAACTTTTGGCGAATATTGAAGTATTAATTTGTATTATAGGCACTGAGTTTATTCTTTTTTTTGCACTTCACCATGAATATAATATAATAATTAGATAGTAGAATAATTTAAAATTAATATTAGTCATTAAGCTTAAACGCCACCTCCTACCGATGAACTCTTCCCCATTCGCATTTCATGCATTATATTTTTTGTAGTTGCATATACATTTTTTTTGTTAGCACAGCTTGCCGCCCAACCGAAATGGAAGCGCTTTCATCGCGGGATAGCAAAGTAAGTGGAGATACCTTATAAATGTTGTAAAGTACCACTATGGCCGGGGCAGCGTCAGTCTGCCCAGGGTGGTTGATCACAAGAAATTTGTGTTTTGCCGGGACTGCGCGATGTGGCAGCTGGTGTACCACAGGGTAGTGTCCTTGGCCCTCTGCTTTACTGCCTCTACAGCCACGACATGCCACAGCCTGATAGCAGCCTGTATGGAGCATCAATGCTGGCCACCCCGATGTGAGTACGATGCAGCAGATGGCATCCAAGATTTTGCGATGAAATTCGCGGACTGGGCAAGGCGATGGAACATTGCCATCAACGGAAGCAAATCCGTTAATGTTTGCTACACGCTGAGGCGGAGAATGCCGCCAGCCGTGCTCTTGGAGGGAAGCCCAGTGCCGCAGGCGAATGATGCTAAATATCTTGGAGTGATACTGGATCGCAGGCTCACCTTTTCCAAGCACGTAACGGCGATTACAATGCGCTTACGTGCGGCAGTGAAGAAGCATTTTTGGCTTCTCTGCTCGCGCAGTAAACTGTCACTCACCAATAAGGTGACTGTTTACAAACAGATCATTGCGCCAATCTGGAAAAATGGGTGTCAAATCTGGGGGCTGGCTTGTGATAGCCAAATTCATCGCATCCAGGCCACCCAGAATAAAATCATGAGGTTGCTTACCGGCTGCGAGTGGTTTGTACGAAACACTATACTGCACAGAGACTTGAAACTCGCCACTGTCTTTGATGCGTTAAATCAGCACTCTAGCCGGTACAATGACAGATTGGAGCGGCACAAAAACAGGTTAGCAAAAATGCTCACAACAAATAGAACTCCCAGGAGGCTTAAAAGGAGACAACCAAGGGACCTGATCCTCCGCTCGCCCCGGATGACGGTCAACAGGAGTTGACATATAGCTGCCATCATTGTTATTATTGTTACTATTGTTATTATTGTATTGTGTTGTAAATATTTGTAAATTGCAACAGCAACGTAAGTTGCCGGCGCGCCCTAATGGGCTGAATGAAGAGATAATAAGCGCACAAAGGGGTTATTGAAAAACCTCGTATGGCTTTAATAAACAAAAAAAAAAAAACAAAAAAAAAATAATCGCAGAGTCCAGCGCGAATCACCCTATAGTGTGATTTTGGTAAGGGGGTCTAGTAGTGGCGCTGGAATAGAGAAAAAAAAGAAGCAGCCTAATACGCTGAGCTAGGAGTGGCTTAGAAAAGTTGATCGCGCGATCACGGATGTGGCAATCCCAAATCTGGATTAATAACAGGATAAATTTTCACTCTCACCTAGGCCATAAAAAACTGTTCCCAAGCGATGACTTGCCGCTTCATGGGATCGGCCATATTTTCCTCTTTCCTTTCCAATCTCAACCACCGACTGAAAAGGTTGTTGCTAAATCACGTTGTGCATAGGGAAAAGTTACTGGTAAACTTAAGGAAAATTTTTTTTAAAATTGAAGTACTATTTCTTTTGTGCAAGTGCCAAACTATTCGGTAAGAAGAAAGTAGTGGCATTTCCAAAGGTCAGAACATATGCCAAAAATAATTTCGCACAAACCTCTTTGCAGGTTTGGCACCCAGCAAAAATTTTAATTTTTTTTGCCAAAGTGCAGTTGCGGCGCGTTCCTATAGGGTTTTAGCTCTCCAAGCTGGGTATGGGGTCGCTGATAATATATACAGGTAGCCAGCGACCAAGGTAGGGTGGGCACGGTCGGTCGCCTTAATATCAAAGGCCGACGTTCGCTGAGCAAGCACTTATTTGCTTGCGCAGCGAGACCCAGCTTGGACAGGTATGTTTGTGTGTGTATAAATCTGTTCTATCTCTCTCTCTCTCTCTTTCTCTCTCTCTTCTTTCATCTCTTCGATGCAAGTGTCCGAAGACAATCGTTCGCACGCGATTTTTATTAATAAATATATTTTGGCAGCGCTAGGAGTCGCAGTTCCCCTCTTCTTACCCCTTCCCTTCTCCCAATGACCCATTGGCCGGATCCAGCGCGTGCACTATCTAATCCTCCTATTCCACCATCAGCGCTTGATAATGTAACTCGTTACAATTTCCACAATATGATTACGTTCTGAAAGTTTCATTAAGATTGTACGTCTACAAACGAAATTATTCAACAAATTAATTCTCACAATATTGACCACACTGCAGCGCAGCCCAAGCACAGTCGTTGCTTACTGCGCAGTTAGCAGAGCGCGGGCCTATGCATGCGGGTGGATGCATGTGTATGTATGTGTGCAGAATGATTGAAACATCAGCATGGAGGGTTCAGGGTATCTCCTAGTTGAGCAGTCTCGACTTGAGTCTTCTTACTTATTTTTTTTAGCTCTCTCTCTTTATCTCTGCTCTCTACTCTCTACTCTCTCAAATATGTATATGTATGTATGTATGCATGTGAGCTCAAGCAGCAGCTCACAAAAATGTGAAATTGAAGGGTACAAAAGCTTTGGTGCGCATAATGAAAATATTTTCGCGACGAGCGTACACACACACTAGAGCCCTTGTTACATGTATTTGTGTTCATTAGTGCGCCTGTGTGCGAAGCTCTTGCTGCCTCTAGCAGTTTTAAAGCCCAGCATTTGCATTTGGTCGATGTGGAGTGTGGAGTGCTCACATACATTTGATTGTGTGTATGCATGGGATGCGATGGTTCACAGTTATAGGATATCACTTGTAGAAGCTTTTGTATGACTGTGGGCCTTTACATTTGCATATGCGTATGTCTTTGTTTGTACGCATGAGACATGAACATTAGCGTGTGTCTATCACAACCTAGAATCTTATCAATCATTTGGGGTTCGAATTGCAGAATCCTGTATATATATGTATTTATATGTGTTCTATGGATAGTGCATGTATTCATTCATTTTGAGATCATCGGGTCTGGATTTTAGGAGATGCGAGGAGGTTCGAATAGCTGAAGTTGATCGAATTCAATCTATTATAACTTCTTAAAATAATATCAGCTAAATGGACCAAATTCACTAGAAAAAGCAATATACACCACTTTGAATTAGCTCTACTAATAAAAGAATGTATACCATACGCAGTACGAGTTTATCATATTTTTTCGATAACTCATTCGATATCTTTTTTATCGAAGATAATCGATAAATTGATTTTGTTTTTTCAGCCTTATTTGAACACTATTAGACCTAGAGACTTCAGATTTACTGTGTATATTCATTTGATGGATACACACATTTTGTAATTTACAGATTTTGGATACCACGTTCCCTTCGCCCCCAATTATTAAAAATGTATATCAAGTACTAGAGACTTGTGCTTTGGAATGTACACACATTTATACATTATGATTACGTTCTGAAAGTTTCATTAAGATTGTACGTCTACAAACGAAATTATTCCACAAATAAATTCTCATAATGTTGCCCACACTGCAGCGCAGCCCAAGCGCAGTCGCTGCTTACTGCGCAGTTAGCAGAGCGCAGGCCTTTGCGTGCGGGGGTTGCATGTGTATGTATGTGTGCAGAATGATTGGATCATCAGTATGGAGGGTTCAGGGTATCTCCTAGTCGAGCAGTCTCGACTAGAGTCTTTTTACTTGTTATACCTACACATGTTCAAATGTGTATATACAATAATCGTTAAAAAATAAGTAAGAAAGCTCTGGATACTCTAGCTCTAAAGATAAGGAGATATAATTTAATAACTGCATTTCGATAAGGTTTTTATCGATAAAAAAATAACGGGTTGAGTTATCGATTTTTGGTGATAAACTCGATATCCGCGCTGTATATACGGTCATTAAAAAAAAGTTCAAGTCTCTAGCCTCTATATCTTCTGAAATCGACGCGTTCATACATACGGACAGACGGACAGGGCTAAATCAACTCAGCTCGTCGCGCTGATCAAGAATATATATACTTTATGGGGTCTGCCTCGCCTCCTTCTGCCTGTTACATACATTTCAACAAAATCATTATACCCTGATTTCCCATTTTCAATGGGTTCAGGGTATAAAAATGTTATAAGAACATGGATACATTGACTTTGAATTTTTAGGCTGTGGTTGACCTTTCTGGAGAAATATATATGTAAATTTCTTCTATTCTTTAAATTCTGTAAAAAATTGTCTTCATTCGCGCAACACCTACATATCTATCTCGCATCGAATTAACTTTGCCTAAGCAGCTGTCACAGGCCGCAGACTCGGTATTAAAGAAATAAATAATAAGCTAAATTAAATCGTAGTGGCTTTTATTTGGTTTCTTCGGAAAAGATTGGAGCTGGAGTTGCCGAAAAAGCTCGGCAGTTTTAAACATTTTGATTAATGTACTCTGTGTTGCTCGTATAGCGAGTTATCAGTTATTACTCTACCTCGTCGTTCAACAGTGAAATTTTAGTGTACAGGATTGAGGAAGTCCATCCAGTTGATGGAATTTCTGGACTTAAACATGTGCAGAAGCTTAGATGTGGGCACTCTCGCTATGCGAGACCTAGCTTGTCGGATAGTCGGGGTTCTTCTTTGCCTATCTACACGGTTGCACCCTAACTCAATTATTTTAGTGCGCGTTTCAGAATCTAAAAAAACAAGTAAGAAAGCTCTAGTGGAGACTGCTCGACTAGGAAATCCCTTGAACCCTTCGGAGAACTGATATTTCAATAATTTTTCGCGTCTTTCTGCTTACAAAAGAAACACACACACTCACACATACGAAGCCAAACATAGGCACGCACGCATATACACGCATGGGCTTCAGTGTGGGATTACCATGGGAACTTTATTGTTTAATAACTTTTCTTGTGGATGTAAATTCTTCATGAAACTTTCAGAGTGTGGTTTTATCATTACTATGCGTGTATTTGCCAAAGCTCAAGTCTGTAGTATTTTAAAAAAAAGTTGAAGTCTCTAGCTTCTATATCTTCTGAAATCGACGCATTCAAACATACGGACAGACGGATATGGCTAAATCGCCTCAGCTGGTCGCCCTGACCAAGAATATATATACTTTATGGGGTCTGCCACGCCTCCTTCTCCCTGTTACATACTTTTAACAAAACCATTATACCCTGATTTCCATTTTCAATGGGTTCAGGGTATAAAAATAAACCATAAGTGATAAAAGCACCGCACGCTCTATATGTTAAACCCCTTATGTTTACCCTCCCTACCTTGATAATATTGGAAATTTTAAGATACTATCCCTTAATTAAGCTCTCCATGATTTAAACTACATTTTATAAGACCTTGCATGTCCGTCTTGCTGTCCGTCCGCCTGTCCATATGAATGCAATTTTTTTCGGCGCTATTGACGCTAGAGACTTGATATATCTCCGATTTGTAAAGTGTTAAAATTTTTTCGATCCGCCCACTAGGGGCGGGCAAATCGGATAAAACGGTATCTGCTAGCGTTTTAAAGCTAGAACGTTAAATTGTTGCACGTAAGCTAATGTTATGATTCTATAAAGACTGATTAAAAAATATATATCTACCTCCACTAAGGCTGTGGCAAATTGGACCTGAAGATAGTGATTTTTCAAATTTTGCTATATTTCAAGCATTATTGATGCTAGAGACCCGAAATTTGGTAGATATGCGCGGGTTGACCACCCAAGTCCAACGAGTTATGGTGGATATATCTCCGCCCAAAGGGGGCGTGGCAAACCGCAAATCTTTATATCACCTAAAGTATAGGAACGTGGCATATCAAAAAATACCCTGTAATTTTCACATTTCTGGAGATGCAAATTTTGCAATTAGGTTACCGTTATCTTCTAAGAACTGGCCTAGTAGGGGCGCAGCAAATTGCAATAAACTGCATTTTGTACAGTATTAGAACACTAACCAGAGAGCACATAACTAAAAATGTAGGACAATTTTTTTCAACGATTAAAATATGCTCTGAAGAGACCAAACTACTTCTTATTTGCTCGGCTCGGTCTTTTGAGGCTCAAGCAGTGAAAATAAGGAACGACAGATGCCCATATGAAGTGCGGCTACGCTCTCTTTTTCCCTCACTCTCTCTCTCTCCCTCTCTTTATGCTCTCTCTCCGAAGTCTCTCGAATAGCAGCAGCGCACTAAAATTGAAAATTGTTCGCGACGATCCCAGCTCTTTCGTTTTGAGTGAAGGGTATACCGAAATCTTAAAAGCTTTGGCCACGTTCATACTCAAATCATTCCTAATGCTACAGTGAATTTTCCTATGCTGACATAACGAGACAGCGTGGGGTGAACTATATTAATACGAATGCAGCTCCCAGGTGAAAGGTAGTACTGAGTATGAACAGTTTGTTAGCAAATTCAAAGAGCTCGAAAAAGTTATATTCGAACTAAGCAACAGAATGGATCAACTATTCAAATTAATGCAGGATTCGATTGAGGCAAACAAAGCCTTTCGTAACCTGGTTCTAAAACTGATTTCCTAAGTGCCAACACAATCGACATAATGCTGATTACTGAGACGCACATGCCATCCGGCTTGTCAGTATTCCTGCCAGGTTATGACCAATATCATGCTGCTCACCCCAGTGGAACAGCAAAAAGCAGATCTGCTTTATTCATTCGATCGATCATTTCGAACGAATCTATCTCAAGACCAAACATACAAGCTGCCAGCGTGAGCACCCCCCAAGGGTCAATATGGTGGGTCAGGATATCTGCAATATACCTGCCTCCTAATCAATCTTGGATAAAAGATGACTTTGAGCAATTAATTCTTAGCTTGGGCAACAGATTCATATTTGGTGGTGATTTTAATGGAAAGCATCCCTGGTGGGGTAACCACAGGTCATGTTCTTGAGGGAAGAACCTGCAAGAAACCATTGCTAATAGTACGTACGAAATCCTATCCACTGGTGAGCCAACTTTCTTTTCATACAACACCCGACTCACACCCTCTGCTCTGGACTTCTTTATTACCAATGGGATCAAGAGAAATAAATTAACAGTTGAAAATAGGTACGAGCTCTCCTCGGCTCATTTGCCTATCATAGGAACAGTGAAACATATCTAACCGAAACTTATCTAAGAGGCAACATATTCTCCCCAGAGGTTCATGTGTAGAGGTTTTTCAAACTGAACTGGCTAGCAGAACCAACCTCAACATGGAAATAAACAGCCCGGATGATATTGAAGATGCAATCTTAGTCTTCATGAGAAACGTTTCTTTAGCTGCATCTTCTGCTACTCCAGTAACCCAATGCCCACAAATCCAACATCGAAGACTTAAAAGAAGGGTAAGAAGAGAGTATTCAAGAACCGGGGATACTCGAGTCCACCAGATCTACACTAGGCTATCGAACCGGCTGTAAAAAGTCCTTGCAAAAGTCAAGCAAAAGAAAATTGATGGAAAGTGTGGGCCCCGATGCATCTTTCAATTACACACTTTGCAAGCTTAAAAATCATACTCCAAGAGATTGTCCAGCAAATTAATAAACTCAAAACCAAAAATCTCCTGGAGAGGACTTGCTGGATAACAGAACTTTAAAACTACTACCCAATAAAGCGACTGAGACACTTCCCAATCTGCTAGAAGATGGCGTTGTTCACGATAGTACCCAAAACTGGAAAAGACCACACAGAAATTGAAGGATTTTATCCAATCAGCCTAATCTCGGCGCTAGGAAAGCAGGCAGAAAGGGTGATCCTTGATCGTATCTTATAGCACGAGCCTGTAAAGCAAAGAATACCGAATTGGCAGTTCGGATTTAAACAAGGGCACGGGACGCCGGAGCAACTTCATTGTGTAGTCAACTTCCTCGATGCTATGGAACAAAAAATGTATGCGACTGCTGTTTTTATGGACATCCGACAAACTTTTGATAGGGTGTGGCAAGATGGTCTCCGATTTAAACTGAAGAACATCTTACCACCGCAGCTATTCCAGCTTGTTACAAGATTCATCACGGATAGATATTTCCGAGTTGTTGTGAATGGAGAAAAGTCCTCGAAACACCCAGTTTGCGCAGGTGTCCCACAGGGTAGCGTGCTTGGACCTACGCTGTACAATCTGTACACATGTCTTGATAGCAACCTACGCAGATAAACCTGGAGTTTTGACCAGAAGTCCTAGCATAAGCCTACGCAGACGACACTGCAGTTTAAATCAGAAGTCCTAGCATAAACATAGCCGCGGAATCCTTGCACAAGAACCTTGTCTTGTAGTGGCATTACTATACTGGGCCCCACAATCCTACAAAAGAGCTCATATAAAAGCCTTAGAGTTTTACTGGACAGAAAGACGACATGGCTTCTTGCTCCGAAAAACAAGCTATCAATATTCAGCAAAACTTCGATATACCAGAGCATTCTAAGCCCTATCTGGAAATACACCCTAGACATATGCGGCATTGCTTTTAAAGCAAACTTAAACAATATTAGAGTCGCCCAAGCAAAGGTTCTGAGGCGAATCTGTGATGAACCATGGTATATGAGAACTCGAGACATTGAAAAGGATCTAAAGGTCCCAAAGGTGGGAGATGTCCTACAAATACGTTCGGCAAGATACTTTAAACGTCTTGACAATCACATAAATCTATTAGCCAGGCGGTTAACTGCCAAGCCGAGGAAGAGATCTTAGATTTTTATACCCTGAACCCATTGACCATCCTGGCCGAGGGTATGAAGACAAATGAATTGGTGTTCCCATATTTTCGTAGCCCGAACCCTAAAAGTGAAGACTCGAGCAGATATGAAGTGCTCTGGGAGATTACGCTTGAAAAACAGTGTGCAAAACGCTTTACAGTAGTTGTCCGGTCTATGTGTTCTTTGGTTAGTGGTAATATCTTTACTCAGCAAATGACTTCATTTATGTTTCAATTTTCCTTATGACAATTCCATAAAAAGTTGGCTTTTAACGTATAGTAAAGCAGTTGCATGAAAACAGTCGCAAATAACAAACTCTCCCTATAAGTATGTACATACATACATACATATGTATTTTGATTGTAAGAGAAAGTTCTAAGCTCTCTTCTCTCTCATCTGAATCAACCCCAGTTTCTATAGAATGATGTACACACATACATACTGACATATGTATGTATGTACTTGTATTTATATTTATTTTTATCTGAAAGCTTCCCTCTAGAATTAAATTCCTTACAAAAGGTACTGGTCAAGTTACGGTGTTTTAAACTTGGCAACATTTAATTAGCTTTTCTATTTAGTCACGTCTACATACATACATATATACATATGTATGTAAGTGGAAGACCGTGCTATTTTACATATGTACATACATATGTACTACAGAATTCTCTTAAGTGCAAACACTTGCATATGTATGTATGTACATACGTATTTATGTCAACATACATACAAAATTTTACTGAGCTCTGTAGGTGAACAAGTCGCACAACACTCTTTCCATTGGTGTACTATTAAGATTCAACATACGGAAAGCGATTGAGAGAGTTACGTAGAGTATACTCGTCCACTCTTATTTAGTCTTCGTCCAGTGCTTCGAATAATAAGACCTTTACATAAATAAGTTTAAATCACAGAAAGCTTAACATAAAGTTCATCAACGCGAAAAAAATGGGATGAAACTTAAAAAAACAATACAAATTGTTTACAGTCTAAGACGAAGACATTTATGTACATATGTATGTACATACAGATGTATGTATATTATATGTAAAATACACAGTTGTAAGTTCGTAAATTTGTAAATGCATACACATGTATGTAAGCATGTATATTTATGTATATAGATATGTATGTGCAGTAAAGAATGCTTTTTTCAAAAAAGGACATTCATAATTATTTGTGTGTGGGCATACATACATATATATGTATGTATGTACATATGTACATACATATGTACTTAAATGTGTTATGTGCTTGTGTTTATATTTTATTTTTATTACAAAGTATAAAGATATGTTAGGTGTTATCTAAATACATACATATGTATGTATGTATGTACGTATGTATGTATGTATGTTTCTCTGTATTAACATTTGAATGGATGTATGTACATACATATGTATCAACATTCGTGTTTATGTGTCTATTATGTTTATTAAAAAGTTTTATTTGGATATAAATACGTTGCTATGTCATTGCTATAAAATATTTAAATTGATAGTTAACACATTACGCTAAAACTGGTATTTATATATGTACATACATACATGCATACATACATACATTGTATGTATGTAGTACATATTTATACCCTGAAAGCATTGAAAATGGGAAATCCGGGTATAATGGTTTTGTTGAAGGTATATAACGGACAGAAGGAATCGTAGACCCCATAAAACATATGTACATATATTGATCAGGGCGATGAGTTGAGTGGATATAGCCCTGTCCATCTGTCCGTCCGAAATTTTGCATGCGAACTCATGTATTCCATACGCAGTATCACTAACCAGAGAACACATAGACTAGACATGCAGAACAACCTTTTTCCACAGCAGAAAATGTTAAGTTGGCGGACCACTATACTTCGTATTTGCTCGGCTCGGTCGCTGGAGGCTCGGGCAGTGAAAATACTGCACGACAAAAACAGTGCACTGCTTAGCGCTCAAAAGTTTGAGCATTTGTATGCCAGTGTGCGAAGCTCTTGCTCCCTGTAGCAATTTTAAAGCCCAGCATGGGATGTGAGTGAGTATTCCGTTCTTACTTGTTTCAATTGTCTTTGCACTTTTGAGCATTTGACGACAGAACAGTTGTTTTATATATTTTTATTTGATATTAAAAATAAATATAAATTACTTAAAAGTGTTAACAACAATCTGGGAAAAAGTGATGAATTATGTTTAGTTGTCCGTGCATCAATATTAGCGAAATATAAAGCTGGAACGGCAGTAAAAGTATTAGTGAGCGCATAGTCCATTGTCGCTTAAAAGAATTTAATTTTAGGACCTACATATCTGTCAAAGGACGTGCCATACATCTCAAGAGTAAGCAAGGCAAATAGATTAGCCTTTGCAAAAGAGTTTGTGAGCAAGCCAAAGGAGGCGTTTTGTGGACGAACGAAAGTTCATTTGAGTATAAAGGATCAAACAAAATTTTGTTCATAAGAATGCCCACAGAGCAAAAAAAAACAGCACTTAACTGATGGGATGTGTTTCCTATAGTGGGTTGGGTAACTTCGTTCCGATCGACGGCTGAATGAACCAGACCAGATATTTGCATACGCTAAATGAATATGCATTCACCTCCGGTGATAGGCTGATCGGGGAATCATTTATTTTGCAACAGGATAATGCACCAATGTCATAGGGCCCGTATGGTACAAACATTTTTAAGACAAGTTGGCACTCCTACGTTGGACTGGCCTCGTCAGAGTCCTGATTTAAACATTATTGAAAACGTCTGGTCTCTTTTGAAACGCAAAAGAACAGTTTCGTTAAACACGGTAGTATAAAGCGAAGAAATTTTAACTTTTGTGAGCTGCTGCTTGTGCTCACATGCATACATACATATATGTACATATTTCAGAAAGCACTAAGAGAGAGAGGGAGAAAGAGAGAGCAGGGAAAACATTGAGCATAACGGGATATCACTTAAATGTCGACCATTACGGGCGAGTGCATGAAGAGCAATGATTTTGAGTTTGCATATTCGTAGCCCGAGTCTAAAATTAAGGGGCCCGAGCAAATACGATATGGTCTGGGAGCTTATCTCAAAAAGGTGTGCGAAAAACTTTACACTATGCATCCGGTCTATGTGTATTATATGTGTATATTATTTTTTGATAACACATCCGATATCCGTCTGTCTGTCTGTCCATCCGTCCGTCTGTCCGTATGTATGAACGCGTCTATTTCAGAAGAATTGAAAATGGGAAATCAGGGTATAATGTTTTTGTTGAAATGTATGCAACAGGCAGAAGGAGGCGTGGCAGATCAGGGTGACGAGCTGAGTCGATTTAGCTCTGTCCGTCTGTCCGTATGCTTGAACGCGTCGATTTCAGAAGATAAAGAAGCTAGAGGCTTCAACTTTTTATTAAAATGCTTGTATATAGCACGCGAATATCGAGTTTATCACCAAAAATCGATAACTCATCCCGTTATTTTTTAATCGATAAAAACCTTATCGAAAGTCAGTTATAAAATTATATATCCTACATCTTTAGAGCTAGAGTCTCAAAATTTTAAATGTAGACTCGAATTGAATTTACAAAATTTCAATTTTTGTTAAATTTTACCCCCCACCCCTATATCCACCCCCTCACCCCCACCTTTGTAAAAGGCGTATTTCAAATACTAGAAACTTGAGCTTCGGCACATACACGCATATTAATGATATAAACACAATCCAAAAGTTTCATGAAGAAAGACGCGAAGAATTATTGAAATATCAGTTCTCGACTAGAGCTTTCTTATTTGTTATACCCTGAACCCATTGAAAATGGGAAATCAGTGTATAATGGTTTTATTGAAATGTATGTAACAGGCAGAAGGAGGCGTGGCAGACCCCACAAAAAATATATATTCTTGATCAGGGCGACGAGCTGAGGCGATTTAGCGCTGTCTGTCCGTCCGTTTGTCCGTCTGTCCGTATGTTTGAACGTGTCGATTTCAGAAGATATAATAGCTAGCGACTTGAACTTTTTTTTTAAATGACCGTATATACAGCGCGCATATCAAGTTTATCACTAAAAATCGATAAGTCATCCCGTTATTTTTTTATCGATAAAAAACCTTATCGAAAGTCAGTTATAAAATTATATATCATATATGTTTATGTTTATGTTTTTGTTTTTTTGCAATTTCGTTCCATTCTATTCCTTAATGGAAATTTATTCCTGAAAATGAACAACCATATGGCTGTTATATTTTTACCCTGACCCCATTGAAAATGAGAAATCAGGGTATAATGGTTTTGTGAAAAGTATGTAACAGGCAGAAGGAATCATCGCAGACCCCATAAAGTATATATATGGTTGATCAGGGCCATGGGCTGAGTTGATGTAGCCCTGTTTGTCTGTCCGTTGGTCCGTCCGTATGAGCAAAAGGATCTCAGAAGTTATAATTTTGTATGCATACTCGTGTATACCATAGGCAGTACAAGTTTTTCTTATTTTTTCGATAACTCATCCGATATCTTTTTTATCGAGAATAATCGATAAATTGAGTACGTTTTTTCAGCCTAATTTGAACACTATTAAGCCTGGAGATTTCCGATTTCTGATTACGTTCTAAATTTTCATTAAGATTGTACGTCCACAAACGAAATTATTCAACAAGCTGTGGTGGATATATCTCCGCTCAAAGGGTGCGTGGCAAACCGCAAAAGCTTATATCTCATAAAGTATAAGAGCTAGACGCTAGACGAATTTGGATAGTTGAGCTACTGGTAACCTCCTCTATGCATGCCCCGAAAATATTTGTTACGCCATTTTAGAGGCGTGACATTTTTGCAATTTTGCAATTACCGTTAGCTCGTTCACAGAACTGACCAAAAATTAGGTGTCTACGCCCAGTAGGGTCGTAGAAAATCGCAAAACTGCATTTTCTACAGTATTAGAGCTAAACTTAGCTACTAAATTGTTGATGGGATGTAAATGAGTATTCCGTAGTCGGTAACGGCCGACTGCAACGTTCTTACTTGTTTTGTATGGCTTTACGGGCCATACGCTATCGGGCAGAAATGGTTCCGCTCGACTTTACAATATTATTACAATTTTGAGTTTTTTATATTTATATATAATTAAAATTTGTTTTGAAATATATCATTTTTTTTTTTTTTTTTAATCTTAAATTAAACTAGTTTCTCCTCTTTTTTTTTATTTAAAAACATCAGCTGGTCGTCGCCGGTTGGCTCGCTGATGTTCCCTCGATGGCGTAAAAGGCGGCCTGCCTTTCACGCTTTTGCTTCAGCTGCTGATGTCCGGGGGCTATGAGCTCAGGCGGTACCGGTGCTGGTCGTCGCACCGGTGTAGCTGCAATTGGGAGACTCCTGTGGGCCCTTGTCTTCTTTGGTTTGAGGAGTTATTACATTAGTATTTGTTATATATATATATATGTTTTTATACCCTGAACCCATTGAAAATGGGAAATCAGGGTATAATGGTTTTGTTGAAATGTATGTAACAGGAAGGAGAAGTATATATATATTTTTGATCAGGGTGACGAGCTGAGTTGATTTAACCCTGTCCGTCTGTCCGTATGTATGAACGCGTCGATTTCAGAAGATATAAGAGCTAGAGACTTGAACTTTTTTTTTCTAAATGACCGTATATACAGCGCGAATATCGCATTTATCACCAAAAATCGATAGCTCGTCCCGTTATTTTTTTATCGATAAAAAACCTTATGGCAATGCAGTTATAAAATTATATCTCCTACATCTTTAAAGGTAGAGTATCCAAATTTTAAAAGTAGATTCATATGTACGTTATAGAATTTTGATTTTTGTTCAATTTCACCCCCCACCCCTCACCCTTATCTTTGTAAAAGGCGTATTTCAAAGGCGTATTACTAGAGACTTGAGCTTGAGCATTTTAATGATATAAACACAATCTAAAAGATTCATGAAGAACGTAGGTCCACAAAAAAGTTATTAAACAATTAAGTTCTCATAGTAAGCCCACACTGCAGCCAATGCGTGCTTATGCGTGCCCGCCTATGTGTGTCTATGCATGTGTGTTTGGTGTGTATGTGTGTGTTTGTATAAGGAAAGAGCCGCTAAAAATGATTGAAATGGCTGTTGCTCGAAGGGTTCAGGGGATCTCGTAGTCGAGCAGTCTCGACTATATCTTTCTCGCTGGCTTTTATCTTATGCTGCACTTCACCTCTCATTGCATTCCTTTTTACCATCACTCACTCTACTCACTCAGTATATCTTTTGCTCCTCCAGCCTCGTTGAAGTTGTCCAGACTGTCCTCAGGTCTCCATTATATTATCCATATTATAATTATATATCCATTATCCATATTATCCAGATTATCCAGTGTCACTTATTTTACGATGGCTCGCTGATTTGCTTTAGCAAAGCACACCTGCTGAGTGCTGGTTCAACGCACTCCGGCTTGGACAGTGTTGTGCTAAGACACGCTAGTTTCACTAGAACGATTCGGAAACGCCAGGATCTGGATCTGTAGACTCTGGTGGTTCGCTCAGATGTGTGGCCTCGCTGAAGCCGCTGGTATGCACCAATGTCCTGGGAGTTGACTTTCACTTTACTGTTCGACACTTTCTTCACGCACTTAAAACTTCAGATTTCTCACTCGGTCTGATTGTATCTCACTTGTATAACTTCTCTTAACTCCAGCCCCCGTATGGAGCTGCCGTTGGCCTTTTATAGCCCAGCCACAGGCCCTGCTTCGTGCGGTAACGGGGCCTGTTCGACTCTGGAGCGGGGACTTTCTGCCGCTCGTGCCCATGAAAACGGTAAAGTGGCGTGATCTGGGTGACGCCACTTTCCCGCCAAATCACGTGGCCGTCTCCCATTGATCGAAGTACCGTTGGCGCCTTGCGAGTGAAAGTGTCCACTACTATCACCCGGGTCGAACGGTACGTCGGTCGTTGCCATCGATGATCGTCGTGCGTGCAACGCGAACCCATTGCTGAATCTGTAGGAGCGAAAGAGACAGACTCTATTCGGACTTTGACCCTCTTTCAGTGGCGAAGGTCGATCCTACAGTATTCGCGTCGCTGTGTGGAGCAACATGTATATGCACGTATATGCATATAAACGCACAGCAACTACGTACGTTCATATACATTCATACGTGCATACCTATATTGCGCCTCACAAACTTTAATATTAACACAAGTCTTTTTAGGTTTATGTCTATAAGTGTAAAAGTGTGTGAGTGTATTAATGTATAAATGTGTATGCGTATAAATGTGTATATGTATATATATCATGTTTACATAAACATATGTTTATATTTATGCCACCGCAGCGGGTGAGTGAGGATGTATCATATTACTTATTGCGACAGAGTCTTGCGCTTGTAAGATCTGCCTAATAAACTAAACTGCTGAGATTTCCAAATGCAGATTAGTGACCATTGTTAAATTAGCACGAATACAAATATATTTGATTAAGAAAGTTTCTTCTACAATAAAAGTTTTAAAAAAGTAAATTTTAATAGTACAGAGTACATGCTTATGCGTGACGTAAAATTATTGAAAAATCGGCCCGCCGCAGTGATCAGGCCATTGCCCAGTTAAGCAGGTTTTATTGTATCATTTATCTGAATTATGCTTTTTTTTAATGTCAATACAAAGTTAACACACAGTTTATCTCTTATAATATATAGAACACCGACGCATAGTTCATGATAATAATAATTATATTTGTACATATTTATTATTTAATATAGTGAATTTACCATGCTTGGAAACCAGTAAACACTAATTCGAAAGCTGTTTACTAAGTAAATGTTGTAAAAATGGAGCCGGAAAAATTACATATACAAATATATCTGTGTCTACTATTGATCACCTCATCATATTCAAGTAAGTCAAAATTTATATATATGTATGTATATTTCTTGAATCTTTTTTATACCCTGAGCCCATTGAAAATGGGAAATCAGGGTATAATGGTTTTGTTGAAATGTATGTAACAGGCAGAAGGAGGCGTGGCAGACCCCATAAAATATATATACTTGATCAGGGCGACGAGCTGAGTTGATTTAGCCCTGTCTGTCTGAATGTCCGTATGTTTGAACGCGTCGATTTCAGAAGATATAAGACCTAGAGACTTGAATCGAGTTTATCACCAAAAATCGATAACTCATCTCGGTATGTTTTTATCGATAAAAACGTTATCGAAAATTAGTTTATAGAATTATATCTCCTACATCTTTAGAGCTAGAGTCTCCAAATTTTAAATTTGGATTCGAATGTACTTTATGAAATGTCGATTTTTGTTATAATTCACCCCCACCCCTATATCCACCCCCTCACCCTTTAATTTATAAAACGCGTATTTCAAATACTCGAGACTTGAGCTTTGGCAAATACACGCATAGTAGTGATATAACTACAAAGCTTCATAAAGAATGTAAATCCACAAAAAAAGTTATTAAACAATAAAGTTCCCATGGAAAGCCCACACTGCAGCCTACGCAGCCTATGTATGTGAGTGTTTCTTTTGTAAGCAGAAAGATGCAATAAATTATTTAAATATCAGTTTTCCGAAGGATTCAGGGGATTTCCTAGTCGAGCAGTCTCGACTAGAGCTTTCTTACTTGTTATATCGTGAAACCATTTTCTATGGGAAATCACGGTCTCATATTTGTTAAATATATGTCACAGGCAGAAGAGGCGTATAGATCCTATATAGTATATATATTCTTGATCATGGCGACGAGCTGTGTCGTTTTAGTTTGTCCCTATGAAAGGCGAGATCTCAGAAGATATAAAAACTAGAGACTTGACATTTTGCATGCATGCTTGTGTATTCGTATGTTCATGTCTGAACATTGTTCGGGGCCAGAGTGTAACATTCAGCAATTGCTGTCTGTGGACTCCTTTTTAATAATAGGACTAATACAATTTTGATAATTATTAGCATTCTTAAAGAAATGATCATGCTTACAATCCTTATTATCTTATGTTCGTGACTAAACATTCTCCGGGTACCAGAAAGTGTGACAACCAGATAAATCGAGTATGCCGCCAAATCTTTGGTACTTTGCTCAGGTAGCGGTTCCCTTGCCAAGTGAAGTCAAGCCCCTTTAAAGAACCGCTTATAAGCGTCGTCAATTGTTGCATTAATATAACTGATTTCATCTGCCATTAACTGATAGACGTCCTTATTCTGATGAGGATGGTTCTGGTAAAATATATTGTTGCTCTTACAGTTAATTCCTTTTCCAATGTAATTGCAGTTGCAATGTTAGTTTCCATTATTGTTGGTGCTAATGTGGTCATCACAGGACAGTTTGAGTCGTTATTACTGCTTTTCTCTTTAGATGCAGTAGTCGCAATAGTAGTCTCCGCAGAAGTATGCTCTTCCGTCGTATTTACACACATTTTTATTGCGTCTTAAGTATTTACACTATGTAAATTTGCATTTAGTCTTTGATTTTCGTTGATCATTGCGGCATCGGAGTTGGTAAAGATAGTGTATAGGGATACACTTGGAAATTTGAAGTGGGCAAAAGCCAGCATTGAACGCCAGCGAATGCAGAAGACTTATCAGCATAGTCGTAGAAAACAATATATGAGAATTTATTTGTTGAATAATTTCTTTTGTAGACATACAATCTTAATGAAACTTTCAGAACGTATTCATAATTCATAATTAAATATATGTATATTCCAAAGCACAAGTCTCTAGTACTTGAAATACGTTTTTTACAAATAGAGGGCGAAGGGGGCGTGGTTGCAGACTGACAGGGCTATATCGACTCAGCTCGTAGCCCTGATCAAGAATATTTATACTTTATGGGGTCTGCGATGATTCTTTCTGCCTGTTACATACTCTTCACAAAACCATTATACCCTGATTTCCCATTTTCAATGGGTTCAGGGTATACAAAATAACGGTTTTCATCGATAAAATGTGTATACGGTCATTTTTAAAAAAGTTTAGGTTTCTATCTCTTATATTTTCTGAAATCGACGCGTTCATACATACGGACAGACAGACGGACAGTGCTAAATCAACTTAGCTCGTCGCCCTGATATGGGGTCTTTATGGGGTCTGCGATGATTCTTTCTGCCTGTTACATACTCTTCACAAAACCATTATACCCTTATTTCCCATTTTCAATGGGTTCAGGGTATAAAAATTAGTGTACGTGTGTGTGTGTGTGTTTCTTTTGTAAGCAGAAAAGCGCGAAGAATTATTGAAATATCACTTCTCCGAAGGACTCAGGGGACTTCCTAGTCGAGCAGTCTCGACTAGAGCTTTCTTTCTTGTTTTTTAATTATACTCATTCACGAAAGTGAAATGGGTATATCGCTTCTGTGCATTGTCCGTCTTGTCGTCCGTTCATCTGTCCGTCTGTCCTTATGAACGCAGTTCATTTCGGCGCTATTGAAGCTAGAGACTTGAAATTTGGAACACATAGTCGTGTATATCTCTGATTTATAAAGTGTTAAAATTTGCCCGATCTACTAATCGGAAAATGCATTTTCCTATATACCATAAAGCATATTAGTTGATGGGCTAGAAGGTGGAAATTTGGAATGTAGATCCGCGTCGATCACCCAAGATATATCTACGCCCATTGGGGTCGTGGCAAATCGGATATAACTGTATCTCCTAGAGTTATAGAGCTCATAGCTAACGCTATGATTCTATAAAGACTGATGAAACAAGTAAGAAGACTCTAGTCGAGACTGCTCGACTAGGAGATACCCTGAACCCTCCATGCTGATGTTCCAATCATTCTGCACACATACATACACATGCATCCACACGCATGCATAAGCCCGCGCTCTGCTAACTGCGCAGTAAGCAGCGACTGCGCTTGGGCTGCGCTGCGGTATGGGCAATATTATGAGAATTTATTTGTTGAATAATTTCGTTTGTAGACGTACAATCTTAATGAAACTTTCAGAACGTAATCATAATGTGTAAATGTGTGTACATTCCAAATCACAAGTCTCTAGTACTTGATATACGCGTTTTGAAAATTGTGGGCGAAGGGGGTGTGGTATCCAAAATCTGTAAATTACAAAATTACAAAATTTCAGCTCTCTAGCTCTTATAACTTCTGAGATCGACGCACTCATACGGACGGACGGACGGACAGACAGACAGGGCTATATCGACTCAGCTCATTGCCCTGAGTCTATATCTCCTAAAGTATAAGAGCTAGCAGCTTCAAATTTAAATAGTTAAGTTACTGGTAACATCATCTGTCGATGTCCCAAAAACAATTACTACGCCTTTTTGTGAGGCGTGACATATCGAAAAATACGCTGAAATTTTCACATTTTTGGAGCGTAAGCATCTAAATTGTGCAATTACGTTAGCGTTAGCTCCTTCTAAGAACTGGCCAAAAATGAGGTGTATTGAACTGAGCTTAGCTACTGAATGGGATGTGAATGAGTATTCCGTAGTTGGTAACGCCCGACTGCAACGTTCTTACTTGTTGACATTACTTTTGTCACTTCATCCCTCTTTCGGGAAGTAGCATGGAGTCATTGCAATAGCTACACAGTCAGCGATCACTCGGCGCTTCTGGCTGCCAACTTTGTGGAGGTAATCGTATCGGTTGGATACTTTTGATCCTGCGGCCTTTTCAGTGGCCATTCCGTCACTGGGCACATTTGCCAATGCTGGACAGAACATTTCAACTGGTAGCACAAATACAGAGTGCCTGCAATAGAAGCATGTTACGCCGCAACCAGTTCACGTGACAACAGGAGGCAAGAAGAAGCTATAGTCGGGCTCGCGGTAGGTCTACGTTTTTCGAAAAACAATTAGCTTACCAGGCAGCTAGAAGACAGTTGAAGAAGGTCATTCAGGCAAGCAAAAGAGAATGCTTTCTAGAGTTGTGTGACTCAGCCCTTGACCCTTGACCCTTGGGGTAAGGCATATAAGATGGTAGTTAAAAGATTATACGCAGGAGAACAGGTGCAGCCTACGGATCGTCTGGATCACTCAAATTGTTTTAGTTACAGACGAAGAAATCTTAGTAACTCTCAGAGGTATTAGAATCAACACAGCTCCAGGGCCGGACGGGATCCCAAATCGTGCGCTAAAGCTAGCCTTCGTCTTGCACCCTAGTTCATTTGCCGAATTATACAACGAATGTTTAATTCAGGAGACGTTCCCTGCAAAATGGAAAACCCAGAACCTGGTGTTGCTACCCAAGGCTGGCAAACCACCAGAGGAGCCATCTTCGATAGACCAATCTGTCTCTTAGACACCATGGGAAAGGTGTTTGAGAAGCTGATTTGCTCTATACTGGAGTCTTCTGTGGCTAGCGCCGGAGACCTGTCAGAATCAACTTGGTTTCCTGAAGGCCAGGTCAACAACAGATGCTCTAGAAAATGTTGCTGGTCTGGCAACCTCCGCCATTTAAGGCATCAGGCACGAAGCAATACTGCATCATCGAAGTTGGGATATGATACTGGATGCGCTATATACGTGTGAGGTTCCCCAAACTTATACAGTGTCAGCTGGACTACACCAAGGCTGTAATGGGGCCCCTCCTATGGAATATCATGTGCGACGGCGTACTGTGATTGAAACTACCAGCCGGTGCTCAAACCATTGGCTTTGCTGATGATGTACCTGTCGTCGCCATAGGCAAGGAGCTTAAAGATACAGATGATATGTGCAGTGCAAGTATCGCATACGAAACTGGTTGACAGGAGCCCAGGCTCGAGCTAGCGGCACACTAAACGGAAGTAGTCCTAGTCAGCAGTCTCAAAAGAGTGGAAACTGCCAATATAAAGATCGGCAGCGTCACCATTGCGTCAAAGAGGGCGATAAAATATCTTGGTGTCATGATAGACACAAGATTAACTTTTCTCGAGCACTTAGAATATATGCATACAAAGGCAACTGATTCTTGTAGAGCTCTCATAAAAATTATGCTTAACACGCGGGGACTAAGACAGCAACGACGTCTTCTAATGAGCGTCATTAGGTTCGTCATCCTCTATGCTGCGCCAATATGGGCAAGAGCGATGGCAACACCGAGCTACAGCCAGGACATTTGCACCACCTACAGATTGAGCGCATTCAGAGTCTGCTGCGCGTTCAGAACAGTCTCTGACGACGCAGCGCTCGTCATAGCCGGCATGGTGCCTCTGGAGGACTTATTCGCCGAAGCCCTAGAACGGAATATCACGATGGCAAAGAAGGTGGAACAGCTCAACTAAAGGGCGGTGGACACATACTTTTATCTTTCGGAGCTAAAGGAGGGGCGATAATATATAAGTAAAGTTGTTAATTAACGACTATTAAACAAGTAAGAACGTTGCAGTCGGGCGTTACCAACTGCGGAATACTCATTCACATTTGTTCTAATTATCTAGAAAATGCAGTTTTTTGCGATTTGCCACGTCCCTAATGGGTGTAGACATCTCATTTTTGGCCAGTTATTAAAACGACCTAACGGTAACTTAATTGCAAAGTTTGGATGCTTACACTCCAAAAATGTGAAAAATACAGGGTATTTTTCGATATGCCACTCCCCTATAAAGACGTAACAATTATTTTTGGGACATCGATATAGGAGGTAACCAGTAACTCAACTATCTGAATTTGAAGCTTCTAGCTCATATACCCACCATAGCTTGTTGGACTTGGGTGGGCGACGCGGATCTACACACCGAATTTCAGCTTTCATTTTATTTCAAAAATATAAATATTAGTTAAATAAGAACATATTTACATATGGGCATTTCTCCAGAAATGTCAGCCACAGCCAAAAAATTCAAAATCAATGAATGCATGTTCTGATAACATTTTTTTATATCTATTGATTTAAAATTAATTTAAATTAATTTAAATTTAACTAATATAAATTAATTTTACATTTATTCATAACACATCCCGAAATATTGACACACAAGGCCAAACAAGTGCCAAAATTCTGTTTTGTGCATTTCTATTTTATGTTTGTTACTGTTCTTTAAGAGAGACACTATGTAATGAAATATGCTATTTAAAATCTTCGTTTATGCTTAAAGAATAAAAAAAAATATAAAAGGTACGATGCAATTACTATAAAATAAATAAAACGTATGGTGGAAAATATGTCACATTCGACACGTCACCTTTGACCCTGATTAAAACTAAAAAATAACTTATTTTATTTTTTTATTTTATTTTAAATAAGACAAGTAAGAAAACTCTAGTCGAGAGTGCTCGACTACGAGATCCCCTGAACCCTTCAAGCAACAGCCATTTCAATCATTTTTAGCGTCTCTCTGCTTACACAAACACACATACACACGCAAACACACATACATAGACACCCATAGGCACCCATTGGTTTTTTTTTTTTTTTTTTTTTTTTTATATTCGTTTATTGACATTTTTATTATTATTACAATTTGCAAGTTGTGTGGTGGCTAGGATAGCGCGCGATGCTTGCGGGACTGCCGTAAAGCATTGCTTCGCAAGCACCCATAGGCGCGCACGCATGGGCTGCAGTGTGGGCTTACTATGGGAACTTAATTGTTTAATAACTTTTTTTCTGGACGTACGTTCTCCATGAAACTTTCAGATTGTGGTTTTATCATTACTATGCGTATAATTGCCAAAGTTCAAGTCTCTAGTATTTGAAATACGCCTTTTACAAACTAATGGGTGAGGGGGTGGATATAAGGGTGGGGGGTGAAATTGAACAAAAATCGAAATTCTATAACGTACATATCAATCTACATTTAAAATTTGGATACTCTAGCTCTAAGATGTAGGAGATATAATTTTATAACTGCATTTCGATAAGGTTTTTGATCGATAAAAAAATAACGGGATGAGTTATCGATTTTTAGTGATAAACTCGATATCCGCGTGCTATATACGAGCATATATAAAAAAAATTTGAAGTCTCTAGCTTCTATATCTTCTGAAATCGACGCGTTCAAGCATACGGACAGACGGACAGGGCTAAATCGACTCAGTTCGTCGCCCTGATCAAGAATATATATACTTTATGGGGTCTGCCACGCCTCCTTCTGCCTGTTACATACATTTCAACAAAAACATTTTACCCTGATTTCCCATTTTCAATGGGTTCAGGGTATAAAAAGCTACTCAATATTTTTTAATCAAATAAAAAACATTGTAAAGACGTGTCAATTTCTAATAATTTAAAATTATTCGTAATAAATTGGCACTTAGGGTTTCGCTAAAATCTCAAGTTGAACTGTTCATTTAAAAAGCGACTTACGTTTTTTGTAGCCTGCTAACCTCTTGGTTTTTTTTTGATTGTCTTGAAAACTAACATTTGCCTAAAATCAGATTTAGCACCAATTATAGAGTTAATCAAGGGCTAAAAGATTCACTATTCGTCAAAATAAAACAACATTTTGGCATTCGTTTTTTTTAAGCTCAAAGACGTACGAATGTCACATTCGCCACTAGAGGATTGCCCATATACGTATATTGTAACATACTTATACCAAAATATTTACTTTAATGGCTTACAAATTTTCCCTATCCTGAATACTAACTGAAATACCACTGTGGTAACTATAGACTGTTTCACAATTCCTAGCGCTGATTTTTTCATTGGATAGATTTGAAAACGCTAATCAATGTGCGAATCACAATTGGTTGTAGGCGTTTTTAAATCTAATAAGCTTCTGCTAACTAACTTTTCTGTTAAAATGGGATTTTGCAGAAATAGATCCTGAAATTCTGAATTAAACGAGCGGACTGGAAAAGATGAGCTATTATAAAGAGCTAGCAAGCTTAACGACTTGTACCTAAACACGACGTACTCCAAAACGGATGATCCATTTATTTTCCTGACGATCAAGCAGCTGGATAGATTAAATAAAATAGTATTCCTAGCATAAATGGCGATCCCCTTTTTTGGTCGTATTGCATTAGGTATTAACTCGCAATCAAGGCGGTAAGAGATCTCTATTCGAGACTGTTCGACTCCGAGATCCCCTGAACCCTTCGAGCAACTGATATTTCTACAATTATTCGCTTCTTTTCTATTTACACAAAAAACAACACATAAACACACGAACGCACACACACAGGCATACAAACGTATACATAAACACGCATTGGCTGCAGTGTTGGCTTACTACGGAAATTTAAAAGCTTAATAACTTTTTTTGTGGATGGACTATCTTCATGAAACTTCCAGGTCATGATTAAAAGAATTAAAATAACAAAATAACGGGACAAGTTATCGAGTTTTGAAGAAAAACTCGATATGCGCGTGGTATACACAAACCAAGGAAAAAAATTTCAAGTCTCTAACTTGTATATCTTCAGAAATCGACGCGTTCAAACATGCGGACGGACTGGGCTAAATCGACTCAGCTTGTCGCCCTGATCAAGAATATATATTCTTTGTGGTGTTCGCCTCCTTTTGCCGGTTACATACATTTAAAAAAACCATTATACCTTAATTTCCCATTTTCAATGGGTTCAGGGTATAAAAAACAAGAAAAGCATGTCAAACAAGTAAAAGAAGCTCTAGTCGAGACTGCTTGACTACGAGATCCCCTGAACCCTTCAGCCATTTCAATAATTTTTTGCGTATTTCTGCTTATACAAACACACACACGCAAACACACATACACGAGGTTTACCGAGTAGCGTTTTCGTGGAGTGCGGTCGATGTTATTGTGATCCACTGTTGACTGTAGCTTGTTCCGAGTTTTTCCCTTTGAAGTGGAAATATCTAAAGAAATCGTATATGCTGTGGGCGCGACGTACCTAGCGACCTCAAAAATTACCAGAGACTTACTGCGCGGCGGTTCGTGGAGTATCCCAGCGGTAGAATTCAGTGGTGCAAGAGAGAGGGCAATAGCGTCATAGTTTTGGCGTCAGGGCTTTCCTCTTTCCATTTCTTTTTTCCTTTCCTTTTCGCAGAAAGTTTTATCATTTTAAGCGACAATCAGCTGCTCACTAACTTTGGTGAGCTGCTAAGTCTTAGCAAAGGCAACAACCTAACTTCGGGAGTGAAAGTAGTGCATACTTTCGGGCTCTCCCTGTAGTTAAGCAGAGTTTAAGTTACTGCGGTCTGTAAACTCAAATTATATTAGTAGCATTGCCCACTACAGGTTTCACGCCGTGGTAGTCGGAGCAAAAATGGATGCCATGATGGAGGACGAGCTGCAAGCTTTTGCGCGCCGTTCCTCGATGCTGCAATCGCCGCAGCAACAACAGAGGAAGTTGCCGCAGCCATTGACTTCCAATCAAGTTGACAGACAAACCCGAGCAGCTGGACAGTCGTTAAAGGACGCAAGTCTATGCAAATACATTTCAGAACTGACGAAATTGCGATTTCAGCCGTAAGTGGTTGCAGCTATGCGGATATGCTTCGTGTAGTCAAGAGCGACCCAAATTTAAAGCATCTGAGCGGCGACGTTCATGGCATTAGGAAGACAGCTAAGGGGGACCTTTTGTTGCAACTGAGTAGGAAGCAGGAGCATAGCGCTGCGGCTCTGCATGAAGCTGTACGCAAAGCGCTAGTTAAAACACTTACCGAATCGGCTCAAATTGAGATTCGTGATCTAGATGAGTTAGCAAGCAGAGAGGAGATCTTGGAGGCAATTAGGGTGGGAGCTCACTCCCCATTGAGGCTATCAATTCGCTTCGGCCAGTTTTTGGTGGACAGCAAAGAGCTACGGTTGCTCTTCTAATTTGGAAAGTCAAAACTCTGCTCGAGCTGTCCAAAATTAGAATAGGATGGGTAGTATGCCGTATCCGAGCACTGGAGCAGCCTAAACGCTGTTTCAAGTGCCTCGATTACGGTCATATGGCAGCAAACTGTCGCAGCGACTGTGACCTAAAGGGCGCCCGTTTCAGGTGTGTAGAGATGGGTCACAGTGCAAAAGCTTGCAACAAGCCACCAAAATGTAGCCTCTGCATCCGAAAATGTGAAAAGCAGACGGATCACTCAACAGGCAGCTTCAAGTGCCCATCCCACGGTGAAGCTGCTCGTAAAATGAAATGTTAAGGTTCCTTCAGCTTAACTTAAATAATTGTGTTGCTGCCCAAGATCATCTACAGCAGACCATAATGGAAATATGTAAAGACGTAGCCTTTCTCAATGAGCCTCATCACTGTAGGTCCAGCTGCCCTAAGACATGGCCAACAGACGCTAATGGCAAAGCTGCGTTGCGGGTATGTGGCAACTCAACGAATCTACTTTTGAATGTTAAGTCATTTAATGGGTTCGTACGTGGCCGATACGGTAACCTATGGCTCTACAGTTGCTATCTGGCCCTCGGCATGCAGCTCAGTGAATTCACAACGGTGCTTGACGAACTGGCCGAGGATGCTAGGGGTCGGAAGGCCATTATGGCAGAAGATTTTAACTCATGGGCGTTAGAATGGAGTAGCCACACAACAAATGCCTGAGGTCGCGACACTTCTGTTCATATTAGGTGAGCCACTTGCCAGGGCGTCAACCTTGTGGAGGGAACCGTATCGACCTTTTCAGAGGCCATTCAGAGTCTAGGCACAATTGGTAATGCTTAGGCCAGAGCATGCCAAATGGTAGCCCACGCGACAGCAAGAGCCTACGCATTGGTGGAATGCACAAATAGGTGACATTCGACGCAAATGTATTCAGGCGAGAAGAAGCTATCAACGGGCTCACGGTAGGTCGACGTTTTTGAGAAACAATTAGCTGCCAGGCAGTTAGAAAACAGTTGAAGAAGGCCATTCGGGCAAGCAAAAGAGAATGATTTCTAGAGTTGTGTGACTCAGCTCAATATGACCCTTGGGGTAAGGCATATAAGATAGTAGTTAAAAGACTATACGCAGGTAAACAGGTGCAGCCAACATATCGCTTGGAGTTTAAATCGATTGTGGAAACGCTCTTTCCAGAAAGAGTAAGCTCCATTCACGCCCCTGAGTCCGAGTCTGCTGATCAGGGCTCAACGATCACTCAAAGTTTTTTAGTTACGGACGAAGAAATCTTAGTAGCTCTCAGAGGTATTAGAACTAACTTAGCTCCAGGGCCGGATGGAATCCCAAATCGTGCGCTAAAGCTAGCCCTCGCCTTACACCCAGGTACCTTTGCCGAATTATACAAAGAATGTTTAATTCAGGAGACGTTCCCTTCAACTTGGAAAGTCCAGAATCTGGTATTGCTACACAAGGCTGGCAAACAACATAAGGCAGAAGCCATCTTCATATAGACCAATCTGTCTCTTAGACACCATGGGAAAGGTGTTTAAGAAATTGATTTGCTCTAGACTGGAGAAATCTATAGCAGCCGCAAAAGAGTGGAAGCTGACAATAAAAAGATCAGCAGCGTCACCATTGCGTCAAAGAGGGCGATAAGATATCTTGGTGTCATGACACAAGACACAAGATTACCTTTCCGCGAGCACTTAGAATATATGCATAAAAAGGCAGCTGATTCTTGTAGAACAACGACGTCTCCTCCTGAAAAACAACGACGTCTCCTTCTAATGAGCGTCAATAGGTCCGTCATCCTCTATGCTGCGCCAATATGGGCAAGAGCGATGGCAACGCCGAGCTAAAGCCGGGGCAGTCGCGCCACCAACAGACTGAGTGCAATCAGAGTCTGCTACGCGATCAGAACAGTCTCTGACGACGTGGCGCTCGTTATAGCCGACATGCTGCCTCTGGAGGACTTAGTCGCCGAAGCCCTGGAGAGGAATGCACAGGAGCCTATACGACGCAACGATATCAGAGCGAACAGCATTGCAAAAGAGCGGGATGCCTTATCGATTTTCATAACCTGAACCCATTGAAAATGGGAAATCAGTATAATAGTTTTGTGACAAGTATGTAACAGGCAGAAGGAATCATCGCAGACCCCATAAAGTCTATATATTCTTGATCAGGGCGACGAGCTGAGTCGATATAGACCTGTCCGTATGAGTGCGTCGATCTCAGAAGTTATAAGAGCTAGAGAGCTGAAATCGTGTATACCATACGCAGTACGAGTTTATCATATTTATTCGATAACTCATTCGATATCTTTTTTATCGAGGATAATCGATAAATGGATATTGTTTTTTCAGCCAAATTTGAACATTATTAAACCTGGAGACTTCAGATTTACTGTGTATATACATATGATGGATACACACATTTTGTAATTTACAGATTTAGGATACCACACCCCCTTCACCATCAATTCGTAAAAAAAGTATATCAAGCACTAGAGACTTGTGCTTTGGAATGTACACAAATTTACACATTATGATTATGTTCTGAAAGTTTCATTAAGATTGTACGTCTACAAACGACATAATTCAACAAGTATATTCTCATAATATTACCCACACTGCAACGCAGCCCTAGCACAGTCGCTGCTTACTGCGCAGTAAGCAAAGCGTGGTCCTATGTGTGCAGGTGGATGCATGTGTATGTATGTGCGCATAAAAGAAGTGCAGAATGATTAGAATATCAGCAGTCTCGACTAGAGCCGTCTTACCTGTTTAATTTGTATTTAGCGATGTAATCTTACGAGTACTATGGTTGCTGAACCAAGTATCGGATGTACCTCATCTAATTCGTAAGGTAATGTGCTTAATGCTATGCCCTTTTCTATCTGGAGTAAGCCGAATAGTGGGCTTACTGAATTATCAAAGGCATCTATGTATTCATTTTCGAATTCGAAAATTGTAATGAAATCAAGATGTCTTTGTATTTTTGGTCATACGTTTGTTTTTTATACTCTTACTTACTTATTATACTCATTCAGGAAGTGAATTAGTACATTGGTTTTGTGCAATGTCCGTCTTGCTATCTGTCCATCTATCCCTATGAACGCAGTTCATTTTGGCGTTATTGAAGCTAGAGAAATTGAAATTTGTAACACATGCTCGTGTATATCTTCGATTTATAAAGTGTTAAAGTTTTTCCGATCCGCCCACTAGGGGCGTGCCAAATTGCAAAATGAATTTTTCGATATACCAGAAATCAGGTTACTTGAAGAGCTAGAAAGCTGAAATTTGATATTTTGGTTCGCGTCGACTACCCAAGTCCAACAAGCTATGGCGGATACATCTACGCCCATTGGCGGCGTGGCAAATCGGATAAATCTGTATCTCCTAAAGTCTTAAAGATAGAACGTTGAAAATTCGCATGTAATGATATATTATGATTCTGTAAAGACTGGTGAAAATATATATATCTACGCCTACTAGGGGCGTGGCAAATCGGACCTGAAGATATAGTGATTTTTCAATTTTTTTTATATTTTAGGCACTATTGATGCCAGAGACCTACGACTTGGTATATATACGCGGGTTGACCGCCCAAGTCCTGCGAACTATGGTGGACAAATCTCCGCCCAAAGGGCTAACCATAAAAGCGTATATCTCCTAAAGTATACGAGCTAGAAGCTTCAAATTTAGATAGTTGAGTTACTGGCAACCCCTTCTATCGATATCCCAAAAATAATTATTACGCCTTTTTAGGGAAGAAAAATGCCCTGTAATTTTCACATTTTTGGAGCGTAAGCATCCAATTGTTGCAATTAGGTTATTGTTAGATAGTTGTAAAAACTGGCCAAAAATGAAATGTCTACGCCCAGTAGGGGCGTGGCAAATCGCAAAAAAACTTTTCTACAGTATTAAAGCTAAGTTTAGCTACGAAAGTACTAATGGGATGTAAATGACTATTCCGCAGTCGGTAGCGACCGACTGCAACGTTCTTACTTGTTTGTGATGAGGTTTGTGGATTGATTTGTGCGGTAAAAGTGTTTGGGCTTGCTGTTTTTGCTATTTTTAAGGTACGTCGGAATATGTCATGTTTATATTCAATTATTTTCTGTGTTAATGTTGTGTTTTAGTTTTCTCCACGATCGTACCTTGTTGTTGCGTAGCAGTTGGAGTTGATTGTTCCACCAGTGAACGTATTGTGGGTGTTTTTTGAGGATTAATTGGGGAATTGCAAGGTGAGCTGCGGTGAGAATGATTTTTGAATGTTAGTTGTTTCTTTGTTTATATTGTTACTGATTGGAATAGTTACGGTAAGTTTTTGGGTGTATTTTGAAAACAGAGGCCAGTCTGCGTTGTCGGTTTTGAATCGTAGTCTGTAATTGGGTCTGTTGGTGGGATTTGACGAGAATAGTTTGATAATTATGGGCGCGTGGTCGCTACCGTGAAGGTCTTCTGACACTTCCCAGCTGCTTTCGAGCATTAGTTAGGGGGAGGGTGAGACTAGGTGAGTGAGTGTGGTGTGTACTGAGGTGTGTTGGGGTGCCGTCATTGAGGAGGATAAGGTTGGAGGAAATTATAAAGTTGGCTAGCGTTTTGCTTCTTCTGTGGTTGGGTTTTGAGCCCCACATTTGGTGCCAGCTGTTGAAGTCACCAGTTATTATTTTTCGCTTATTTGTGTTTAGAAGGAAAAGTTCTAGCTTGGATGTGGTAAATTTTTTTTGGGGCGGAGTATAGCATGAGATTATTTTGAATGGGATTTTAGATAGAATTTCAACTTCGATAGAGTCAAAATCTTGACTAAGTAAGATTACTTTGTGTTCTAGACTGCTGTGATTGAACAGAGCCACGCCTCCGGAAGCGATCGTGGATAAGTTCTTGGTGTAGATGGAGTAGTTGATTGGGGTAGGAATTGTGGAGGTGGTTTAAAAGTGAGTTTCTTGAATGCTTAATATTTGTGGGGAGAATTTTTTAATTAATAGTTGTAACTGATCGTAATTGTTGAGGTAGCCGTGACCATTCCATTGTATTATCTTAACCATAACTTAAGAATAAAGTGTTTTTTTTTTTTTGTTTGGTCTGAGAGATCAGTATGGGTATTTTGTACTATTTTTGCCGCACTGCCTTCTTGCTGTTTAATGGCAATGGGGCGTTGCGGCGCATTGATTATTGCACACTGTTGGTGGCCGGGGGCGGAGGACGAGCAACACGCATGAGCGCTGCTCATGCTCATTGGGCGCCCGCGCCTCGACCCGCGACAGTGTGCCAGGATAGAAGTTGTTATTCTAAGATGTCTTCAGTAATCATGTAGGAATCGTTAACTATACTGGCTGAATTGTGTATTGACTTAATGTTGCTTACTGTAGTTTTTTTTGGGGTTTTTAGGTTTGAGAGTAGTCGCTAGTGTTGGATTATTGTTGTTTTTTATACCCTGAACCCATTGAAAATGGGAAATCAGGGTATAATGGTTTTGTTAAAAGTATGTAACAGGGAGAAGGAGGCGTGGCAGACCCCACAAAGTATATATATTCTTGATCAGGGCGACAAACTGAATCGATTTAGCCATGTCCGTCTGTCCGTCTGTCCGTCTGTCCGTATGTATGAACGCGTCGATTTCTGAAGATATAGAAGCTAGAGACTTCAACTTTTTTTAAAATGCTCGTATATAGCGCGCGCATATCGAGTTTATCACTAAAAATCGATAACTCATCCCGTTCTTTTTTTATCGATCAAAAACCTTATCGAAAACCAGTTATAAAATTATATCTTCTACACCTTTAGAGCTAAAGTCTCCAAATTTTAAATGTAGACTCGACTGCACGTGATAGAATTTCGGTTTTTGTTATAATTCACCCCCCACCCCTATATCCACCCCCTTACCCTCATCTCTGTAAAAGGCGTATTTCAAATACTAGAGACTTGAGCTTTGGCAAATATACGCATAGTAATGATAAAACCACATTCTGAAAGTTTCATGAAGAACGTACGTCCACAAAAAAAGTTATTGAACAATTAAGTTCCCATAGTAAGCCCACACTGCAGCCCATGCCTGTTAATGCGTGCGTGCCTATGGGTGTCTATGTATATGTTTGCGTGTGTATGTGTGTGTCTGTGTAAGCAAAGATACACTAAAAATGATTGAAATGGCTGTTGCTTGAAGGGTTCAGGGGATCTCGTAGTCGAGCACTCTCGACTAGAGTTTTCTTACTTGTTTTTAAATATTCTAATTCTAGTTTCGTTGATTATTTGGGAGCTTAATTGAGATGATGTGTTTAATTTTGTAGCCTGAGTTTTTGTTGATGTTGACGCGCTTAAGTTGATGTCTTCTTCGTATTGTACGAGTTTTCTTTGGGGTTGCTGCGCATGCTGAGTTGGTGAAGGATGATTGCTGGAGTGTGTCTTTCATTATATATTTGTAGAGCTTCATTAATTGTTGTCTTTTCGATTGTATGTATGGCTTGAATTTCTTTATTTTTAATAAAGGTGGGGCATTTGGGGTCAAAGATGCTGTGCTGATGGCTCTGCAGATTGCTCTTTTTTTTTTGTAAGCATACTCGTGTATACCATACGCAGTACGAGCTTATCATATTTTTTCGATAACTCATTCGATATCTTTTTATCGAGGATAATCGATAAATGGATATTGTTTTTTCAGCCTTATTTGAACACTATTAGACCTAGAGACTTCAGATTTGCTACATTTGTTGGATACATACATTTTACAATTTACAGATTTTGGATACCGCGCCCCCTTCGCCCACAATTTTCAAAACGCGTATATCAAGTACTAGAGACTTGTGCTTTGGAATGTACACACATTTACACATTATGATTATGTTCTGAAAGTTTCATTAAGATGTACGTCTACAAACGAAATTATTCAACAAATAAATTCTCATAATATTGTCCACACTGCAGCGCAGCCGAAGCGCAGTCGCTGCTTACTGCGCAGTTAGCAGAGCGCGGGCTTATGCATGCGTGTGGATGCATGTGTATGTATGTGTGCAGAATGATTGGAACATCAGCATGGAGGGTTCAGGGTATCTCCCAGTCGAGCAGTCTCGACTAGAGTCTTCTTAATTGTTGGAGCAGATGTTTTTGTATCCGTGTTTATTGTGCCCAGGATTTGGCGTTTATCTCTGACACTCAATTTTTCAGGACGGCCTGATCTTGGCTGAACTTCAAGTGTTGAAGGTTTTCCGTGGGATATTATTATATTTTGCATACTGGAAGGGGATCGCCTAATCGTTCGGCAATCAGAATCTGAGTAGAGATTAAATTATTATTATTGACGCGTTTCTAGTGGGATTTGCTTTCCTCGACCCATATTGAGCAATTACTCTCGCAAGAATGAAATTGCAATGTTTAATAATTCAAGTATGTGACTTGAAGAACAAAAAAGGCAATTTACCGTTTGAAATGTTAAAATTAACCTAACTGTAAACGGGTCAGTCGAAGTGTACCTAAACTTTTTTGGCCTGAAGTTTAGGTAGTTTAACACTTTTTGTTTTGTCTATATCATAAATAAATACCTCTCTTATGAGTAAACTAATCCTAATTAGTTAATTGTCATTTAAGTTAAAGGTAATTTTACTTAAACTTTTTTTGCCGACTGTATATATATAAAACAAAGTTGTGTAAAGTGTTCCAACACTTATAACTCGAGATCTGCTGGACCAATTTTCATGGCTTTTGATTTGTTTGATTTGTCTCCGCCCCGAGTAACAGAATATATGTCAAAAATATTCAAAAATGACGAAAACTTGAAAAAAGCGTTATTTCCCCTTAAAGTTCTTTAATTTCGGAGCTGTCAAAATTTCATTGAGAATTTACCTAGTAGGATTGATAACAGTGACAGTTTTCGGTCCTATTTTGTTATACAATAGTATAGGTAAGTAAACAAATGTAGTCAGTCAGTCTACGACATAGCCTCAGGCGAACCTGACTATCTATATAAAAATGAAAAAAAAAAAAAAAAATGCACATTTCATAAAAAAAAACTTGAAAAATATTACGCGTGAGTTACCAGTTCGACGTTACTGGTGTAGTGAAGGATGAGTCCTCCCCAATTGGTGGTTTTTCCTTATGTTTTAATTAATAATGCCGTTGTATTCTGAATTTGCTCTTTTATTGTTTTAAAAATAAACTGTATCCAATGGGTTGCAAATCTAGACTAAAAGTACTGTACAGAATGAAAAGCTTATATCTCTAACCCAAGCCAGCTTGATCGTCGGCAGAATGCCGACGCATCGAAATTTGATGTGTTGCAACTTGTACTGTTGTTTATAAGAAGTCATCACATTGTAGCCACAATGTAAAGTTGTTGACTTCTATTGGGAACGGAACTGCTGGCCGACATCGCCCACACGATAGCCAGGTGCCGGCTCAGCGAAAAGGCGGGGCGGCTTCTGGGGTGACATCTCGAGGGGAGCAGAGATGGTAACTCCTAAATTTCTATTAAGTATCCTGATTGTTCTTGGAGGCATTTACCTGAAAATTTGGCTGGTCATTATAGTTATGTAATTAAGCTTCCGTTTGCACGTTGTGCAGAATGCCTTTTCTTTCTGAATCATAAGGGTGTTTACCCCCGTTAGAGTTCTTGTTGTAATCTTCTATTGGCATTATAGCCCGGTAGTTAATGTTTCTTTTCTCATGTTCATTTCCGTCGTTACCTTGTTGGTATGTTCGTTTGTCTGACTGTCTGTATCCCTGGTAGTTCCCTTGTCTAGAAGTACTGGGTTTTGAATCTTCGATTCTATGGTTCTGATTTTGTCTCTTTTGTGCGTTTTGAGTGAAATAAATTTCACGTTCTTTGAGAGCCCATGCTAGAGCTTCTCGAAGGTTTGTGGGCTTCATTGCCCTGACTGCTGTCCCTAGAGGGCCCTTGATACCTGATAGAAAAGAGTTCAGACAAACGTCTGTGAAAAGTCTTTTCTTAGTCTTTATCAGGCTTGGGTCTGTTTCTTTTGTGTCGGTAAGTCTAAATAGTGCGAGTCTACTCTCGCAAACTTTGTCGTAAAGTATCTGGATTGGGAGTGGATTCTGTAGTAGATTATGTAGCTCGTACATAAGAGTGGGTTCATCTCTTTTGTCTGCGCAATGCAGCAAGAGTGTCTCTTTGATTTCATCCCAGTTGAGACTAGCTCCTTCTTCAATGACTGCTTCATTGGCCTTCCCTTCTATTTTATTTCTAATGGCCCTAAGGAGTATTTGCCCATAAGGTGTTTGGTCTGTGCCTCTAATTAGTAGAATAATTTCTTCTACGTTGGTAATAAATTGGCTAAGCGTTTTGGGGTTTCCATCATAAGATGGTAGAAAACGGATAGCATCTGGGATTTTGAGAGTGTTCAAGATATCGGCTTGATTAGCCATCATTTGATTCGGTGGGGGTGAACTAGAAGTCGAAGTCATGGGTGTAACGTCCTCCGTCCTAGCGACTGTTCGGATTTCCCTAATATCTGTCAAGCTAGTACTAATTTGCCCTGCTTCTAGTGTTTGGTATTAGTTTCTTTACCTTGCCGATAGTCGACATGAATTTAAGGTGCTAGGATTGTGTGTGATTGTGTATATAATATACAGATATAAATTCTTAATAATAGTATTTAAAGTATTTCTTAATTATAATAATATCCGTAATATAGACTTATTCGCTAGCTTATAGTGTGTAATGTGTTTTAGGTGGATGCCTTGGTGGAACGTTTCCTTTGTAATTATCTGTATGATTGAAAAATGAAATTAGTATCTTGTATGTATGCACACAATACATATATAAATACAATAGGCAAAGAAAAATTTATTTATTTGTTTTTTTTTTTATTATTAATTAATTATTTATTTATTTATTTATTTACTCTTTGAAGGTTTTTCCTTCTCTTCTTTTTTTTTATACCCTGAACCCATTGAAAATGGGAAATCAGGGTATAATGGTTTTGTTAAAAGTATGTAACAGGGAGAAGGAGGCGTGGCAGACCCCACAAAGTATATATATTCTTGATCAGGGCGACAAACTGAATCGATTTAGCCATGTCCGTCTGTCCGTCTGTCCGTCTGTCCGTCTGTCCGTATGTATGAACGCGTCGATTTCTGAAGATATAGAAGCTAGAGACTTCAACTTTTTTTTAAAATGCTCGTATATAGCGCGCGCATATCGAGTTTATCACTAAAAATCGATAACTCATCCCGTTCTTTTTTTATCGATCAAAAACCTTATCGAAAACCAGTTATAAAATTATATCTTCTACACCTTTAGAGCTAAAGTCTCCAAATTTTAAATGTAGACTCGACTGCACGTGATAGAATTTCGGTTTTTGTTATAATTCACCCCCCACCCCTATATCCACCCCCTTACCCTCATCTCTGTAAAAGGCGTATTTCAAATACTAGAGACTTGAGCTTTGGCAATTATACGCATAGTAATGATAAAACCACAATCTGAAAGTTTCATGGAGAACGTACGTCCAGAAAAAAAGTTATTAAACAATTAAGTTCCCATAGTAAGCCCACACTGCAGCCCATGCCTGTTAATGCGTGCGTGCCTATGGGTGTCTATGTATATGTTTGCGTGTGTGTGTGTGTTTGTTTAAGCTGAATGACACTAAAAATTATTGAAATGGCTGTTGCTCGGAGGGTTCAGGGTATCTCGTAGTCGAGCAGTCTCGACTAGAGCTTTCTTACTTGTTTTATATTGTTTGGACTACGAGAGTTTAAAAGAGTATACACTAGTCAATGTTGTAGCCAGGTTCGATACGTCGCGCTGAAGTAACGACCAGCTACAACATATACCAATCCACTCGACTCAAACGTATGTTGTTGTTTGATAGATATGTATCCGATCAAACACAACAAAACCAGTGCTGCCAACTCTTCCGGACAAGAAAATGCTAAATTAACCTTTCAAACCTGCTAGAAACGGCTAGATCAAATTCAAGAATAGCCAGAAAAATAGTCATTTTAGTTCTTATGAACTATATATTTATGAATTATATTTTCATTCGAAAAATGATACACAATTATCGAGCTCAATAAAATCATTTTTCTCCTCTGCAGTATATGCATTAATTGTGCCAATAATATTTAAGTATTTTGAAGGCACTTCAAAATTGTGGCAACATTTATTAGATCTTCGCAATCCATAACTGTAAATAAAAAATCCATGCTTAAAATTAAGTTAAAGTCTTTAATATTGTATTAAAATTATTATTTACCGTATATGTAAAATCGAATTAAGCGTGCCAATGTTCATTGAGTTCCTCAGCTTCGATTTTACAATGTTCATCTGGCTAAACAGCGAAAAGGCGGGGCGGCTTCTGGGGTGACATCTCGAGGGGAGCAGAGATGGTATCTCGTGCGTTCAGAAGCAAAATATCTTGAAAGTTCAGGTAGGTACTGTCGAGACTGCTCGATTACGAGATCCCCTGAACACTTCGTGCAACAGCCATTTCAATAATGTTTAGCGTCTTTCTGCTTATATAAACACACACACATAGGCACACATAGGCCCGAACGCATTAACACGGATGGGCTTCAGTGTGGGCTTACAATGGGAATTTAATTGTTTAATATCTTTTCTTGTGGAAGTACGTTCTTCAGAAACTTTAAGATAAAACAAGTAAGAAGGCACTAGTCGAGACTGCTCGACTAGGAGATACCCTGAACCCTCAAAGCTGATATTCTAATCATCATGCATTTCTTTTATACACACATACATACACATGCATCCAAAAGCACGCATAAGCACTCGCAGTAAGCTAGTAAGCAGCGACTGCGCTTGGGCTGCGCTGCAGTGTGGGAAATATTACTAGAATTTATTTGTTGAATAATTTCCTTTGTAGACGGACAATCTTAATGAAACTTTTAGAACGTAATCATAATGTGTAAATGTGTGTACATTCCAAAGCATAAGTCTCTAATACTTGAAATTTGCCATTTACAAATTTAATGGTGAGGGGTGAATATAGGGGTGGGGGTGAATTATAACAAAAATAATAATAACTTTTTTGTGGACGTACGTTCTTTATGAAACTTTCAGATTGTGGTTTTATCATTACTGTGCGTATATTTGCCAATCTCAAGTCTCTAGTATTTGAAATACGCCTTTTACAAAGGTGATGGTGAGGGGGTGGAGGGTAAATTATAAGAAAAATCGAAACTCTATAAAATGCATATGAGTCTACATTTAAAATTTGAAGACTCTAGCTCTAAAGATGTAGGAGATATAATTTTATAACTGAATTTCGATAAGGGTTTTTTTTTTTATAAAAACATAACGAGATGAGTTATCGATTTTTGGTGATAAACTCAATATCCGCGTGCTATATACGAGCATTAAAAAAAAAAAAGTTGAAGTCTCTAGCTTCTATATCTTCTGAAATCGACGCGTTCAAACATACGGACAGACGGACATGGCCAAATCGACTCAGTTCGTCGCCCTGATCAAGAATATATATACTTTGTGGGGTCTGCCACGCCTCCTTCTCCCTGTTACATACTTTTAACAAAACCATTATACCCTGATTTCCCATTTTCAATGGGTTCAGGGTATAACAACTAAGAAAGCTCTAGTCGAGACTGCTCGACTACGAGATCTCCTGAACCCTTCAAGAAACAGTTATTTCAATAATTTTTAGCGTCTCTCGCGCACGCATGGGCTGCAGTGTGGGAACTTAATTGTTTAATAATTTTTTTTGTGGACGTACGTTCTTCATGAAACTTTTAAATTATGTTTATGTATGTATGTCACCTTGCAGCCGGCTACTAGTGCCACTAACCAGACAACACATAGACCGGACACGTAGTGTCAAGCGTTTTGCACACTTTTTTTCGCACGTTTCCCAGACCACTTCGTATTTGATCGGTTCCTCACTTTTAGGCTCGGGCTACCAAAATATGGGAACACAAAATCATTTCTCTCCGTGCGCTCGGCCATGATGGTCGACTATTGAACAAAAGATACCTCTATGCTTAATTTTTCTTCTTGCTATCTCTCTTTCTATGCTCTCTGATCTCTCAAATATGTATATGTGAAGAGTATACCGAACTCTTCAAACCGTTTTCCAAGCTCGTACAAAATATTTCTGTTTTCGTTATTATTTGTGGGAAGGGTATGGAAGCGCTAGTGCGCATACTAAAAATTTTTTCGCAACGAGCGTGCACACACACACTACAGCCCTTTGATACATGTATGAGCATATGTATGTCTGTGTGCGAAGCTCTTGCTGCTTGTGGCAATTGTAGAGCCCTGTATTTGCATTTGGTAGATCTTGTGAGCTGCACACACTTACACATATACGTTTGATTGTGTGTACGCTGGGGTCGCGATGCTCACTATTATGGGATATCACTTGTAGAAGCATTGGTATGCTTGTGTGCCCTTGCATGTCCGTGTGTGTATGCCTTTGTTTGTATGCATGGGAGATGAATATTGGCGTGTGTACATATATACAAGGGAATATGGCGGATAAGAAGTGTCAGCATATGTATGTATGTACATATGCACTATTTTACGCAAATATGGGGTACTCGGTGTCAATACCAGGAGGGGCAAGTGACAAGTCACGAAATACTCAGCAGGCGCTAAGTACCGCGAATCAGGAGGAGAATCGGTGTTGGGGCTTGTTATTAACAGAATGCTGTTAATAAGATGGTATGTTTCGGGAGGCGAAATTCTTGTTAATTGGATCTGGCATTAACAAATGGTTTTGTTAAAAGTATGTAACAGGCAGGAAGAGAAGTGGCAGACCCCATAAAGTATATATATTCTTGATCAGGGTGACGAGCTGACTCGATTTAGCCCTGTCTGTATGTATGAACGCGTCGATCTCAGAAGATATAAGAGATTCGAAAATTTTTTTCCTAGGTCCGTGTATATCAAGCGCATATCGAGCTTATCACAAAAATCGATACGACTCCCGATATTTTTTATCGATTAAACACCTTATCGAAAGTCAGTTATAAAATTATATGTCCTACACAACTAGAGATAGAGCCTCCAAATTTTAAATGCAGACTCATATGTACTTTATAGAATTTCGATTTTTGTTATAATTCAACCCCACTCTCCACCCTCTCTCCTATAATTTGTAAAAGGCATATTTCACAAGAAAAGTTATTAAACAATTAATATCCCTTGGTAAGCAGCCCATGCGTGTATATGCGTGCGCGCCTATGTGTGTCTATGTATGTGTGTGCGCGTGTTGAGGGGATTTCTTATTCGAGCAGTGTCGACTAGAGCTTTCTTACTTGTTATACTCATTCAATTAGTATATTGGTTTTGTGCAATGTCCGTCTTGCTGTCCGTCCGTCTGTCCGTCTGTCCGTATGAACGCAGTTCATTTCGCCGCTATTGAAACTAGACACTTGAAATTTGGAACACATACTCGTGTATAACTCCGATTTATAAAGTCTTAAAATTTTCCCGATCCGCCCACTAGGGGCGTGGCAAATCGGAAAATGCATTTTCCGATATACTAGAAACCATGTTAGTTGAAGAGATACAAAGCTGAAATTTGGTATGTAGGTCCGCGTCGACCACCCAAGTCCATCAAGCTGTGGCGGATATATCTACGCCCATTGAGGGCGTGGCAAATCGGATAAAACTGTATCTCCGGAAGTCATAAAGCTAGAAAGCTGAAATTTTGCACGTGAGCTAATGTTATGATTCTATAATGACTGACTGATTTTTCAAATTTTGCTATATTTTAGGAACTATTGATTGTAATAAGAAGGTAAAGACGGTAACGCATCCGTTTGGTTTGTGTTCAGTTTATTGAATAATGTGACAATGAAAAATGAAATAAAGTCTTAAGCTAAGATACATATATTTCTTATTATATATCTCTGCCGCAGAAGGCAGCAGAGCGAGAGAGCGTAGTAAGTGTGTATGTATATGCAAAGGGCATATACATTAGAATTGCTATATGAGCCTCTGCTCATGAGCATATATATATATATATATATATATATATGTGAGCATATATATATGTTTGCAAGCGGCAGCCGTTGGCTTGTGAAGCGGTCAAGTGCTGACGCGGCTATTCTCACGCCTCTTGTATATAAGCGGTATATATGTATATATGTCCGATCATCTCAAGTGCATTTATGTTTACATTATTGTATATATTTGGTTGTATATTTACATAGCGACAAAGTGTCACTATGTGTACATTTTAGGGTATTGAGTGCCGGGTATATATATTATTAAATGAGACATACTACACCTCCCTTTTTAAAAAAATAACGTAATATATGTAGTTATTTAATTATTTATTTAATTTTAAATTTAATTAGATATATATATTATTATTTTTTTTTTTAATATATATTCTTAATATATAAATTTTTGTTTTATTGTTGTGGCTTTATGAAAATAATTAAATTTTTTTTTTTGTTGGTTTGAATAAAATGAAAGTGAAATAAATGAACCATTTTTTTTTATTATTTTTTTTTTTTTTTTAATTTTATTATATTTGGTTGACCAGACCGATTTTATGAACCTTTTAATTATGAAATTTTTTTTTTTTAGCCTTTATGTACTATTTGTTTTTTATTTTTCTTATTCTTGATAATTATATTATTATTTTTTTCTATACTAATGACCTCAAATGGTCCTATATATGAAGATTCTAGTTTATGACCTGTTTCGTTCTTTAAATAAACTTGGTCTCCTATTTCTATTTTAAAATCTAATACTTTCTTATCATTTTTTTCTTTTTGTTTAATTTTATTGTTTTCTAAAAGTATTCGCGCTCTCTTATACGCGTGTTCTAGTCTAAACTTAACTTCCTTAGAATAATCTTCTATATTATATATAGGTTCTATGCTATTTACGCTATTAAATTGAATTGGTAGATTGTTCTGTCTACCAAATACTAATTCATATGGACAATAATTGTGAGTTACTGATGGTGTTGTGTTAAAACAATACACGAAATACTGTAACCATATGTCCCAGTCAGTTTTATCTACTGATATATATGAACGAATGTACTCATTGAATGTCCTATGACTTCTTTCAACGGTACCTAATGTCTGGTGGTGGTGTGCTGTAGACGATATACTGTCTATTTTTAAATATTTGCACAAGTCACTTATAATGGAATTTTTATATTCTGTTTCCATGTCCGTAATGAACGTCTTCATTGGACCGTACTTCAGAACACGATTTTTGAATATTGCTTTGGCAACAGTTGTTGCACTTTTATTTGCAATTTCAGATAGTAGACTAGCATGTAATGTAAACAGTATCGCTTCTCGATCGTTATTAATTATTATTTGGGTCACCGGCTTGAGTAGCGCTACTCTAAAATATATTATTGCCCATATTATTATTAAAAGAGTCTGTTGAAACTAGTTCAAAGATCTTTTGCACGGTGCCTCTTGTGTTGCTGATTATATATACACCGGCTTGTCATGCAAGCCTTTGGAAAATCTGACCTAAGTCGAGAATTCCATTGGAGTACAAAATCGCTAACATCTATTCTTGCTATAATTTCTTCATGTTTCTCAAAACATGTCGATTTGTTATATGCAAGGCCACTACTTTTCATATTTCGTCATTACAAATGACGCTGGGCTTAGAAGCGGTTTGTTAAGAGATTGCATAAGCAAATCTTCTTGAACATATCCTGCAGGATTTTTATGTTTACTTGCCTGGTAGTGACTTCAGGACTTTTATAAAATGTTTGTCTTTGCCAGTTGAGAATCTTAGTCGCCTTTTACGACAAGCGTCTCTCACTGTGGCTGTATTCTAAAGTCCCGCGACCACACCGGTGCGTCTAAACAGGTTTTAGTTACATTTTAAATCATTAAAGATTTGTATTTTGGATATTATTATATCCATTAAAAGGGTCATAACGAGGTTGTGTTTTGGTCGTATTTAATATTCGGACAAAGGCATTTTGGGCTGTTGTAATTGTATTTGCAACATAGACACCCGGTTTAATTTCCTGATTGGGAATTAAAATATTTTCTTCGACTGAAGATAAGTCTATTTTGCGTATCACCTGGGATCTGGCTGGTAGAAGGGTTGAGCTAGTGCCAGCATTAAATGTTATTTGAACATAAATGGGATACGTTAGGTTTTGTGGTCTAATTATAAACCAATCCTCTGACCTATTATAATCTAATCTGCAATTAATTTTTTTTATGAAGTCTAGTCCTATTATTCCATCGCATGGGATTGCGAAGTCTGAACGAAGTATGTGAAATTTGTATGGAATAATAAATTTGCCTGTTAGTAGTTCAATTGACGCTAGTCCCTTGGAATTTATTATTCCTTCTCCTATGCCTCGAATGTCTATTATTCTATTGGTTTTGATGTCATGAAAAACATCCGAATTTTCTTTAAGAATTGTGAGATCTGCACCTGTGTCAATCAAAAATGTTATTTTTTTTTTTTAATGGTTAATTTACTTTGCTTTCATTTAATGAAAATTATTATTAAAAAAAATTTTTTTTTTTTTTTTTTAAAAGAGAAAAGTTTTTGTTTTGCTGCTTTTTCATAGCGCCACAGACATGGAAAATATTAGTGTGTTATTACACACGATTGGCTGACATTTTTTATTTATACAATTAATTGTCCAATCGTGTGGTTTTAGTATATAGCCTAACAGTGATTAGTGTTTTCAAGTTGCACTGTAAAGTGCTTCAACTTGAGGTAGGTCTTATTATAAAGGCAAACAAGGCATATGCATTTCTGCAGCCCGATTGCGTTACTGCGCTCTTTGGCGAAGTTGCTGGTTAATCTTTGCGATCCGCTCCAGTCCTTTTGTTTTTTCCTCGTCTGTTGTGTATGTCTTCAACAGATCCCTTTCTAGGTATCTTTGTTGAAGAAGTTTCCTAATCCTGCCTCCGCGTTTTGTCTCCTTTTTTCTTCTTCGCTTGACGTGCCCGGTACTCAGCTATCGTGAGTGGGCGTGGTCCATCGGTGGGATGCACCTCCAACGCTTCTTGGAGTGTCGGTGCGTCCCTTTGCTCGATAGAAGCAGCTTCCTCCAGCGACGTAGATTCGGTGTTTGTCATTTATTGCTGCTGCTGAGTTTTTGGTTGGTAGCGGGTTTGCAGGGTGCGTTGTGTTACGTTTTCGGTTGAAGAATTAGTTTAACTTTGCATTTGGCCAATGGAATGTTTTTCACAAATTGGTAATATATGTATATATATTTATATTTTCACGCTACGTACAACACACGTCTCTCCATATTCGCACACTTCCGCTCTCAACACATATTTTAAAAGTTTTTCTTTGCACAGTTCGTTAATAGTTAATAATTTCTATTTCGCAACACATGTTCGTGACTATGTCACGGTCGCCATGTAATAAGAAGGTATAGACGGTAACGCATCCGTTTGGTTTGTGTTCAGTTTATTGAATAATGTGACAATGAAAAATGAAATAAAGTCTTAAGCTAAGATACATATATTTCTTATTATATATCTCTGCCGCAGAAGGCAGCAGAGCGAGAGAGCGTAGTATGTGTGTATGTATATGCAAAGGGCATATACATTAGAATTGCTATATGAGCCTCTGCTCATGAGCATATATATATATATATATATATATATATATATATATGTGAGCATATACATATATATGTTTGCAAGCGGCAGCCGTTGGCTTGTGAAGCGGTCAAGTGCTGACGCGGCTATTCTCACGCCTCTTGTATATAAGCGGTATATATGTATATATGTCCGATCATCTCAAGTGCATTTATGTTTACATTATTGTATATATTTGGTTGTATATTTACATAGCGACAAAGTGTCACTATGTGTACATTTTAGGGTATTGAGTGCCGGGTATATATATTATTAAATGAGACATACTACATGATGCTAGAGACCTGAAATTTGGTATATATACGCGGGGTCACAACCTACGTCCAACGAGCTATGATGGATATATGTATGTCCGTCCAAAGGGAGCGTGGCAAACCGCAAAAGCTTATATCTCCTACAGTTTAAAAGCTATATGCTTCAAATTTTGACAGTTGAGTTACTGGTAACATCCTCTATCGATGTCCCAAAAAGTATCGTTACGCCTCTTTGGGGGCGTGGCATATCGAAAAACACCCTGTAATTTTCACATTTTTGGAGCGTAAGCATTCAAATTTGACATGTACGTTACCGTTAGCTCGTTCTAAGAACAGGCCAAAGAAATCCGCATTTGTAGTATCAAATTGCGATATTTATATGCGTGCGCCATGTATGTATGTACATGTATATACAAATAGGCTTAATAGGCATTGATAACACGGAAGTAAACATTTTTATAAAATTAAAAAAATATAAAAGAAGCTAAAATAACAAAAATTTGCAATTTACAAAAAAGAGTTTTCCGCGGGATTGGAACTCGCACCCAAGCCAAATAGCATGTTTGTTAAAATAACTAAAACGAATTAAACCGGTGCCTCTGCCGACAGCGGTACCGCTTGCTTTCAACAACAGTAAATAAAACGATATGACATTCTTGTTATGAAAAGTCAGAGTGGCGGTTGAAAACTTGAAGAACAATGCAAAAACAAATCAGTCGCATTTGAGATTCTTAGAACACGCTAGATAGAGTACGCATTTATATGTGCGTGTATAAGAAGGTTTGAATGCTTGATGCTATGCGTGCAGACTTATGTGTATCTGTATGTACATATTATATACAATACATATATGCGTATATGCTATGAGGGCTATTTAAGAAGAAACAAATTTAAACTTATAAAATTGTTCGATTAAGAAAATGAAGTATCCTTTATTAAAGCTCGCACCTTCCCAATAAAATATCTATTTTATAATAAAAACGAAATATGTATGTATGAAAAAAAAAAAAAACAAAACATTGAAGGGGCTTTGAACCTCCGCTACTCTAACATAACTTGCGTCGCCTTTAGCACCAACGCTATTGCCTTGCTTGACTATATGGTAGCTAAAATATAATAACGTAATAACAGAGCATCATCTGACAAAAATACAGTAACAGCTAGAAAATCCAGAAATCAATCGCAATTCTTAGAATATAAAAAAAGGCGCGCTTTTGTCTGTACGTTTGTCTGTATTAGGAAATCACTCTGATCTGCTACTAGCTTGGTTTCGGTTTTTGTTATATTTTGGATACCGGCTCCAAATTCGCCAGAATCCCCAGTGAAGGTCTGATGCCAGTATAGCTAATTGTGAATGATTTGGCATTTTTTTTTTAAATGCAAAATATTCAATAGAATATGTAGATCATATGCTGAAAGTTTCATTAAATTCGATTAAATCATTCGTCGTTAATAAATTAACAAAACATTTGGCCAATTAACAAACGCACGTGCAGTAGCCACAGCAGTTTTCCTATAGGTGTGCACACATACACTCAAACTTATTCTAGAATATTCATAGAATCACATTACACATGAAGTGTTCGAATTCTCAGCAGTTAGTTTAGTTTAGATTTGCTAGATGGCGCTGCAGCAGTGAACTTATTTCAGTTTTGCTACGCAGTCTCCAAGAGGCTGTGTGGTGCTTTAATTGGAAGTCAGGCACTGGAGACAAGAAACCCTGGGTTCAAATCAACCTCCGGTTTGCAGAGCAAGGAGAAGGAGTTTTGTATTATATATTTCCAAATTTTTTTTTTTTTTTTTTCAAACTAATCAAAATTTTGAATAGCGGCTATATGAACAAATTTATTAAATATTTATATTTTTACCAAATTAACAGATATGAAATGACTTTGAAGTAATTAAATTAAACTCTTGGAAATGGTTAACGCTTACGCAGTTTTCTTATGCATTCTTTACATATTGTATTCAGGAAATTGAAATCGCTTTTTTTCAGCTTTTACCTTAGTATTATATATGCAACTTTTTTATCACATCTATCGGTGGTCTAATAGTTAATATGGTTTAGTGCGTGTGTCTTATGTATTGAGCTTAGAGTTCAAACCCCGTCGTGGGGCGGAATTTTTTATACCCTGAACCCATTGAAAATGGGAAATCAGGGTATAATGGTTTTGTTAAAAGTATGTAACAGGGAGAAGGAGGCGTGGCAGACCCCACAAAGTATATATATTCTTGATCAGGGCGACAAACTGAATCGATTTAGCCATGTCCGTCTGTCCGTCTGTCCGTCCGTCCGTCTGTCCGTCTGTCCGTATGTATGAACGCGTCGATTTCTGAAGATATAGAAGCTAGAGACTTCAACTTTTTTTAAAATGCTCGTATATAGCGCGCGCATATCGAGTTTATCACTAAAAATCGATAACTCATCCCGTTATTTTTTATCGATCAAAAACCTTATCGAAATGCAGTTATAAAATTATATCTCCTACATCTTTAGAGCTAGAGTATCCAAATTTTAAATGTAGATTGATATGTACGTTATAAAATTTCGATTTTTGTTCAATTTCACCCCCCACCCTTATATCCACCCCCTCACCCATAAGTTTGTAAAAGGCGTATTTCAAATACTAGAGACTTGCGCTTTGGCAATTATACGCATAGTAATGATAAAACCAGAATCTGAAAGTTTCATGGAGAACGTACGTCCAGAAAAAAAGTTATTAAACAATTAAGTTCCCATAGTAAGCCCACACTGCAGCCCATGCGTGCGCGCCTATTGGTGTCTATGTATGTGTGTTTGCGTGTGTATGTGTGTGTTTGTGTAAGCAGAGAGACGCTAAAAATGATTGAAATGGCTGTTGCTTGAAGGGTTCAGGGGATCTCGTAGTCGAGCACTCTCGACTAGAGTTTTCTTACTTGTTTTTTTTTTTTTTATTATTTTTCCTAGTTATTATACCCTGAACCCATTGAAAATGGGAAATCAGGGTATAATGGTGTTGTTAAAATGTATGTAACAGGGAGAAGAAGGCGTGGCACACCCCACAAAGTATATATATTCTTGATCAAGGCGACGAGCTGAGTCGATTTAGCCCTGTTCGTCTGTCTGTCCGTCCGTCCGTCTGTCAGTTAGTTTGAACGCGTCGATTTCAGAAGATATAAGAGCTAGAGACTTCAATTTTTTTTTTTAATTTCCGTACATAGCGCGCGGATATCGAGTTTATGGCCAAAAATCGATAACTCATCCCGTTATTTTTTATCGATTAAAAACCTTATCGAAAATCTGTTATAAAATTATATCTGCTACATCTTTAGAGCTAGAGTCTCCAAATTTTAAATATATATTCAAATGCATTTTATACAATTTTTTTGTTATATTTTGGATACCGGCTCCAAATTCGCCAGAATCCCCAGTGAAGGTCTGATGCCAGTATAGCTAATTGTGAATGATTTGGCATTTTTTTTTAAATGCAAAATATTCAATAGAATATGTAGATCATATGCTGAAAGTTTCATTAAATTCGATTAAATCATTCGTCGTTAATAAATTAACAAAACATTTGGCCAATTAACAAACGCACGTGCAGTAGCCACAGCAGTTTTCCTATAGGTGTGCACACATACACTCAAACTTATTCTAGAATATTCATAGAATCACATTACACATGAAGTGTTCGAATTCTCAGCAGTTAGTTTAGTTTAGATTTGCTAGATGGCGCTGCAGCAGTGAACTTATTTCAGTTTTGCTACGCAGTCTCCAAGAGGCTGTGTGGTGCTTTAATTGGAAGTCAGGCACTGGAGACAAGAAACCCTGGGTTCAAATTAACCTCCGGTTTGCAGAGCAAGGAGAAGGGGTTTTGTATTATATATTTCCAAATTTTTTTTTTTTTTTCAAACTAATCAAAATTTTGAATAGCGGCTATATGAACAAATTTATTAAATATTTATATTTTTACCAAATTAACAGATATGAAATGACTTTGAAGTAATTAAATTAAACTCTTGGAAATGGTTAACGCTTACGCAGTTTTCTTATGCATTCTTTACATATTGTATTCAGGAAATTGAAATCGCTTTTTTTCAGCTTTTACCTTAGTATTATATATGCAACTTTTTTATCACATCTATCGGTGGTCTAATAGTTAATATGGTTGAGTGCGTGTGTCTTATGTATTGAGCTTAGAGTTCAAACCCCGTCGTGGGACGGAATTTTTTTTTTTTTTTTTTGTATATAAGTAGATAAAAATATTTTTGTTTCAATAATTGATTTGATTTAATTCAAATATAATTTACATCATATATATGTTCTCTGTTGCAACTACTAAAAGGGCGTCATATCATCTATTATTTTTGTTTTGACAACACATGCATAGATATGTATGTATGTACACATTGTGTGCTACAATTTGCTTTACATATAAATATATATATATATATACATACATATACCTAACATTGTCTTCCACTGCAAATTCTTGTGTCTACATATGTAATTATGTATGTATACACATATGTATGACTTCGGCTTTTACAAGAATTTTAAAGCGCTACACACATAGACCCTTGCATATGCATGTGTATATGTTCTAATTTACCCATATGTATCATCACTATTCAAAAGAGTTTTTTGGCACTAATTTGATTTAATCGGCGCGCTTTTTATACCCTGAACCCATTGAAAATGGGAAATCAGGGTATAATGTTTTTGTTGAAATGTATGTAACAGGCAGAAGGAGGCGTGGCAGACCCCATAAAGTATATATTCTTGATCAAGGCGACGAACTGAGTCGATTTAGCCCTGTCCGTCTGTCTGTCCGTCTGTCCGTCTGTCCGTCCGTCCGTCTGTCCGTATGTTTGAACGCGTCGATTTCAGAAGATATAGAAGCTAGAGACTTCAACTTTTTTTTAAAATGCTCGTATATAGCACGCGGATATCGAGTTTATCACTAAAAATCGATAACCCATCCCGTTATTTTTTTATCGATCAAAAACCTTATCGAAATGCAGTTATAAAATTATATCTCTACATCTTTAGAGCTAGAGTATCCAAATTTTAAATGTAGATTGATATGTACGTTATAGAATTTCGATTTTTGTTCAATTTCACCCCCCACCCTTATATCCACCCCCTCACCCATAAGTTTGTAAAAGGCGTATTTCAAATACTAGAGACTTGAGCTTTTGCAATTATACGCATAGTAATGATAAAACCACAATCTGAAAGTTTCATGGAGAACGTACGTTCAGAAAAAAAGTTATTAAACAATTAAGTTCCCATAGTAAGCCCACACTGCAGCCCATGCGTGCGCGCCTATGGGTGTCTATGGATGTGTGTTTGCGTGTGTATGTGTGTGTTTGTGTAAGCAGAGAGACGCTAAAAATGATTGAATTGGCTGTTGCTTGAAGGGTTCAGGGGATCTCGTAGTCGAGCACTCTCGACTAGAGTTTTCTTACTTGTTTTTTTTTAAGTTTTTGCATTTGGTAGGTTTTTTGGGTTTGAGATTTGTTGAAAGATTGTCGTTTTTTTCTTTCTTAATTTTAGGTCGTTTGTTTTTTCGCTTGCTAGATTTTGTGAATTGGCGAGGAAATCTACGCCCATTTTTTCCCAGTTCAATTTTTTTCATATTTTTCGCACTTCGGTTACTCTTTGAGGTTTAATTTCATTTAGTATTTCTGCTTCCTCTATGTCCCATAATTCGTTGCAGTAGATTACACCCTCTGGAAAAATTTAATGTCTTGTGTTCAGTGGCTTCTACATCGATATCGGCCATATTTTTATTCCCAGAACCCATTGAAAATGGGAAATCAGTATAATGGTTTTTTTTAAATGTATGTAACAGGCAGAAGGAGGCGTGGCAGACCCCACAAAGTATATATATTCTTGATCAGGGCGACGAGCTGAGTTGATTTAGCCCTGTCCGTCTGTCCGTATGCTTGAACGCGTCGAGACTTGAATTTTTTTTCTTAGGTCCGTGTATACCAAGCACATATCAAGTTATATCGATAAAAAACCTTATCGAAATGCAGTCATGAAATTATATCTCCTACATCTTTAGAGCTAGAGTCTCCAAATTATAAATGTAGATTCATATGTACGTTATAGAATTTCGATTTTTGTTTAATTTAAACCCCCCATCCCTATATCCACCCCCTCACCCATAAGTTTGTAAAAGGCGTATTTCAAATACTAGAGACTTGAGCTTCGGTAGATACACGCATATTAATGATATAAATACAATATAAAGAATCAATCATGAAGAACGTACGTCCATAAAAAAAGTTATTAAACAATTAAGTTCCCATAGTAAACCCACACTGCAGCCCATGCGTGTTATTGCGTGCGCGCCTATGTGTGTCTATGTATGTGTTTGCGTGTGTATGTGTGTGTTTGTAGAAGCAGAGAGACGCTAAAAATTATTGAAATGGCTGTTGCTCGAAGAGTTCAGGGGATCTCGAAGTCGAGCAGTCTCGACTAGAGCTTTCTTAGTTGTTTTTATACCCTGAACCCATTGAAAATGGTAAATCAGGGTATAATGGTTTTGTGAAAAATATGTAACAGGCAGAAGGAATCATCGCAGACCCCATAAAGTATATATATTTTTGATCAGGACGATGAGCTGAGTCGATATAGCTCTGTCCGTCTGTCCGTCCGTCCGTCCGTCCATCCGTCCGTATGAGTGCGTCGATCTCAGAAGTTACAAGAGCTAGAGAGCTGAAATTTTGTATGTAGACTCGTGTATACCATACGCAATACGAGTGTATCATATTTTTTCGATAACTCATTCGATATCTTTTTATCGAGGATAATCGATAAATTGATATTGTTCTTTCAGCCTAATGGATACACACATTTTGTAATTTACAGATTTTGGATACCACGCCCCCTTAGCCCCCAATTTGTAAAAAACGTATATAAAGTACTAGAGACTCGTGCTTTGGAATGTACATAAATATACACATTATGATTACGTTCAGAAAGTTTTATTAAGATTGTATGTCTACGAACAAAGTTATTCAACAAATAAATTCTCATAATATTGCCCACACTGCCGCGCAGCCCAAGCGCAGTCGCTGCTTACTGCGCAGTTAGGGTGGATGCATGCGTATGTATGTATGTGTGCAGAATGATTGGAAAATCAGTATGGAGGGTTCAGGGTATCTCCTAGTCGAGCAGTCTCGACTAGAGTCTTCTTACTTGTTTGTTTGTTAAATAATTGCTAAATATTAAAATTTCAGATGTAGGAAAAATGACCTCATCGCAAAATCATTTTGGAAGTACTGTGTCGAGTCAATTCAATACAAAAAATAATACTCGCGTTATCGCCCAAAAAGGAGGACTAGCAATATTGCCATGCGTGGTTAAAGTTAACTCCCCGGCTACGGTAAGACAGCAATTCAGCAATTCACTATATCTATTAAGTTAACTATAAATAAGTAGTGGTACAATAATATCTATATTCGTTAAACGTGTGCCTATTTACCTCAGTATGCAACAGCTCGTCGACATAACACAAAACATGTTATTTTATAATTCTATAAATCATCATCTAAAAAAGGATTTACTAATTTTTCGTGCAGCACTTGCTTCTCCATAACCAATTGAGAAGGATATCTGTTAAAAAGTTACAAAATAATATTTGTTTGTCATACGCATTCACGAAGAGGATTCATTATACTCATTCCTGGAAGTGAAGTATATTAGTTATCTGCTGTCCGTCCTGCTGTCTGTCCGTGCGTTCATATGAATTTAATTTGCTTACTATTATGAGAATTTATTTGTTGAATAATTTCTTTTGTAGACAAACTCTTAATGAAACTTTCAGAGTATAATCATAATGTTTAAATGTGTGCGGCGAAGGGGGTATCCAAAATCCGTAAAATATAAAATGTCTGTTTTCAGAAAATGTAAATAAACAATGAATATGAAGTCTCTAGGTTTAATAGTGTTCAAATTAGGCTGAAAAAAAAAAACAATATAAATTTATCGATTATCCTCGATAAAAAAGATATCGCATGAGTTATAGATAAAATATTATAAACTTGTACTGCGTATGGTATATACGAGTCTACATGCCAAATAACTTATAACTTCTGATATCTAGGCGTTCATACAGACAGACGGACAGGGCTATATCGACTCAGCTCATCGCCCTGATCAAGACTATATACATATATTATTTTTTGAGGTCTGCGATGATTCCTTCTGTCTGTTACATACTTTTACGAAACCATTATAACCTGATTTTCCAGGCAACCTGATTTGAAATACGCCTTTTACAAACTTATGGGTAAGGGGGTGGAAATAGGGGTGGGGGGTGAATTATAACAAAAATCGAAATTCTATAACGTACATATGAATCTACATTTATAATTTGGAGACTCTAGCTCTAAATATGTAGGAGATATAATTTCATTACTGCATTTCGATAAGGTTTTTTTTCGATAAAATATAACGATTTTTAGTGATAAACTTGATATGTGCTTGGTATACACGGACCTAAGAAAAAAAATTCAAGTCTCGACGCGTTCAAGCATACGGACAGACGGACAGGGCTAAATCGACTCAGCTCGTCGCCCTGATCAAGAATATATATACTTTGTGGGGTCTGCCACGCCTCCTTCTGCCTGTTACATACATTTCAAAAAAAAACATTATACTGATTTCCCATTTTCAATGGGTTCAGGGAATAAAAATATGGCCGATATCGATGTAGAAGCCACTGAACACAAGACATTAAATTTTTCCAAAGGGTGTAATCTACTGCAACGAATTATGGAACATAGAGGAAGCAGAAATACTAAATGAAATTAAACCTCAAAGAGTAACCGAAGTGCGAAAAATATGAAAGAAACTGAACTGGGAAAAAATGGGCGTAGATGACCTCGCCAATTCACAAAATCTAGCAAGCGAAAAAACAAACGACCTAAAATTAAGAAAGAAAAAAACGACAATCTTTCAACAAATCTCAAACCCAAAAAACCTACCAAATGCAAAAACTTAAAAAAAAACAAGTAAGAAAACTCTAGTCGAGAGTGCTCGACTACGAGATCCCCTGAACCCTTCAAGCAACAGCCAATTCAATCATTTTTAGCGTCTCTCTGCTTACACAAACACACACATACACACGCAAACACACATCCATAGACACCCATAGGCGCGCACGCATGGGCTGCAGTGTGGGCTTACTATGGGAACTTAATTGTTTAATAACTTTTTTTCTGAACGTACGTTCTCCATGAAACTTTCAGATTGTGGTTTTATCATTACTATGCGTATAATTGCAAAAGCTCAAGTCTCTAGTATTTGAAATACGCCTTTTACAAACTTATGGGTGAGGGGGTGGATATAAGGGTGGGGGGTGAAATTGAACAAAAATCGAAATTCTATAACGTACATATCAATCTACATTTAAAATTTGGATACTCTAGCTCTAAAGATGTAGAGATATAATTTTATAACTGCATTTCGATAAGGTTTTTGATCGATAAAAAAATAACGGGATGGGTTATCGATTTTTAGTGATAAACTCGATATCCGCGTGCTATATACGAGCATTTTAAAAAAAAGTTGAAGTCTCTAGCTTCTATATCTTCTGAAATCGACGCGTTCAAACATACGGACAGACGGACGGACGGACAGACGGACAGACGGACAGACAGACGGACAGGGCTAAATCGACTCAGTTCGTCGCCTTGATCAAGAATATATACTTTATGGGGTCTGCCACGCCTCCTTCTGCCTGTTACATACATTTCAACAAAAACATTATACCCTGATTTCCCATTTTCAATGGGTTCAGGGTATAAAAAGCGCGCCGATTAAATCAAATTAGTGCCAAAAAACTCTTTTGAATAGTGATGATACATATGGGTAAATTAGAACATATACACATGCATATGCAAGGGTCTATGTGTGTAGCGCTTTAAAATTCTTGTAAAAGCCGAAGTCATACATATGTGTATACATACATAATTACATATGTAGACACAAGAATTTGCAGTGGAAGACAATGTTAGGTATATGTATGTATATATATATATATATTTATATGTAAAGCAAATTGTAGCACACAATGTGTACATACATACATATCTATGCATGTGTTGTCAAAACAAAAATAATAGATGATATGACGCCCTTTTAGTAGTTGCAACAGAGAACATATATATGATGTAAATTATATTTGAATTAAATCAAATCAATTATTGAAACAAAAATATTTTTATCTACTTATATACAAAAAAAAAAAAAAAAATTCCGTCCCACGACGGGGTTTGAACTCTAAGCTCAATACATAAGACACACGCACTCAACCATATTAACTATTAGACCACCGATAGATGTGATAAAAAAGTTGCATATATAATACTAAGGTAAAAGCTGAAAAAAAAGCGATTTCAATTTCCTGAATACAATATGTAAAGAATGCATAAGAAAACTGCGTAAGCGTTAACCATTTCCAAGAGTTTAATTTAATTACTTCAAAGTCATTTCATATCTGTTAATTTGGTAAAAATATAAATATTTAATAAATTTGTTCATATAGCCGCTATTCAAAATTTTGATTAGTTTGAAAAAAAAAAAAAATTTGGAAATATATAATACAAAACCCCTTCTCCTTGCTCTGCAAACCGGAGGTTGATTTGAACCCAGGGTTTCTTGTCTCCAGTGCCTGACTTCCAATTAAAGCACCACACAGCCTCTTGGAGACTGCGTAGCAAAACTGAAATAAGTTCACTGCTGCAGCGCCATCTAGCAAATCTAAACTAAACTAACTGCTGAGAATTCGAACACTTCATGTGTAATGTGATTCTATGAATATTCTAGAATAAGTTTGAGTGTATGTGTGCACACCTATAGGAAAACTGCTGTGGCTACTGCACGTGCGTTTGTTAATTGGCCAAATGTTTTGTTAATTTATTAACGACGAATGATTTAATCGAATTTAATGAAACTTTCAGCATATGATCTACATATTCTATTGAATATTTTGCATTTAAAAAAAAAATGCCAAATCATTCACAATTAGCTATACTGGCATCAGACCTTCACTGGGGATTCTGGCGAATTTGGAGCCGGTATCCAAAATATAACAAAAAAATTGTATAAAATGCATTTGAATATATATTTAAAATTTGGAGACTCTAGCTCTAAAGATGTAGCAGATATAATTTTATAACAGATTTTCGATAAGGTTTTTAATCGATAAAAAATAACGGGATGAGTTATCGATTTTTGGCCATAAACTCGATATCCGCGCGCTATGTACGTAAATTAAAAAAAAAAATTGAAGTCTCTAGCTCTTATATCTTCTGAAATCGACGCGTTCAAACTAACTGACAGACGGACGGACGGACAGACAGACGAACAGGGCTAAATCGACTCAGCTCGTCGCCTTGATCAAGAATATATATACTTTGTGGGGTGTGCCACGCCTTCTTCTCCCTGTTACATACATTTTAACAACACCATTATACCCTGATTTCCCATTTTCAATGGGTTCAGGGTATAATAACTAGGAAAAATAATAAAAAAAAAAAAAAACAAGTAAGAAAACTCTAGTCGAGAGTGCTCGACTACGAGATCCCCTGAACCCTTCAAGCAACAGCCATTTCAATCATTTTTAGCGTCTCTCTGCTTACACAAACACACACATACACACGCAAACACACATACATAGACACCCATAGGCGCGCACGCATGGGCTGCAGTGTGGGCTTACTATGGGAACTTAATTGTTTAATAACTTTTTTTCTGGACGTACGTTCTCCATGAAACTTTCAGATTGTGGTTTTATCATTACTATGCGTATAATTGCCAAAGCTCAAGTCTCTAGTATTTGAAATACGCCTTTTACAAACTTATGGGTGAGGGGGTGGATATAAGGGTGGGGGGTGAAATTGAACAAAAATCGAAATTCTATAACGTACATATCAATCTACATTTAAAATTTGGATACTCTAGCTCTAAAGATGTAGAGATATAATTTTATAACTGCATTTCGATAAGGTTTTTGATCGATAAAAAAATAACGGGATGGGTTATCGATTTTTAGTGATAAACTCGATATCCGCGTGCTATATACGAGCATTTTAAAAAAAAGTTGAAGTCTCTAGCTTCTATATCTTCTGAAATCGACGCGTTCAAACATACGGACAGACGGACAGACGGACAGACAGACGGACAGGGCTAAATCGACTCAGTTCGTCGCCCTGATCAAGAATATATATACTTTATGGGGTCTGCCACGCCTCTTTCTGCCTGTTACATACATTTCAACAACACCATTATACCCTGATTTCCCATTTTCAATGGGTTCAGGGTATAACAAGTAAGAAAGCTCTAGTCGAGAGTGCTCGACTACGAGATCCCCTGAACCCTTCAAGCAACAGCCATTTCAATCATTTTTAGCGTCTCTCTGCTTACACACATACACACGCAAACACACATACATAGACACCCATAGGCGCGCACGCATGGGCTGCAGTGTGGGCTTACTATGGGAACTTAATTGTTTAATAACTTTTTTTCTGGACGTACGTTCTCCATGAAACTTTCAGATTGTGGTTTTATCATTACTATGCGTATAATTGCCAAAGCGCAAGTCTCTAGTATTTGAAATACGCCTTTTACAAACTTATGGGTGAGGGGGTGGATATAAGGGTGGGGGGTGAAATTAAACAAAAATCGAAAATCTATAACGTACATATCAATCTACATTTAAAATATGGATACTCTAGCTCTAAAGATGTAGGAGATATAATTTTATAACTGCATTTCGATAAGGTTTTTGATCGATAAAAAAATAACGGGATGAGTTATCGATTTTTAGTGATAAACTCGATATCCGCGTGCTATATACGAGCATTTAAAAAAAAAGTTGAAGTCTCTAGCTTCTATATCTTCTGAAATCGACGCGTTCAAACATACGGACAGACGGATAGACGGACGGACGGACAGACGGACAGACAGACGGACAGGGCTAAATCGACTCAGTTCGTCGCCCTGATCAAGAATATATACTTTATGGGGTCTGCCACGCCTCCTTCTGCCTGTTACATACATTTCAACAAAAACATTATACCCTGATTTCCCATTTTCAATGGGTTCAGGGTATAACAAGTAAGAAAGCTCTAGTCGAGACTGCTCGACTACGAGATACCCTGAACCCTCCGAGCAACAGCCATTTCAATAATTTTTTAGTGTCATTCAGCTTAAACAAACACACACACACACGCAAACATATACATAGACACCCATAGGCACGCACGCATTAACAGGCATGGGCTGCAGTGTGGGCTTACTATGGGAACTTAATTGTTCAATAACTTTTTTTGTGGACGTACGTTCTTCATGAAACTTTCAGAATGTGGTTTTATCATTACTATGCGTATACTTGCCAAAGCTCAAGTCTCTAGTATTTGAAATACGCCTTTGACAGAGATGAGGGTAAGGGGGTGGATATAGGGGTGGGGGGTGAATTATAACAAAAATCGAAATTCTATCACGTGCAGTCGAGTCTACATTTAAAATTTGGAGACTTTAGCTCTAAAGGTGTAGGAGATATAATTTTATAACTGGTTTTCGATAAGGTTTTTGATCGATAAAAAAATAACGGGATGAGTTATCGATCTTTTGTGATAAACTCGATATGCGCGCGCTATATACGAGCATTTAAAAAAAAAGTTGAAGTCTCTAGCTTCTATATCTTCAGAAATCGACGCGTTACATACGGACAGACGGACAGACGGACAGACGGACGGACGGACAGACGGACAGACGGACATGGCTAAATTGATTCAGTTTGTCGCCCTGATCAAGAATATATATACTTTGTGGGGTCTGCCACGCCTCCTTCTCCCTGTTACATACTTTTAACAAAACCATTATACCCTGATTTCCCATTTTCAATGGGTTCAGGGTATAACAAGTAAGAAAGCTCTAGTCGAGACTGCTCGACTACGAGATCCCCTGAACCCTTCAAGCAACAGCCATTTCAATAATTTTTAGCGTCTCTCTGCTCACACAAACACACACATACACACGCAAACACACATACATAGACACACATAGGCGCACACGCATGGGCTGCAGTGTGGGCTTACTATGGGAACTTAATTGTTTAATAACTTTTTTTCTGGACGTACGTTCTCCATGAAACTTTCAGATTGTGGTTTTATCATTACTATGCGTATAATTGCCAAATCTCAAGTCTCTAGTATTTGAAATACGCCTTTTAAAAACTTATGGGTGAAGGGGTGGATATAAGGGTGGGGGGTGAAATTGAACAAAAATCGAAATTCTATAACGTACATATCAATCTACATTTAAAATTTGGATACTCTAGCTCTAAAGATGTAGGAGATATAATTTTATAACTGCATTTCGATAAGGTTTTTGATCGATAAAAAAATAATGGGACGAGTTATCGATTTTTGGTGATGAACTCGATATGCGCGCTGTATATACGGTCATTTAAAAAAAAAGTTCAAGTCTCTAGCTCTTATATCTTCTGAAATCGACGCGTTCATACATACGGACGGACGGACGGACGGACGGACGGACGGACAGACAGACGGACAGGGCTAAATCGACTCAGTTCGTCGCCCTGATCAAGAATATATATACTTTGTGGGGTCTGCCACGCCTCCTTCTCCCTGTTACATACTTTTAACAAAACCATTATACCCTGATTTCCCATTTTCAATGGGTTCAGGGTATAACAAGTAAGAAAGCTCTAGTCGAGACTGCTCGACTACGAGATCCCCTGAACCCTTCAAGCAACAGCCATTTCAATAATTTTTAGCGTCTCTCTGCTCACACAAACACACACATACACACGCAAACACACATACATAGACACACATAGGCGCACACGCATGGGCTGCAGTGTGGGCTTACTATGGGAACTTAATTGTTTAATAACTTTTTTTCTGGACGTACGTTCTCCATGAAACTTTCAGATTGTGGTTTTATCATTACTATGCGTATAATTGCCAAATCTCAAGTCTCTAGTATTTGAAATACGCCTTTTAAAAACTTATGGGTGAGGGGGTGGATATAAGGGTGGGGGGTGAAATTGAACAAAAATCGAAATTCTATAACGTACATATCAATCTACATTTAAAATTTGGATACTCTAGCTCTAAAGATGTAGGAGATATAATTTTATAACTGCATTTCGATAAGGTTTTTGATCGATAAAAAAATAATGGGACGAGTTATCGATTTTTGGTGATAAACTCGATATGCGCGCTGTATATACGGTCATTTTAAAAAAAAGTTCAAGTCTCTAGCTCTTATATCTTCTGAAATCGACGCGTTCATACATACGGACGGACGGACGGACGGACGGACGGACGGACGGACGGACGGACGGACAGACAGACGGACAGGGCTAAATCGACTCAGTTCGTCGCCCTGATCAAGAATATATATACTTTGTGGGGTCTGCCACGCCTCCTTCTCCCTGTTACATACTTTTAACAAAACCATTATACCCTGATTTCCCATTTTCAATGGGTTCAGGGTATAAAAAGCGCGCCGATTAAATCAAATTAGTGCCAAAAAACTCTTTTGAATAGTGATGATACATATGGGTAAATTAGAACATATACACATGCATATGCAAGGGTCTATGTGTGTAGCGCTTTAAAATTCTTGTAAAAGCCGAAGTCATACATATGTGTATACATACATAATTACATATGTAGACACAAGAATTTGCAGTGGAAGACAATGTTAGGTATATGTATGTATATATATATATATTTATATGTAAAGCAAATTGTAGCACACAATGTGTACATACATACATATCTATGCATGTGTTGTCAAAACAAAAATAATAGATGATATGACGCCCTTTTAGTAGTTGCAACAGAGAACATTATATATGATGTAAATTATATTTGAATTAAATCAAATCAATTATTGAAACAAAAATATTTTTGTCTGCTTATATACAAAAAAAAAACAAGTAAGAAAGCTCTAGTCGAGACTGCTCGACTACGAGATACCCTGAACCCTCCGAGCAACAGCCATTTCAATAATTTTTAGTCTCATTCAGCTTAAACAAACACACACACACACGCAAACATATACATAGACACCCATAGGCACGCACGCATTAACAGGCATGGGCTGCAGTGTGGGCTTACTAAGGGAATTTAATTGTTCAATAACTTTTTTTTGTAGACGTACGTTCTTCATGAAACTTTCAGAATGTGGTTTTATCATTACTATGCGTATATTTGCCAAAGCTCAAGTCTCTAGTATTTGAAATACGCCTTTTACAGAGATGATGGTAAGGGGGTGGATATAGGGGTGGGGGGTGAATTATAACAAAAACCGAAATTCTATCACGTGCAGTCGAGTCTACATTTAAAATTTGGAGACTTTAGCTCTAAAGGTGTAGGAGATATAATTTTAAACCTGGTTTTCGATAAGGTTTTTGATCGATAAAAAAATAACGGGATGAGTTATCGATTTTTAGTGATAAACTCGATATGCGCGCGCTATATACGAGCATTTTAAAAAAAAGTTGAAGTCTCTAGCTTCTATATCTTCAGAAATCGACGCGTTCATACATACGGTCAGACGGACAGACGGACAGACGGACGGACGGACAGACGGACAGACGGACATGGCTAAATCGATTCAGTTTGTCGCCCTGATCAAGAATATATATACTTTGTGGGGTCTGCCACGCCTCCTTCTCCCTGTTACATACTTTTAACAAAACCATTATACCCTGATTTCCCATTTTCAATGGGTTCAGGGTATAAAAAATTCCGCCCCACGACGGGGTTTGAACTCTAAGCTCAATACATAAGACACACGCACTCAACCATATTAACTATTAGACCACCGATAGATGTGATAAAAAAGTTGCATATATAATACTAAGGTAAAAGCTGAAAAAAAGCGATTTCAATTTCCTGAATACAATATGTAAAGAATGCATAAGAAAACTGCGTAAGCGTTAACCATTTCCAAGAGTTTAATTTAATTACTTCAAAGTCATTTCATATCTGTTAATTTGGTAAAAATATAAATATTTAATAAATTTGTTCATATAGCCGCTATTCAAAATTTTGATTAGTTTGAAAAAAAAAAAAAAAAAAAATTTGGAAATATATAATACAAAACTCCTTCTCCTTGCTCTGCAAACCGGAGGTTGATTTGAACCCAGGGTTTCTTGTCTCCAGTGCCTGACTTCCAATTAAAGCACCACACAGCCTCTTGGAGACTGCGTAGCAAAACTGAAATAAGTTCACTGCTGCAGCGCCATCTAGCAAATCTAAACTAAACTAACTGCTGAGAATTCGAACACTTCATGTGTAATGTGATTCTATGAATATTCTAGAATAAGTTTGAGTGTATGTGTGCACACCTATAGGAAAACTGCTGTGGCTACTGCACGTGCGTTTGTTAATTGGCCAAATGTTTTGTTAATTTATTAACGACGAATGATTTAATCGAATTTAATGAAACTTTCAGCATATGATCTACATATTCTATTGAATATTTTGCATTTTAAAAAAAAAAGCCAAATCATTCACAATTAGCTATACTGGCATCAGACCTTCACTGGGGATTCTGGCGAATTTGGAGCCGGTATCCAAAATATAACAAAAAAATTGTATAAAATGCATTTGAATATATATTTAAAATCTAGACTCTAGCTCTAAAGATGTAGCAGATATAATTTTATAACAGATTTTCGATAAGGTTTTTAATCGATAAAAAATAACGGGATGAGTTATCGATTTTTGGCCATAAACTCGATATCCGCGCGCTATGTACGGAAATTAAAAAAAAAAATTGAAGTCTCTAGCTCTTATATCTTCTGAAATCGACGCGTTCAAACTAACTGACAGACGGACGGACGGACAGACAGACGAACAGGGCTAAATCGACTCAGCTCGTCGCCTTGATCAAGAATATATATACTTTGTGGGGTGTGCCACGCCTTCTTCTCCCTGTTACATATATTTTAACAACACCATTATACCCTGATTTCCCATTTTCAATGGGTTCAGGGTATAATAACTAGGAAAAATAATAAAAAACAAGTAAGAAAACTCTAGTCGAGAGTGCTCGACTACGAGATCCCCTGAACCCTTCAAGCAACAGCCATTTCAATCATTTTTAGCGACACCCATAAGCGCGCACTCATGGGCTGCAGTGTGGGCTTACTATGGGAACTTAATTGTTTAATAACTTTTTTTCTGGACGTACGTTCTCCATGAAACTTTCAGATTGTGGTTTTATCATTACTATGCGTATAATTGCCAAAGCTCAAGTCTCTAGTATTTGAAATACGCCTTTTACAAACTTATGGGTGAGGGGGTGGATATAAGGGTGGGGGGTGAAATTGAACAAAAATCGAAATTCTATAACGTACATATCAATCTACATTTAAAATTTGGATACTCTAGCTCTAAAGATGTAGGAGATATAATTTTATAACTGCATTTCGATAAGGTTTTTGATCGATAAAAAAATAACGGGATGAGTTATCGATTTTTAGTGATAAACTCGATATCCGCGTGCTATATACGAGCATTTTAAAAAAAAGTTGAAGTCTCTAGCTTCTATATCTTCGGAAATCGACGCGTTCAAACATACGGACAGACGGACAGACGGACAGACGGACGGACGGACAGACGGACAGACGGACAGACAGACGGACAGGGCTAAATCGACTCAGTTCGTCGCCCTGATCAAGAATATATATACTTTATGGGGTCTGCCACGCCTCCTTCTGCCTGTTACATACATTTCAACAAAAACATTATACCCTGATTTCCCATTTTCAATGGGTTCAGGGTATAAAAAAAAACAAGTAAGAAAACGCATGGGCTGCAGTGTGGGCTTACTATGGGAACTTAATTGTTTAATAACTTTTTTTCTGGACGTACGTTCTCCATGAAACTTTCAGATTCTGGTTTTATCATTACTATGCGTATAATTGCCAAAGCTCAAGTCTCTAGTATTTGAAATACGCCTTTTACAAACTTATGGGTGAGGGGGTGGATATAAGGGTGGGGGGTGAAATTGAACAAAAATCGAAATTTTATAACGTACATATCAATCTACATTTAAAATTTGGATACTCTAGCTCTAAAGATGTAGGAGATATAATTTTATAACTGCATTTCGATAAGGTTTTTGATCGATAAAAAAATAACGAGATGAGTTATCGATGTTTAGTGATAAACTCGATATCCGCGTGCTATATACGAGCATTTTAAAAAAAAGTTGAAGTCTCTAGCTTCTATATCTTCGGAAATCGACGCGTTCAAACATACGGACAGACGGACAGACGGACAGACGGACAGACGGACGGACGGACAGACGGACAGACAGACGCACAGGGCTAAATCGACTCAGTTCGTCGCCCTGATCAAGAATATATATACTTTATGGGGTCTGCCACGCCTCCTTCTGCCTGTTACATACATTTCAACAAAAACATTATACCCTGATTTCCCATTTTCAAGGGGTTCAGGGTATAAAAATCATCGATAGCTATTGCCATTTATTATACCCTGAACCCATTGAAAATGGGAAATCAGGGTATAATGGTTTTGTGAAAAGTATGTAACAGGCAGAAGGAATCATCTCAGACCCCATAAAGTATATATATTCTTGATCAGGACGATGAGCTGAGTCGATATAGCCCTGTCCGTCTGTCCGTCCGTCCGTCCGTCCGTATGAGTGCGTCGATCTCAGAAGTTAAAGGAGCTAGAGAGCTGAAATTTTGTATGCATACTCGTGTATACCATACGCAGTACGAGTTTATCATATTTTTTCGATAACTCATTCGATATCTTTTTTATCGAGGATAATCGATAAATTTATATTGTTTTTTCAGCCTAATTTGAACACTATTAGACCTAGAGACTTCAGATTTACTGTGTTTATACATTTTATGGGCACACACATTTTGTAATTTACAGATTTTGGATACCACGCCCCCTTCGCCCACAATTCGTATAAAACGTATATTAAGTACTAGAGACTTGTGCTTTGGAATGTACACACATTTACACATAATGATTACGTTCTGAAAGTTTCATTAAGATTGTACGTCTACAAATGAAATTATTCAACAAATAAATTCTCATAATATTGCCCACATTGCAGCGCAGCCCAAGCGCAGTCGCTGCTTACTGCGCAGTTAGCAAAGCGTGGGCCTATGCGTGGGGGTGGATGCATGTGTATGTATGTGTGCAGAATGATTGGAACATCAGCACGGAGGGTTCAGGGTATCTCCTAGTCGAGCAGTCTCGACTAGAGCTTTCTTACTTGTATCTAGTACATCTTTAGAACTAGGATCTTCAAATCAATTTTATACAATTTTGATTTTAGTTATATTTTGGATACCGGTCCAAGCTAGCAGCAGATCAGCGCGATTTTCAAATACATGTGCACACACTCATCGTTTATTCTATGCGTATAGACAAATGCGCGCCTTTTTGCATAGTCTCAGAATTGCGATTGATTTCTGGATTTTCTCGCTGTTACTGTAGTTTTGTCAGATGACGCTCTGTTATTACGTTATTGCATTTTAGCTACCATATAGTCAAGCAATGCAATAGCGTGGGTGCTAAAGGCGACGCAAGTTATGTTAGAGTAGCGGAGGTTCAAAGCCCCTTCAATGTTATGTTTTTTCTTTTTATACCCTGAACCCATTGAAAATGGGAAATCAGGGTATAATGTTTTTGTTGAAATGTATGTAACAGGCAGAAGGAGGCGTTGCAGACCCCATAAAGTATATATATTCTTGATCAGGGCGACGAACTGAGTCGATTTAGCCCTGTCCGTCTGTCCGTCCGTCCGTCTGTCCGTCTGTCCGTATGTTTGAACGCGTCGATTTCAGAAGATATAGAAGCTAGAGACTTCAACTTTTTTTAAAATGCTCGTATATAGCACGCGGATATCGAGTTTATCACTAAAAATCGATAACTCATCCCGTTATTTTTTTATCGATCAAAAACCTTATCGAAATGCAGTTATAAAATTATATCTCCTACATCTTTAGAGCTAGAGTATCCAAATTTTAAATGTGGATTGATATGTACGTTATAGAATTTCGATTTTTGTTTAATTTCACCCCCCACCCTTATATCCACCCCCTCACCCATAAGTTTGTAAAAGGCGTATTTCAAAAACTAGAGACTTGAGCTTTGGCAATTATACGCATAGTAATGATAAAACCACAATCTGAAAGTTTCATGGAGAACGTACGTCCAGAAAAAAAGTTATTAAACAATTAAGTTCCCATAGTAAGCCCACACTGCAGCCCATGCGTGCGCGCCTATGGGTGTCTATGTATGTGTGTTTGCGTGTGTATGTATAAGCAGAGAGACGCTAAAAATTATTGAAATGGCTGTTGCTTGAAGGGTTCAGGGGATCTCGTAGTCGAGCACTCTCGACTAGAGTTTTCCTACTTGTTCATACTATTCATACTATATATTTTTTTTTTTTTATACCCTGAACCCATTGAAAATGGGAAATCAGGGTATAATGTTTTTGTTGAAATGTATGTAACAGGCAGAAGGAGGCGTGGCAGACCCCATAAAGTATATATATTCTTGATCAGGGCGACGAACTGAGTCGATTTAGCCCTGTCCGTCTGTCTGTCCGTCTGTCCGTCTGTCCGTATGTTTGAACGCGTCGATTTCTGAAGATATAGAAGCTAGAGACTTCAACTTTTTTTTAAAATGCTCGTATATAGCACGCGGATATCGAGTTTATCACTAAAAATCGATAACTCATCCCGTTATTTTTTTATCGATCAAAAACCTTATCGAAATGCAGTTATAAAATTATATCTCCTACATCTTTAGAGCTAGAGTATCCAAATTTTAAATGTAGATTGATATGTACGTTATAGAATTTCGATTTTTGTTCAATTTCACCCCCCACCCTTATATCCACCCCCTCACCCATAAGTTTGTAAAAGGCGTATTTCAAATACTAGAGACTTGAGCTTTGGCAATTATACGCATAGTAATGATAAAACCACAATCTGAAAGTTTCATGGAGAACGTACGTCCAGAAAAAAAGTTATTAAACAATTAAGTTCCCATAGTAAGCCCACACTGCAGCCCATGCGTGCGCGCCTATGGGTGTCTATGTATGTGTGTTTGCGTGTGTATGTGTGTGTGAAATGGCTGTTGCTTGAAGGGTTCAGGGGATCTCGTAGTCGAGCAGTCTCGACTAGAGCTTTCTTACTTGTTTGATTATAAAATAGATATTTTATTTGAAAGGTGCGAGCTTTAATAAAGGGCACTTAATACTTTTCTTTTTCTTAATCGAACAATTTTAGAAGTTTAAATTTGTTTCTTCTTAAATACCCCTCATAATTTATACGCGTATATGTATGTATATAATGTATATACATGAACGAATACACTTGACTATGATGGTGTTTAGTTTCGTATTGACTCTTTATTCTGCTGGGCCTGGGTTTATATACCCAGGCTCATGCATAATTTCAATCATTAAATCTAATGCGTCTATTGCTGAGTGTGTAAGGCTCAGCATTGGTCTATTACATATTATTATTCTATCGCTGAGTTTATAAGACTCCGCGTTGGCTTATTAGCTATCGCTGAGTTTGTAATGCTCAGCGCTCGTCTCTTAAGTATTCTAATCGCTAAGGGTCAGGGTCATATTTTATGCCTAACTTGACAGTTCACACTTGAAACATATGTTATTTATTTTATGCTAGCTGTCGAGTGCATCGTGCGTATGTTCCCCTACTTATCATATTTTTATGTTCATGCATGTTCATGAACAATACATATATACATACAGATACACATAAGTCTGCACGCATAGCATCAAGCATTACAGCCTTCTTATGCACGCGCTCACTTTTATGTGTGTATGTGTGTGTGTATGTACACATAAATGCGTACTCTAGCGTGTTCTAAGAATCTCAAATGCGACTGATTTGTTTTTGCATTGTTCTTGAAGTTTTTAACCGCTACTCTGGCTTTTCATAACAAGAATGTCATTTCGTTTTATTTACTGTTGCTCAAAGCAGGCGGTAGCGCTGTCGGCAGAGGCGCCGGTTAAATTCGTTTTAGTTATTTTGACAAACATGCTATTTGGCTTGGGTGCGAGCTCAAATCCCGCGGGAAACTCTTTTTTGTAAATTGCAAATTTTTGTTATTTTAGCTTCTTTTATATTTTTTTAATTTTATAAAAATGTTTACTTCCGTGTTATCAATGCCTATTAGCCTATTTGTATATACATGTACATACATAGATGGCTCACGCATATAAATATCGCAATTTGATACTACAAATGCGGATTGCCACGCCCCTAGTGGCCGTAGATGCCTCATTTTTGGCCTGTTCTTAGAACGAGCTAACGGTAACGTTCATGCCAAATTTGTATGCTTACGCTCCAAAAATGTGTAAATTGCAGGGTATTTTTCGATATGCCACGCCCCCAAAGGGGCGTTACTATTATTTTTGAAACCTCGATAGAGGATGTTACCAGTAACTCAACTATCCAAATTTGAAACATCGAGCTCTTATACTGTAGGTGATATAAGCTTTTTCGGTTTGCCACGCCCCCTTTGAGCGGACATATATCCATCATAGCTCGTTGGGCTTGGGTTGTCACCCCGCGTACATATACCAAATTTCAGGTCTCTAGCATCAATAGTGCTACAATAAAATAAAATATAGCAAAATTTGAAAAATCACTATATCTTTAGATCCGATTTGCCACGCCCCTAGTGAGCGTAAACATACAATTTTTTCATCAGTCATTATAGAATCATAACATTAGCTTACGTGCATAATTTCAACTTTCTAGCTTTATGACTTCCGGAGATACAGTTTTATCCGATTTGCCACGCCCCCAATGGGTGGTCGACGCGGACCTACATACCAAATTTCAGCTTTCTAGCTCTTGAACTAATATGGTTTCTGGTATATCGGAAAATGCATTTTCCGATTTGCCACGCCTCTAGTGGGCGGATCGGGAAAATTTTAACATAAATCGGAGTTATACATTAGTATGTGTTCCAAATTTCACGTCTCTAGCTTCAATAGCGGCGAAATGAACTGCGTTCATACGGACAGACGGACAGCAAGACGGACATTGCACAAAACCAATATACTAATTCACTTCGTGAATGAGTATAAAAATAGAAACAATACTCGATAACCTGCGCACTAATATATGAAAATGTAACGTGAGCCTGGGCCCAGCGATCTAAAAAAGCGACATAAACATCTGTGCACTTGTTTGTATGGGAAAATGCACCCTTCCAGCGACTGGAAGTAGTTTTAAGAGTCTCTGTTAGGTATATAAGAGCTAGGATTTTAAGCAATAAACAGTTGAGTTCAGTTTCAATGTTGAGTTCGGCAAATGTGGAGTTGTTTTTATTTAACCTTCTAACACATCCCATCAGCAATTCAGTAGCTAAGTTTAGTTCTAATACTGTAGAAAATTCAGTTTTTTTGCGATTTGCCTTGTCTCTACTGGGCGTAGACATCTAATTTTTGGCCAGTTCTTAGAAGGAGCTAACGGTAACCTAATTGCAAAATTTGGATGCGTACGCTCCAAAAATGTGAAAGCTACAGGGTATTTTTCGATATGCCACGCCCCTAAAAATGCGTAACAATTATTTTTGCGACGTAGATATATAATTTTTCGTCAGTCTTTATAGAATCATAGGATTAGCCCATGTGCGAAATTTCTATTTATCCGATTTGCCACGCCCCCAATGGGCGTAGATATATCCGCCATAGCTTGATGGACTTGGGTGGTCGACGCGGACCTACATACCAAATTTCAGCTTTCTAGCTCTTCAAATAACATTGTTTCTGGTATATCAATAAATGCATTTTCCGTTCGCGAAATCGGAGATATACACATCGAACACATACTCGAATTTCAAGACTCTAGCTTCATTAGTGCCGAAATGAACTGCGTTCATACGGACAGACGACAAGACGGACGGACAGCAAGACGGACATTGCACAAAAACAATATACTAATTCACTTCGTGAATGAGTATAAAAAAAAAAAAAAACACGCCCTCCGCTCCAAATAAGGGATTTGCTATGAACAATCATCAAAATGTTTTAGAAACCTCAAACATACCCATACTGGTGACTTTAATGGTTGGCATAAAAAAGTGGGGCTCAAACACTAATAATCATAGGGGTTAAATACTTGAAAAATTCATAGCCCAATCAAATTACTAAATGACGGTTCACAAACACATATAACCTTTAGCAGCCCAATTTTACAACTTGACAGCACATGGTACACAGAAAATGATCTCTTCGGTAGCGAATAATTAACCTCTTCAATTCTTATCCTCCAAATCCATTTTAATCACCGACGAAGCCAATTGGGGGCGAAATTCAGAACTCACAGAAGAATATTCATCACAACTAAAAACAAGTAAGAAGACTCTAGTCGAGATTGCTCGACTAGGAGATACCCTGAACCCTCCATGCTGATGGTCCAATCATTCTGCAGTTCTTCTAAGCACACATATACACATGCACCCACCCGCACGCATAGGCCCGTGCTCTGCTAACTGCGCAGCAGCGACTGCGCTTGGGCTGCGCTGCGGTATGGGCAATATTATGAGAATTTATTTGTTAAATAATTTCGTTTGTAGACGTACAATCTTAATGAAACTTTCAGAACGTATTCATAATGTATAAATGTGTGTACACTCCAAAGCACAAGTCTCTAGTACTTAATATACGTTTTTTGCGAATTGGGGGCAAAGGGGGTATCCATCAAATGTATATACGCAGTAAATCTGAAGTCTCTAGGTCTAATAGTGTTCAAATAGAGCTGAAAAAACAATATCAATTTATCGATTATCCTCGATAAAAAAGATATCGAATGAGTTATCGAAAAAATATGATAAACTTGTACTGCGTGTGGTATACACGAGTATGCATACAAAATTTCAGCTCTCTAGCTCTTATAACTTCTGAGATCGACGCACTCATACGGACGGACGGACGGACAGACGGACAGACGGACAGGTCTAAAACGCAGTACGAGTTTATCATATTTTTTCGATAACTCATTCGATATCTTTTTTATCGAGGATAATCGATAAATTTATATTGTTTTTTCAGCCTAATTTGAACACTATTAGACCTAGAGACTTCAGATTTACTGTGTTTATACATTTTATGGGCACACACATTTTGTAATTTACAGATTTTGGATACCACGCCCCCTTCGCCCCAAATTTGTAAAAAACGTATATCAAGTACTAGAGACTTGTGCTTTGGAATGTACACACATTTACACATAATGATTACGTTCTGAAAGTTTCATTAAGATTGTACGTCTACAAATGAAATTATTCAACAAATAAATTCTCATAATATTGCCCACATTGCAGCGCAGCCCAAGCGCAGTCGCTGCTTACTGCGCAGTTAGCAAAGCGTGGGCCTATGCGTGGGGGTGGATGCATGTGTATGTATGTGTGCAGAATGATTGGAACATCAGCACGGAGGGTTCAGGGTATCTCCTAGTCGAGCAGTCTCGACTAGAGCTTTCTTACTTGTATCTAGTACATCTTTAGAACTAGGATCTTCAAATCAATTTTATACAATTTTGATTTTAGTTATATTTTGGATACCGGTCCAAGCTAGCAGCAGATCAGCGCGATTTTCAAATACATGTGCACACACTCATCGTTTATTCTATGCGTATAGACAAATGCGCGCCTTTTTGCATAGTCTCAGAATTGCGATTGATTTCTGGATTTTCTCGCTGTTACTGTAGTTTTGTCAGATGACGCTCTGTTATTACGTTATTGCATTTTAGCTACCATATAGTCAAGCAATGCAATAGCGTGGGTGCTAAAGGCGACGCAAGTTATGTTAGAGTAGCGGAGGTTCAAAGCCCCTTCAATGTTATGTTTTTTCTTTTTATACCCTGAACCCATTGAAAATGGGAAATCAGGGTATAATGTTTTTGTTGAAATGTATGTAACAGGCAGAAGGAGGCGTTGCAGACCCCATAAAGTATATATATTCTTGATCAGGGCGACGAACTGAGTCGATTTAGCCCTGTCCGTCTGTCCGTCCGTCCGTCTGTCCGTATGCTTGAACGCGTCGATTTCAGAAGATATAGAAGCTAGAGACTTCAACTTTTTTTTAAAATGCTCGTATATAGCACGCGGATATCGAGTTTATCACTAAAAATCGATAACTCATCCCGTTATTTTTTTATCGATCAAAAACCTTATCGAAATGCAGTTATAAAATTATATCTCCTACATCTTTAGGGCTAGAGTATCCAAATTTTAAATGTGGATTGATATGTACGTTATAGAATTTCGATTTTTGTTCAATTTCACCCCCCACCCTTACATCCACCCCCTCACCCATAAGTTTGTAAAAGGCGTATTTCAAAAACTAGAGACTTGAGCTTTGGCAATTATACGCATAGTAATGATAAAACCACAATCTGAAAGTTTCATGGAGAACGTACGTCCAGAAAAAAGTTATTAAACAATTAAGTTCCCATGATAAGTTCACACTGCAGCCCATGCGTGTTAATGCGTGCGTGCCTATGGGTGTCTATGTATATGTTTGCGTGTGTGTGTGTGTTTGTTTAAGCTGAATGACACTAAAAATTATTGAAATGGCTGTTGCTCGGAGGGTTCAGGGTATCTCGTAGTCGAGCAGTCTCGACTAGAGCTTTCTTACTTGTTTTATTATAAAATAGATATTTTATTTGAAAGGTGCGAGCTTTAATAAAGGGCACTTAATACTTTTCTTTTTCTTAATCGAACAATTTTAGAAGTTTAAATTTGTTTCTTCTTAAATACCCCTCATAATTTATACGCGTATATGTATGTATATAATGCAGATACACATAAGTCTGCACGCATAGCATCAAGCATTACAGCCTTCTTATGCACGCGCTCACTTTTATGTGTGTATGTGTGTGTGTATGTACACATAAATGCGTACTCTAGCGTGTTCTAAGAATCTCAAATGCGACTGATTTGTTTTTGCATTGTTCTTGAAGTTTTTAACCGCTACTCTGGCTTTTCATAACAAGAATGTCATTTCGTTTTATTTACTGTTGCTCAAAGCAGGCGGTAGCGCTGTCGGCAGAGGCGCCGGTTAAATTCGTTTTAGTTATTTTGACAAACATGCTATTTGGCTTGGGTGCGAGCTCAAATCCCGCGGGAAACTCTTTTTTGTAAATTGCAAATTTTTGTTATTTTAGCTTCTTTTATATTTTTTTAATTTTATAAAAATGTTTACTTCCGTGTTATCAATGCCTATTAGCCTATTTGTATATACATGTACATACATAGATGGCTCACGCATATAAATATCGCAATTTGATACTACAAATGCGGATTGCCACGCCCCTAGTGGCCGTAGATGCCTCATTTTTGGCCTGTTCTTAGAACGAGCTAACGGTAACGTTCATGCCAAATTTGTATGCTTACGCTCCAAAAATGTGTAAATTGCAGGGTATTTTTCGATATGCCACGCCCCCAAAGGGGCGTTACTATTATTTTTGAAACATCGATAGAGGATGTTACCAGTAACTCAACTATCCAAATTTGAAACATCGAGCTCTTATACTGTAGGTGATATAAGCTTTTTCGGTTTGCCACGCCCCCTTTGAGCGGACATATATCCATCATAGCTCGTTGGGCTTGGGTTGTCACCCTGCGTACATATACCAAATTTCAGGTCTCTAGCATCAATAGTGCTACAATAAAATAAAATATAGCAAAATTTGAAAAATCACTATATCTTCAGATCCGATTTGCCACGCCCCTAGTGAGCGTAAACATAAAATTTTTTCATCAGTCATTATAGAATCATAACATTAGCTTACGTGCATAATTTCAACTTTCTAGCTTTATGACTTCCGGAGATACAGTTTTATCCGATTTGCCACGCCCCTAATGGGCGTAGATATATCCGCCATAGCTTGATGGACTTGGGTGGTCGACGCGGACCTACATACCAAATTTCAGCTTTCTAGCTCTTGAACTAATATGGTTTCTGGTATATCGGAAAATGCATTTTCCGATTTGCCACGCCTCTAGTGGGCGGATCGGGAAAATTTTAACATAAATCGGAGTTATACACTAGTATGTGTTCCAAATTTCATGTCTCTAGCTTCAATAGCGGCGAAATGAACTGCGTTCATACGGACAGACGGACAGCAAGACGGACATTGCACAAAACCAATATACTAATTCACTTCGTGAATGAGTATAAAAATAGAAACAATACTCGATAACCTGCGCACTAATATATGAAAATGTAACGTGAGCCTGGGCCCAGCGATCTAAAAAAGCGACATAAACATCTGTGCACTTGTTTGTATGGGAAAATGCACCCTTCCAGCGACTGGAAGTAGTTTTAAGAGTCTCTGTTAGGTATATAAGAGCTAGGATTTTAAGCAATAAACAGTTGAGTTCAGTTTCAATGTTGAGTTCGGCAAATGTGGAGTTGTTTTTATTTAACCTTCTAACACATCCCATCAGCAATTCAGTAGCTAAGTTTAGTTCTAATACTGTAGAAAATTCAGTTTTTTGCGATTTGCCTTGTCTCTACTGGGCGTAGACATCTAATTTTTGGCCAGTTCTTAGAAGGAGCTAACGGTAACCTAATTGCAAAATTTGGATGCGTACGCTCCAAAAATGTGAAAGCTACAGGGTATTTTTCGATATGCCACGCCCCTAAAAATGCGTAACAATTATTTTTGCGACGTAGATATATAATTTTTCGTCAGTCTTTATAGAATCATAGGATTAGCCCATGTGCGAAATTTCTATTTATCCGATTTGCCACGCCCCCAATGGGCGTAGATATATCCGCCATAGCTTGATGGACTTGGGTGGTCGACGCGGACCTACATACCAAATTTCAGCTTTCTAGCTCTTCAAATAACATTGTTTCTGGTATATCAATAAATGCATTTTCCGTTCGCGAAATCGGAGATATACACATCGAACACATACTCGAATTTCAAGACTCAAGCTTCATTAGTGCCGAAATGAACTGCGTTCATACGGACAGACGACAAGACGGACGGACAGCAAGACGGACATTGCACATGAGTATAAAAAAAAAAAAAAACACGCCCTCCGCTCCAAATAAGGGATTTGCTATGAACAATCTTCAAAATGTTTTAGAAACCTCAAACATACCCATACTGGTGACTTTAATGGTTGGCATAAAAAAGTGGGGCTCAAACACTAATAATCATAGGGGTTAAATACTTGAAAAATTCATAGCCCAATCAAATTACTAAATGACGGTTCACAAACACATATAACCTTTAGCAGCCCAATTTTACAACTTGACAGCACATGGTACACAGAAAATGATCTCTTCGGTAGCGAATAATTAACCTCTTCAATTCTTATCCTCCAAACCCATTTTAATCACCGACGAAGCCAATTGGGGGCGAAATTCAGAACTCACAGAAGAATATTCATCACAACTAAAAACAAGTAAGAAGACTCTAGTCGAGACTGCTCGACTAGGAGATACCCTGAACCCTCCATGCTGATGGTCCAATCATTCTGCAGTTCTTCTAAGCACACATATACACATGCACCCACCCGCACGCATAGGCCCGTGCTCTGCTAACTGCGCAGCAGCGACTGCGCTTGGGCTGCGCTGCGGTATGGGCAATATTATGAGAATTTATTTGTTAAATAATTTCGTTTGTAGACGTACAATCTTAATGAAACTTTCAGAACGTATTCATAATGTATAAATGTGTGTACACTCCAAAGCACAAGTCTCTAGTACTTAATATACATTTTTTGCGAATTGGGGGCAAAGGGGGTATCCATCAAATGTATATACGCAGTAAATCTGAAGTCTCTAGGTCTAATAGTGTTCAAATAGAGCTGAAAAAACAATATCAATTTATCGATTATCCTCGATAAAAAAGATATCGAATGAGTTATCGAAAAAATATGATAAACTTGTACTGCGTGTGGTATACACGAGTATGCATACAAAATTTCAGCTCTCTAGCTCTTATAACTTCTGAGATCGACGCACTCATACGGACGGACGGACGGACAGACGGACAGACGGACAGACGGACAGGGCTAAATCGACTCAGCTAGTCGCCCTGATCAAGAATATATATACTTTGTGGGGTCTGCCACGCCTCCTTCTGCCTGTTACATACATTTCAACAAAACCATTATACCCTGATTTCCCATTTTCAATGGGTTCCGGGTATAAAAATGTATTCGTCATTTGCATATACACAGTAAATCTAAAGTCTCTATGTCAAATAGAATCCAAATTAGGCTGCAAAAACAATATCAATTTATCGATTATCCTCGATAAAAAATCGAACGAGCTATCGAATTAACTATGATAAACACGTACTGCGTATGGTATACACGAGTCTACATGCCAAATTTCAGCTCTCTACCTCTTATAACTTCTCAGATCGACGCATTCATACTCCTTCTGCTTCTTACATACTTTTCACAAATATATTAAAGCCTGATTTCCCATTTTCAATGGGTTCAGAGTATAACAAGCATCACTAAACAACCTACTCAATCACCCATATGTCTCCAGCAAGAGAGCTACAGAAAAAGAAAAATAAATAACACTAGTCGGATTTACATCAACTCTAAACACATTAAAAGGAAATACCCCCGGACTAGACAGAGTAAACTACGCCATGATAAAAAATTTGGATAGGAAAACAAAATGTCGAATAACCAACCTCCAAAAATTTATACTAAACAATTACATCCCCCAAGTTTATAAGAATAGTATATTAATCCCAGTCTCAAAACCCAATACAGACAAACCCGCACTAAACTCCTACCGACCAATATCACTGAACTCGTGTCTATCAGAACTCCTAGACAAAATAATAGCAAACCAACTGAGGTGGTTTGTCTCTAACAACAAATGAATCCATATCAGTCATACAGGATTCAAGAAGAGGAAATCTGTTATAGACAGTCTACTGTTGATAGACCATCTTAGTAGATGCAAGTGCAAGATCCATCTACGGAAGAAACCATACGTCTATAATATCCTTAGAATTTAGAAAAGCTTTTGACAGAATCGGACTACACTCATTACTTGACCAACTCACGGAATGGAAAGCGGGCCCCAAAATATTAAACTACATAAAAAACGTCATGTCGAACAGAACAATTACAGTACGAATAAACACCAACATCTCCCCCTTCCACCCAATCCACAACGGCATCACCCAGGGCTCACCACTTACTTAAACTAAACAAGTAAGAACGTTGCAGTCACGCGTTACCGACTGCGGAATACTCATTCACATCCCATCAACAATTTAGTAGCTAAGTTTAGTTTTAATACTGTATAAAATGCAGTTTTTTGCGATTTGCCACTCCCCTACTGGGAGTAGACACCTCACATTTTCCCAGTTCTTAGAACGAACTAAAGGTAATCTAATTGCAAAATTTGGATGCTTCCGCTCCAAAAATGTGAAAATACAGGATATTTTTCGATAAGCCACGCCCAAAAAGGCGTAACAATTATTTTTGAGACATTGATAGAGGAGCTTACCAGTAACTCAACTATCCAAATTTGAAGCGTCTAGTCCTTATACTTTAGGAGATATAAAGTTTTGCGGTTTGCCACACCACTTTTGGGCGGAGATATATCCACCATAGCTTGTTGGACTTGAGTGGTCAACCCTCGTATATATACCAAATTTCAGGTTTCTAGCATAAAGAATGCTTGAAATATAGAGTTAGAGAGCTGAAATCGCATGCATTCTCGTGTATACCATATGCAGTACGAGTTTATAATATTTAATCGATAACTCACCCGATATTTGTATCAAAATAATCGATAAATTGATTTCGCTTTTTTCAGCCTAATTTGAATACCAGCCCCCTTCGTCACCAATTTGTAAAAAACGTATTTCAAGTACTAAAGACTTGTGCTTTGGAATACACACATATTTTAATATTATGATTACATTCGTTTCATTAAGATTATCCGCCAACAAATTATTCAACAAATAAATTCACACATGTTGTCCACACTGCAGCGCAGCACAATCACGCAGTTACTGATTACTGCGCATTTAGCAGAGTGCATGCTTATGCGTGCGTGTAGATGCATGTGTATGTATGTGTGTATAAAAGAAATACAGAATGATTAGAATATCAGCTTGAAGGGTTCAGGGTATCTCCTAGCGAGCAGTTTCGACTAGAGCATTCTTATTTGATATACCCTGAACCCATTGAATCAGGGTATAATCGGTTTGTGGAAATGTATGTAACAGGCAGAAGGAGGCGTGGCAGACCCCATAAAGTATATATATTCTTGATCAGGGCGACGAACTGAGTCGATTTAGCCCTGTCCGTCTGTCTGTCCGTCTGTTCGTCTGTCCGTCCGTCCGTCTGTCCGTCTGTCCGTATGTTTGAACGCGTCGATTTCCGAAGATATAGAAGCTAGAGACTTCAACTTTTTTTTAAAATGCTCGTATATAGCACGCGGATATCGAGTTTATCACTAAAAATCGATAACTCATCCCGTTATTTTTTTATCGATCAAAAACCTTATCGAAATGCAGTTATAAAATTATATCTCCTACATCTTTAGAGCTAGAGTATCCAAATTTTAAATGTGGATTGATATGTACGTTATAGAATTTCGATTTTTGTTCAATTTCACCCCCCCACCCTTATATCCACCCCCTCACCCATAAGTTTGTAAAAGGCGTATTTCAAATACTAGAGACTTGAGCTTTGGCAATTATACGCATAGTAATGATAAAATCACAATCTGAAAGTTTCATGGAGAACGTACGTCCAGAAAAAAAGGTTTTAAACAATTAAGTTCCCATAGTAAGCCCACACTGCAGCCCATGCGTGCGCGCCTATGGGTGTCTATGGATGTGTGTTTGCGTGTGTATGTGTGTGTTTGTGTAAGCAGAGAGACGCTAAAAATGATTGAAATGGCTGTTGCTTGAAGGGTTCAGGGGATCTCGTAGTCGAGCACTCTCGACTAGAGTTTTCTTACTTGTTAAATATTGTAATGCAGAAAGTAATGAAGTGACGAAGTTTCTCCATTATCCGCGTATACTTTTTATACCCTGAACCCATTGAAAATGGGAAATCAGGGTATAATGGTTTTGTGAAAAGTATGTAACAGGTATGTATCAGGACGATGAGCTGAGTCGATATAGCCCAGTCCGTCTGTCCGTCCGTCCGTCCGTATGAGTGCGTCGATCTCAGAAGTTATAAGAGCTAGAGAGCTGATATTTTGTATGCATACTCGTGTATACCATACGCAGTACGAGTTTATCATATTTTTTCGATAACTCATTCGATATCTTTTTTATCGAGGATAATCGATAAATTTATATAGTTTTTTCAGCCCTTTTTGAACACTATTAGACCTAGAGACAGATTTTGGATACCACGCCCCCTTCGCCCACAATTTGTAAAAAACTTATATCAAGTACTAGAGACTTGTGCTTTGGAATGTACACACATTTACACATTACGATTATGTTCTGAAAGTTTCCTTAAGATTGTATGTCTACAAACGAAATTATTCAACAAATAAATTGTCATAATATTGCCCACTGCAGCGCAGCCCAAGCGCAGTCGCTGCTTACTGCGCAGTTAGCAGAACGCGGGCCTATGCGTGGGCGTGGATGCATGTGTATGCATGTGTGCAGCATGGAGGGTTCAGGGTATCTCCTAGTCGAGCAGTCTCGACTAGAGCCTTCTTACTTGTTTTAAATCATCCACGCTAAAAATGGGAAACATATTTGACGCTGAAGGCATGTCATCGTTACTACATTTTTTTTAAATTGTTAAAATTTCAATTTGACAACTTTCAATGTTCGAAAGTGTCTTCTTCATGTTAGTTACGTCTTCATCCAACTTCGCATAGCGGTCGTACCTTTCATCGACTTGGAAGTCCGAAGAATTCACATTAAACTGTTTCTTAAACATACATATCTTAAACACAAATTAATTAGTTAATAATACATACTTATGTCTGCAAGTGTGAAAAAGGAATAAAAACTAAATTTTCTTTATATGGCAAGCAAACTTCCTCTAGCAGTTTTGTTGTTGCTTGAACAATTCCTATTGTTTTTGAATCAATACGCTCAGTGTAAAAATGCTGAGGATCCTCAAAGCGTCGACATTGAGCGAATTTTTCATTTTCTATTTCTACGAATTTAACTATGGTAGCCGGATAACAAGGTGGGATGCAGCAATAATTATTGGGAGTTATAGTTGAAAGAGTGAATTTTTTACAAATCCACTTTGTAATTTGACCCTCTTTATTTCTATGAAATTAAGTCTTGTAGTTGACGATTTTACTTTTCTTAAATGAAAATTTATTATTAATTTGCTACGGAATGTTAATTGGACATTTAATTGATTTTTTTACTTCTTGCATAAAATTTTCAAATTTATATGCAGTTAAGTCCTGAAGATATCCCATTTCTTGGACAGACTCACAAATATGCAATAAGTTATGAACATTAAAGGAAACATTTTGACTGCCATATTTAAGAGCAAACGTGCTCACAAAGTATTCGAAAATTTTTTGAATAATATCTATATTAGTATTATCAGATTTTGTTTATAATAGCCTATAACCAGTGTGCAACAAAAGTAAATTATAACAAATAAGAACGTTGCAGTCCGATTGCAGGATACTCAAATAATTCTAGAAAACACAAAACATAATAAGATATTCAATATTATAACAACCACAACATTTGTAATCACACTATTAGGTTTAGTATTATTTACTATTGTTAAACTTAAGTTAATACCAACAAGTAAGAAGACTCTAGTCGAGACTGCTCCACTAGTAGATACCCTGAACCCTCCATGCTGATGGTCCAATCATTCTGCAGTTCTTATAAGCACACACATACACATGCACCCACCCACACGCATAGGCCCGTGCTCTGCTAACTGCGCAGTAAGCAGCGACTGCGCTTGGGCTGCGCGCGGTATGGCAATATTATGATAATTTATTTGTAGACGTACAATCTTAATGAAACTTTTTGAACGTATTCATAATGTATAAATGTGTGTACATTCCAAAGCACAAGTCTCTAGTACTTAATATACGTTTTTTGCGAATTGGGGGCGAATGGGGCGTGGTATCCAAAATCTGTAAATTACAAAAGGTGTGTATCCATCAAATGTATATACACAGTAAATCTGAAGTCTCTAGGTCTAATAGTGTTCAAATAGGGCTGAAAAAACAATATCAATTTATCGATTATCCTCGATAAAAAAGATATCGAATGAGTTATCGAAAAAATATGATAAACTTGTACTGCGTGTGGTATACACGAGTATGCATACAAAATTTCAGCTCTCTAGCTCTTATAACTTCTGAGATCGACGCACTCATACGGACGGACAGACGGACAGGGCTATATCGACTCAGCTCATCGTCCTGATCAAGAATATATATACTTTGTGGGGTCTTCGATGATTCCCTCTGCCTGTTACATACTTTTCACAAAACCATTATACCCTGATTTCCCATTTTCAATGGGTTCAGGGTATAAAAAGAATTACGATAAAGCAACTATAAAACCAAAGAATGCAACGCCAGAAGAGCAATTACCCGCCGAGAACATTCCCCTTGGACCATTAGAATCCACTCCACAACTATTCCCGATATTTCCCGCCTGAGGACAGGCTAATTTCTTTGGGATGGGGAAGTGATATATGCACCAGCGCTCACCCACTCTTAAACAAATCGCCAAAGCCACGATCCCCTCCATCATTCAACATAAACAAATCGCCCTAGCGACCACTCGTAAACAAAGAGCCCTAGCGTCCGCTTAGAAACAATCATCCTAGCGTCCACTCACTATAAACAAATCACACCCCAACGATTGGAAATGCATCAAACCCCTTTCGTGGGAACTCCATACTCAGCATATTTGGCAGTGACCAGTCGAGAATGATCCAAAGTCTAAAGCTCGAGGAAAGATCCAGAAAATCAAAAGCTCAGCATAGCCTAAGCAATGAAAAAGCTCTAAGCCATATATATTCTTGATCAGGGCGACGAGCTGAGTCGATTTAGCCCTGTCCGTCGGTCTGTCTGTCCGTCTATCCGTATGTTTGAACGCGTCGATTTCCGAAGATATAAGAGCTAGAGACTTGAATTTTTTTTTTAAATGACCGTATATACAGCGCGGATAATTTCGAGTTTACCACTAAAAATCGATAAATCATCCCGTTATGTTTTTATCGAATAAAAACATTCAAGTTCAAATCAGGCGCCAGTATAGCCAATTGTGAATGATTTTTCATTTTTTTAAATTTGTCACATATTCAATGGAATATGTAGATCATATGAAAGTTTCATTGAATTCCGTTAGTTCTATCATTTTTTTAAAAATCATCAAATATTTGGCCAATTAACAAACGCACGTGAAACAGTCACAGCAGTTTTCCTATACGTGTGCACACACACATTAAAATAAACAATTAGTTTAGTTTCGATTTGCTAGATGGCGCTGCAGCAGTGAATGTATTGCTGTTTTGGAGTTATGGAATATATATATATATATATATATATATATATATATTATATGTATATATATATATATATATATATATATATATATATTATATATAGTGACGATACATCCTTTAATCGCCATTCCAATACTAAGTCAAACGATTAATGCAATGCAGTCTTTCTCAACACTACTGCATTAAGAAATCAAATTGCAACTGCAACAACAGCGTAATATCGGACAGATACGACACGGCCATACTGACAGTTATACGTCCCTGTGTAATTACTTTGTCATAATATCATTCCGACACGGCCATACTGACCCTTACACGTTTTCGTGTATAAAGTTAAACACTCTGATTCATATCTCATTTCGAATCAAAATAGGTCAACTCGGTTACATAGTTTCATCATCCAACATAACATATTCGCATCATTTAAACATTTACATTCTGTTCATCATTCACATAATCATTACTTTATCTCATTACACATTTTCAAATGTCTTCAAATGTTAGTTAATACAAATAAACTCAAACATTTGGATTTCATTTTATGTCTCAAATCTATTTACATCATCAAATGACAGTGTTACGGGATACTTCATGTACATATTCATAGTACATCGCACTCTTCCATAACAACTCACCCATTTGAGCATCATTCTTCATTACCATCTATGCTTTATTATTTATTTTATTATATTTAATCATCGCTACTTTTATTTTAATTATTCATTTATTATATTGTTTGTTTTGTTTTATCATTAATATTATTATAATTATTATTATTATTATCGTTATTATTGTTTTTATTTATTTTATTTTATTTGTTTTATTTTATTTATTTCTATTTTATTTTTATTTTTACTATTATTATTATTATTTTCATTTCTTTTTTTTATTGTTTATTTATTTTTAAATTTTATTTTATTATTATTATTTTTACAATTATTAATTATTACAATTCTATTTTACATTAGTTTTTTCATAGATTTCGGTATCTATTATCTATTTTATTAACATTACTTTTCTGTTGATCTCGATTTTACAACTTCAAAATGCAAAATGCAGCCATTCTTTCTATCATTTCTTGTTCATACCAATCATTGGTCTTCCGTCAGCATACCATTTTCGCTGTTCAAGCTCATCGTCACACCTGACGGATAACTCATCGTCTCTCTTAGACGGATAACACATCGTCACACCTGACGCATAACTCATCGTCTCTCTTAGACGGATAACTCATCGTCACACCCGACGGATACCACATCGTCTCTATTAGACGGATAACACATCGTCACACCTGACGGATAACTCACCGTCGCACCCGACGGATAACTCATCGTCACACCTGACGAATAACTCATCGTCGCACCCGACGGATAACTCATCGTCGCACCCGACGGATAACTCTCAGCCTCATCTGGACTCTTTGGCAGGCTAGGATCTTCTTGATATGTCTAGTTCATTATGTACATGACCATTTGGCATTTTTCGAATGTTTTCGTTTATATATTTATACTGCCGATTATTTGAAAGCGACTTTACTAAATACCTGACGCCATCTAAAACTTCAACTACTAAAAATGGCCCCTAAATTTCGGATCCAGCTTCGTTTGATTCCTTTCTTCGTTCTTGAGCAAGACGTAATAACTTTGTATCTAACAACAGTTGCCTTGCTCCTATCGAATCTTATTTGTCATAGCAGGCTATAGTGTTAATTTTGTTCGCGGCTCTGGCTCTAACAGTCTTCAAGTCTATCTCAGAATCAGTTTCGCAAGGTGGAACTAGTCCCAGGGGTCGCGCCTCTTTCCCTATTAGCACCTCTAGAGGACTTGCTTCAATTGTACGCAGGTTGTACAATTTAGTGCAAGCTGTACCTCATCGAGAGCATCTTGCCAGGATCGGTGACTCGGTTCTACCGCAGTCAACATGTTTTTTAACGTGCTCATTACACGCTCGATTAGGTGCAGTTTTATTTATCTACTTTTTTGTTTGTCTAAAACAAATCTCATTACTGCCATTCTGACGTTGACACGTCCTCGTGTGTTACAAAGTATAAATGAATAAAACAAACTAAATCATTCCATTGACATAGTTTCCAAAATAAAGCAATTATAGCAAAAGGCTTTTTACTAGCTAACTACTTATGTGAAGATTACTTAGGTTATCAGGACAACAACATACCCAAAATCTTAATGTCAATGACTACCAGCGACTCATTAGGATAACACATTAACTCGTGTCCTTAATAACGCTAACAGTACAATGACATGTTTACTAGAAAGATTCTAAGTTATAGTGTCTGATATACACCAATGTATCTCACATGTTAGGTTCCATTGCTCTCCATTACTCTCTACTGACATCTCTTTAAACGCCTTTCTTTTAACCTCTCATTCCCCTCTAAGACTTTCTTTCTAGGGAATTCATTCATCAAAATAAAATACAAAGAATATATAAAAAGCTCATTCACATCAACATTTAACACCTGACAATCAGCAAAGGTTGAGTTCGACCATTTCTCTGAATTATTCGACAAAATATTTATGCTCTTAATTCATATAATTCTCCAATGTCCTCGTCCAAATAATTGCAACTTCTTCACAATATGAGCTACATCAGAATCTTTTTGCTGTTAAGCCATAAGATAATTACGGAAACGAAGTCAAGAAGTCAGGAAAAGAAGTCAACATGACCCATTCGTTTGCCGTCTCACACCAGCACACCATCTTTGTGTTGTGTAAAAACGACAAAATCTCTATCCGTCGAATAATAGTGATGAAAATGCTGTATAACACAGCATACAAATTGAAACTGGCTTAAAAAATGAAAAACTCATCGGTAAAATGACACCATATCCTCGAGCACTCGCATCAGTATGAAACTCGATTGCGTACTGCAGGTCAAAGATCACCAAAAATTACTTCTGTGTAAACAAATGGATTTTAAGTATTTTCGCGTATTACATATTCCAGAATATTATTGGCTTTCAACAAATATGTGTACCAACAAATTTTATACTTAGCTTTTCTCTCATCAATGAACATTCTGGAATCTCCTGGAATCTGACTCCGCAGCTAAACATCTACCCGTTAGGTACGGCGGCGCTGCACTGCACCATACACTTCTGCGAGCTTATTATTTAATAACAAGTAAGAAAGCTCTAGTCGAGACTGCTCGACTACGAGATCCCTTGAACCCTTCGAGCAACAGTCATTTCAATCATTTTAAGCGTCTTTCTTCTTATACACACACACACATACACACGCAAACACACATACATAGACACACATAGGCGCGCACGCATGGGCTGCAGTGTGGACTTACTATGCGAACTTAATTGTTTAATAACTTTGTTGGTAGATGTACGTTCTTCATAAATTATTAATTTAGATTGTGTTTATATCATTAATATGCGTGTATGTGCCGAAGCTCAAGTCTCTTGTATTTGAAATGCGCCTTTTACATAATTATGGGTGAGGGGTTGGATATAGGGGTGGGGGGTGAAATTTAACAAAAATCGAAATTCTATAACGTACATATGAATCTAAATTAAAAATTTGGAGACTCTAGCTCTAAAGATGTAAGAGATATAATTTTATAACTGGTTTTCGATAAGGTTTTTTATCGATAAAAAAAACCGGGATGAGTTATCGATTTTTTGTGATAAACTCGATAGCCGCATGCTATATACGGACATTGTAAAAAAAAGTTGAAGTCTCTAGCTATTCTATCTTATGAAATCGACGCTTATAAACATACGGACAGACGCACAGACGGACAGACGGACGGACGGACAGACGGACATGGCTAAATCGACTCAGCTCGTCGCCCTGATCAGGAATATATATACTTTGTGGGGTCTGCCACGCCTTCTTCTGCCTGTTACATACATTTAACAAAACCATTATACCCTGATTTCCCCTTTTCAATGGGTTCAGGGTATAACAAGTAAGAAAGCTCTAGTCGAGACTGCTCGACTACGAGATACCCTGAACCCTCCGAGCAACAGCCATTTCAATCATTTTTAGTGTCATTCAGCTTAAACAAACACACACACACACGCAAACACACATACATAGACACCCATAGGCGCGCACGCATGGGCTGCAGTGTGGGCTTACTATGGGAACTTTATTGTTTAATAACTTTTTTTCTGGACGTACGTTCTCCATGAAACTTTCAGATTGTGGTTTTATCATTACTATGCGTATAATTGCCAAAGCTCAAGTCTCTAGTATTTGAAATACGCCTTTTACAAACTTATGGGTGAGGGGGTGGATATAAGGGTGGGGGGTAAAATTGAACAAAAATCGAAATTCTATAACGTACATATCAATCTACATTTGAAATTTGGATACTCTAGCTCTAAAGATGTAGGAGATATAATTTTATAACTGCATTTCGATAAGGTTTTTGATCGATAAAAAAATAACGGGATGAGTTATCGATTTTTAGTGATAAACTCGATATCCGCGTGCTATATACGAGCATTTTAAAAAAAAGTTGAAGTCTCTAGCTTCTATATCTTCTGAAATCGACGCGTTCAAACATACGGACAGACGGACAGACGGACAGACGGACGGACGGACAGACGGACAGACGGACAGACAGACGGACAGGGCTAAATCGACTCAGTTCGTCGCCCTGATCAAGAATATATATACTTTATGGGGTCTGCCACGCCTCCTTCTGCCTGTTACATACATTTCAACAAAAACATTATACCCTGATTTCCCATTTTCAATGGGTTCAGGGTATAAAAACAAAACATTGCTCTTTTCTTATACCGCAATCTAACTACTGAACACTCAAATCACTTTAGCAAGGCGGCCACGTTTTTCTCTTTTTATACCCTGAACCCATTGAAAATGGGAAATCAGGGTATAATGGTTTTGTTAAAAGTATGTAACAGGGAGAAGGAGGCGTGGCAGACCCCACAAAGTATATATATTCTTGATCAGGGCGACGAACTGAGTCGATTTAGCCCTGTCCGTCTGTCTGTCCGTCCGTCCGTCCGTCCGTCCGTCCGTCCGTCCGTCCGTATGTATGAACGCGTCGATTTCAGAAGATATAAGAGCTAGAGACTTGAACTTTTTTTTAAAATGACCGTATATACAGCGCGCATATCGAGTTTATCACCAAAAATCGATAACTCGTCCCATTATTTTTTTATCGATCAAAAACCTTATCGAAATGCAGTTATAAAATTATATCTCCTACATCTTTAGAGCTAGAGTATCCAAATTTTAAATGTAGATTGATATGAACGTTATAGAATTTCGATTTTTGTTCAATTTCACCCCCCACCCTTATATCCACCCCCTCACCCATAAGTTTGTAAAAGGCGTATTTCAAATACTAGAGACTTGAGCTTTGGCAAATATACGCATAGTAATATTAAACAATTAAGTTCCCATAGTAAGCCCACACTGCAGCCCATGCGTGCGCGCCTATGGGTGTCTATGTATGAGTGTTTGCGTGTGTATGTGTGTGTTTGTGTAAGCAGCGAGACGCTAAAAATGATTGAAATGGCTGTTGCTTGAAGGGTTCAGGGGATCTCGTAGTCGAGCAGTCTCGACTAGAGCTTTCTTACTTGTTATACCCTGAACCCATTGAAAATGGGAAATCAGGGTATAATGGTTTTGTTAAAAGTATGTAACAGGGAGAAGGAGGCGTGGCAGACCCCACAAAGTATATATATTCTTGATCAGGGCGACGAACTGAGTCGATTTAGCCCTGTCCGTCTGTCTGTCCGTCCGTCCGTATGTATGAACGCGTCGATTTCAGATGATATAAGAGCTAGAGACTTGAACTTTTTTTTAAAATGACCGTATATACAGCGCGCATATCGAGTTTATCACCAAAAATCGATAACTCGTCCCATTATTTTTTTATCGATCAAAAACCTTATCGAAATGCAGTTATAAAATTATATCTCCTACATCTTTAGAGCTAGAGTATCCAAATTTTAAATGTAGATTGATATGTACGTTATAGAATTTCGATTTTTGTTCAATTTCACCCCCCACCCTTATATCCACCCCCTCACCCATAAGTTTGTAAAAGGCGTATTTCAAATACTAGAGACTTGAGCTTTGGCAAATATACGCATAGTAATGATAAAACCACAATCTAAAAGTTTCATGGAGAACGTACGTCCAGAAAAAAAGTTATTAAACAATTAAGTTCCCATAGTAAGCCCACACTGCAGCTCATGCGTGCGCGCCTATGGGTGTCTATGTATGAGTGTTTGCGTGTGTATGTGTGTGTTTGTGTAAGCAGCGAGACGCTAAAAATGATTGAAATGGCTGTTGCTTGAAGGGTTCAGGGGATCTCGTAGTCGAGCAGTCTCGACTAGAGCTTTCTTACTTGTTTTATACTCATTCACGAAGTGAATTATTATATTGGTTTTTTGCAATGTCCGTCTTGCTGTCCGTCCGTCCGTCCGTCCGTCTGTCCGTATAAACGCAGTTCATTTCGCCGCTATTGAAGCTAGAGACTTGAAATTTGGAACACATACTCGTGTATAACTCCGATTTATAAAGTGTTAAGATTTTCCCGATCTGCCCACTAAGGGCGTGGCAAATCGGAAAATGCATTTTCCGATATACCAGAAACCATGTTAGTTGAAGAGCTAGAAAGCTGAAATTTGGTATGTAGGTCCGCGTCGACCACCCAAGTCCATCAAGCTATGGCGGATATATCTACGCCCATTAGGGGCGTGGCAAATCGGATAAAACTGTATCTCCGGAAGTCATAAAGCTAGAAAGTTGTAATTTTGCACGTAAGCTAATGTTATGATTCTATAATGACTGATGAACAATTTTTATGTTTACGCCCACTAGGGGCGTGGCTAATCTGACCTGAAGATATAGTGATTTTTCAAATTTTGCTATATTTTGGGAACTATTGATGCTAGAGACCTGAAATTTGGTATATATACGCGGGGTGACAATCCAAGTCCAACGAGCTATGGTGGATATATGTCCGCCCGAAAATGGCGTGGCAAACCGCAAAAGCTTATATCTCCTACAGTTTAAGAGTTGAGAGTGGATAGTTGAGTTACTGGTAACATCCTCTATCGATGTCCCAAAAATAATAGTTACGCCTCTTTGGGGGCGTGGCATATCGAAAAATACCCTGTAATTTTCACATTTTTGGAGCGTAAGCATTCAAATTTGGCATGTACGTTACCGTTAGCTCGTTCTAAGAACAGGCCAAAAATGAGGCGTCTACGGCCACTAGGGGCGCGGCAATCCGCATTTGTAGTATCAAATTGCGATATTTATATGCGTGAGCCATCTATGTATGTACATGTATATACAAATGGCTTAATAGGCATTGATAACACGGAAGTAAACATTTTTAGAAAATTAAAAAAATATAAAAGAAGTATTTTAGCTTCAAAAATTTGCAATTTACAAAAAAGAGTTTTCCGCGGGATTTGAACTCTCACCCAAGCCAAATAGCATGTTTGTCAAAATAACTAAAACGAATTAAGCCGGCGCCTCTGCCGATAGCGCTACCGCTTGCTTTCAAAAAGAGTAAATAGAACGAAATAACATTCGTGTTATGAAAAGTCAGAGTAGCGGTTGAAAACTTCAAGAACAATGCAAAAACAAATCAGTCGCATTTGAGATTCTTAGAACACGCTAGATAGAGTACGCATTTATGTGTACATACATACACACATACACACATAAAACTGTGCGCGTGTATAAGAAGGCTGGAATGCTTGATGCTATGCGTGCAGACTTATGTGTATCTGTATGTATATACATTATATATATGCATATATGTTATGAGGGCTATTTAAGAAGAAACAAATTTAAACTTATAAAATTGTTCGATTAAGAAAATGAAAAGTATTAAGTGCCCTTCATTAAAGCTCGCACCTTCCCAATAACATATCTATCTTATAATAAAAAGAAAATATGTATGAAAAAAAAAAAAAAATAAATAAAACATAACATTGAACCTCCTACTCTAACATAACTTGCGTCGCCTTTAGCACCCACTCTATTGCATTGCTTGACTATATGGTAGCTAAAATGCAATATCGTAATAACAGAGCGTCATCTGATGATGATTTTTTTAATTATAATGGGATCAACGTTTGGGCTGTGAATGAGTATTCTGCAATCAGTATCGCCCGACTGCAACGTTCTTACTTGTTTTTTTTTTATACCACTTTCCACTCTTTCTATCTCTCTCTCACTTGACGTATTAATAGTCTTGACAAATTTAATTAAATTTCGCATTTGTAGGTCGAAAATCGTACGCCACTGCTCGTCCATGAACGTAGGAGGTGGTGCCGATCCCACTTCTGATGTCGTGGCGTTGCGTTCTTCATTCTTGCCTTCCATTATAACTGCGCCTAATAACGAGTTCCCGATGTCGCTTAATTGTTTTTCCAAGCTTCTTCTTGTTCAATTGTCTTTTCCCAAAGTGCCCGTCCGTCTTCACTCATTCTGGTCCCATATTCTTGTTCATTGAAAGCATAGCGACCCTGTCCGAATGACATAGCTAGGCGTCTCTCTCTAACCCAGCGACACCCGGGACCACGTTAAGCAACAGCTATAGTTGTCGCTTTCTAGTGACGATACATCCTTTAATCGCCATTCCAATACTAAGTCAAACGATTAATGCAATGCAGTCTTTCTCAACACTACTGCATTATGAAATTGCAACTGCAACAACAGCGTAATATCGGACTGATACGACATATATATATATAGATATGGATATATATGTATGTCGGTTAACTGTGCGATTTTTCTCTTACGCGAGGATAAGTGAGTATATACATATATGAATGAGCATAATTGTACATATATATATATATATATATATATATATATATATATACAAGTATATATATATATATATATATATATATATATATATACAAGTATATATATATATATATATATATATATATATACAAGTATATATACAAGAGTAGGTGTATACGAGAGGATAAGCGTGTATATATATAAACGAATATAGGTGTTTATATATGTGTGATGTTGGGTGTATATATACGCGAGAGGTAGCGCATGAATATACGCGAGAAGAAGGGCTATATGAGCGTTGGTGTATGTAAGTATGCGGGCGTAGGCGCATATATATGCACGAAGAAAAGTGGACATATATTTACGCAGAATGGTGTGCGTTAGGTTAGCCGTCCGGCCAGAGAGCGGCTTAACGGCGAAAGGGCCATAAAATCTGAGTGCACAGTGCGACGAGTGCAGTGGATACCAAGATGAAAAAATAGTCGTATGAGAGTGGACAGTGGGACGAGTGCAGTGTATACTAAGGTGAAAACATAGTTGTATGAGAAAGCACAGTGGGTCGAATGCAGTGGATATCGAAAATAAAATAAAATAAAATAAATACAAATTATAAATAAATAAAAATTATAAATAAATAAAAATAATAAGTATATAAAATTTTTTTTGAATAAATAAAAAAATTGTAAATAAATAAAAATAATAATCCAATAAAAACAACATAAATTAAAAATAATATATAACAAATTAACAAGGCGGAGCGAATCGGAATAAAGCGAGGTGAAGTAATATGAATTCAAGAAATGGGAAGGCAAAGTAAAGAGAAAGAAGCAAGATTAAGCAAGAGTAAGATGAAGAGAGATAACGCAAGTAGAAAATTAATCAAGAAAGGTAAAAGTAAGATAATGGAGATGGAGTGAGGTAACGGAGAGAACTAAGTGAAGGTAACGAAGAAAATTAAGTAAAGGTAACGAAAGAAAATTAATCAAGAAAAGTAAAAGTAAGGTAATGAAGATGAAATAAATTAAGATAAAAAAAACCTAATAGGCTAAGACGAAATAAAGAGAAATAAAGTAAAACGAAGTAGATTAAGAGGAAATAAAGAAAAGAAAATAGAACTAGAATAAGCGAACGAAGAGTAGATTAAGAAAGTAAAAGGAAACGAAATAAAATAGAATAAGATGGTAAATGTAAGCGAAATTGTATAAGATAAGTCGAAAAGAAAAAAAAGAGAAGAAAACAGAGAAAGAATTAAAAAAAAAAACAAAAAAAAAACAAAAAAAAGTTTATATAAATAATTCTGTCGCTTAAAGCAGGGGCAGAATGGGAGAGCATGCTGTATGTGTGTGTATATATGTTTGTATGCATATGCAGAAGGCATATACATTTTAACGTTTAAGCTGCGGCGTGGACAAGAACGTAACAATGCTTACGTTGCAGATCCCACGCTGCAGGCTGGTCTGTACATAAGTGACCGATCGTATTACGGCATTTATGTATAGCTGTTATAATATAAATAAAGCAACAAAGTGTTGCTATGTTGTGAGCATGATACTCTTATATTTCGGGCATATGTCAACTTCATATATTGTATGCACTACAATACTGTGAGCATATGCTTATATGACATACAACATACTACAAGGGAAATCAAGAGAGAAGAGAATAAAATGCGAGAACAAGAAAATAAAAGGAGAGGTGTACGAAGGAAAGGGTAAAGACGAAAGGAAAATGTGAGAAAATAGAGAGATCAAGAAATGCAAGAAAAGGCTAAAATGAATTAGATTTAATGAATAAGCGGAACGGAGCGGAACCAGAGAAGTCTTTTGGATACGAAGATGGAGGGAGGAGAGTACCACAATTTTGCTTTGGGTGGCGCGGCACCGAAGGCTGGCCATCGGCTGCACGCACCCTCGGTACCTCCGGAGAGGCACTCGCTCTGGGTCGTCGCCGAGCGAGTACGGAAATGGGGTATGAAGTATGACGGCCGATCAGACCCGTTGGTTTTCGTGGAGACAGTGGTGGAGCGAGGGATTACTTACAGTATCGAGTTGGATCGGATGCCACGAGCGATGAGTGTGGTATTCGTAGACAAGGCAGCGAAATGGTTCTTGACCAGCGGGCTGAGGGATTCGTCGTGGGCTGATTTCAGAAGAGAATTCTTGGACTTTTTCCTTCCACAGTATTTCGAACGTTTAGAAGTCCATATAAGGGCACGCCATCAAAGAGAAGGAGAGAACTTCAGGGACTACCTGATTGAACTCAGGCTGTTGATGCGTCGGGCGAAATACAGCACGGCATAGGAGTTGTACCGAGCTTACGAGAACGCTGCCCCGGACTACCGGCTATACGTAAGACGTCACGACTTCACCCCACTGACGCAGCTTACGCAGATGGCGGCGGAATACGAAAAGGTGCAAGAGCAGCGAAGAGAGCAGGAGGAGAGGATGTAGCGACGTCGTCAGCGGCAACGCGATGCGCGAGTGATCTGCTGTCAACGCTGAGGACGACGAGTCAGAGGCACAGAGGGACGTTGCAATCAGAATAACGCGGTAAGCAGACCGGGGCACCGCAAGAGCGGAGTGGCGCCGCCTAGTCAGCGAGGACACGACGAGGAGTCCCCTTACGGCGGAGGAGGGGAGGACGAAGAGGATGCAAGAGGGGGTGAACGGAAAGACGTCCCTGATACGCAATGGGTGTCGATAGAGAACGACTGGTCTGGAGATCCGGAATCGCTTGCTCGATCAAAAGTTCGTGAACAGGAACAGAAGAGAGGCCCCGAGGCGCCGTGTTGGTCGCCGACGATGAGGATTGCCGATCGATGGGCGCGATGCGTCGAAGGATGGCGAGCCGCCCGCCCGGTCGATCTAGAGATGTTACAGTACGCCGAAGGAAGAACTCAAAGAGTGCCCTCAGCTAGCGATGACGAAGGATTTGGAGGAAGGGCCCGAGGAGCGCTCCCCAGAAGCTAAGAAGATGGAATTAGAAGCGGTGAGCGAAGTTCGGAGTAGCCCGGCGACGCGGGAAGCGCGAAAATTATTGAAAGCGGATGACGCAGGCGAAGTTCGGAGTAGCCCGTCGCCGCACAACCTAGTAGACAACGGAAAGGGGAGGAAATCGGATATTTTCCTAGACGACGTGGGACGTTCTGCGGAGGTGCGTGGTGAGCAAAAGGGCTCCTAGGCGCAAGAGCGGAGGAATTGGAGATGGTGGGCGAATTTTGGAGTAGCGAGGCGATGCGAGAAACGCGAGAAGCGCGAGAAGCATCGGAGGTGGGTGACGGTGGTGAAATTCGGAGTAGCCCGTCACTGCGAATGCCAATGGACCAAGAAAAGGACGAGGAGAATGCGGAGTCTTCCCCGGGCGACACAGGGTGGCCGGAGGATGTAAAGGACAAGCGTAAGGAGTTCCTGGAAGCGAGGTTGGTGCATTCTGAGCGACTGGAAGGAGTGTCGAGCGTAGCCAAGCATCGTATAAGGATGGGGGATGATAAGCGAAGATATTATCCCAAGAATCCGGCTATGAAAGGAGTGATTGATGAACAGATAGACGAGTTGATCCGAGCTGGAGCTATCGAGCCATTGCGGAGTTCGCAAAGCGCACCCATAAAGTCCAAAACGAAATTCGGCGATTTCGTCACGACGCAACGAAAGGCGAAAATCGTTTGTTGATTAGCGGGGAAGGGGCAGACAAAAACTAAGTTGACAACAGCTCGATTCTGTCTTACGAGTAGTCGTTTTTATTTTGTGCATTACAAATGCGCTGAAAAAAAATCTTATATGTAATGCATTACATTTTTCTCGTATGTAATGCATTATTTCGACCGACCCAATTTAGGTCGTCGCCACTGGGATGTTACCCTGCTCTCTCTCTCTCTCTATGTTTCTGCTCTCTCGAATATGTATATGTATGTATGCATGTGAGCACAAGCAGCAGCTCACAAAAATTGAAATTTCTTAGCAACAAGAAACCATTTCTTCCCTTCTATGTGAAGAGTATAGCGAGCTCTTCAGCCGTTTGCCATGCGCATAATAGCTCAATGTTTTCGCAACGAGCGTGTACACACACACACTACAGCTCCTTGCTATATGTATGAGTATTTGTATGCCTGTGTGTTAAGCTCTTGCTGCCTGTGGGCATTTTAAGCCCCAACATTTGCATTTGGTCGATCTGGTGAAGGGTTTTTCAATAAGTGCGGGTCGATGTTGAAATGGAATCATAGTATGCCAACTCTGCAGCACACGCATTTATGCGTGCGTGCCTATATATGTCTGTGAGTGTGTGTTTTTCTTGTGTAAGCATGAAGTTCCTCGAAGGGTTCAGGGGATGTCGTAGTCGAGCGGTCTCAACTAGAGGTTCCTTTATTGTTGCTCTGTCCGTCCATCTGTGCGTATGTATGAACGCGTCGGTTTCAGAAGATATAAGATATAAATGCCCGTATATAGCGTGCGCATATCGAGTTTATCACAGATAACTTATCGAAAATCAGGTATAAAATTATATCTCCTACATCTTGACAGCTAGAGTCTCTAACTTTTAAATGTAGATTCATATGTACTTAATAGAATTTAGATTTTTGTTATAATTCACCCCTTACCCTTATATCCACCCCCTTACCTATAAATTTGTAAAAGGCGTATTTCAAATACTAGACACTTGAGCTTTGGCAAATACATGCATAGTAATAATATAATCATAATCTGAAAGTTTCATGAAGAATTTATATCTACAAGAAAATATATTAAACAATTCAGTTCCCATTGTAAGCCCACACTGCAGCCCATGCGTGTTAATGCGTGCATGCCTATGTGTGTCCGCGTGTGTATGTGTGAGTGTGTGTTTCTTTTGTAAGCAGAAATACGCGAAGAATTATTGAAATATCAGTTCTCCGAAGGGTTCAGGGGATTTCCTAGTCAAGCAGTCTCGACTAGAGCTTTTTTACTTGTTAATTTTTGAAGTTTGTTGTCAGCGTCGTATTATTATTTGCATTATTTTGCATTTTTGGTGTTTTGGCGCTCTCCCCACTTCACTCTTTCTACATTTAAGTGTATGTGTTTGAAAAATTGCTCTCACTCTTATTTGTAGGTTTCTTGGATACGGAGAAAAGACTTCCAGTTGCTTACAGTCGGTTTATCAACACATAGCAGTGACAAACGATTTTTAGTTGAACATACGCGTCACATGGGTCATTGGTCGCTAAGAATTAAGGCCGTCAGGGAAGACGATAAGGGATTGTATGAATGTCAATTGTCGATTTACCCTACTCAATCAATTTTTGTTGAATTGAAAATAGTTGGTGAGTCTATATTAATCAAAAAATATCGAACATTACACTTTCATTTTTATTTACAGAAGCAGTAGCGGAAATTTCTAATGCTTCTGATATTCTTATTGATGAAACTTCCACTCTTCAGTTGCAATGTAAGCTTAAGGGTGCTACAGAAAACCCATCTTTCGTATTTTGGTAAGTTTTAATAATAACCGTTAACCGTTATTGTTAATTAATTATTAAATTAGTATATTGGTTTTGTGCAATGTCCGTCTTGCTGTCTGTCTGTCCGTATAAACACAGTTCATTTCGGCGCTATTGAAGCTAGAGTTTTGAAATACGAACACATATCCGTGTATATCTCCGATTTATAAAGCGTTAAAATTTTCGAGATCCGCCCACTAGGGGCGTGGCAAATCGGCAAATACATTTTCTGATATACAAGAAACAATGTTATTTGAAGAGCTAGAAAGCTGAAATTTCGCATGTAGATCTGCGTCGACCACCCAAGTCCAATGGTAGACATATCTACGCCCATTGGGGGCGTGGCAAATCGGATAAACCTGAATCTACTCGAGATTTATAGCTCATCGCACGTGGCCTAATCTTATGATTCTATAAAGACTGACGAAAAGTTATATATCTACGCCCCCTAGGGGAGTCTAACCCAAGTAAAGGCGTGGCAAATCGCAAAAACATGCATTTTCTACAGTATTAGAACTAAACTTAGCTACTAAATTGCTAATGGGATGGGAATGAGTATTCCGCAGTCGGTAACGCAACGTTCTTACTTGGTAATGGTTTTGTTAAATGTATGTAACAGGCAGAAGGAGGCGTGGCAGACCCCTTAAAGTATATATATTCTTGATCAGGGCGACGAACTGAGTCGATTTAGCCCTGTCCGTCTGTCTGTCCGTCTGTCCGTCTGTCCGTATGTTTGAACGCGTCGAAATGCTCGTATATAGCACGCGGATATCGAGTTTATCACTAAAAATCGATAACTCATCCCGTTATTTTTTTATCGATCAAAAACCTTATCCTTAGCCCTGTCCGTCTGTCCGTCTGCCCGTATGTTTTAACGCGTCGATTTCAGAAGGTATGACAGCTAGAGACCTGCAATTTTTTCATAGGCTCGCATAAATAGTTTTTCATCAAAAAACGATAACTTTCCCCATTATTTTGTTATCGACTAAAAACATTGTCGAAAATCAGTATTAAATTTATATCTACTACTCTTTTAAGCTAGAGTCTCCAAATTTTAAATGTAGATTTATATGTACTTTACCCCCTACTCCTATATCCACCCTCTCTCCACTAAATTTGTAAAAGGCATATTTCATGAAGAATCTACATTCACAAGAAAAGTTATTAAACAATTAAATTCCCATGGTAGGCCCATGCCGCTGAGTTGGATGATTTGAGTGACCATAGAAAGAGTGAGAGAGAGAGAGTAAGATAAATAGCGCTCAGCTGTGCTTCATATAAAAACGGGACCAATTTGTTAGAGCGCTCGTAGCGCACTGACTTTGTCGTCCAGTATTTTTGAATACGAAGGTTTTGTAATTTACAGATTTTGAATACCACGTCCCCTTCGCGCCCATCTTGTAAAAAACGTATCTTAAACTTCATCAAAACCCGTAAATGTTGATAACAATGTGTCCATTCCCCAGATTTATGAATTACTTCAAAACCCGATTTGGTATCAAATCTTATACTCATTCACGAAAGTTAATTAGTATGTTCGTATTGTTGTCTGTCCGTATTAACGCAGTTCATTTCGGCGCTATTGAAATTTGGAACACATACTCGTGTATATCTCCGATAGGGACGTGGCAAATTGGAAAATGCATTTTCCGATATACCAGAGATCATATTAGCTGAAGCTAGAAAGCTGAAATTGGTATGTAGATCCGAGTTGACCACCAGAGTTCAACTAGCCATGGTGGATATATATGCGCCCATTGGGGGCGTGGTAAATCGGTTAAAAAAGTATATCTTAGAGTTTTAAAGCTAGAACGTTGGAATTGCGTGTGAGCTAAAGTTATGATTCTATAAAGACTGATGAAAAGTTATATATCCACGCCCACTAGAGGCGTGGCAAATCGTACCTGAAGATATAGTGATATAGTACGTCCGACAAAAAAATGCATTTTATACAGTATTAGAGCTAGAATTAATTTTTAAATTATTGATGCGATGTGAATGAGTATTTCGCAGTCGGTAACGCCTGACTGTAACGTTCTTATTTGTTTTAAACTAGGGTTAGGGTATATAAATGTGTGTATATTCCAAAGCACAAGTCTCTAGTACTTGTGAGGAGCAATATAGGTATGCACGTATGAATGTATATGAACGTACGTATTTGCTGTGCGTTTTTATGCATATACGTGCATATACATGTTGCTCCACACAGCGACGCGAATACTGTAGGATCGACCCTCGCCACTGAAATAGGGTCAAAGTCCGAATAGAGTCGGTCTCTTTCGCTCCTACAGATTCAGCAATGGGTTCGCGTCGCACGCACGACGATCATCGGTAACCGTTAGCCGAGGCCCGGTGATAGTAGTGGACACTTTCACTCGTAGGACGCCAACGGTACTTCGGCCAATGAGAGGCGGCCACGTGATTTGGCGAGAAAGTGGCGTCACCCAGATCACGCCACTTTACCGTTTTTAGGGATAAGAACGGTAGAAAGGCCCCGCTTCAGCCGAACAGGCCCCGTTACCACACGAAGCAGGGTCTGTGGCCGGGGTATAAAAGGCCACCAGCAGCTCCATATGGGGCTGTCGAAACTATACTGGAGAGAAGATATAAAGTGAAAAGTCGAAGTGCGTAAAGAAAGTGCCAAAAGTCAAGTGAAAGGCAACGCGAGTGGTAAAGCAGGACTCCCAGGACATCGTGGGAACAGCAAGGATATCGTGGGAACAGCAAGGACATCCAGAGGGAATCCTTGCGGATCATCAGCGACACCAATCAGGACATTGGTGTATATCAGCGGCTTAAGCGAGGCCTGCACATCTGAGTAAGTTGACGTAGCCGTGCGCAAGAGAAGTGGTTGTGAGTGAAACTAAGCTAGTGTTGTGCTGTGAGCGAGTGAGATAGTAGGAGAGGCCTGTATAGCTGAGCGAACCGCCAGAGTTTACAGATCCAAATCCTGGCGTTTCTCGAATCCTGACGGCGAACTAGCGTGTTTTAGCACAACACTCTCCCAGCCAGAGTGCGTTGAACCAGCGCTCAGTAGGGGTGCTTCGCTAAAGCAACCCAGCGGTAGCATAAATTTAAGTGACGTGTACATTTCAAACTTATTTAAGAGAATATACATTTACGCTATAAAACATAATTCAAAAGTGACTAATTATTATCGCAGGGGCTTCAACAAATAAATTTGTTGGCACGAATCCACAGTCAGCTGAAACTAGTCCAGCTTAGACTCGAGATAAACCGAAGATTCGTTACACTATTAAATATATATACACAATGAAGATTCGTTACACTATTAAATATATATACACAATGAATCTGAGGTCTCCACGTCGAATAATATTCGAATTAAGCTGGAAAAACGAAATGAGTTTATCGATTATTCTCGATAAAAAAGATATTGGGTGAGTTATCGAAAAATATGATAAACTCGTACTGCGTATGGTATACACGAGTATGCATTAGGAAATTTCAACACTCATACGGACGGACGGACAGGGCTATATCGACTCAGCTCATCGCCTTGATCAAAAATATATACACTTTATGGGGTCTGCGATGATTAATTCTGAACGTTACATTCTTTTCACAAAACCAATATACCCTGATTTCCCATTTTCAATGGGCTCAGGGTATAAAAAAGAAAGTATTACAAATATTGCAAGAATAGACAAAAGAAACAGAGAATTAGATATAAAATGAAAAGAGTAAAAGAAGAGCTAAAATAGAATATAGGATCACTACACAATATTGGCAACGAATTGTATACCAGTGCTTATGCCTGGGCACTGTGAATGATTTTCCTAAGGTAAGCTAATAGCAAAGATTATATTTTCGGAAGAGAGGTATCTAAGAAAAATACGTGATAATGTTTATTAAATCTACTGAGTTTGTCGGCCTGATCAAAATTAGATATACTTTCTTAAACTAAGAACATTACACCATGAAATCGTATATTCATTGCGGTATAAGAAGGCAGATCAACCGGGGTTAAAAATGCCCTTCACCTGGAGCTTTTATAATTCTCTACTTCTTAGATTCTAGGTAAAACTACTAAAACTAACAAGTAAGAAAGCTCTAGTCGAGACTGCTCGACTACGAGATACTCTGAACCCTTCGAGCAACAGCCATTTCAATAATTTTTAGCGTGTCTCTGCTTATACAAACACACACATACACACGCAAACACACTTGCATAGACACACATAGGCGCGCACTCATGGGCTGCAGTGTGGGAACTTGATTGTTTAATTGTTTTTGTGGACGTACGTTTTTCGTGAAACTTTTAGATTGTGTTTATATCATTAATATGCGTATATGTGCCGATTACAAACTTAGGGGTGAGGAGGTGGATATAGGGGTGGGGGTGAAATTGAACAAAAATCGAAATTCTACAACATACATATCAATCTACATTTAAAATTTGGAGACTCTAGCTCGAAAGATGTAGGAGATATAATTTTATAACTGACTTTCAATAAGGTTTTTTATCGATAAAAATAACGTGATGAGTTATCGATTTTTGGTGATAAACTCGATATGCGCGCTGTATATACGGTCATTTTGAAAAAAAGTTCAAGTCTCTAGCTATTATATCTTCTGAAATCGACGCGTTCAAACATACGGACAGACGGACGGACGGACGGACAGACAGACGAACAGGGCTAAATCGACTCAGTTTGTCGCCCTGATCAAGAATATATATACTTTATGGGGTCTGCCACGCCTCCTTCTGCCTGTTATATACATTTCAACAAAACCATTATACTCTGATATCCCATTTTCAATGGGTTCAGGGTACAAAAATCAGCAAATAGATCAGAGGAATCCTGATCATTGCAAGTTTTTTACCACCAAGTATGACGGCAAACCAGAAGATTTACGCTTCAAGTTTACAAATGAGTAAAATTGTTTGGGATCTCGAGCAAACTGACGTTGGAACGTATAAGATAATTCTCATAACAGCTAGAATTTAAAAGATTGAAGTTTGACTTGGCAATGGAATTGAACGAATACACTGACTATGATAGTGTTTAGTTTCGTATTGATTCTTTATTCTGCTGGGCTTGGGTTTATATACCCAGACTCATGCATAATTTCAACCATTAAATCTAATGCGTCTATTGCTGAGTGTGTAAGGCTCAGCATTGGTCTATTACATATTATTATTCTATCGCTGAGTTTATAAGACTCCGCGTTGGCTTATTAGCTTTCGCTGAGTTTGTAATGCTCAGCGCTCGTCTCTTACGTATTCTAATCGCTAAGGGTCAGGGTCATATTTTATGCCTAACTTGACAGTTCACACTTGAAACATATGTTATTTATTTTATGCTAGCTGTCGAGTACATCGCGCGTATGTTCCCCTACTTATCATATTTTTATGTTCATGCATGTTCATGAACATTCTGCGGGGGGCCAGAGAAGGTAATAGCTAACAATTGCTGTCTCTAGTTTCTCTTCTTGATTAGATACACAACAAATAGCAATATTATAATTATTTCTAGTCCCAATGAAATATGTCCATTCATTGTGTGGAAGACAAGATCTTCAATATGTACTTTTTGCCGGTGCAGGTCTTTTATGCCTTGTTGAACTCGTTGTAGCTCTACTGAGTTATTTACGACAATGTGTTGAAGTGGTGTTGGATCCCATGTGATGTTCTGGTCGATTATTTTGAGGAAAAGTGGCGAGTACCTCGCAGTATTTGTAGATACTAGATCCTGCGGAGTAATAATGTTAATTTTACCTATTCTAGCTGAGCATCCAGCAAATAGCTCGATTATGCCTTGGTTTGGTAGCTGGACTATCTCCTCGTAGTTTCCGCATATAATGTGTGCAGACGTCTATTCAAATACTTTGAAGAGCCATCGGTTTTTTCCATTGAGTTTCTTGACGAACGTGTCTCCCTCGTATTCCATCATCTTGCACGGCTGCTTTGTGCTCGGTTTTATTGGAGATATTTCAAAACTTTCGTCATCTGCATCTTCCCACGCCCAACTTCCTTCGCACAGGTATGTGATCTCGTCTTCATGCTGGCAATGACTTACTTCCATTTCAGTCATTGAGTGGTATGCGTTTATCTCAGTATTGAAGATAAGGAATTTTGTTTTTGTCTTCGGGATAACTTTTCTTCCTTTCAGTACGAGTGGTATTGGTATTGCTTCGAAGAGAGTGGCATGCTGGTTTATGTATATTGGTAGCCTTGCGTCTATGATTAGCATGTTGTCCTTAAATATTGCTTGCGCTTTCATTAGTTTGTATACTAACTGAAGCCTTTTCGGAGAATTTTCGCCAGGAAGAAGTTGGTTCCTCTGCAGTTTCTGTTGGATCTTGTTGAGTTCAGCTAACATCTTATTTGGTTCGACTAGGGACGGGTGCACTTTTCCTTGGTTAATATCCATCACCAGGGATATTACTGCTGACTGGAGATCCTCGGTTTCCTCAATCCAGCTTCTCACTTGGTTGATCAACATAAAGAACTTTATGGACTCTTTGTAGACGAAAAAGTTATCCTTCATAGTGCTTGCCATTTTATTTATCTCCATTGTAACCTTTTCGAAGTTTTTATTTACCTCCTCTGTAGTGGTTTGTACAAGGTTTGATGTTGCATTTATGATGGATGTTTGGTTGCTGACATAATCACTTAGCCGCTTTTCGTTTTTGATTATTGTCTGCATGTTTTCTTCCAGTCTGTTTGCAGTGCCAATATCGAAAAACATTATGAACCGTTTTGATCTGTTGGCCGTTTGGGTGATCATTTTATTTTTTTTTTCTAATGTTTTTAATTTTTGACAATATTGTGCTGATTACAGTTGTGCAGTACTCGTTGAAATCGCCCAATTTTTCGCAAATATCGTTTGTTTTACACATTACCTCATCTGCTTGCTTTAGCACTTCAAAATAGGCTTGCATGTCGTAGTATAACAGCATCTGGCAGCTTGAAGAGACGACTTCCACTTTTCCAAGTTTATCCATTAGCATTGCCGTTTGTGGATCCATATCCTGAACTTTGAGTTTGGTGGTTATGTTGGTAGCAGGTATGATTGTAGTACTTGCTACCTGCAATACCATTAGCAGACTTAAAATTGTAACTTTTCCGGTAGGTAACCTTGCTGATCGTGTTTTTCTTCGATCTTTTGGAGTCTTGCTTGAGATCTTGTTTACTGATCTTTTGACTTCCCCCATGTTTGTTTTTATTGTGACTACTCGGACTTTATCATCTTGTCCTTTAGTAGTTTCTGTAATTTTTCCCATGGGCCATCTAGCGGGATGCGTGTTTTCTTGTTTTAATAGAACAAGTTGGCCTTTTGTGAGGTTTGTATTTGCTTGTCGCCATTTGGTTCGCAGTTGCAATGACGTCAAGTATTCCTCTTTCCATTTCCTCCAGAATTCTGCTCTGATTCGTTGCATGTGTCTCCATCTGTCCAGAGATCCAATTTTACGATGCTCGTCAAAATGACCGGGTGTCAATATGTCGCCTCCCTCTGTGTCATTATGTAAGGCAACCAGGGGTCGTGAGTTTAGTACTGCTTCAATTTGGCATAGCAATGTCGAAAACTCCTCAAACGTGAAGCTGTTATCGCCGATGACTCGCTTAAGGTGGTGCTTTACTGATTTTATTCCGGCTTCCCATATTCCTCCCATGTGGGGGCTTGCCGGCGGGATGAAGTGCCACTTGATGCCTTCTCGTTCCAGCACTGGTGCGATACTGCTATTTCCTTTTATAGCAGCGACCAGATCCTTGTCCAATATTTTAGCGGCACCTATAAAATTAGTGCCGTTGTCCGAATACAAGTTCTCGCTTTTGCCTCGTCTTGCAAAAAATCGGTGTAGAGCTTCTAAAAACTTATCTGATGATAAGTCACTGACAGCTTCCAGGTGTAGCGCCTTTGTGGCCATGCATACAAATAGGCATATGTACCCTTTGTATGACGCCTGTTACTCGATACACTGGTAAGTTTCCCATTAACTGAGTGGTCATTTCCTGTTTGTACCTGATGCAGGTAACGCATTCGCGTAAATATTTCTTAAGCGTGTTCCGTAAGCCAACAATCCAGAATTCTCTTTGAATAAGGTTTTTCATTATCTTCAGTCCGCCATGTAGGGTTTCCTTATGTGCATTGTTTATGATTAGCCAAGAAAGATGTGATTTTCCAACTACCATTGGGTGTTTGACATTATATGGCACCAACGCACTTTGGAGACGGCCCCCCACACGTAAGACTCTATTAGCATCCAGAAACGGGTTGAGCGCTTCTAATTTACTCTTAGCCTCCAGAGGTTTTCCTGCTTTGAGTAAGTTTATTTCATATCCAAAATCAAGTTGTTGTTGCAATTTTACGACGAGTGTTCTGGCTTGCTTTAGTTCTTCGACAGTTAGGTGTGTCGGCTGATGCCTCGTTCCTCTTGCTTTAGCAATAAAGCGTAATATGTAGGCCATCACACTTGTTAACTTATTTATTGACGAGAACCTTGTTAATAGTGGACTCAGGTAGTTTTCTTTTGTTGTTATAGTTGCTAGTATAACAGTTTCTGGTTTTTCAAATTGTGGCCACTGATGTGGTTCTTTTGTCAACCACTCAGGCCCTTTCCACCATATGTCGCATGCTGCTAAGTGTTCCGGGGCGATTCCTCTTGAGGCAACATCTGCTGGGTTGTCTGCCGATTTCACGTATTTCCATTCGACGTGAGGCAGTTCCTTGTTTATTTCGTCTACTCTGGTTTTGACGAATTTATCATTGCTACGCTTGTTGTTTATCCAAGCTAGCGTAATTTGTGAATCACTCCATGCTATCGTTTTGATATCATTTCCTACTATTGCTTGAATTTTTGCTAATAGTTTGCATAGTATATGAGCTGCACATAGCTCTAGTTTGGGAATTGTCTTCTTGTTTTTTATTGGGTTCACTTTGCTTTTCGCAGCTAGCAAAGTGATTTTGTCTCCGACCTTTGTATACACCACCGCTGCATATGCTTTTTCTGATGCGTCACAAAATCCATGTAGCTCCGTTGAATCTGTGCTCGATTTTCCAGACCAGCGTGGTATATTTATCCTGGCTAGCTTTGGCAATGTCCTTGCATATTCTTGCCAATAATTGACGAGACTAGGCTCCAGTTGTTCGTCCCAAGTTAACGGTAGTTTCCACAGCTCTTGAATGAAGCATTTTCCTTGTAGCGTAACTTGTGTAAGCCATCCCAGTGGATCGAAGATTCTTGCCAATTGTGACAAAATTAGGCGTTTGGTAATGCGCTCTAATTTTGGGTAGTCAACAACAAATGTGAAGACATCCTTTTTGGGGTCGCATTGTAGCCCAAGGGTTTTGACTGACTCGCCCTTGTTAATAATAATTTTTTCAGTTGAGTCACCATCATCGATTCCAGCAATGATTTTGTCATCATTTGACACCCATTTTCTTAGATGCATGCCTGCCTTTTCCATGATACTCAAGAGTGATGTTTGAGTGTTGATGCAATCCTCTATCGAGTCGCCACCAGTAATGAGGTCGTCCATGTAGAAATCTTCTTTTATTGTTCTCATTAGCTGATTGTTTCCTTGGCAGTGTTGGTTTGCCAATTCCTGAAGACAGCGTACAACTAAGAATGGTGCGGCCGATGTCCCGTATGTCACTGTAGTTAACTTGTACTCCTTTATTGGCATTTTTGGGTCATCTCTCCAGAGGATGTACTGATATTCCTGATCAGCTTCGGCGACCTTAATCTGGCGGTACATTTTCTCGATGTCGGCTGTCATCACATACTTCCATTGTCGCCATTTGATTAAAATATCGAAGATATCCTTTTGTATTTTGGGCCCGACTAGCATCACGTGATTTAGACTTAATCCATTAGAGGTTTTTGCTGAGGCGTCGAACACTACTCTTAACTTAGTAGTAAGGCTGTTTGGTCTGATTACAGCTTGATGTGGCATATAGTATTTGCCTTCAGGTATTGCTCCATGAAGTCCTTATATTCCGTGAATATTTGTGGATGCTTTTTGAATTTTTTCTCCATTTGCATTATTCGGGCTATAGCCTGCTTGCGCGAGTTTCCTAACTCGCGGTCTTTTTTGAATGGTATGGATACCACTAGTCAGCCTTCTTCATCCCTTGTGGTTGTTTCCTGGAATCTTTTCTCGCAATCATTGTTTTCTTCCGAATCGCTTGAGTTACTTTCGAGCTCCCAGAAGCGTTCGAGGTCATCCAGGCATATCGTTGTTGTTGCGCTGATCACCTTGTTGTTTGATGGTCTAGCTATGTTGCCAGAAACAATCCATCCAAGTTCAGTTTTCTGTCCCAGTATTTCGTTGACTTTTTTAACGTTTCCCAACATTTTTAAGGGAAGCAAATCAACACCGATGAAAACATCGATTCTGCTGGGCTCGTTGAAGTGTGGGTCCGCTAGCTCGCAGCCCATCCAGTCTTTATTGACATCCATGTCAATTTTCTTGCTCGGTAGAGCTCTCTGAAGTTTTGGCATAACAAGTGCCTGCGTTGTAGTTACGAATTTGCTTGTCATTCTAGGCTTGATTGTCAAGCAAACGCTGTTTTTCAGAATTTCAGTATTTTGCGAAATTCCTTGTACTTCCACGACCCTTTGGATTCGGCGCAGCTTTAGCTGTTGTGCGGCTTCTTCCGATATCAACGTTCTTTGAGAACCTCCATTGATGAGGGCCCTTAGCTGCTCATATTTTCCGGATTTATTTTTAATCCGTATGAGCGCAGTTGCCAGCAACGTATCTTGTCCGTTGCTCTCTTTGAGACAATTGCTGCTGAATGTCTCGTTTTTATTCGCTTCCTCGTGAAGCAAATTGTTGTGTGGTTTGGTGCAATACTTGCATGCCAAATCCCTTTTGCAATCTATTATGCAATGAGCTCCTAGGCATTTAAAGCATAGAGCATTTTTAGTTACAAACTCCTTGCGTTTTTTAACTGGCTCTGCTTTAAATTTTGAGCATCTTGTAATATCGTGGCTATCCAGTTTGCAAAAACGGCATCTTTTGTAGCTCGTTTTCTTTGCTTCAGTAAGCGTCTGAACGGCCCTTTTTATACCCTGAACCCATTGAAAATGGGAAATCAGGGTATAATGGTTTTGTTAAAAGTATGTAACAGGGAGAAGGAGGCGTGGCAGACCCCACAAAGTACATATATTCTTGATCAGGGCGACAAACTGAATCGATTTAGCCATGTCCGTCTGTCCGTCTGTCCGTATGTATGAACGCGTCGATTTCTGAAGATATAGAAGCTAGAGACTTCAACTTTTTTTTAAAATGCTCGTATATAGCGCGCGCATATCGAGTTTATCACTAAAAATCGATAACTCATCCCGTTATTTTTTATCGATCAAAAACCTTATCGAAAACCAGTTATAAAATTATATCTCCTACACCTTTAGAGCTAAAGTCTCCAAATTTTAAATGTAGACTCGACTGCACGTGATAGAATTTCGGTTTTTGTTATAATTCACCCCCCACCCCTATATCCACCCCCTTACCATCATCTCTGTAAAAGGCGTATTTCAAATACTAGAGACTTGAGCTTTGGCAAATATACGCATAGTAATGATAAAACAACATTCTGAAAGTTTCATGAAGAACGTACGTCCAGAAAAAAAGTTATTGAACAATTAAGTTCCCATAGTAAGCCCACACTGCAGCCCATGCCTGTTAATGCGTGCGTGCCTATGGGTGTCTATGTATATGTTTGCGTGTGTGTATGTGTTTGTTTAAGCTGAATGACACTAAAAATTATTGAAATGGCTGTTGCTCGGAGGGTTCAGGGTATCTCGTAGTCGAGCAGTCTCGACTAGAGCTTTCTTACTTGTTATACCCTGAACCCATTGAAAATGGGAAATCAGGGTATAATGGTTTTGTTAAAAGTATGTAACAGGGAGAAGGAGGCGTGGCAGACCCCACAAAGTATATATATTCTTGATCAGGGCGACAAACTGAATCGATTTAGCCATGTCCGTCTGTCCGTCTGTCCGCCCGTCCGTCTGTCCGTCTGTCCGTATGTATGAACGCGTCGATTTCTGAAGATATAGAAGCTAGAGACTTCAACTTTTTTTAAAATGCTCGTATATAGCACGCGGATATCGAGTTTATCACTAAAAATCGATAACTCATCCCGTTATTTTTTTATCGATCAAAAACCTTATCGAAAACCAGTTATAAAATTATATCTCCTACACCTTTAGAGCTAAAGTCTCCAAATTTTAAATGTAGACTCGACTGCACGTGATAGAATTTCGATTTTTGTTATAATTCACCCCCCACCCCTATATCCACCCCCTTACCCTCATCTCTGTAAAAGGCGTATTTCAAATACTAGAGACTTGAGCTTTGGCAAATATACGCATAGTAATGATAAAACCACAATCTAAAAGTTTCATGAAGAACGTACGTCCAGAAAAAAAGTTATTAGACAATTAAGTTCCCATAGTAAGCCCACACTGCAGCCCATGTGTGCGCGCCTATGGGTGTCTATGTATGTGTGTTTGCGTGTGTATGTGTGTGTTTGTGTAAGCAGAGAGACGCTAAAAATGATTGAAATGGCTGTTGCTTGAAGGGTTCAGGGGATCTCGTAGTCGAGCACTCTCGACTAGAGTTTTCTTACTTGTTTCATATATATTTTGTTTTTATTATACCCTGAACCCATTGAAAATGGGAAATCAGGGTATAATGGTTTTGTGAAAAGTGTGTAACAGGCAGAAGGAATCATCGCAGACCCCATAAAGTATATATATTCTTGATCAGGGCGACAAGCTGAGTCGATATAGCCCTGTCCGTCTGTCCGCCCGTCCGTCTGTCCGTCTGTCCGTATGTATGAACGCGTCGATTTCCGAAGATATAGAAGCTAGAGACTTCAACTTTTTTTTAAAATGCTCGTATATAGCACGCGGATATCGAGTTTATCACTAAAAATCGATAACTCATCCCGTTATTTTTTTATCGATCAAAAACCTTATCGAAAACCAGTTATAAAATTATATCTCCTACACCTTTAGAGCTAAAGTCTCCAAATTTTAAATGTAGACTCGACTGCACGTGATAGAATTTCGATTTTTGTTATAATTCACCCCCCACCCCTATATCCACCCCCTTACCCTCATCTCTGTAAAAGGCGTATTTCAAATACTAGAGACTTGAGCTTTGGCAATTATACGCATAGTAATGATAAAACCACATTCTGAAAGTTTCATGAAGAACGTACGTCCACAAAAAAAGTTATTGAACAATTAAGTTCCCATAGTAAGCCCACACTGCAGCCCATGCGTGCGCGCCTATGGGTGTCTATGTATATGTTTGCGTGTGTGTGTGTGTTTGTTTAAGCTGAATGACACTAAAAATTATTGAAATGGCTGTTGCTCGGAGGGTTCAGGGTATCTCGTAGTCGAGCAGTCTCGACTAGAGCTTTCTTACTTGTTTTTATACCCTGAACCCATTGAAAATGGGAAATCAGGGTATAATGGTTTTGTTAAAAGTATGTAACAGGGAGAAGGAGGCGTGGCAGACCCCACAAAGTATATATATTCTTGATCAGGGCGACAAACTGAATCGATTTAGCCATGTCCGTCTGTCCGTCTGTCCGTCTGTCCGTATGTATGAACGCGTCGATTTCTGAAGATATAGAAGCTAGAGACTTCAACTTTTTTTTAAAATGCTCGTATATAGCGCGCGCATATCGAGTTTATCACTAAAAATCGATAACTCATCCCGTTATTTTTTTATCGATCAAAAACCTTATCGAAAACCAGTTATAAAATTATATCTCCTACACCTTTAGAGCTAAAGTCTCCAAATTTTAAATGTAGACTCGACTGCACGTGATAGAATTTCGGTTTTTGTTATAATTCACCCCCCACCCCTATATCCACCCCCTTACCCTCATCTCTGTAAAAGGCGTATTTCAAATACTAGAGACTTGAGCTTTGGCAAATATACGCATAGTAATGATAAAACAACATTCTGAAAGTTTCATGAAGAACGTACGTCCAGAAAAAAAGTTATTGAACAATTAAGTTCCCATAGTAAGCCCACACTGCAGCCCATGCCTGTTAATGCGTGCGTGCCTATGGGTGTCTATGTATATGTTTGCGTGTGTGTATGTGTTTGTTTAAGCTGAATGACACTAAAAATTATTGAAATGGCTGTTGCTCGGAGGGTTCAGGGTATCTCGTAGTCGAGCAGTCTCGACTAGAGCTTTCTTACTTGTTATTATAAAATTTAAAGTTTAATTTAAAATTAAAATTTTATTGGGAAGGTGCGAGCTTTAAGGGCACTTAATACTTTTCATTTTCCTAATCGAACAATTTTATAAGTTTAAATTTGTTTCTTCTTAAATAGCCCTCATACGCATATATGTATGTATATAATGTACATATATACATATGTAGATATATACATACAGATACACAAAGGTCTGCACGCATAGCATCAAGCATTCCAGCCTTCTTATACACGCGCTCACTTTTATGTGTGTATGTGTGTGTGTATGTACATATAAATGCGTACTCTATCTAGCGTGTTCTAAGAATCTCAAATGCGACTGATTTGTTTTTGCATTGTTCTTGAAGTTTTCAACCGCCACTCTGGCTTTTCATAACAAGAATGTCATATCGTTTTATTTACTGTTGTTGAAAGCAGGCGGTAGCGCTGTCGGCAGAGGCGCCGGTTAAATTCGTTTTAGTTATTTTGACAAACATGCTATTTGGCTTGGGTGCGAGTTCAAATCCCGCGGAAAACTCCTCTGTTTTGGGTAAATTGCAAATTTTTGTTATTTTAGCTTCTTTTATATTTTTTTAATTTTATAAAAATGTTTACTTCTGTGTTATCAATGCCTATTAAGCCTATTTGTATATACATGTACATACATAGATGGCTCGCGCATATAAATATCGCAATTTGATACTACAAATGCGGATTGCCACGCCCCTAGTGGCCGTAGACGCCTGTCATTTTTGGCCTGTTCTTAGAACGATTTAACGGTAACGTACATGTACATGAATGCTTACGCTCCAAAAATGTGAAAATTAGAGGGTATTTTTCGATATGTCACGCCCCCAAAGAGGCGTAACTATTATATTTGGGACATCGATACAGGATGTTACCAGTAACTCAACTATCCAAATTTGAAGCATCTAGCTCTTAAACTGTACGAGATATAAGCTTTTGCGGTTTGCCACGCCCCCTTCGGGCGGACATATATCCACCATAGCTCGTTGGACTTGGATTGTCACCCCGCGTATATATACCAAATTTCAGGTCTCTAGCAATAGTTCCCAAAATATAGCAAAATTTGAAAAATCACTATATCTTCAGGTCCAATTTGCCACGCCCCTAGTGGGCGTTACATAAAATTTTTTCATCTCACGCAATTTATCTCACGCAAATTTCAACTTTCTAGCTTTATGACTTCCGGATATACAGTTTTATTCGATTTGCCACGCCCCCAATGGACGTAGATATATCCGCCATAGCTTGATGGACTTGGGTGGTCGACGCGGAACTACATACCAAATTTCAGCTTTCTAGCTCTTCAACTAACATGGTTTCTGGTATATCGGATAATGCATTTTCCGTTTTGCCACGCCCGTAGTGGGCGGATCGGGAAAATTTTAACACTTTATAAATCGGAGTTATACACGAATATGTTTTCCAAATTTCAAGTCTCTAGCTTCAATAGCGGCGAGATGAACTGCGTTCATACGGACAGACAGACGGACGGACGGACAGCAAGACGGACATTGCACAAAACCAATTCGTGAATGAGTATAAAAACGATGCTGCCAAATTAATATCAACTGACTCATATAAAATAGACCAGTCTGTTGAATTAATTATTTCGTTAAGCAAAACAAATTTGCATTTACGATAACAGCGACTAAGTTTAGAAGGCATTGGAGTATTAGTGGGAGGATTATCAACAGTTAATAAAACCTAAAAATTGGGGTGATGTATATCCTCTGTTAAGCAGAAAGGAGTTGATCTCGCGACATTAATGAGCGAATCATGATTAACAAACACAAGATCTAGAGTGCCATTTAGATGGTTTGAAATAGAGTTAAACTGAAATAAAGACAGGTTAAAAAGTTCATCAAAAAGGTAGTGATCAATTGTCGGAATATAGTAATTTGCACTATAAATGCATATGAATGAAATTTAAAATGCATATGAGTCTACATTCAATATTTGGAGACTCTAGCTTTACAGATGTAGGAGATATAATTTTATAATTGACTTTCGATAAGGGTTTTTATCGATAAAAAAATAACGGGATGAGTTATCGATTTTTGTGATAAACTCGATATCCGCGTGCTATATACGAGCATTTTAAAAAAAAGTTGAAGTCTCTAGCTATTATATCTTCTGAAATCGACGCGTTCAAACATACGGACAGACGGACGGACGGACAGACGGACATGGCTAAATCGACTCAGTTCGTCGCCCTGATCAAGAATATATATACTTTGTGAGGTCTGCAACGCCTCCTTCTCCCTGTTACATACCTTTAACAAAACCATTATACCCTGATTTCCCATTTTCAATGGGTTTAGGGTAAAAAATAAGTAAGAACGTTGCAGTCGGGCGTTACCCATTGCGGAATACGCATTCACATCCCATCACCCATTGAGTAGCTAAATTTAGTTCTAATACTGTGGAAAATGCAGTTTTTTGCGATTTGTCACGTCCCTTCTGTGCGTAGGTACCTCATTTTTGGCCAGTTCTTAGAACGAGCTAACGGTAATTTGGATGCTTACGCTCCAAAAATGTTAAAATTACAGGATATTTTTCGATATGCCACGCCCCTAAAAAGGCGTAGCAATTATCAAATATCTAATTTTGAAGCTTCCAGCTCTTAAAAAGTAGGAGATATAAACTTTTGCGGTTTGCCACACCCCAATGGGAGTAGATATATCCACCATAGCTTGTGGGACTTGGGTGGTCAACGCAGATCTACCTACCAAATTTCAGCTTTGTAGCTCTTCAACTAACACTGTTTCTGGTATATCGGAAAATGCATTTTCCGATTTGCCACGCCCCTAGTGGGCGGATCGGGAAAATTTTAACACTTTATAAATTGGAGTTAAACACGAGTATGTGTTCCAAATTTCAAGTCTCTAGCTTCAATAGCGCAGAAATGAACTGCGTTCATACGGACAGAGGAACAGTCGGACGGACAGCAAGACGGGCATTGCATTATGGCCAAAAAGTCTGATATTTTGGCATAAAGTAATTTTTTTTATGTACTCAAACCTGAAAATTTAACTTATTTTTTGATTAGAGACACATTAGATAAGAAAAAAACGTTCTAAAAAAAATTTTTTAAATTAGTCTTTAAAATTTGGTGCGCAACTAAAGTCAGCAGTTTCAATGCAAGCTTAAATTATCGGTATGCAACCTTAAAATTTATTAAGCTTTGTCCATCAGTCGTCGACTAGACCTCGTACCGAACGGTTGTGTTATCGCAGAGTTCAGTTCACAGCTTATCAGTTTTTCAAGTGCCTATCTTCTATTTTTGCACTTATTCTTTGTCTTTCAATATACACAGAAGCATATAAGCATAAAGTAAGTCAAATACACAGTTATGCCCAACGGGCATGGGGCAATGCTAAGCGATAGCCCCAAAATCAAAACAAAAAACCGACACCACTTGCAGAAGCTTTCCCAGAACTCCCAACTCCTAATTTACCTAATCCAAAATTCATTATTATGTCAGCCACCGACACTAAAAACCCCATCTCCACATACTCCTATTTCGCCGTAGAACGTGCAATTAAACTCATCAGCAAAAACATATTAAAATTTAACGAAATGCGTGACGGAAATCTTCTACTATTCGTAGAGAACGCAACAGTAGCTGAAAAATTCATTGCTTCCAAAGAGCTCCATGGTATTTGCCAAATATCTTGTGAATATCACAAAAATCTTAATTACTGTAAAGGCAACGTCACAAATGATGAAATACTCAAAGAACTTAAATCTCAAGGAGTTGTCGATGTATATAAATACACCAAACTCATAGATGGCAAAACCATCCCGTCTGGCGTAGTGCAGCTCACCTTCAACTTGTATAATCTTCCCCCAAAAATGCAAATTTCATGGCACGTTGTAAAGGTCAAACAATATATACCTAACCCAATGCGATGAAAAAATTGCCAAATTATTGGCCACACAGCAAAGTATTGCAAAGCAACAGCGGCTTGCGACCCATGTGGACTACCAGTTCACAAACCTACTCAGTGCACGCGTACTTTCTGCGTGAACTGTAATGGAAAGCATGCAGCTAGCAGCAAAGACTGTTCAAAATTTAAAGAAGCGCAAGAAATAATCAAAATAAAAACCACAGATAAATGCGCCATGTACGAAGCCAAAACGAAGTATTACAAACAATGCACACAGACACCGAGAAATACGAAAAAAACATTTTCAGAAATAGCCGCTAAATTAACACCGCAAAAAGAAAACGAGACAAAAATCTTACCATCCACCTCCAATAAAGAAAATAATTCTAAAGACAAATCAAAAACTAGAAGCACACCCGAAAAGCACTTTGACTTCACAAACACAAAATATACAAAAGAAACGCCGGAACATAGCATAAACAAACACTCAACACAACGAAACGCTCAAATCACAAAGACAAGATTATCTCAAGCGACTCAGAAACAGACATAGACATCACTTACTTAAGAAATAAATACAAGACGAACAACCAAAATCACTCAACGCTCTCTGATACGGATAGTATGATACGTTGAGTTATAATAAAATCTCTCAAAGCTCGCTCTCTCTCTCTCAGTCTCTGCGAAAGCCTATAATGATTTACTGCATTAAAGCGCAACTTCGCTAAACCGAGAGGGAGAGCGTGCAAGAGAGAGATTATAAAACTAACACAAAAATCAAAACAAAACGGATTAACACATAGCATAACATAATGACTCTAAAAATATTACAATGGAACATAAATGGATATAAGCACAATTACAATAATCTCTCTCTTAATAAAGAACCAAAACCCACATATCATAGCTCTACAAGAAACCCATTTAACCGATCCCAGCTCAAAAATTCCCATACCAAACCAATTCTCGTTTTATCAGAAAAATGATACTAATCCATCGGCTCCTAAAGCCAACAGAGGAGTAGCTTTCCTAATATCAAAAAATATACAACATAGAATAGTAGATCACCGGTCTAACATTTTAGCAATATGTGCCGAAATACAAGCTAAATTACCGTTTGTAATTATTAATATTTACCTTTCTCCTACGGACAAGTTCACAGAGCAAGACCTTCATAACCTGACAGACAGTTTTAATAAGCCAGTATTACTGCTAGGTGACTTTAACGCCTGGCATTCTCTCTGGGGATCACCCTCAAACAACCCAAGAGGTAAAACCATTGCAAATTTTGTACTCAACAGTAATCTAATAGCTCTAAACCAGAGAACTGCAAGTGTGTCATTTTTTTCCACCTTACTCACACTCAATAAAATTTGTGTGCCGGTGCTACTCAACACTGGCTCAGCAAATCATAAATACACACTTATAAACAAGTAAGAAAACTCTAGTCGAGAGTGCTCGACTACGAGATCCCCTGAACCCTTCAAGCAACAGCCATTTCAATCATTTTTAGCGTCTCTCTGCTTACACAAACACACACATACACACGCAAACACACATACATAGACACCCATAGGCGCGCACGCATGGGCTGCAGTGTGGGCTTACTATGGGAACTTAATTGTTTAATAACTTTTTTTCTGGACGTACGTTCTCCATGAAACTTTCAGATTGTGGTTTTATCATTACTATGCGTATAATTGCCAAAGCTCAAGTCTCTAGTATTTGAAATACGCCTTTTACAAACTTATGGGTGAGGGGGTGGATATAAGGGTGGGTGATGAAATTAAACAAAAATCGAAATTCTATAACGTACATATCAATCTACATTTAAAATTTGGATACTCTAGCTCTAAAGATGTTAGAGATATAATTTTATAACTGCATTTCGATAAGGTTTTTGATCGATAAAAAAATAACGGGATGAGTTATCGATTTTTAGTGATAAACTTGATATGCGCGCTGTATATACGGTCATTTTAAAAAAAAAGTTCAAGTCTCTAGCTCGTATATCTTCGGAAATCGACGCGTTCATACATACGGACGGACGGACGGACGGACGGACGGACGGACGGACGGACGGACGGACGGACGGACGGACGGACGGACGGACGGACGGACAGACAGACGGACAGGGCTAAATCAACTTCTCTCGTCGCCCTGATCAAGAATATATATACTTTGTGGGGTCTGCCACGCCTCCTTCTCCCTGTTACATACTTTTAACAAAACCATTATACCCTGATTTCCCATTTTCAATGGGTTCAGGGTATAAAAATTGTGTGAGTGCTGCTCATGCAGGCAATATCTTGCTATCACTCACAACAATGTACCGTTTTCTTTTTGCTTGTCACCCAAGTATTTTTCGGCAACGTATGCCGGTCTCACTTACACTTACAGCGAACGTAGAAAAAAAGCGAGAGTGTGAAGAGAGCAATCGGTAACAAACACAAGTAGACAAAACACATGTATGACACCCAAGTGTTTTACAGGCACCATGGTGTTTGTGTCAAAGTAACGGTTGTTTTGATTTTGCACTAGCTCCTTTCTTAGCTTCCTAGTTTATTTCGTGATTGATTTTAGCATCACAATGACAGCTGAGGAAGTCAAAAATAAAATTAATCGTGGTTTATATAAAATAGCCGCAAAACATAAAGGCAAAAGCATTATTTGGTCCATTTTGTATGACATATATAAGGAAGATGAAAGCGTCCTCGAATATTTTGTTATTTGCGATATATTGTTTATATGTTAAGCTTTAATATATTTAGTTTGTTAATTAAATGAAGTATTATAATGTTTATTTAATATATTAAATGAATATAAAAAAAGATATTTTCGATTTAAATATTGTTTTTTGTTCACTATTTTCTCCTATTGTGCACGCATTTCCAACAACAAGTACGTAAACAGGTACATATGTATGTACGTAAAAAAAAAAAACAACAACTCAACCGAAGGCATGCACGAAAGAAACCTCAACATCGGACACACACACACATTGCATGACTCAATTTTTGTGTATCTCTTTTCACCTAACTTTTTTTCGACGCTCAAGCGTCGGCATATGTCACACACACATATGCAAAAAAAATACCTACTCACTTTTGCAGCTTGTGTGCACAAACACTCGCATATTTGTGTGAGCCGAGCGATTGTACTCGTTTGTGCGGTGGTTGAAAACACCCGGGTGTCAAAATCACCCAACATTTACCCGGTGCACCTTGAGTACCGGTGGCTTGTTGCAGTTCTCTGCTCTAAACAAAGGAGACCCCACACACTACTCCACTCACAACACTTTCACACACGTTGACCTAGCCTTTTGTACGCCACCAGTTAACCCTAACGCCACCTGGGCTATAGACAAAGATCTATACGGAAGCGACCACTACCCAATATACATACAAATCTTTCCCACAGCAAATACAAAATTTTATAAAACACATAGATATAAACTTCACTCGGCGAACTGGGAATTATTCCAGGAAAATATAGACGAACTAATACCAGGACTAACTATAACACACAATATCAATCAACATTCCTCAAAATAGTGAAGACATCTGCTAATAAATCAATACCCACATCCAATCCTAACAGAAAGAAAAATAATCACATATACTGTTGGAACCCAGAACTTGAAAAATTAACAAGTAAGAACGTTGCAGTCGGGCGATACCGATTGCAGAATACTCATTCACAGCCCAAACGTTGATCCCATTATAATTATTTGGCTCACGCATATAAATATCGTAATTTAATACTACAAATGCGGATTGCCACGCCCCTAGTGGCCGTAGACGCCTCATTTTTGGCCTGTTCTTAGAACGAGCTAACGGTAACGTACATGCCAAATTTGAATGTGAAAATTACAGGGTATTTTTCGATATGCCACGCCCCCAAAGAGGCGTAACTATTATTTTTGAAAATCAATAGAGGATGTTACCAGTAACTCAACTATCCAAATTCGAAGCATCTAGCTCTTAAACTGTAGGAGATATAAGCTTTTGCGGTTTGCCACGCCCCCTTTGGGCGGACATATATCCACCATAGCTCGTTGGACTTGGGATGTCACCCCGCGTATATATACCAAATTTCAGGTCTCTAGCATCAATATTGCCTAAAATATAGCAAAATTTGAAAAATCACTATATCTTCAGGTCCGATTTGCCACGCCCCTAGTAGGCGTAAACATAAAATTTTTTCATCAGTCATTATAGAATCATAACATTAGCTCACGTGCAAAATTTCAACTTTCTAGCTTTATGACTTCCGGAGATACAGTTTTATCCGATTTGCCACGCCCCCAATGGACGTAGATATATCCGCCATAGCTTAATGGACTTGGGTGGTCGACGCGGACCTACATACCAAATTTCAGCTTTCTAGCTTTTCAACTAATATGGCTTCTGGTATATCGGAAAATTCATTTTCCGATTTGCCACGCCCCTAGTGGGCGGATCGGGAAAATTTTAACACTTTATAAATCGGAGTTATACACGAATATGTTTTCCAAATTTCAAGTCTCTAGCTTCAATAGCGGCGAGATGAACTGCGTTCATACGGACAGACAGACGGACGGACAGACGGACGGACGGACGGACAGTAAGACGGACATTGCACAAAACCAATATACTAATTCACTTCGTGAATGAGTATAATAATTCACTTCGTGAATGAGTATAATAATTCACTTCGTGAATGAGTATAATAATTCACTTCGTGAATGAGTATAAAAAAAGAAAAAATAAAATGTTTATCTGTCCGTCTGTCTGTCTGTCCGTCCGTCCGTCCGTCCGTCCGTCCGTATGTATGAACGCGTCGATTTCAGAAGATATAAGAGCTAGAGACTTAAACTTTTTTTTAAAATGACCGTATATACAGCGCGCCTATCGAGTTATAACCAAAAATCGATAACTCGTCCCATTATTTTTTTATCGATCAAAAACCTCATCGAAATGCAGTTATAAAATTATATCTCCTACATCTTTAGAGCTAGAGTATCCAAATTTTAAATGTAGATTGATATGTACGTTATGGAATTTCGATTTTTGTTCAATTTCACCCCCACCCCTATATCCACCCCCTCACCCATAAATTTGTAAAAGGCGTATTTCAAATACTAGAGACTTGAGCTTTGGCAAATATACGCATAGTAATGATAAAACCACAATCTGAAAGTTTCATGAAGAACGTACGTCGAGAAAAAAAGTTATTAAACAATTAAGTTTCCATAGTAAGCCCACACTGCAGCCCATGCGTGCGCGCCTATGTGTCTATGTATGTGTGTTTGCGTGTGTATATGTGTGTTTGTGTAAGCAGAGAGACCCTAAAAATTATTGTTGCTTGAAGGGTTCAGGGGATCTCGTAGTCGAGCAGTCTCGACTAGAGCTTTTTTACTTGTTCTCATTGCTTTTAATAAATTAAATCACTTGATAAACCAAAATTCATTTTTCAAACACACTATGTACGCAGACGACCTTTGCCTCTTTTTCAATCCAAGCCCCGGCTATAACACCCAAATAAATAATTTATTTTCTAAAATTCATCACTGGTGCAATATCACAGGAACAAAAATATCAGCGGAAAAGTCCATGCACCTTCATATATGTAAGAAGCATAATTGCACTAACATAGATATTACAATAAATAATGTAAACATACCAAAAACACAACACCTCAAAATTCTATGTTTAGCAATACAATTGGAATGAACATATCAAAGCTTTGACAAACTCACTAAATAATAGATTGAATATAATTAAATGTTTAAGTAACAATAAGCTAAAATCCAATACCTCACCTATAATTAATATAAGTAAATCAATAATACTCGCCAAGATTGATCACGGTCTTGAAATATATGGAAAAACAAACAAAACAAATCTCGCAAAACTTTCCACTCCCTACCATTCCTCCATCCGACTATCATTAGGCGCCTTCCGTACCACTCCAATAAATAACATGCTGGCAGAAACAGGACTCCCTGATTTAGTCACTAGATTCCAATGGAGCATTGGACGACATACTAAAAACATCACAAATACACATGGTTCCTCTTTACAAAACACACTCCTCAAGCAACTGAAACGGAAAAGAGCAATCAAAAAGCCATCAAGCCTAAAAATGATTATCAAAGAAGCTGCGGCAACAAAGAAAAATTCCCACCTTGGACAAGAAACAGTCCCGCCATACTGTTAGAGCTCACGGAATTAAAAATTTAATTGCCTTCAGTGTTGTTACTGAAGACAATAAAATATTAAAATCAGCAGTCACACCCTTCAATTTATACAGCGGAAGCAGAAGCGATCCTCTGTGCGGTAGAATTCACGCAAAAAGACAAAAAAACTAAATTTGTTATCTGCACCGACTCGCTCTCCACCTTACTAGCCGTCAAAAACCCAAACATCTATCAACCCACAATTACAAAAATTCGGGACAAACTTAATTCAGTATTTGAAATACGCCTTTTACAAACTTAGGGGTGAGGGGGTGGATATAGGGGTGGGGGGTGAAATTGGACAAAATTCGAAATTCTATAACGTACATATCAGTCTACATTTAAAATTTGGATACTCTAGCTCTAAAGACGTAGGAGATATAATTTTATAACTGTCTTTCGATAAGGGTTTTTATCGATAAAAAAATAACTAGACGAGTTATCGATGTTTGGTGATTAACTCGATATGCGCGCTGTATTTACGGTCATTTTAAAAAAAGTTTAAGTCTCTAGCTTCTATATCTTCTGAAATCGACGCGTTCATACATACGGACAGACGGACAGACGGACAGGGCTATATCGACTCAGCTCATCGCCCTGATCAAGAATATATATACTTTAAGGGGTCTGCCACGTCTCCTTTTGCCTGTTACATACATTTAACAAAACCATTATACCCTGATTTCGCATTTTCAATGGGCTCAGGGTATAAAAATCTTAATCACAATAAAATTGGATTGATTGTTAATTAATTATTTGCTGTGATATATTAAATATTAAAAATATAAGTACATGACTTTTTGTTCCTTTTAATATTTCGTAGGTATCACGAAAACAAGATGGTCAACTATGATGCTCAAGGTGGATTTGTTGTTACTTCAGTTGCAGAAAATGAGCTTCTCAGTGAAGAAAATGGACAAAGCTTTCAGACAAAAGCAAATGGTGGAAAAAGTAAACCATTTCGCGGAGCTGCGAGCAGATCAATCGAAATTAATGCCAGTACCGCTAACGCAACTAATGATGAGCTCATGGCTATTGTTACTACACCCGTGACTCCATTTTCAACATTTCAAGTTCAACAATATAAGTCCCCATATATTCCAAATTCATCAATGAGCGTGCTCACGATTAAAACTGTAACGTTTCATCATGCTGGAAACTATACGTGTGCACCATCAAATGCTCGGCCGGCAAGCATTACAGTACATGTCTTAAGAGGTGAGTAATAAAAATGATTTTAATCAAAAATGATTTAACCTAATTTAATATTCAGGAGAGAAACCAGCTGCTATGCAACATGCAAACCGAAGTATTCTTGATGGAGAAAATAATTCGAACACCACTGTCAGCCTAACCATTTTAAAAGGATTTAATGGTACAAATAGTCTTCTGATTACTGTTCTCTCGCTATTTTTACCTGTTCTATGTTTGTTAGCAAATTTGTCATCAGCGTTCCACTTACAAAAACATACCCTTATGATATTTTTCTTATTAATGTTATGTAAGTTTAATAGCTGAAACTGTTTTAAATAGAGATTTGTTTCAATTAATTTTAGCAATTGTATTTTTAAGAATTGTATATACATACATAAATTTAAACTTGCACGATAATAATAAGATACATACATATACAGTGGGCCACGAAAGTATTGGCACACTTGAAAATCAAAGTTCTATGTGCAACTATAAATAATATGAACACCTGTTTTTATTAAAATCATGTATTCTAATAAGATTTAGCATAAAAAATCACATTTCTGTTTTCTGTATTTGCATAGTACTATAATATAAATATAAACACAAATATTCGTCAACAAAGTTTTGCCACACGCTAAGTTCTAGCTTTTGCATTCGTTGCTACAATCGTAAACTACCGTTACTTTTCATTCCTCTTTTTATACCCTGAACCCATTGAAATTGGGAATCAGGGGATAATGGTTTTGTCAAAATGTATGTAACAGGCAGAAGGAATCATCGGAGACCCCATAAAGTATATATATTCTTGATCAGGGCGACGACCTGAGTCGATATAGCCCTGTCCGTCTGTCAGTCCGTCCGTATGAGTGCGTCGATCTCAGAAGTTATAAGAGCTAGAGAGCTGAAATTTTGCATGTAGACTCGTGTATACCATACGCAATACGAGTTTATCATATTTTTTCGTGAACTCATTCGATATCTTTTTTATCGAGGATAATTGATAAATTTATATTGTTTTTTTCAGCCTTTTTTGAACACTATAAGACCTAGAGACTTCAGATTTACTGTGTATATACATTTGTAATTTACAGATTTGGGATACCACGCCCCCTTCGCTCACAATTTTCAAAAAACGTATATCAAGTATTAGAGACTTGTGCTTTGGAATGTACATACATATACACATTATGATTACGTTCAGAAAGTTTCATTAAGATTGTATGTCTACAAACAAAGTTATTCAACAAATAAGTTCTCATATTATTGCCCATACCGTTGCGCAACCCAAGCGCAGTCGCTGCTTACTGCGCAGTTAGCAGAGCGCGGGCCTATGCATGCGGGTGGATGCATGTGTATGCATGTGTGCAGAATGATTCTACATCAGCATGGAGCATGGTATCTCCTAGTCGAGCAGTCTCGACTAGAGTCTTCTTTCTTGTTTAAAGCTATATATTTCTTCTTTAACTTAAGAAATTCTTGCTGAGATTTTTTGAGGTCTACTCCCATATCATAGTAATTGTTCCAATAATAAAGCTCATTTAGCTCTCTTTTTAAACAATTTGAGCAAAAAGAACACCTACCGGCGCTTAAATCTTGCCACAATTGATTTTTTAAGCTATTGTCAAAGCTAAAAAAATTCTCCAAATTTTCTTCCTCGTGACTAGGATTTGGAATATTGCTGATCTGATGCTGCTGTTCTGTGTCAGATGGCTTCACAAAGCCATCCACTACTTTATCTAAACTTTTCTTTGAATAGCTATAAGGAATAATATCTTCTTCCTGACAGTCTATTGAATAAATGTTATCACTTACGTCAGCATTATTATTTGAGAGCAAATTTGAGTTGCCCAAATTTAAAGTTGGAACTGCGTTAGCTCTTAAATAACGTTTACCAATATATTTCCTTTCAAAATGTCTGTTACATAATCTAGCATTTTTTCGGTCGAAAATATTTGGTAAATTACATGCTTTAATCCACTTGTTCAAGTAAAATTCTTTAGACGGAAACGCAAATAAGCTAACCGGAAAATGAATGGAACTGTTCCTATAACTCGCGCCACACGTTTCAATAATGCATTTCCCGCCATTTTTCTGTGAACATTTTTTGACGCCAACATAACACTGGTTTCAGCCATAGTTTAAAAAAAAAACTTATATAAATTTTGGCACGATTAACAATAGAGAACACTGTAGTGATAATAAAAGGTCGTTTAGCACTCCCCTTTGCAGATTTAACCCAAAATTGCTCGCACAATTAGAAGCCCGTGGTCCAATGTTCACGTATTATGAACATACACACTTACAATATACCACAGGCAGTAAGAAATTCGTACTAAGAATCATTTCCCACACTAACACATACATATATAATGCATATAAAACTACCACGGGATTACAACGGACGATTGAAGAACATATTGAGAGAGCTTCACACACTGTCATACATTTGGGCATACATGTACTAAGTGTGCAAGTGTGTATGTGCATGCTCGTCGTGAAATCATATTCTTTGTGCGCATCAAAACTTTCAACCCTTCCCATAAATAATCATTTAAACGCTTACAGTTTGCTTGCATGAGCGTGGCAAACGCTTTTAAAATTTCGGTGTAACCTTCACTCAAAAGGGGGATCGTCGCGAACAAATTTCAATTTTTGTGCGATGCTGAGCTTGATGATTTGAGAGCCCTTAGAGAGAGAGAGAGAGAAAAGGGCAAAAAACACGAAGCGCATAGAGCTCGACTACATACATATTTTCCCATACTGACACATAATGACTCATACATGTAAAAGGGGACTCTAACTGGCGATTGACGAAAATATTGAGAAAAAATTTTGTTTCGCGATCCACGCACACAAAAGCACATACATGTAGCAAAGGACTGTAAATGTGTTTGCATGCTCGTCGCGAAAATGTATTCTTTCTGTGCACAACAGCCTGTGCAAATTGTAAAGGCCAAAATTTGCGCTGGTCTGCCTTGTGAAGTGATCACATGCATACACACATTTGCATATGTGTATGCTTGTATGGGAAGGGAAGCTAATTGTCTCTTGCTGCCTGTAGAATATTGTAAGTGTGTATGTTCATAATGCGTGAACATTGGCTTGTGCTTGCCACGGGCTACATACATATGCATGTGTATGGGATGCCTCTGGATTTAGTAGTTTGTAAATTTTGGTATGGTTTGAATCGTAGGATGACTGTAAAATGGGCATTTATGGCTTAATCAGAAATTTTTGGCAATAATGAGTACAGCTTGAGTATAATATGACCTGTGTATTTCATATATTGCAAAGCATTTAATAAACTTATAGTGTTTAACGATAGTTTTTCGGTTTAAAATGTGTATAAAATAATTTTATTATATATAATTATAATATTTTATGGATATACACACATTTATAAACATGATTAGCAATAATAATATATAAATCTTCTTATGTACATACATACATAAGTATGTTCATACATAGTACATCTGTGTGAAGTGGTTATGACAGTCCGAAAGACCGACCAATTGCAAATGCTAGGCTTTAAAATTGCTACAGGCAGCAAGAGCTTCGCACACTGGCATACAAATGCTCACACACATAATAAGGAACTGCAAGTGTGTGCGTGCATGCTCATCGCGAAAACATTTTCTTTATGCGCACCACGCTTTCATACCCTTCCCGCAAATAATAACGAAAACGCAAATATTTTGTACGAGCTTGGCAAACGGTTGGAAAAGTCGGAATACTCTTCACACAGAAAGGAAGAAACGGCAGTCCAATGCGAACAAATTTCAATTTTTGTGGGATGCTGCTTGTGCTCACATGCACTCATAAATATATACATTTGAGAGAGTAAAAAGCAGAGAGAGAGAGAGAGCAAGAAAACAAATTGAGCACAATACTGCTCAATAGTCGACCATCTCGGTCAAGCGCATGAAGAAGAATGATTTTGTGCTCCCATATTTTCGAAGCCTGAAACCTACAACTGAAGAGCAGAGCAAATACGAAGCTGATAGACCCTACTAGTCACATTTTTCGGTGTTTAAAAACTTTCTACTAGATATCTAGTCTATGTGTTATTTGGTCAGTGCCTGAACCCATTGAAAATGGGAAATCAGGGTATAATGGTTTTGTTGAAATGTATGTAACGGGCAGAAGGCGGCGTGGCTGACCCCACAAAGTATATATATTCTTCATAAGGGTGATGAGCTAAGCCGATTTATCCGTCTGTCCATATGCTTGAAGGCGTCAACCTCAGAAGATATAAGATCTAGCGACTTGAAATTTGTTTTGAAATGACCGTATATATAGTGCTCATATCGAGTTTATCTCAAAAAATCGATCAAATATCCCGTTATTTTTTTATCGATTAAAAACGTTATCGAAATTCAGTAATTAAATTATTTCTGCTACATCTTTGGAGCTAGAGTCGCCAAAAATTTTAAATGTAGAGTCATATGTACTTTATAAAATTCCGTAATCGAGCAGTCTCGACTAGAGCATTCTTATTTGTTTTGTTATAATATTAAACTAAAATATAATATTGCTATTATCTAAATGGTATTGTGAAGCTAAAATATTATTTTTACCAACGTTCATAGCAACTTTTATATAAAAATTTGACGAAATTACGGCGTGTTTCGTGAAAATGTATCAGGGGTAGGGTGACTTTACTTTACTATAAATCTACATAAATTAACTGTATTTGTTGGTATTTTAAAACTAATATGCCGATGTAGATGTACAATTAATTTATTAGTCGACATATACATATAATATAGATTTCCTCAGCAAAAATATTTATCGTGTATATTTATTTTGAAAATGCGTCTTTTAGAGTTAGTTGGGTCTCAGTATTTAAACTGTGATATAATTTAACGCCTGAAAAAAAAAGCAATTAGTAAATCTTTCAGTTCATTTGCAATTTGATTCTACTTCAAATTTTTTATGTTCTTTTCAATTATTATTGTTAACTTAATGATAAATAGTTAGTGTATTCAACTATGGAGGTTAAGGTATTTGTCAATGGTAATTTTTAATATTAAGTGTTACTATAAGTTAAAAAGACTAAAAAAAAAAAAAAGACGTTTCTGGTGTATTCAAATGAAGGGTGTACATGCGATAGACTTTAAGGAAATTCTAATTGAACAAATATTGAAAAATGTCCCAAAAATAAAAATTTTGTTGACAAAACTGTATGCTATTATTACTATTATTTTCTTATAAAATATACATATGTCGGGTCTTCAGTAACTATTGTTGGGTCTTCAGTAACTATTTCGTCATTTGACGAAATCAGTGTCGCTTTTCTAACGGCTCTTGCCGACATTTTGTTCTTAGCACTGGATCTACGTGAATTACGTGTACGTGTCTTCATCCCAACTCTTGCAAGTCATCTGCCTCGAGCCGTCTTCTCACAATCTGGCAATTTTACACGTTGTCACCTACCAACACTACGTGACACGGACTCACTCAGAAATCGAGAAGCTTAGTAACCCTGATTGCCACTCACAGCATATAACTAACAATACTACCAATCGATATCTACAGTCATTCTCCGACACGGCCATACTAACAACAACACGTCCTCGTGTTATTTTCCATTCAATACTACACTCAGTAACCATGATTGTCAAGTACAGCATATAACTATCGATATTACCAATCGATATCTACAGTCATTCTCCGACACGGCCATACTGACAACAACACGTCCTCGTGTTATTTTCTCTTGAATTATCTTATCTCAGAACAAATTTATTTTACATTATTCTATTACTAAAGACATTCAAGTCCTATGCCATCCAACACAACATATCACAACAGTCTAGAGATGCAACTTTTTGGCATTCACCTCTATGATGCCTCAGCAATGCATGGCATTCACATCTCTGATGCCTCAGCAACACATTTTATGGCAGTCACATCTCTAATGCCTCAGCCGCACAATGTTATGGCAGTCACATCTCTGATGCGTCAGCAACACATTTTATGGCAGTCACATCTCTGATGCCTCAGCAACACATTTTATGGCAGTCACATCTCTGATGCCTCAGCAACACATTTTATGGCAGTCACATCTCTCATGCCTCAGCAACACATTTTATGGCAGTCACATCTTTGATGCCTCAGCAACACAATGTTATGGCAGTCACATCTCTGATGCCTCAGCAACACATTTTATGGCATCTCTTTCAATGCTTTCATTATCATCTAGTTCTGCAGGATCTTGTTGTGTTGGCATGGCTAACAAACTATCATGAGCATACTTATAAGTCCTATTGCCTGTTAGTGACTTAAGTGTATACCTGTCTCTATCTAATACATCAACAATCAAAAACGGACCTTTGTATTTGGGGTCCAACTTAGTTTGATGCCTCTCTTGGGCATTAAGTAGGACATGATCTCCTATCTTAAACTTTACGATTTTAGCCTTATCTTTATCGTATCTAGTTTTATCATATCGAGCATTGCGTCTCATATTATCTTTAGCTTGCACCCTGACTTGCTCTAAATCTACGTCAGGAACGCTGACTAGTTTCCACCGCTGTCAGCATGTTCAAAACTCAAGAAAGTTAGAACTTGTAAAGCACCGACCCTGATCTGCTATCAAGCAACAAGGCACTCCAAACAACGATACTGCAAACTTCATGGCCTTTATACAACTCTGTGAGTCAATCTTGGTGGAATGATATAACAAAACATATTTAGTGAAGGAATCAATTAAGACGATTACATATTCCTTAACCTTGTTTTTCCCACTTAACTTTCCCGTTATAACAATATGTAGGGTATGCCACGGAATCTCTATTTTCGGTAAAGAATGTAGTTCTGATTGAATTTTGCCGGACTTTGATTTGGATAATTTGCAAGTGATACAATTTTCAACAAATTTTCTGACGTATTTCGACATATTGTTAAACCAATAAGTCTTCTCTAGTGTCTTCTGCTATCCCAAATGCATAATCGCTTCATGCACGTGGTTTATGACCGACCACCTAAATGCTCTGGGTATTATCGGTAAACATAAATTTCTGCCGTTCCTTTGAATTTTTCTAAACAAGACACCCGCTCTAATTTCATATTCTCTTCCATGCCCATATCTCCCTCACGTATCTTTGCTACAATAGTGGACAAGTCCTGATCACGCTGCTGTTCTGCTAGGAGCCAATGTTCAGATATCTCTGCCACATTAATTCGTTTTTCTGTAACTTTCTCAAAAGACAGAGCTATCTGGAATCAAATTTCGAGAAAAAAAAATCTACGTGAGACATGCGCTCTCCTTTTCGGTATTCAATTTCGAACTGAAAAGCCTGCAGATATGCCCACCACCTATGGACTCTTGGAGAAAGATTAACTTTCTTGAAGCTTGCCTTTAACGAATTGCAGTCCGTGAATAGTACGAAATCATTGCCAAGTAAGTAATGGCGGAAATGCTTCACTGCATTAAAAACTAACAATGTCTCTAACTCGTAAGAGTGATACTTTGATTCAGCAGGTGAAGTTCTTTTGCTGAAATACTCGACCACATGTCGCTTATTTTCAATTTTGTACAGTAGAATTGCTCCATACCCATCAGTACTGGCGTCTGTATGCAATTCAATAGGTTGGTTAGGGTCGAAAATAGTTAGTACAGGCTTACTTGTTAAGATTGTTATTACTTATCGTCTAATTTCTTCATGTTGTTCATTCCATAAATACACTATTTTTAGGGAGAAGTTGGAACAACGGCTTGATTATTTCTGAAAACCTTAGAATGAATTGGCGAAAATAGGAAGCGAGTCCTATAAACTGTCTCACTTGTGTGACTGGTTGCGGTGGAGGTAACCCCACAAGTGCTGCTATCTTTCGTTTATTAGGCCTAATCTGTCCACACGAGATCTCATAACCTAGATAGGTAATAGTGGTTCTCAAAAACGAACACTTAGAAATGTTAAAAATGTCTATAACCGTTTGCAACCTTTTATATGCTTCTTCTTTTGTCTTTGCAATGATCAAAATATCATCAATATAAACGATGACGTATGAATAAGCTAGGTCACCTAATGCCTTAATGACGGCACGTTGAAACACTGACGGAGCATTTTTTAATCCGAATGGCATCACCAACAACTCATATTGCCCATCCGGCGTTACAAAGGCTGTTCGCTCTATTGAGTCTGGATGTACAGGTATCTGATAAAATCCACTTGCCATATCTAAGCAAGAAAAGTACACTGACCCCTTTAATCTAGAAATCTGATCCGCAATTAATGGCAATGGATATCTAAACAGTATTCGAGTTCAATTCTCGGTAATCTACGCACAAACGGTCAGTACCGTTTTTCTTTCTCACCAGCACCATTGGGCTGGAAAATGGGGAGCAGCTTGGACGTATTATATTATTTGCTAACAGCTCACTGATTTTGGAACGCACCAGCTCCTTTTCTGCCGGCCCAAGTCAATATATATCTATAAAGCAGTCTGAATATTGTCGTAAGATTGTTAATAGGCGATCCTTATAAGTATTACATAATACATTATCATTGTTATTATATGTCTCATAGTTACTATGGTTAGTTAGACTATTGATAGTTTTAACTTTGTACATTTTGAGCTCATTTGGTTGAATTGATACTCCAAGTCCCGGACTTAATATCTCTCGGTCAAGTATTATATCGTGCTTCAGACAAGCATCATCAACAAGGTGAAACAATATTTCGATTGAGTATTCTTCAATCATAGCCATAGATAGAATCTGAGTTGTACTACATATGGAACTTTTTCCAATGCCTTTTAAAACTACCATATTACAAAATCTCTTCTCTGCAAACTTCTTGCCTACGGAGGTTTTTACCAAAGTGCACTCGGGACCAGAATCGAAACAAAATGGCACAGTCTCACCAGATACTCTTAATTGTCCAAGAGGCTCTACGACCGAACAGACAGCCACATGTTTCTCGCGAGCGCCATCATGTCCTTGGATGTCGCTAGATGACCTTGTTTTCCACAAGTAAAGCATGTTATAGATGACCAGTCCCTTCCAGATGATGTGCCGCTTGTTTTAGATTGGCTTCCCTCCTTGATTTTCTTCGAACGGCATTCAGCGATCTTATGGCCATTTTTGCCACAACCATGGCATTTCACTTGCATGCCTGAGTTGAATTTTTTTGCTGGAACTGTCGAACATGAATCATCTCCACGATCTTTACGTTTTCCAAACGCAAACGCTGCCAACTGCTGTTGAAGTTCGCCTTTGGTTTTAATCTCTTTGGTAAACAGCAGCTTACTTAATTTCTTGTCGATTTGCGCAAGACGAGCCAAAACAACAGAAACTGCAATTTCTTCGTTCTTTGGTTAACAGTGAAGTGACCAGACGACTGCTGTAAACGCATAAGTTTTCACCCTCTTTAGAGGCGCCATTGAAGAGATTCACCAGTGTTGCAGCTGTTGTTTCCAATCCTTCGAAGCGCAGAACGAACAATTCCTGGAATTGCGCTCACGTCATGTCAGCAAAGCTTATTTGTGTCAGCCACTGAGAAGCGCTGCCTTCTAGAGCTCGACTAACGAGATCGCTACCTTGTAAAGGATTATCTGCAATAATTAAGCCAACCGTCGTGCCCCAGGTAAAGGCATCTGCACTAGATGTCCCACTTCTGATGTCGGGTCTTCAGTAACTATTGTTGGGTCTTCAGTAACTATTTCGTCGAAATCTGTGTCGCTTTTCTAACGGCTCTTGCCGACATTAACCAACGTCTTTTGCTGCGCGCGCTTATTCCATTGCGTGCACCCGCTGTGGTAGCGAACAGGCGAAATGTGCACCGTAGTCGAATTGCACATTTCGCGATCAGCACCATCATGATTTTGTCCGTGTTGTCCGCTCTAATGGAGCGGCCCACTGCCCCTTCTAGACAATGCCTGTCCTCTAGGAACCGTCCACATTCGATTAACACGTGTTTGGCGTCTTCCACCAGACCTCGTCCGCACCAAGAACATTCGTCGATTTCCTCCTGGTCAAATCGCTTCAAGTAGCTCCGAAAGCATCCATGTCCCGAAAGAATCTGCGAATGATAAAAAGTATCATCCCCGTGTTTGCGGTTTAACCAAGGTTCAAGCTCTGGGATGAGAGTGTGCGTCCACCACTATTTTGTAAAGGTACTTCACATTCTTTGCCATCGTGCAATTATGTTCGCCCTGATAGCGCCGCGTCTTGGGAGGCTGTCCCGAAAGCCTAGCTGACTCTGATTGCGCTCAGTCTATAGATGGCGCAAATGCCCCGGCTGTATCGCTCTTGATCATATTGGCTCAGCTAGGGACCTAATGACGCGCATTGGAAGGAGACGTCGTTGCTGTTTCGGTCCCCGCGTGTTGAGCACAATTCTTGAGGGGGCTCTACAAGAATCAGCTGCCTTTTTATTCACATATCATTAAAGCTCGCGGAAAGTCTTGTGTCTAACATGATGACAAGATACTTTATTACGATGGTGGCGCTACCGATCCTTATATTATCAGTTTCTACTCTTTTGCGACTGCTGCTCAACTCAGCTAGCTCAGCTCCTGTCAACCAGCTTCATAAGCGATTGATACTTGCACTGCACATATCCTCTGTATCTTTAAGCTCCTTGCCTACGGAGACGACAGCTACATCATCAGCAAAGCCAATGGTTTGCGCACCTGCTGGTAGTTCCAAGCGCAGTACGCCGTAGTATATAATGTTGAACCTTGGGGAAATCCAGCTGACACTGTATGCGTTTGGTGACCCTCACTCGTGTTGTATACCAGTGATCTTCCACTGAAGTAGCTTTTTACTGCCTCTTTTAGAGAGATTCGCAATGATGCAGTATTCCTTAGGCCCATGCTTCCATCTGGTGTCTTGGATTGTGGAAGCTTCCAAGCCTTCCGGAAACCAAATGGGTTAGGTGACAGGCTTCCGGCGCCAGCAATAGCAGTCTCAAGTCTAGAGAAAATAAGTTTCTCAAACACCTTTCCCATGGTGTCTAAGAGACAGATTGGTCTATTCGAAAATGGCTCCTTATGTTGTTTGACAGCCTTGTGTTGCAATACCAGATTCTGGGCTTTCGAAGTTGAAGGGAACGTCTCCTAAATTAAGCATTCTGGGTGCAAAGCGAGCTGTAAGGTCGCTCGCCCACGGCCCACCTTACATTGCGTAAGATTTATAGTAGATAGGAGTTTGTAGCTAATAGTTGGTAGCGAGTAAGTTAAGTAATAAGTAGAACAAGTTGTTAGTTTGTAAGACATTGTTAATTAGTCGGTAAGTATTCGTAAGTGTCATAGCAGTTAGTTTTGTAGGGTAAGCGTAAATTGAATAAGGCGCGCGATCAGCAATGCAACGCTGGCGAAAGCTGCGCCGGGAAAAGGAGAAGAGCAGCAAAAGCTGCGAGCGGAGTTAGTTAGTTTTTGGCTCTCGGAATGAGCGGGCGTTAGAGTTAGTTTTCGAGCTCTCGATGTGAGCGGACGCATTTGGAAATAAAATTGGTTAGTAGGATTTAATAAAAGTAAGAATGCACATGTAGAGATGATTGTATATCTATTTGTAGTTAGTTCAACTAACGTATTGACCCCTGATACTAACTATAACTGACCGTAAACACGTTAACAGGTAGTTCGAACGAGGCCACGACCCGTTCGCCAGAAGGTTAAAACTCTGGCATTGAAAATGGCGTGGTCTGTGAGTGAACGCCGGCAGCAACGCTGGGCTTTCCTCGACCCGCGGTCTACCATAAGTAGCTGCCCCACTAACCCCCACAGCATGCCTTCGCAACCCTGATTCCAGCAATCTTGAGTGCGCTTGATCGCGCCACTCGATTGCCGCAGCCTTCCCGCGTGCAAACGAGCGGGCGTGGTCGGTGAGTTTGGGATTCCATCCGGCCCTGGGCTAAGTTAGTTCTAATACCTCTGAGAGCTACTAAAATTTCTTCGGACTCAGGGGCGTGAATGGAGCTTACTCTTTCTGGAAAGAGCGTTTCCACAATCGATTTAAACTCCAAGCGATCTGTTAAAGGGTGAAGATAGTTGAAAAGAAAGAAATGAATGCGTTGAAAGAGACGTCAGTAGTGATTAGGAAGAGTAGTGGAACGTAACATGTGAGATACATTTTACATACATACATATACATTTTTTAAAGATCTCTCTTGTGTGTTTTTGAAAAATTAAGAAAGCTTTCGAACAAAGATTAATTTAAAGTTTAAAGGACAGTTGTAAGCATATGAATTGTTAGAAAATTAATAATAGGAACAAATATTCAAATAATAGAAAATACAATCATACTCATGATGATAAGAGGAAGTTACCAGATGGAGTGTATGTATATCAGTTGAATTTGGAAAGTTGTGATGACGATATGAATGATACTGAAAGTGAAGCTGTTGGAAGAGACAGTAATGTATTGAGAAGCTGTTGATAGAGACAGTAATGAGTTGAATGATAGAGAAACTGTTGCAACAGACAGTAATGAGTTGAATGATGGAGAAACTGTGAAAGAGAAATGGTTGAAAGAGTCAGCAATGAAAAATTTGAAGATGAAATGGTTGAGCAAGATAGCAATAAAATAAGTGAAGGTAGAACGGTCGAAGTGTGCAAGTAAAGAACAAATGTTTTTATAATGACGTGTGGCTCATGATAATGTAAAGAATTATAAAGGAAGTTGAAGTTAAAGGGGATCAATTATGTAAGTTCAAGAATGAAACTAAACTCTGAAGATAATATTCTGCATGGAAAATAGTCGTAATCGACGAATTTACGAGATGAAACGGAATTGAAATATGGTTGATAATTCTTGAATAAATTGATTTATTGAGTAAAGCTTTTTCTTGTAAGAGTTACACGAGGCCGTGTTAAGGTCAGGATGGCTGTGTGGAAGCGCAATTAAGATAAATATATTGGAGCGCACTGTAATTGTGTTTTCGACCTACTTGCCTATTTCCCTTTTTGCATGCCTTCGTACTTGTGCGTGTGTGTGTTCGATTCCCTTGAACAAAGAATGCATGGTGAAGTTGTGAAGAGTATTTAGAGTGCAGCATGTGAATGCGTATGGTTTTGCTATTTTGTGTGTTGCGACTGTTGTAATGGTCGATTACGTTTTGTAGGCTGGAGAAGTCCCGTTGTAGCGGGACGACAGCGTTTGTAGCTGTCGTCGAGTGTGGTTCGGTGGTAGGCACAAGAAATTAGAAAGACAAAGAATCGTTTGAGAAGTGGACGGCCACCGAAACTCGCTGCGCTAAGGGATACTGTGTTTTCTTTTGAGCTTTGACATCAGAAGTGGGATCTGGCTAACGATTCAACATGAGAAGTGAAGCAATAAAATTAAAATTTGATTAACTTGTAAAAGCTGGCATCTGACGAGGTCAAGGTGAGTTGGTTCAACTTCACAGAAATTTATAGCGCAGCGAGGAGGATCATGTTCGTGCATGTTCATGTGGCTTGTGGTGTGTTTTTTTTCTTGCTTGGCAATGAAATCGAGAGTGAGCGAGAGATGGAGTGAAAAGTGGCATACAAATTAGAAAAGACAAAAAAAAAAAAAAAAACAAGTAAGAAGACTCTAGTCGAGACTGCTCGACTAGGATACCTGAACCCTCCATGGTGATGGTCCAATCATTCTGCAGTTCTTCTAAGCACACACATACACATGCGCCCACCCGCACGCAGAGGCCCGTGCTCTGCTAACTGCGCAGCAGCGACTGGGCTTGGGCTGCGCTGCGGTATGGGCAATATTATGAGAATTTATTTGTTGAATAATTTCGTTTGTAGACATACGATCTTAATGAAACTTCCAGAACGTATTTATAATGTTAAAATGTGTGTATATTCCAAAGCACAAGTCTCTAGTACTTAATATACGTTTTTTGCGAATTGTGGGCGAAGAGGGCGTGGTATCCAAAATCTGTAAATTACAAATGTATATACACAGTAAATCTGAAGTCTCTAGGTCTAATAGTGTTCAAATAGGGCTGAAAAAACAATATAAATTTATCGATTATCCTCGATAAAAAAGATATCGAATGAGTTATCGAAAAAATATGATAAACTCGTACTGCGTATGGTATACACGAGTATGCATACAAAATTTCAGCTCTCTAGCTCTTATAACTTCTGAGATCGACGCACTCATACGGACGGAGGGACGGACGGACGGACGGACAGACGGACGGACAGACGGACAGGGCTATATCGACTCAGCTCATCGTCCTGATCAAGAATATATATACTTTATGGGGTCCGCGATGATTCCTTCTGCCTGTTACATACTTTTCACAAAACCATTATACCCTGATTTCCCATTTTCATTTGTTGTCATTGTCTTGTGGCTGAACAGCACAAGGAGTCCGTATTGTGACTAAGTTGCAATTCTTTGGCCGAGGATCAATCCTTGCTTTGATTGCCAAGAGTTAAATGTTGATGTGAATCAGCTTTTTGTATTTTACTTGTAATTTATTTTGGTAAATGAGTTCAGGGAAAGAAAGTCTTAAAGGGTGAGGAGAGTTGAAAAGAAAGAAATGAAGGCGTTGAAAGAGACGTCAGTAGTGATTAGGAAGAGTAGTGGAACGTAAAATGTGAGATACACAGTGGATATCAGACACTATACCTGAGAGTCTTACTGATAAACATGTCATTGGTCTGCTAGCGCTATTAGGGTAGTCACTGACAGTAAGATTTTAGGTGTGCTGTTGTCCTGATGATCTAAGTAATCTTCACGTCAGAGTCGCCAGTTAGTAAAATGCCTTTTGCTATAGTTCTTTTATGTTGAAATGACTTAGTTTGATTTGTTCATTTATACTTTGTACTCACAAGGATGTGTAAATGTCAAAATGGCCGTAGTGAGATTTGTTTCAAACAAAAAAAAGAAAACTAAATAAACAATTGAACGAATACACTTGACTATGATGGTTTTTAGTTTCGTATTGATTCTTTATTCTGCTGGGCCTGGGTTTATATACCCAGACTCATGCATAATTTCAACCATTAAATCTAATGCGTCTATTGCTGAGTGTGTAAGGCTCAGCATTGGTCTATTACATATTATTATTCTATCGCTGAGTTTATAAGACTCCGCGTTGGCTTATTAGCTTTCGCTGAGTTTGTAATGCTCAGCGCTCGTCTCTTACGTATTCTAATCGCTAAGGGTCAGGGTCATATTTTATGCCTAACTTGACAGTTCACACTTGAAACATATGTTATTTATTTTATGCTAGCTGTCGAGTACATCGCGCGTATGTTCCCCTACTTATCATATTTTTATGTTCATGCATGTTCATGAACATTCTGCGGGGGGCCAGAGAAGGTAATAGCTAACAATTGCTGTCTCTAGTTTCTCTTCTTGATTAGATACACAACAAATAGCAATATTATAATTATTTCTAGTCCCAATGAAATATGTCCATTCATTGTGTGGAAGACAAGATCTTCAATATGTACTTTTTGCCGGTGCAGGTCTTTTATGCCTTGTTGAACTCGTTGTAGCTCTACTGAGTTATTTACGACAATGTGTTGAAGTGGTGTTGGATCCCATGTGATGTTCTGGTCGATTATTTTGAGGAAAAGTGGCGAGTACCTCGCAGTATTTGTAGATACTAGATCCTGCGGAGTAATAATGTTAATTTTACCTATTCTAGCTGAGCATCCAGCAAATAGCTCGATTATGCCTTGGTTTGGTAGCTGGACTATCTCCTCGTAGTTTCCGCATATAATGTGTGCAGACGTCTATTCAAATACTTTGAAGAGCCATCGGTTTTTTCCATTGAGTTTCTTGACGAACGTGTCTCCCTCGTATTCCATCATCTTGCACGGCTGCTTTGTGCTCGGTTTTATTGGAGATATTTCAAAACTTTCGTCATCTGCATCTTCCCACGCCCAACTTCCTTCGCACAGGTATGTGATCTCGTCTTCATGCTGGCAATGACTTACTTCCATTTCAGTCATTGAGTGGTATGCGTTTATCTCAGTATTGAAGATAAGGAATTTTGTTTTTGTCTTCGGGATAACTTTTCTTCCTTTCAGTACGAGTGGTATTGGTATTGCTTCGAAGAGAGTGGCATGCTGGTTTATGTATATTGGTAGCCTTGCGTCTATGATTAGCATGTTGTCCTTAAATATTGCTTGCGCTTTCATTAGTTTGTATACTAATTGAAGCCTTTTCGGAGAATTTTCGCCAGGAAGAAGTTGGTTCCTCTGCAGTTTCTGTTGGATCTTGTTGAGTTCAGCTAACATCTTATTTGGTTCGACTAGGGACGGGTGCACTTTTCCTTGGTTAATATCCATCACCAGGGATATTACTGCTGACTGGAGATCCTCGGTTTCCTCAATCCAGCTTCTCACTTGGTTGATCAACATAAAGAACTTTATGGACTCTTTGTAGACGAAAAAGTTATCCTTCATAGTGCTTGCCATTTTATTTATCTCCATTGTAACCTTTTCGAAGTTTTTATTTACCTCCTCTGTAGTGGTTTGTACAAGGTTTGATGTTGCATTTATGATGGATGTTTGGTTGCTGACATAATCACTTAGCCGCTTTTCGTTTTTGATTATTGTCTGCATGTTTTCTTCCAGTCTGTTTGCAGTGCCAATATCGAAAAACATTATGAACCGTTTTGATCTGTTGGCCGTTTGGGTGATCATTTTATTTTTTTTTCTAATGTTTTTAATTTTTGACAATATTGTGCTGATTACAGTTGTGCAGTACTCGTTGAAATCGCCCAATTTTTCGCAAATATCGTTTGTTTTACACATTACCTCATCTGCTTGCTTTAGCACTTCAAAATAGGCTTGCATGTCGTAGTATAACAGCATCTGGCAGCTTGAAGAGACGACTTCCACTTTTCCAAGTTTATCCATTAGCATTGCCGTTTGTGGATCCATATCCTGAACTTTGAGTTTGGTGGTTATGTTGGTAGCAGGTATGATTGTAGTACTTGCTACCTGCAATACCATTAGCAGACTTAAAATTGTAACTTTTCCGGTAGGTAACCTTGCTGATCGTGTTTTTCTTTGATCTTTTGGAGAGTCGTCTTGCTTATCCTTTTCATTAGTGGGCAATAAACAGATCTTGTTTACTGATCTTTTGACTTCCCCCATGTTTGTTTTCATTGTGACTACTCGGACTTTATCATCTTGTCCTTTAGTAGTTTCTGTAATTTTTCCCATGGGCCATCTAGCGGGATGCGTGTTTTCTTGTTTTAATAGAACAAGTTGGCCTTTTGTGAGGATTGTATTTGCTTGTCGCCATTTGGTTCGCAGTTGCAATGACGTCAAGTATTCCTCTTTCCATTTCCTCCAGAATTCTGCTCTGATTCGTTGCATGTGTCTCCATCTATCCAGAGATCCAATTTTACGATGCTCGTCAAAGTGTTCTGGAGCTCCAATTAGTGGTCGTCCAACAATAAAATGACCGGGTGTCAATATGTAGTCTCCCTCTGTGTCATTATTTAAGGCAACCAGGGGTCGTGAGTTTAGTACTGCTTCAATTTGGCATAACAATGTCGAAAACTCCTCAAACGTGAAGCTGTTATCGCCGATGACTCGCTTAAGGTGGTGCTTTACTGATTTTATTCCGGCTTCCCATATTCCTCCCATGTGGGGGCTTGCCGGCGGGATGAAGTGCCACTTGATGCCTTCTCGTTCCAGCACTGGTGCGATACTGCTATTTCCTTTTATAGCAGCGACCAGATCCTTGTCTAATATTTTAGCGGCACCTATAAAATTAGTGCCGTTGTCCGAATACAAGTTCTCGCTTTTGCCTCGTCTTGCAAAAAATCGGTGTAGAGCTTCTAAAAACTTATCTGATGATAAGTCACTGACAGCTTCCAGGTGTAGCGCCTTTGTGGCCATGCATACAAATAGGCATATGTACCCTTTGTATGACTTTTGGCCTCTTCCTTTAGAGCATCTAATTTGGAAAGGTCCAGCGTAATCAATACCAGTGTTTTGGAACGGGTAATCGCCTGTTACTCGATACACTGGTAAGTTTCCCATTAACTGAGTGGTCATTTCCTGTTTGTACCTGATGCAGGTAACGCATTCGCGTAAATATTTCTTAAGCGTGTTCCGTAAGCCAACAATCCAGAATTCTCTTTGAATAAGGTTTTTCATTAGCTTCAGTCCGCCATGAAGGGTTTCCTTATGTGCATTGTTTATGATTAGCCAAGAAAGATGTGATTTTCCAACTACCATTGGGTGTTTGACATTATATGGCACCAACGCACTTTGGAGACGGCCCCCCACACGTAAGACTCTATTAGCATCCAGAAACGGGTTGAGCGCTTCTAATTTACTCTTAGCCTCCAGAGGTTTTCCTGCTTTGAGTAAGTTTATTTCATATCCAAAATCAAGTTGTTGTTGCAATTTTACGACGAGTGTCCTGGCTTGCTTTAGTTCTTCGACAGTTAGGTGTGTCGGCCATGATGCCTCGTTCCTCTTGCTTTAGCAATAAAGCGTAATATGTAGGCCATCACTTGTTAACTTATTTATTGACGAGAACCTTGTTAATAGTGGACTCAGATAGTTTTCTTTTGTTGTTATAGTTGCTAGTATAACAGTTTCTGGTTTTTCAAATTGTGGCCACTGATGTGGCTCTTTTGTCAACCACTCAGGCCCTTTCCACCATATGTCGCATGCTGCTAAGTGTTCCGGGGCGATTCCTCTTGAGGCAACATCTGCTGGGTTGTCTGCCGATTTCACGTATTTCCATTCGACGTGAGGCAGTTCCTTGTTTATTTCGTCTACTCTGGTTTTGACGAATTTATCATTGCTACGCTTGTTGTTTATCCAAGCTAGCGTAATTTGTGAATCACTCCATGCTATCGTTTTGATATCATTTCCTACTATTGCTTGAATTTTTGCTAATAGTTTGCATAGTATATGAGCTGCACATAGCTCTAGTTTGGGAATTGTCTTCTTGTTTTTTATTGGGTTCACTTTGCTTTTCGCAGCTAGCAAAGTGATTTTGTCTCCGACCTTTGTATACACCACCGCTGCATATGCTTTTTCTGATGCGTCACAAAATCCATGTAGCTCCGTTGAATCTGTGCTCGATTTTCCAGACCAGCGTGGTATATTGATCCTGGCTAGCTCTGGCAATGTCCTTGCATATTCTTGCCAATAATTGACGAGACTAGGCTCCAGTTGTTCGTCCCAAGTTAACGGTAGTTTCCACAGCTCTTGAATGAAGCATTTTCCTTGTAGCGTAACTGGTGTAAGCCATCCCAATGGATCGAAGATTCTTGCCAATTGTGACAAAATTAGGCGTTTGGTAATGCGCTCTAATTTTGGGCAGTCAACAACAAATGTGAAGACATCCTTTTTGGGGTCGCATTGTAGCCCAAGGGTTTTGACTGACTCGCCCTTGTTAATAATAATTTTTTCAGTTGAGTCACCATCATCGATTCCAGCAATGATTTTGTCATCATTTGACACCCATTTTCTTAGATGCATGCCTGCCTTTTCCATGATACATAGTGCTGTTTGAGTGTTGATGCAGTCCTCTATCGAGTCGCCACCAGTAATGAGGTCGTCCATGTAGAAATCTTCTTTTATTGTTCTCATTAGCTGATTGTTTCCTTGGCAGTGTTGGTTTGCCAATTCCTGAAGACAGCGTACAGCTAAGAATGGTGCGGCTGATATCCCGTATGTCACTGTAGTTAACTTGTACTCCTTTATTGGCATTTTTGGGTCATCTCTCCAGAGGATGTACTGATATTCCTGATCAGCTTCGGCGACCTTAATCTGGCGGTACATTTTCTGTCGGCTGTCATCACATACTTCCATTGTCGCCATTTGATTAAAATATCGAAGATATCCTTTTGTATTTTGGGCCCGACTAGCATCACGTCATTTAGACTTAATCCATTAGAGGTTTTTGCTGAGGCGTCGAACACTACTCTTAACTTAGTAGTAAGGCTGTTTGGTCTGATTACAGCTTGATGTGGCATATAGTATTTGCCTTCAGGTATTGCTCCATGAAGTCCTTATATTCCGTGAATATTTGTGGATGCTTTTTGAATTTTTTCTCCATTTGCATTATTCGGGCTATAGCCTGCTTGCGCGAGTTTCCTAACTCGCGGTCTTTTTTGAATGGTATGGATACCACTAGTCGGCCTTCTTCATCCCTTGTGGTTGTTTCCTGGAATCTTTTCTCGCAAACATTGTTTTCTTCCGAATCGCTTGAGTTACTTTCGAGCTCCCAGAATCGTTCGAGGTCATCCAGGCATATCGTTGTTGTTGCGCTGATCACCTTGTTGTTTGATGGTCTAGCTATGTTGCCAGAAACAATCCATCCAAGTTCAGTCTTCTGTCCTAGTGTTACGTTGACTTTTTTAACGTTTCCCAACATTATTAAGGGAAGCAAATCAACACCGATGACAACATCGATTCTGCTGGGCTCGTTGAAGTGTGGGTCCGCTAGCTCGCAGCCCATCCAGTCTTTATTGACATCCATGTCAATTTTCTTGCTCGGTAGAGCTCTCTGAAGTTTTGGCATCACAAGTGCCTGCGTTGTAGTTACGAATTTGCTTGTCATTCTAGGCTTGATTGTCAAGCAAACGCTGTCTTTCAGAATTTCAGTATTTTGCGAAATTCCTTGTACTTCCACGTCCCTTTGGATTCGGCGCAGCTTTAGCTGTTGTGCGGCTTCTTCCGATATCAACGTTCTTTGAGAGCCTCCATCGATGAGGGCCCTTAGCTGCTCATATTTTCCGGATTTATTTTTAATCCGTATGAGCGCAGTTGCCAGCAACGTATCTTGTCCGTTGCTCTCTTTGAGACAATTGCTGCTGAATGTCTCGTTTTTATTCGCTTCCTCGTGAAGCAAATTGTTGTGTGGTTTGGTGCAATACTTGCATGCCAAATCCCTTTTGCATAAAGCATTTTTAGTTACAAACTCCTTGCGTTTTTTAACTGGCTCTGCTTTAAATTTTAAGCATCTTGTAATATCGTGGCTATCCAGTTTGCAAAAACGGCATCTTTTGTAGCTCGTTTTTTTTGCTTCAGTAAGCGTCTGAGCTGCCTTTTTTTGTACTGCGTCTAATAAATTATATAATTGATCAATAAACTCTAGTACATTCTTCAAGGATTGAATTTCTCTTGACCTCTTTACATGTTGCTCGTAAAGTTGTAGGACTTCAGTCGAGAACCTTCTTAGCAAAATCTGAGCGATTAGTACATCAGCATCGTTACCAATTTGGGCTACTTCTTTAACGATGTGACTATTCTCATTTGCTGTATCCAAGAATTTGCGGATCCTGCTTTCATCATTGTTTTCTAGCAGTTCCATGTCCACTAGCTGGTTAACGGCGTTTGCGAATATCTTGCGCTTATTTTCATACCGCTTACATATAAGTTCCCACGCCGAATTGTAGCTAGCAGACGATCCACTTAACAAATGGCTCACTACCATTTGGGCTTCTCCTTTGAGGCATGATTTTAGGTAGTTTAGCTTCCTTGCGTCGCTGATATCTTTCCTTTTATGAATCATGTCGGAGAACATATCGAAGAACGTTGACCAATCTTTGGGGTTTCCATTCAATTGGGGAAGATTCGATTTTGGCAGCTCTGGAACGTCTTCTTTCATACTGTTAAAGGCACCCAACTTCCTGTTAAGTTTCTTTGACAATGTATGGACTTTAAGCTCCAATGCGTCTATGCCGTCGATTTCATGGGGAGGTATATCATATTTTACCTCCAAATCGGTGAGCGTAGACTGGACTTTATTCCAGAGGAACTCTAGTGTTTCTTTGCTTTCTAGAGTTTCCTCCTGGTTGCTGAGCTCTAGATTGGCATGCACCTCATCAATGTGCCGCTTTAACACTAGAGCTCTTTTATCCACAAGTTCTACCATCACATCCGTTGCGCTCGCGTTCCTGGGTGAAAACATTGTTTCCTTTTGAATTGAGTGCGTTTGCTAATTCATGCTAGTGGATGGTCTATCGGCGTCGATATCGGGGTCGGTAGCTTCGACCTTCATCAGGTCCTCTTTGTAGATCCTGATTTTTTCCATCAATCCATCGCTTATATTCTGGGTAAAATACGGATGATTGCTTGGGATACCGAGTTTTATTAGCGTCGAGTGATTGGCAGTGAATTCTTCTGCCAACTTATTCACGACTGCCAACGCATCCTTATCAGCTATGGCCTTTAAAATGGTGTCATACAAGTTTGATTGCTTCTTTAGCACTTCAATGGCCTTGTCTGACAGCATCTTGTTGCGGCTGTTGTAGTTTTTGTATATTTGTTATTGATTTACTTTCTGGCTTAACCCGTTGGATGTATTTTTGTTTTGATCGCCTTGTTGATCTTGCTATGCCTCGACTCACAGCGTGGATTGGTAAGCCAAAGAAGAAATCACTTTTCTTATTTAACAAAATAATTTTACACTTTAATATACACTTTTTACAACTTTTGATATTTAGTAGTCTTGTGAACGAATACACTTGACTATGATGGTGTTTAGTTTCGTATTGATTCTTTATTCTGCTGGGCCTGGGTTTATATACCCAGACTCATGCATAATTTCAACCATTAAATCTAACATATGTTATTTATTTTATGCTAGCTGTCGAGTGCATTGCGCGTATGTTCCCCTACTTATCATATTTTTATGTTCATGCATGTTCATGAATAATAAACAAAAAAAAACAGAAAAGGTTTTTAGAGCAAATGTACAAGTTAAAAGTACTATGAGCTTTTTTTTGAAAGATCTCTCTTGTGTGTTTTTGAAAAATTAAGAAAGCTTTCGAACAAAGTTTAATTTAAAGTATAAAGGACAGTTGTAAGCATCTGAATTGTTAGAAAATTAATAATAGGAACAAATATTCAAAATCATACTCATGATGATATGAGGATGTTGCCAGATGGAGTGTATGTATATCAGTTGAATTTGGAAAGTTGTAATGACGATATGAATGATACTCAAAATGAAGCTGTTGGAAGAGACAGTAATGTATTGAGAAGCTGTTGGAAGACACAGTAATGCTTTGAGAAGCTGTTGCAAGAGACAGTAATGTTTTGAAAAACTGTTGCAAGAGACAGTAATATTTTGAGAAACTGTTGCAAGAGACAGTAATGAGTTGAATGATAGAGAAACTGTTGAAAGAGACAGTAATGTGTTGAGTGAACGAGAAATGGTTGAAAGAGTCAGTAAGTAGCTGAATGGAAGAGAAATGGTTGAAAGAGTCAGCAATGAAATGATTGAAGATGAAATGGTTGAGCAAGAAAGCAATAAAATGAGTGAAGGTAAAACGGTCGAAAGAGACTGTATGTTTGAAAGAAGAATTTGTCATAGTGCACAAATAAAGAACAAATGTTTTGATGATGACGTGAGGCTCATAAGATAATTTAATTTAGATCAGAAGTATGATAATGTAAAGAATTATAAAGGAAGTTGAAGTTAAAGAAGATGAATTATGTAAGTTCAAGAATGAAACTAAAGTCTGAAGATAATATTCTGCATGGAAAATAGTCGTAATCGACGAATTTACGAGATGAAACGTGATTAAAATATGGTTGATAATTTTTTAATAAATTGATTTATTGAGTAAAGCTTTTTCTTGTAAGAGTTACACGAGGCCGTGTTAAGGTCAGGATGGCTGTGTGGAATATTGGAGCGCACTGTAATTGTGTTTTCGACCTACTTGCCTATTTCCCTTTTTGCATGCCTTCGTACTTGTGCGTGTGTGTGTTCGATTCCCTTGAACAAAGAATGCATGGTGAAGTTGTGAAGAGTATTTAGAGTGCAGCATGTGAATGCGTATGGTTTTGCTATTTTGTGTGTTGCGACTATTGTAATGGTCGATTATGTTTTGTAGGCTGGAAAAGTCCCGTTGTAGCGGGACGACAGCGTTTGTAGCTGTCGTCGAGTGTGGTTCGGTGGTAGGCACAAGAAATTAGAAAGACAAAGAATCGTTTGAGAAGTGGACGGCCACCGAAACTCCTTCGTTGCATGTGTCTCCATCTATCCAGAGATCCAATTTTACGATGCTCGTCAAAGTGTTCTGGAGCTCCAATTAGTGGTCGTCCAACAATAAAATGACCGGGTGTCAATATGTAGTCTCCCTCTGTGTCATTATTTAAGGCAACCAGGGGTCGTGAGTTTAGTACTGCTTCTATTTGGCATAACAATGTCGAAAACTCCTCAAACGTGAAGCTGTTATCGCCGATGACTCGCTTAAGGTGGTGCTTTACTGATTTTATTCCGGCTTCCCATATTCCTCCCATGTGGGGGCTTGCCGGCGGGATGAAGTGCCACTTGATGCCTTCTCGTTCCAGCACTGGTGCGATACTGCTATTTCCTTTTATAGCAGCGACCAGATCCTTGTCCAATATTTTAGAGGCACCTATAAAATTAGTGCCGTTGTCCGAATACAAGTTCTCGCTTTTGCCTCGTCTTGCAAAAAATCGGTGTAGAGCTTCTAAAAACTTATCTGATGATAAGTCACTGACAGCTTCCAGGTGTAGCGCCTTTGTGGCCATGCATACAAATAGGCATATGTACCCTTTGTATGACTTTTGGCCTCTTCCTTTAGAGCATCTAATTTGGAAAGGTCCAGCGTAATCAATACCAGTGTTTTGGAACGGGTAATCGCCTGTTACTCGATACACTGGTAAGTTTCCCATTAACTGAGTGGTCATTTCCTGTTTGTACCTGATGCAGGTAACGCATTCGCGTAAATATTTCTTAAGCGTGTTCCGTAAGCCAACAATCCAGAATTCTCTTTGAATAAGGTTTTTCATTAGCTTCAGTCCGCCATGAAGGGTTTCCTTATGTGCATTGTTTATGATTAGCCAAGAAAGATGTGATTTTCCAACTACCATTGGGTGTTTGACATTATATGGCACCAACGCACTTTGGAGACGGCCCCCCACACGTAAGACTCTATTAGCATCCAGAAACGGGTTGAGCGCTTCTAATTTACTCTTAGCCTCCAGAGGTTTTCCTGCTTTGAGTAAGTTTATTTCATATCCAAAATCAAGTTGTTGTTGCAATTTTACGACGAGTGTCCTGGCTTGCTTTAGTTCTTCGACAGTTAGGTGTGTCGGCCATGATGCCTCGTTCCTCTTGCTTTAGCAATAAAGCGTAATATGTAGGCCATCACTTGTTAACTTATTTATTGACGAGAACCTTGTTAATAGTGGACTCAGATAGTTTTCTTTTGTTGTTATAGTTGCTAGTATAACAGTTTCTGGTTTTTCAAATTGTGGCCACTGATGTGGCTCTTTTGTCAACCACTCAGGCCCTTTCCACCATATGTCGCATGCTGCTAAGTGTTCCGGGGCGATTCCTCTTGAGGCAACATCTGCTGGGTTGTCTGCCGATTTCACGTATTTCCATTCGACGTGAGGCAGTTCCTTGTTTATTTCGTCTACTCTGGTTTTGACGAATTTATCATTGCTACGCTTGTTGTTTATCCAAGCTAGCGTAATTTGTGAATCACTCCATGCTATCGTTTTGATATCATTTCCTACTATTGCTTGAATTTTTGCTAATAGTTTGCATAGTATATGAGCTGCACATAGCTCTAGTTTGGGAATTGTCTTCTTGTTTTTTATTGGGTTCACTTTGCTTTTCGCAGCTAGCAAAGTGATTTTGTCTCCGACCTTTGTATACACCACCGCTGCATATGCTTTTTCTGATGCGTCACAAAATCCATGTAGCTCCGTTGAATCTGTGCTCGATTTTCCAGACCAGCGTGGTATATTGATCCTGGCTAGCTCTGGCAATGTCCTTGCATATTCTTGCCAATAATTGACGAGACTAGGCTCCAGTTGTTCGTCCCAAGTTAACGGTAGTTTCCACAGCTCTTGAATGAAGCATTTTCCTTGTAGCGTAACTGGTGTAAGCCATCCCAGTGGATCGAAGATTCTTGCCAATTGTGACAAAATTAGGCGTTTGGTAATGCGCTCTAATTTTGGGCAGTCAACAACAAATGTGAAGACATCCTTTTTGGGGTCGCATTGTAGCCCAAGGGTTTTGACTGACTCGCCCTTGTTAATAATAATTTTTTCAGTTGAGTCACCATCATCGATTCCAGCAATGATTTTGTCATCATTTGACACCCATTTTCTTAGATGCATGCCTGCCTTTTCCATGATACATAGTGCTGTTTGAGTGTTGATGCAGTCCTCTATCGAGTCGCCACCAGTAATGAGGTCGTCCATGTAGAAATCTTCTTTTATTGTTCTCATTAGCTGATTGTTTCCTTGGCAGTGTTGGTTTGCCAATTCCTGAAGACAGCGTACAGCTAAGAATGGTGCGGCTGATATCCCGTATGTCACTGTAGTTAACTTGTACTCCTTTATTGGCATTTTTGGGTCATCTCTCCAGAGGATGTACTGATATTCCTGATCAGCTTCGGCGACCTTAATCTGGCGGTACATTTTCTGTCGGCTGTCATCACATACTTCCATTGTCGCCATTTGATTAAAATATCGAAGATATCCTTTTGTATTTTGGGCCCGACTAGCATCACGTCATTTAGACTTAATCCATTAGAGGTTTTTGCTGAGGCGTCGAACACTACTCTTAACTTAGTAGTAAGGCTGTTTGGTCTGATTACAGCTTGATGTGGCATATAGTATTTGCCTTCAGGTATTGCTCCATGAAGTCCTTATATTCCGTGAATATTTGTGGATGCTTTTTTAATTTTTTCTCCATTTGCATTATTCGGGCTATAGCCTGCTTGCGCGAGTTTCCTAACTCGCGGTCTTGTTTGAATGGTATGGATACCACTAGTCAGCCTTCTTCATCCCTTGTGGTTGTTTCCTGGAATCTTTTCTCGCAATCATTGTTTTCTTCCGAATCGCTTGAGTTACTTTCGAGCTCCTAGAAGCGTTCGAGGTCATCCAGGCATATCGTTGTTTGATGGTCTAGCTATGTTGCCAGAAACAATCCATCCAAGTTCAGTCTTCTGTCCTAGTGTTACGTTGACTTTTTTAACGTTTCCCAACATTATTAAGGGAAGCAAATCAACACCGATGACAACATCGATTCTGCTGGGCTCGTTGAAGTGTGGGTCCGCTTGCTCGCAGCCCATCCAGTCTTTATTGACATCCATGTCAATTTTCTTGCTCGGTAGAGCTCTCTGAAGTTTTGGCATCACAAGTGCCTGCGTTGTAGTTACGAATTTGCTTGTCATTCTAGGCTTGATTGTCAAGCAAACGCTGTCTTTCAGAATTTCAGTATTTTGCGAAATTCCTTGTACTTCCACGTCCCTTTGGATTCGGCGCAGCTTTAGCTGTTGTGCGGCTTCTTCCGATATCAACGTTCTTTGAGAGCCTCCATCGATGAGGGCCCTTAGCTGCTCATATTTTCCGGATTTATTTTTAATCCGTATGAGCGCAGTTGCCAGCAACGTATCTTGTCCGTTGCTCTCTTTGAGACAATTGCTGCTGAATGTCTCGTTTTTATTCGCTTCCTCGTGAAGCAAATTGTTGTGTGGTTTGGTGCAATACTTGCATGCCAAATCCCTTTTGCATAAAGCATTTTTAGTTACAAACTCCTTGCGTTTTTTAACTGGCTTTGCTTTAAATTTTAAGCATCTTGTAATATCGTGGCTATCCAGTTTGCAAAAACGGCATCTTTTGTAGCTCGTTTTTTTTTGCTTCAGTAAGCGTCTGAACCGCCCTTTTTATACCCTGAACCCATTGAAAATGGGAAATCAGGGTATAATGGTTTTGTTAAAAGTATGTAACAGGGAGAAGGAGGCGTGGCAGACCCCACAAAGTATATATATTCTTGATCAGGGCGACGAGCTGAGTCGATTTAGCCCTATCCGTCTGTCTGTCTGTCTGACCGCCAGTCCGTCCGTCCGTCTGTCCGTATGTTTGAACACGTCGATTTCAGAATATATAATAGCTAGAGACTCATATCTCATACATCTTTAAAGCTAGAGTCTCCAAATTTTTAATGTATACTCGTATGTATTTTAAAACATATCGATTTTTGTTATATTTCACCACCCACCCCTATAACCATCACTTCACCCATAAATTTTAAAACATTTCAAATACTAGAGACTTGAGCTTCGACACATACACGCATATTATTGAAAAAAAAAGTTATTAAACAATTAAGTTCCCATAGTAAGCCTGCACTGCAGCCCATGCGTGCGCGCCTATGTGTGTCTATGCATGTGTGTTTGCGTGTGTATGTGTGTGTTTGTATAAGCAAAGAGTATCTAATAATTATTGAAATGGCTGTTGCTCGAAGGGTTCAGGGGATCTCGTAGTCGAGCTGTCTCGACTAGAGCTTTCTTACTTGTTCAACTTGATTTATTTATATTTGATTACCAGATAACAATGCCATGAAATCGGAAGGGGCTTATTTCAGTCGTCGAACAATCAAATCTAGAGGCATGCAAGAAAGCAGAGCACAAAGATCTGTTGAAGAAAGGCAACAAAGCAATGCAGATGTCCGAGTGAGCATTAACGCTTCACAATTTCAAGAGGCAGGAGATAAGCGAATCCAGCAAAGACGACTAGAACGAAGAGAAGTGCGCAGGAATGGTCGCATTTTCATGCCCTTAAATTTTTAAATGAGCCGAGTGTTATGTGTTGCTCACTACGAAAAGTAATACTCCGCCGGAACCATTGCACGGCTTCCTTATTGGTACTGATTCATATTCTTCGCTGTTCTTGCAGTCAGTTCGAAAATTCATCTTATGTTTTGATATGACATCGTTTGGAGCAACGGAAAAAGTTCAAAATACTTGAAATGGTCAACAATTTAATTCCACATTCAAAATCAAATGCAAAGTTTACCACAAAGTCGGCTCATTGCTACCAATGCCAAACAAACATAATAAATTTTTACAAATTTAGTTTGTGGGTGGCGAGTGTGTTTATTTGCCAGTCCGGCCAGCTATGCCCACGTCTCACAGCCAAATATGGTCCACGTCTCACAGCCAAATATGGTCCACGTCTCACAGCCAAATATGGTCAGTCATACAAATGAAGCTATGAAAAGAAAGTGTTAGGAAGAAAACTTAAAAAAATATATTAAATGTAGAATAATTAACTATATTTAACATAATAATTAATAATTAAAATAGTTTTTAAAAATAAAGAAAAAAATAAATAAATAAAAATAATAAATAAAAACAAAAATAACAATAATAAACAAGTAAGAAAGCTCTAGTCGAGACTGCTCGACTAGGAAATCCCCTGAACCCTTCGGAGAACTGATATTTCAATAGTCCTTCGCGTCTTTCTGCTTACAAAAGAAAAGCACACATGCAAAGACACACACACACAGACACCCATTGGCACGTAAGGGGGTGGATATAAGGGTGGAGGGTGAATTATAACCAAAATCGAAATTCTATGAAATGCATACGAGTCTACATTTAAAATTTGGAGACTCTAGCTCTAAAGATGTAGGAGTTATAATTTTATAACTGACTTTCGATAAGGTTTTTTACCGATAAAAAAATATCGGGCCGAGTTATCGATTTTTGGTTATAAACTCGATATCCGAGCTGTATATACGGTCATTTAAAAAAAAAAGTTCAAGTCTCTAGCTCTTATATCTTCTGAAATCGACGCGTTCAAACATACGGACAGACGGACAGACGGACAGACGGACGGACGGACGGACGGACAGACGGACATGGCTAAATCGACTCAGTTCGTCGCCCTGATCAAGAATATATATACTTTTTGGGGTCTGCCACGCCTCCTTCTCCCTGTTACATACTTTTAACAAAACCATTATACCCTGATTTCCCATTTTCAATGGATTCACGGTATAACAAGTAAGAAAGCTCTAGTCGAGACTGCTCGACTACGAGATCCCCTGAACCCTTCAAGCAACAGCAAACACACACACATACACACGCAACACACATACATAGACACCCATAGGCGCGCACGCATGGGCTGCAGTGTGGGCTCACTATGGGAACTTAATTGTTTAATAACTTTTTTTCTGGACGTACGTTCTTCATGAAACTTTCAGATTGTGTTTATATCATTAATATGCGCGTATGTGCCAAAGCTCAAGTTTCTAGTATTTGAAATACGCCTTTTACAAACTTATGGGTGAGGGGGTGGTTATAAAGGTGGGAGGTAAAATTGAACAAAAATCGAAATTCTATAACGTGCATATCAATCTACATTTAAAATTTGGATACTCTAGCTCTAAAGATGTAGGAGATATAATTTTATAACTGTCTTTCGATAAGGTTTTTTATCGATAAAAAAATAACTAGACGAGTTATCGATGTTTGGTGATAAACTCGATATGCGCGCTGTATTTACGGTCATTTTAAAAAAAAGTTCAAGTCTCTAGCTTCTATATCTTCTGAAATCGACCCGTTCATACATACGGACGGACGGACGGACAGACAGACGGACAGGGCTAAATCGACTCAGTTCGTCGCCCTGATCAAGAATATATATACTTTGTGGGGTCTGCCACGCCTCCTTCTCCCTGTTACATACTTTTAACAAAACCATTATACCCTGATTTCCCATTTTCAATGGGTTCAGGGTATAAAAATAACGGGACGAGTTATCGATTTTTATACCCTGAACCCATTGAAAATGGGAAATCAGGGTATAACGTTTTTGTTGAAATGTATGTAACAGGCAGAAGGAGGCGTGGCAGACCCCATAAATATATTCTTGATCAGGGCGACGAACTGAGTCGATTTAGCCCTGTCCGTCTGTCTGTCCGTCTGTCCGTATGTTTGAACGCGTCGATTTCCGAAGATATAGAAGCTAGAGACTTGAACTTTTTTTTAAAATGCTCGTATATAGCACGCGGATATCGAGTTTATCACTAAAAATCGATAACTCATCCCGTTATTTTTTTATCGATCAAAAACCTTATCGAAATGCAGTTATAAAATTATATCTCCTACATCTTTAGAGCTAGAGTATCCAAATTTTAAATGTAGATTGATATGTACGTTATAGAATTTCGATTTTTGTTCAATTTCACCCCCCACCCTTATATCCACCCCCTCACCCATAAGTTTGTAAAAGGCGTATTTCAAATACTAGAGACTTGAGCTTCGGTACATACACGCATATTAATGATATAAACACAATCTAAAAGTTTTATGAAAAACTTACGTCCACAGAAAAAGTTATTAAACAAAAAGTAAGAAGGCTCTAGTCGAGACTGCTCGACTAGGAGATACCCTGAACCCTCAAAGCTGATATTCTAATCATCATGCATTTCTTTTATACACACATACATACACAACCATCCAAAGGCACGCATAAGCGCTCTCAGTAAGCCAGTAAGTAGCGACTGAGCTTGGGCTGCGCTGCAGTGTGGGCAATATTATGAGAATTTATTTGTAGAATAATTTCGTTTGTAGACGTACAATATTAATAAAACTTTTAGAACGTACTCATAATGTGTATGTCAAAGCTCAAAAGAAAACACAGTATCCCTTAGCGCAGCGAGTTTCGGTGGCCGTTCACTTCTCAAACGATTCTTTGTCTTTCTAATTTCTTGTGCCTACCACCGAACCACACTCGACGACAGCTACAAACGCTGTCGTCCCGCTACAACGGGACTTTTCCAGCCTACAAAACATAATCGACCATTACAATAGTCGCAACACACAAAATAGCAAAACCATACGCATTCACATGCTGCACTCTAAATACTCTTCACAACTTCACCATGCATTCTTTGTTCAAGGGAATCGAACACACACACGCACAAGTACGAAGGCATGCAAAAAGGGAAATAGGCAAGTAGGTCGAAAACACAATTACAGTGCGCTCCAATATTCCACACAGCCATCCTGACCTTAACACGGCCTCGTGTAACTCTTACAAGAAAAAGCTTTACTCAATAAATCAATTTATTAAAAAATTATCAACCATATTTTAATCACGTTTCATCTCGTAAATTCGTCGATTACGACTATTTTCCATGCAGAATATTATCTTCAGACTTTAGTTTCATTCTTGAACTTACATAATTCATCTTCTTTAACTTCAACTTCCTTTATAATTCTTTACATTATCATACTTCTGATCTAAATCAAATTATCTTATGAGCCTCACGTCATCATCAAAACATTTGTTCTTTATTTGTGCACTATGACAAATTCTTCTTTCAAACATACAGTCTCTTTCGACCGTTTTACCTTCACTCATTTTATTGCTTTCTTGCTCAACCATTTCATCTTCAATCATTTCATTGCTGACTCTTTCAACCATTTCTCTTCCATTCAGCTACTTACTGACTCTTTCAACCATTTCTCGTTCACTCAACACATTACTGTCTCTTTCAACAGTTTCTCTATCATTCAACTCATTACTGTCTCTTGCAACAGTTTCTCAAAATATTACTGTCTCTTGCAACAGTTTTTCAAAACATTACTGTCTCTTGCAACAGCTTCTCAAAGCATTACTGTGTCTTCCAACAGCTTCTCAATACATTACTGTCTCTTCCAACAGCTTCACTTTGAGTATCATTCATATCGTCATTACAACTTTCCAAATTCAACTGATATACATACACTCCATCTGGCAACATCCTCATATCATCATGAGTATGATTGTATTTTCTATTATTTGAATATTTGTTCCTATTATTAATTTTCTAACAATTCAGATGCTTACAACTGTCCTTTATACTTTAAATTAAACTTTGTTCGAAAGCTTTCTTAATTTTTCAAAAACACACAAGAGAGATCTTTCAAAAAAAAGCTCATAGTACTTTTAACTTGTACATTTGCTCTAAAAACCTTTTCTGTTTTTTTTGTTTATTATTCATGAACATGCATGAACATAAAAATATGATAAGTAGGGGAACATACGCGCAATGCACTCGACAGCTAGCATAAAATAAATAACATATGTTAGATTTAATGGTTGAAATTATGCATGAGTCTGGGTATATAAACCCAGGCCCAGCAGAATAAAGAATCAATACGAAACTAAACACCATCATAGTCAAGTGTATTCGTTCACAAGACTACTAAATATCAAAAGTTGTAAAAAGTGTATATTAAAGTGTAAAATTATTTTGTTAAATAAGAAAAGTGATTTCTTCTTTGGCTTACCAATCCACGCTGTGAGTCGAGGCATAGCAAGATCAACAAGGCGATCAAAACAAAAATACATCCAACGGGTTAAGCCAGAAAGTAAATCAATAACAAATATACAAAAACTACAACAGCCGCAACAAGATGCTGTCAGACAAGGCCATTGAAGTGCTAAAGAAGCAATCAAACTTGTATGACACCATTTTAAAGGCCATAGCTGATAAGGATGCGTTGGCAGTCGTGAATAAGTTGGCAGAAGAATTCACTGCCAATCACTCGACGCTAATAAAACTCGGTATCCCAAGCAATCATCCGTATTTTACCCAGAATATAAGCGATGGATTGATGGAAAAAATCAGGATCTACAAAGAGGACCTGATGAAGGTCGAAGCTACCGACCCCGATATCGACGCCGATAGACCATCCACTAGCATGAATTAGCAAACGCACTCAATTCAAAAGGAAACAATGTTTTCACCCAGGAACGCGAGCGCAACGGATGTGATGGTAGAACTTGTGGATAAAAGAGCTCTAGTGTTAAAGCGGCACATTGATGAGGTGCATGCCAATCTAGAGCTCAGCAACCAGGAGGAAACTCTAGAAAGCAAAGAAACACTAGAGTTCCTCTGGAATAAAGTCCAGTCTACGCTCACCGATTCGGAGGTAAAATATGATATACCTCCCCATGAAATCGACGGCATAGACGCATTGGAGCTTAAAGTCCATACATTGTCAAAGAAACTTAACAGGAATTTAGGTGCCTTTAACAGTATGAAAGAAGACGTTCCAGAGCTGCCAAAATCGGATCTTCCCCAATTCAATGGAAACCCCAAAGATTGGTCAACGTTCTTCGATATGTTCTCCGACATGATTCATAAAAGGAAAGATATCAGCGACGCAAGGAAGCTAAACTACCTAAAATCATGCCTCAAAGGAGAAGCCCAAATGGTAGTGAGCCATTTGTTAAGTGGATCGTCTGTTAGCTACAATTCGGCGTGTAAGCGGTACGAAAATAAGCGCAAGATATTCGCAAACGCCGTTAACCAGCTAGTGGACATGGAACTGCTGGAAAACAATGATGAAAGCAGGATCCGCAAATTCTTGGATACAGTAAATGAGAATATTCACATTGTTAAAGAAGTAGCCCAAATTGGTAACGATGCTGATGTACTAATCGCTCAGATTTTGCTAAGAAGGTTCTCGACTGAAGTCCTACAACTTTACGAGCAACATGTAAAGAGGTCGAGAGAAATTCAATCCTTGAAGAATGTACTAGAGTTTATTGATCAATTATATAATTTAATAGACGCAGTACAAAAAAGGGCGGTTCAGACGCTTACTGAAGCAAAAAAAACGAGCTACAAAACAGGTTCTAAGTTTTGTAGTTATTAAGTTTATAGATAATAAGAGAAGATTGGAATGAAATAGTTTGGTTATTGATATCGAAAGGAATAGTTACCGGTTTAAATTTTATAGTTATTAAGTTTACATCCTTGAATTGTCGTTTCTATTTTTTAGTTGTAAGTAGTTGTAAGCGTTAGTTTGTAAGATAGGCATAGGTGCCGTAGCAGTTAGCATTAGCGAGTAAGAGAAATTCAAATAAGTGGGCGGGCACGCGATCAGCAATGCAACCGTGCGGCTCGAAAGCTCGCGGTGGTGGATTGCATTGCTGGCCGCGTGGTGAAATCTGCGCAGCAGCAAGAAAGGCTTGAAAGCTGCGCACAGATTTCAGTGAGTATCGGACGCTCGTCGAGAGCAGATGCGCAGAGGAGCAGATAAGAAACGGTATAGAGGTTATAAGGAACAGTTGTAATAAAGTAAGAACATGTTTAAAAAAATGTTGGCGTATCTATTTGTAGCTAGTCTATTAACTAATTTAGTAGCTTATTAACCACAATAACAATACTAACAGGTAGTTAGAACGAGGGTACATCCCGTTCGCCAGAAGGTCAAAACTCTGGCATGCAAAAATCGCGTGGTCTTGAGTGAACGCCGGCGGCAACGCTGGTGTTCCTCGATCCGCGATCTACCAATCGTAGTAGCCCCACTAATACCCCGCAATACGCCTTTGCAACCCCGACCCCAGCGATCTAGAGTGCGCTTGATCGCGCCAAAAAAAAAAATTTTTGGAAAAAATAAATAAATATATAATAACGAGAGAGTAAAAAAAAAAAAAAAAAAAAAGGGAAGAAAAAGGAAAAAAAAACAAATAGATAAAAAAAATAAATAAATAAATAAATAAATAGATAAATAAGAAAAACAAGTAAGAAAGCTCTAGTCGAGACTGCTCGACTACGAGATACCCTGAACCCTCCGAGCAACAGCCATTTCAATAATTTTTAGTGTCATTCAGCTTAAACAAACACACACACACACGCAAACATATACATAGACACCCATAGGCACGCACGCATTAACAGGCATGGGCTGCAGTGTGGGCTTACTATGGGAACTTAATTGTTCAATAACTTTTTTTGTGGACGTACGTTCTTCATGAAACTTTCAGAATGTGGTTTTATCATTACTATGCGTATATTTGCCAAAGCTCTTTTACAGAGATGATGGTAAGGGGGTTGATATAGGGGTGGGGGGTGAATTATAACAAAAATCGAAATTCTATCACGTGCAGTCGAGTCTACATTTAAAATTTGGAGACTTTAGCTCTAAACGTGTAGGAGATATAATTTTATAACTGGTTTTCGATAAGGTTTTTGATCGATAAAAAAATAACGGGATGAGTTATCGATCTTTTGTGATAAACTCGATATGCGCGCGCTATATACGAGCATTTTAAAAAAAAGTTGAAGTCTCTAGCTTCTATATCTTCAGAAATCGACGCGTTCATACATACGGACAGACGGACAGACGGACATGGCCGAGCCAATGGCGGTCTTGTGCGCAGACTTCGTGGGACCTTTACCTCGTTCCAAACGTGGGAACACGATGTTGTTGGTGTTCCACGACGCTTTTGCCAAATGGGTGGAGCTGGTGCCATTGAGGAAAGCGACTACCGCTCTACTGCAACTGGCATTCCGGGAACGCATACTCAGCAGATTTGGAGTACCCAGGGTATTTGTTTGCGACAACGGCGTACAATTTACTAGCAGAAGTTTCAAGGCGTTTATGGAATCATTGGGGGTGACACTCCAGTACACGGCGCCTTATACGCCACAGGAGAACCCGACGGAGAGAACAAATCGCACGGTGAAGACTATGATAGCTCAGTATATCGAAGGCCACCAGAGCTCATGGGATGAGCTGTTGCCGGAGATAACGCTAGCAGTCAACTCGAGCTTGGCCGACTCCACGGGCTTCACTCCAGCATTTCTGATGTTAGGGCGGGAGCCACGCCTACCCGCCGCTTTATACGACGAAGTCACTCCCGGTTCGGCGACTAGAGAGACGCGACCCGAGGCCAAAGGAGTCAAAATGAAGGAGATCTTCGACATAGTGCGCAGTAACTTGCAGCGAGCATCAAAGGATCAAGGCAGGCACTATAACTTGAGATGGCGTGACTGGAGACCAGCGTTGGGTTCGGCGGTGCTGTTGCGACAACATCAATTGTCGAACGCGGCGGAAGGATTCGCGGCGAAACTAGCGCCCAAATTCGACGGCCCTTACAAGGTCGTTAAGTTCCTGTCCCCCAACGTGGTACGCCTGACGAAGGAGGGCGAACGTAAGAGGAGGGTGGCCAACATTGCGCAGTTGAAGCCATTCCATCAAGAAGACGAAGAAAGCGACACGATCCCGGAAAGCGAGACCCGGGAAACGGGGAATGAGGAGCAAACCCCGCTGTACCCGGCGAAGACAACCAAAGGCCTTGACGGATCTACACATCTCATCAACCACTAACTTCCCCGTAGAGCCCCTTATTAACGCTAACACTAATGCAGTAGTTAGAGGGCCATTTCGGTCATTAACACGAATAGAAACGGAAGACTAAAAAGAATCTAAACTTACAGGGAAGTAACAATATGGAGGATGTCATTGAGATTAGCAGTGACGACGAAGGCTCAGCCCGAGTCGAAGACGCAAGCAGCGACAGTACGGAGCCGTTCTCCAGAGAAGAGGCGCGGAGTCGGCCAAGGGACCCGAGGCTCGGTAGAGAATACTACCGTCGACAAGAGGAGCGGGCGCCACCCCGGCGTGTACACACGGTCCTCCGCTCGACGGTGAACGTGGCAACCCGGATAGACGGCCTTATACAACTTGTACAGGGCAGGTACACAACGGTGTACATCCAGGTGCCTCGGGGGGCACCACGCCACCAATCGTGGAGGAGCCGCCATCTCCGCCCCGCCCACCGGGCAGCCCGAAGTCGGACGCACGGGAATGTGTGGAGGATGGAGCCCCGTCGAGGTGGGCGACTCCGACGCCGTGGACGGCAAGCGAAGACGAAGAAGTTCCGGCGGAAGAAACGGACGACAGATCCCCGTCACGGTGGTGGGACGGCGGCAGGGAGCGTTGTCCCTCCGTCGATGACCCCGCCCCGGAGACCGCGGCGTGGGATGGAGTGGAAGAAGAGCACTATAATGTGTCGAGAAGTTCCGGCGAAGAGTTCCAGGCCGAGAATGCGAGACCCGAGGAAGGCGGCGTTGCAAGCCCCATTCCCCGAGGGCTAGACGATGGATCCCCGTCACGGGGGTGGGACGGCGGCCGGGAGCGTTGTCCCTCCGTCGATGACCCCGCCCCGGAGACCGCGGCGTGGGATGGAGTGGAAGAAGGGCACTGTAATGTGTCGAGGAGTTCTGATGAGGAGTTCCAGGCCGAGGATGCGAGCCCCGAGGAAGGCGGCACCGCAAGCCCCATTCCCCGAAAGATGGGCGGTGGACCCCCGTCACGAGGGCGGGACGGCGGCAGGGAGCGTCATCCCTCTGTCGATAACCCCACCCCGGACACCGCGGCGCGGGGTGGAGTAGAAGATGAACACTTGAGTGTGTTGAGGAGTTCCGATGAGGAATTCCAAGTTGAGGATGCGAATCCTGAGGAGAATGGTAGCGCGAATCCTATTCCCCAACGCCGGACTGGCGCCGACGTCGAGAGGGACCGACAGCCGGAATCCGTCAGGATTTCGCTGTGGTATACGCCGGGCACGGTTGAAAACCGGCGCCTGTCATGCTCGTCGCAGTCCAGCGCAGAGCGCCCGACGGATCACTGCCAGGCGTCCAGGCATAAGCGTCGTCGGCGACGACGAAGGGGACGATCAGTGTCCGCACGCAAACCGAACCCCCGCACCCCTACCAGGCAAGGGAAACCGACGGATGGTGCTGAGGGTCCGTCTGCGCATCGGCAACGCAGGAAGAGGAGCCGGTCCAGGAGCGGCCAAGAGCACGGCGAACGTCGGGATGAGTCGGCGGAGACTCGTTCAAGCGAGGAGAGGCGCCTGTGGGCAGACATGGCCGACCTACTGGATGGATGGGAGGTGAACCTCGAGGAGGCGCTTGGCGAGGAGGACGTAGAATCGAGGAGGATGTTGCCGCTAATCCCCATCGGCTGGAGGATACACCCTGCCGGCACAGAACTGAGCGCAGAGGTGATCCAGCTCCTGAGGCGAGAGGTGGAGACACGTAGACGGGAGCATAGGAGGACCCGCTTCCGGGTCACGGCGGGGGAACGGTCCTATACGGTGACCGTCAACTCGTCGGGGGGCGTGACAGTTGCCTTGTCGAGGTAAGGGGGGGGGGGTGTAAGGCGGCCTTTTGTGCCCACCTTACATTTTTGAAATGGAATAGTTTTATTGCGGTGAAGGAGACTTGGAGTTAGATTTTGTAGTTATTAAGTTTATAGATGATAAGTGAAGATTGGAGTGAAATCGTTTTGTTGCTAATATTGAAGGAGCTAGTTTTGTTACAGGTTCTAAGTTTTGTAGTTATTAAGTTTATAGATAATAAGAGAAGATTGGAATGAAATAGTTTGGTTATTGATATCGAAAGGAATAGTTACCGGTTTAAATTTTATAGTTATTAAGTTTACATCCTTGAATTGTCGTTTATATTTTTTAGTTGTAAGTAGTTGTAAGCGTTAGTTTGTAAGATAGGCATAGGTGCCGTAGCAGTTAGCATTAGCGAGTAAGAGAAATTCAAATAAGTGGGCGGGCACGCGATCAGCAATGCAACCGTGCGGCTCGAAAGCTCGCGGTGGTGGATTGCATTGCTGGTCGCGTGGTGAAATCTGCGCAGCAGCAAGAAAGGCTTGAAAACTGCGCACAGATTTCAGTGAGTATCGGACGCTCGTCGAGAGCAGACGCGCAGAGGAGCAGATAAGAAACGGTATAGAGGTTATAAGGAACAGGTGTAATAAAGTAAGAACATGTTTAAAAAAATGTTGGCGTATCTATTTGTAGCTAGTCTATTAACTAATTTAGTAGCTTATTAACCACAATTGATTATAACAATACTAACAGGTAGTTAGAACGAGGGTACATCCCGTTCGCCAGAAGGTCAAAACTCTGGCATGCAAAAATCGCGTGGTCTTGCGTGAACGCCGGCGGCAACGCTGGTGTTCCTCGATCCGCGATCTACCAATCGTAGTAGCCCCACTAATACCCCGCAATACGCCTTTGCAACCCCGACCCCAGCGATCTAGAGTGCGCTTGATCGCGCCACTCGATCACTGCAGCCATCCCACGTGCAAACGTGTGGGGGCGTGGTCGGCGAGTTCGGGCCGCGTGGCCATTTAACACGTAATAACTCCCCCACCCTCTCCTATTTCTCTAACTACGTACAGTCCCGTACTAATTTACAAATGTCTTGTAAGTTGTGGCCCTGGGCAGACTGAGACTCTGACCCCGGCTGGAAAAAAATGTAACCTTACAAGTGGCGCCCGAGCAGGGACTGTGGGGCTAGAGAGAGTGTGGTATACGGGCGGCGTAAAATCCCGCCGGCATACCCAAATAGAGGTGATGGTAAAATTGTTGGTGGCGGTCATTTCGTGCAAGGTAGTGTGCATAGAAAAGTGAAGAAAACTAAGAACATTCGCGAAAAGTGTGAAAAATTTAAAAGCGAATATACCCTACGACGGCCACGGGGTCGAGGGTAGAAATTTCGAGAAGCATCGAGCGAAAAACGGGATCAGAAAACCGTTACGGTGCGGAAAAGTACAGTGCGCGCGAAAATATTACGCAGAAGCGTAAGCCGAAGACGCATATGCATAAGCATATGCACGCGCGGGGGCAACGTAACGGACATCGCCGAAATATGCATAGCAAAGAGGAATGGTAAGAGCAGAGCAGAGCGGGTATATGCGCCCATCTAAGAGTAAGTGAAAAAAAAAGGGGGGTATATAAAAGTGATTTAAAGAGCGAAAGAAAAATGTCATCGAGAGATATAGCTGCAGCGAGAAATTAATAATTGAATTTAAAAGTGAGTGCGAGTGAATATACCCGGTGATAGAAAAGTGAGATTGTGAAGGGTATATTCATGCACTCATAGGCAAGCGTGCATATATGTATGTATATATGTGCACGTAAAAGAGGCAGAGAAAGAGTAAATAGCAAATAATATATATATATATATATATGTGTATATATGTACATGTAAGAATTAGTGGGGAGAGAGTGGATAGTGACGAATATTCAGTAATGCGCGCATAAACGAATGTGCGTATGTATATACGCATATATGTATGTATATATGTGCGTGAGAATAGATCGAGAGAGAGAGAGTAATTGTCAAGCGCATGCGTGAGATTATGCGCATATGACACCAGGTGAATTTTTGTATATATGATCGCATATGCGGGGGTGAATATAAGTGATTATGCGCATATGACACTAGGTGAATATGCATTATGATAGCACAGTGGGCCGAGGCCGGTATGTGAGCGAGTGAAATTAGAAATGTTATTTGGCGAATATGAGCGTACAACGTACAGTGGGCTGAGGCCAATATATAAGCAAGTGAAAATAGGAATCATATTGTGCGGGTTTTGAGCGTGAGAATGCACAGTGGTCCGAAGTCGGCATAAAACCGAATGAAAATAAACAGTTAATAGACAATAAATAATTAATAAATAATTAGTGAATAAATAATAAACGAATAAAAACTATAAATAAAGAAAAACTATAAATAAATAAAAATTATAAATAAATAAAAATAATAAACAAATAAAAATTTATAAATAAATAAAAATTATAATTAAATAAAAATTATAAACAAATAAAAATTATATATAAATAAAATTATAAATAAATAAAAATTATTAACAAATAAAAATTATAAATAAATAATAATTATAAACAAATAAAGTTATAAATAAATAAAAATTATAAATAAATAATAATTATAAACAAATAAAATCATAAATAAATAAAAGTTATAAATAAATAAAAATTATAAACAAATAAAAATAATAAATAAATAAAAGTGATACATAAATAAAAATTATAAGCAAATAAAAATTATAAATAAATAAAAGTTATAAATGAATAAAAATTATAAACAAATAAAAAAATCATAAAGAGGGGTAAGCCCGGGAAAGAACAAGCGCGCGGCGGATGCCGGGACGAGTCGGCAGAGTCCGACTCGAGCGAGGAGAGGCGTTTACGGGCAGACATGGCCGAGCTGCTAGACGGTTGTAGTAAATAAGTAAAATTAGTGAATTATGCTGGATATATTTTGAAGTCGTTGGTTTATATTTTAGTTATGGTTTATAGGTAATGAGTTGAGATTTTGGTAGAGAGTAAGTTAGGCAATAAGTAGAATCAGCATTAGTTTGTAAAATACCGCTTAGTAGTTAATAAGTAGTCGTAAGTGTCGTAGCAATTAGTTTAGGACATAAGAAGTAATTCAAAACAGTGGGCGGGCGCGCGATCAGCAATACAACCGTGCGGCTCGAAAGCTCGCAGTGGTGAATTGCATTGCTGGTCGCGTGGTGAGATCTGCACAGCGGCAGAAGGGAATTGAAAGCTGCGTGCATAAATTAATTAGTTTTTGGCTCTCGGAGTGAGCAGACGTTGAATTAGTTTTTGGCTCTCGGAATGAGCAGACGTTCGAATTAGTTTTTGGGTCTCGGAGTGAGCAGACGCGTGTTAAATAGAATCGGTAAACAGACATCAGGATTGAGGTTAAGCTAGATTTGTGAAAATGGTAGTGTATTCATTTGTAGCTAGCTCATCTAACATATCGACCCTCGATGCTAACTTTGATTAACAAAAACAGTACTAACTGGTAGTTCGAACGTGGTTACGACCCGATCCCCTCTTTCCCATTTCTCCTACTCTGTAACGTCCCACACTAACTTATAAATTTCTTGTAAGTTATGGCCCTGGGCAGATTGAGACTCTGACCCCGGCTGAAAAATTAATGTAACCTTACAGGGCAATGCCTGCTGTAAACCGGATTGTCGGTATTGGTTCGAATTTCTCCAACTACCTTAGTCGTATAAGTTAATTTTTGCTCTTTGTCTGCGAATAATGGATTAACTTCATGAACTAGTCTATTTATTGTTCTTTTCTGGCTATCGGACATATGATTTGTTCGAACATTTGCATTCTTAGCTTGTGCAGGTAATTGCTTAATTCGGAATTTATTATTGCCGTTTACTATTAGGATATCATTCCTGACATCGATAACAACATTGAGTTGTTTCATTGTATCGTTGCCTAGAATGACATGAAAAGTTTTTAGAGTGGGCAATACGAAAAATCTGATTGGGGTGTTGAGATTCAAAAGATTAAGAAATATATGATGGGTTATGGCTATTTTTCCGCCAATTAATTAGGGAACAAAACATTTTTGTTCTCTTTTGCATTGGTTACTAGGGAAGATTGTATGTAGTTCTGGTTGGAACCAGTATCAATGAGGAAGTTCAGTACCTGTAAGATAACAAGGAACGATTTAGGCTAAAAATTAAACGTCAGACATATCAACAATTTCTATTTGAGTCTGGTTGTTTGTGGTTACGTGGTTTTCGCATGGTGTTTGGGCGATACCTTGCTCCTCTGCAGTAGCATAGTAGGCCTGTTCACTCAGACACTGCACATATGCCTCGGTATAAGCTTCGGCGGCGTATAAGTTTGTGTAAGCGTTAGACTTACCGCGTTCTGTACTTGGGTTTCCCCAGTATTGATATGAAATTCTTGCTGATGTTTGAATGCGCTTTCTGCCCTAAAAGATATGTGTCTTTTCCCAGCAAACTGGTTATTGTTTGGTCTATTCATATAATTCACATTCCTAGTTCTGATAAAAGAGTCGACTATGGAAGTTGGTCGTAAAGCCGGTTGTGGTTTTCGGGCTATTGGTCTTGGCGGTCCGTTAAAGAAATTTTCTTGATGCTATGTATGTATAAAAACTTAATTACATCTTTGTTTTGGTGGATAGTACAGGTTCGGGTTGAAATTGGTCTGATTCTGGACTTTTGGTAGTATAGGAGTATATTGTTGGTACTCCAATGTCCTAAGATCTCTGCGGTCAGCAAAATGATCAGGGAGACATTGGGATATGGTATTCCAATTCAGTGGGGTGTTATAAGCTTCTAATACGGCATCGGCTTCACCAACTACTTTGCTTCTTCCTACCATTAAAATACCATGATGCTTTGGTTTTCTCTGTACAGCGGAGTATGCCTCAAATATCCTGTCTGCGATTTTGCGGCATGAAGTGAATTCTACTCTATTCCCAGAAATGTCTCTTAAAACTTTTACAACGTCTGGCAACGTGTCTAATTCGTTGATTCGTCCCATGTATTATGGGAGAATCGTCTGATCTTGCACCTGGGTTAAGTAATGCATCACCTTTTCCTAAGGTATCTCTCTATTGTATTCTCGATTGGTTCAGTCAAGAAAGTTTGTCTTGTGGTAACCGTACAGAAAATGTTATTGAAATCTTACACGATTTCCTTCACTTTTTTTTATACCCTAAACCCATTGAAAATGGGAAATCAGGGTATAATGGTTTTGTTAAAAGTATGTAACAGGGAGAAGGTGGCAGACCCCACAAAGTATATATATTCTTGATCAGGGCGACGAACTGAGTTGATTTAGCCCTGTCCGTCTGTCTGTCCGTCCGTCCGTCCGTATGTATGAACGCGTCGATTTCAGAAGATATAAGAGCTAGAGACTTCAACTTTTTTTAAAAATGCTCGTTTATAACACGCGGATATCGAGTTTATCACAAAAAATCGATAACTCACCTCGTTATTTTTTATCGATAAAAAACCTTATCGAAAGTCAGTTATAAAATTATATCTCCTACATCTTTAAAGCTAGAGTTTCCAAATATTAAATGTAGACTCATATGCATTTTATAGAATTTCGATTTTTGTTATAATTTACCCCCACCCCTATATCCACCCCCTTACCATCACCTTTGTAAAAGGCGTATTTCAAATACTAGAGACTTGAGCTTTGGCAAATACACGCTTAGTAATGATAAAACCACAATTCATGAAGAACGTACGTCCACAAAAAAAGTTATTAAACAATAAAGTTCCCATGGTAAGTCCACACTGCAGCCCATGTGTGTTTATGCGTGCGTGCCTATGAGTGTCTATGTATGTGTGTAACGGTTTTCTGATCCCGTTTTTCGCTCGACGCTTCTCGAAATTTCTACCCTCGACCCCGTGGCCATCGTAGGGTATATTCGCTTTTAAATTTTTCACACTTTTCGCGAATGTTCTTAGTTTTTCTTCACTTTTCTATGCACACTACCTTGCACGAAATGACCGCCACCAACAATTTTACCATCACCTCTATTTGGGTATGCCGGCGGGATTTTACGCCGCCCGTATACCACACTCTCTCTAGCCCCACAGTCCCTGCTCGGGCGCCACTTGTAAGGTTACATTTTTTTCCAGCCGGGGTCAGAGTCTCAGTCTGCCCAGGGCCACAACTTACAAGACATTTGTAAATTAGTACGGGACTGTACGTAGTTAGAGAAATAGGAGAGGGTGGGGGAGTTATTACGTGTTAAATGGCCACGCGGCCCGAACTCGCCGACCACGCCCCCACACGTTTGCACGTGGGATGGCTGCAGTGATCGAGTGGCGCGATCAAGCGCACTCTAGATCGCTGGGGTCGGGGTTGCAAAGGCGTATTGCGGGGTATTAGTGGGGCTACTACGATTGGTAGATCGCGGATCGAGGAACACCAGCGTTGCCGCCGGCGTTCACGCAAGACCACGCGATTTTTGCATGCCAGAGTTTTGACCTTCTGGCGAACGGGATGTACCCTCGTTCTAACTACCTGTTAGTATTGTTATAATCAATTGTGGTTAATAAGCTACTAAATTAGTTAATAGACTAGCTACAAATAGATACGCCAACATTTTTTTAAACATGTTCTTACTTTATTACACCTGTTCCTTATAACCGCTATACCGTTTCTTATCTGCTCCTCTGCGCGTCTGCTCTCGACGAGCGTCCGATACTCACTGAAATCTGTGCGCAGTTTTCAAGTCTTTCTTGCTGCTGCGCAGATTTCACCACGCGACCAGCAATGCAATCCACCACCGCGAGCTTTCGAGCCGCACGGTTGCATTGCTGATCGCGTGCCCGCCCACTTATTTGAATTTCTCTTACTCGCTAATGCTAACTGCTACGGCACCTATGCCTATCTTACAAACTAACGCTTACAACTACTTACAACTAAAAAATATAAACGACAATTCAAGGATGTAAACTTAATAACTATAAAATTTAAACCGGTAACTATTCCTTTCGATATCAATAACCAAACTATTTCATTCCAATCTTCTCTTATTATCTATAAACTTAATAACTACAAAACTTAGAACCTGTAACAAAACTAGCTCCTTCAATATTAGCAACAAAACGATTTCACTCCAATCTTCACTTATCATCTATAAACTTAATAACTACAAAATCTAACTCCAAGTCTCCTTCACCGCAATAAAACTATTCCATTTCAAAAATGTAAGGTGGGCACAAAAGGCCGCCTTACACCCCCCCTTACTTCGACAAGGCAACTGTCACGCCCCCCGACGAGTTGACGGTCACCGTATAGGACCGTTCCCCCGCCGTGACCCGGAAGCGGGTCCTCCTATGCTGCCGTCTACGTGTCTCCACCTCTCGCCTCAGGAGCTGGATCACCTCTGCGCTCAGTTCTGTGCCGGCAGGGTGTATCCTCCAGCCGATGGGGATTAGCGGCAACATCCTCCTCGCCAAGCGCCTCCTCGAGGTTCACCTCCCATCCATCCAGTAGGTCGGCCATGTCTGCCCACAGGCGCCTCTCCTCGCTTGAACGAGTCTCCGCCGACTCATCCCGGCGTTCGCCGTGCTCTTGGCCGCTCCTGGACCGGCTCCTCTTCCTGCGTTGCCGATGCGCAGACGGACCCTCAGCACCATCCGTCGGTTTCCCTTGCCTGGTAGGGGTGCGGGGGTTCGGTTTGCGTGCGGACACTGATCGTCCCCTTCGTCGTCGCCGACGACGCTTATGCCTGGACGCCTGGCAGTGATCCGTCGGGCGCTCTGCGCTGGACTGCGACGAGCATGACAGGCGCCGGTTTTCAACCGTGCCCGGCGTATACCACAGCGAAATCCTGACGGATTCCGGCTGTCGGTCCCTCTCGACGTCGGCGCCAGTCCGGCGTTGGGGAATAGGATTCGCGCTACCATTCTCCTCAGGATTCGCATCCTCAACTTGGAATTCCTCATCGGAACTCCTCAACACACTCAAGTGTTCATCTTCTACTCCACCCCGCGCCGCGGTGTCCGGGGTGGGGTTATCGACAGAGGGATGACGCTCCCTGCCGCCGTCCCGCCCTCGTGACGGGGGTCCACCGACCATCTTTCGGGGAATGGGGCTTGCGGTGCCGCCTTCCTCGGGGCTCGCATCCTCGGCCTGGAACCGGCAACATCCTCCTCGCCAAGCGCCTCCTCGAGGTTCACCTCCCATCCATCCAGTAGGTCGGCCATGTCTGCCCACAGGCGCCTCTCCTCGCTTGAACGAGTCTCCGCCGACTCATCCCGGCGTTCGCCGTGCTCTTGGCCGCTCCTGGACCGGCTCCTCTTCCTGCGTTGCCGATGCGCAGACGGACCCTCAGCACCATCCGTCGGTTTCCCTTGCCTGGTAGGGGTGCGGGGGTTCGGTTTGCGTGCGGACACTGATCGTCCCCTTCGTCGTCGCCGACGACGCTTATGCCTGGACGCCTGGCAGTGATCCGTCGGGCGCTCTGCGCTGGACTGCGACGAGCATGACAGGCGCCGGTTTTCAACCGTGCCCGGCGTATACCACAGCGAAATCCTGACGGATTCCGGCTGTCGGTCCCTCTCGACGTCGGCGCCAGTCCGGCGTTGGGGAATAGGATTCGCGCTACCATTCTCCTCAGGATTCGCATCCTCAACTTGGAATTCCTCATCGGAACTCCTCAACACACTCAAGTGTTCATCTTCTACTCCACCCCGCGCCGCGGTGTCCGGGGTGGGGTTATCGACAGAGGGATGACGCTCCCTGCCGCCGTCCCGCCCTCGTGACGGGGGTCCACCGACCATCTTTCGGGGAATGGGGCTTGCGGTGCCGCCTTCCTCGGGGCTCGCATCGTCGGCCTGGAACTCCTCATCAGAACTCCTCGACACATTACAGTGCCCTTCTTCCACTCCATCCCACGCCGCGGTCTCCGGGGCGGGGTCATCGACGGAGGGACAACGCTCCCGGCCGCCGTCCCACCCCCGTGACGGGGATCCATCGTCTAGCCCTCGGGGAATGGGGCTTGCAACGCCGCCTTCCTCGGGTCTCGCATTCTCGGCCTGGAACTCTTCGCCGGAACTTCTCGACACATTATAGTGCTCTTCTTCCACTCCATCCCACGCCGCGGTCTCCGGGGCGGGGTCATCGACGGAGGGACAACGCTCGCTGCAGCCGTCCCACCCCCGTGACGGGGATCTGTCGTCCGTTTCTTCCGCCGGAACTTCTTCGTCTTCGCTTGCCGTCCACGGCGTCGGAGTCGCCCACCTCGACGGGGCTCCATCCTCCACACATTCCCGTGCGTCCGACTTCGGGCTGCCCGGTGGGCGGGGCGGAGATGGCGGCTTCTCTACGAGTGGTGGCGTGGTGCCCCCCCCGAGGCACCTACACCGTTGTGTACCTGCCCTGTACAATTTGTATAAGGCCGTCCATCCGGGTTGCCACGTTCACCGTCGAGGAGGACCGTGTGTACACGCCGGGGTGGCGCCCGCTCATCTTGTCGACGGTAGTACTCCCTACCGAGCCTCGGGTCCCTTGGCCGACTCCGCGCCTCTTCTCTGGAGAACGGCTCCGTGCTGTTTGCGTCTTCGACTCGGACTGAGCCTTCGTCGTCACTGCTGATTTCAATGGCATCCTCCATATTGTTACTTCCCTGTAAGTTCAGATTCTTTAGCTTTCTGTTTTTTGTGCGTGTTAATGACCGAAATTGCCCTCTAACTACTGCGTTAGTGTTAGCATTAATAGGGGGCTCTACGGGGAAGTTAGTGGTTGGTGAGATGCGTAGATCTGTCAAGGCCTTTGATTGTCTTCGCCGGGTATAGCGGGGTTTGCTCCTCGTTCCCCGTTTCCCCGGTCTCGGTTTCCGGGATCGTGATGGCACCAGCTCCACCCATTTAGCAAAAGCGTCGTGGAAGTCGATTTGGGCTCAGTGCACTAACACTGTTGCTGAGATACTTGGGGCGCGTTTGTTGTAACTTTGTGTGTTTACTCCTGCCCCTTTAAGATGCTACCGTCCCCGGTAGCGATGTATAAGCCTGCTTGGGTTATGGTTGAAATTGTAGGCTCATTTGGTGGTCTCCTAGCGGTGCATGATTTGGCTTCAGCTTCCAGATGATTATGGCTGCGATTATGGCCAGGATCGTTGAAGACGTAATGTTCGCCACTGTTAGTGTTGAATTGTCTTCTCTTATTTGTTTGATCTCCAAGGTGTTTTTGATGTTTAGTTCTTCGTATTCGGCTATGTGTTGGACTGTTTATGAGTCTGCAGAGCAGTTTCCGGTTGGTTATGAGCGGGATGACACAGGTATCATTACTTAAATCTATTCAATTTTCTTTATTACATATTATCTTATTATTATGGATTTAACAATTTGATTTTAATCCGTAATTTATCTTATTACATTGGATAATATTTTTATATTTTATTTCATTAATAAGTTTTCCCTGCTTAACTGGCTTTAGGATTGTGGATATTTTCGATAGTAAATGAAATATTCTACCCTGAACCCATTGAAAATGGGAAATCAGGGTAAAATGGTTTTGTTAAAATGTATGTAACAGGCAGAAGGAGGCGTGGCACACCCCACAAAGTATATATATTCTTGATCAGGCCGACGAGCTGAGTCGATTTAGCCCTGTCCGTCTGTCTGTCCGTCCGTATGTTTGAACGTGTCGATTTCAGAAGATATAAGAACTAGAGACTTCAAATTTTTTTTTAAATTTCCGTACATAGCGCGCGGATATCGAGTTTATGGCCAAAAATCGATAACTCATCCCGTTATTTTTTGATCGATTAAAAACCTTATCGAAAATCGGTTATAAAGTTATATCTGCTACATCTTTAAAGCTAGAGTCTCCAAATTTTAAATATTTATACTCCAAATTCGCCAGAATCCCCAGTGAAGGTCTGATGCCAGTATAGTGAATAATTTGGCATTTTTTTGTTAAATGCAAAATATTCAATAGAATATGTAGATCATATGCTGAACGTTTCATTAAATTCGATTAACTCAATCGACGTTAATAAATTAACAAAACATTTGACCAATTAACAAACGCACGTGCAGCAGCCACAGCAGTTTTCCTATAGGTGTGTACACATACACTCAAACTTATTCTAGCAAAATCCTAGAATCACACACATGAAGTGTTAGAATTCTCAGCAGTTAGTTTAGTTTAGATTTGCTAGATGGCGCTGCAGCAGTGAACTTATTTCAGTTTTGCTACGCAGTCTCCAAGAGGCTGTGTGGTGCTTTAATTGGAAGTCAGGCACTCGAGACAAGAAACCCTGGGTTCAAATCCACCTCCGGTTTGCAGAGCAAGGATGGAGTTTTGTATTATTTATTTTATTTTTTCAAGCTAATCAAAATTTTGAATAGCGGCTATATGAACAAATTTATTAAATATTTATATTTTTACCAAATTAACATTTTAATTAATTATAATTAATGGGACATTTTTGAAGACGTTAATGGGAAAGTTTTCGACTGGAATGAGATTGTGGGACGAGCGTTCGTCGCTATGAATCGTGGCTGTAGTACTATTTATTTGTGGTGTTGGCGGGATTTTAGATAAAGCGTCTGCTACTACGTTTGATGCACCTGGCTTGTATCTTAGTTCGTGATAGTGGTGTTCTAAATAACTCTTCCAGAGTTTTAGTTTACCGTTGTGGTTTTTGGAACTAAGGGCAAAAGTCAGAGGTTGATGATCTGTGAATATTATCACATTAGCGGTACCGCAGAGGTACATCCGCATGTTTTGAAGTGCCCAGACTATCGCAAGCATTTCTTTTTCATTTGCTGCGTAGTTCTCTTCAGTTTTTATGAGAGTGCGTGATATAAAAGTGATGGGACGGGAATCTTGTTGTAGCACCGCTCCGATTGCATAATTGGAGGCGTCGGTTGTCAAATGGAACTCTTTATTAAAATTTGGGTAGGATAGAACTACGTCTCCTGAGACTAAAGCTCTTTTGACTTTGTTAAAGGAGTCTTCTGCGTCCTGGTCTAGCGTTATTGTTGTCTTATTGGAGATATTTTTTGAGAGACGTCCGTTTTCGCCCCTTAATAGGTTAGTTAAAGGTTTAGCGACTTTGGCGAAGTCGCAAATAAACCTTCTATAGTAACTAGCAAGTCCTAGAAAAGATCTCAGGTCTTTCAAAGTTCTAAGCGTTGGGAATTTTTCTATTGCTTTTACTTTGTCGATGTTTGTTTTTACGCCTTGTCGGGATATGGTGAAGCTCAAACAATTTACTTTCATGTTGGCTTCGTATAGTGTTGCAAATACTGCATCTCTGACTTCAATACTGCATTTTTGCTTTAGTGTTTCTATTTGTTGGCGCTCTCCCCAGTTCAGTCTTGATTCTGCACAAGCGCAATTTATAAGTTGCTGGCTGTGTGATAACATGATGCATTCTAAGTGTGCAGGTCTTACTGGGCGTCAATATGACAAGATTATGTCCACTACTAAAGCTGGCAGTGGAGGCGTACGCTGGTCTTTGCTTGTAAAACACAGATAAACTTTTCTAAAATCTAAAGTGCTGTGAGGGCTCAATTTTTAAAACTGAAGAAGATTTCTATGCAGTTGATCAGTGACATGGCGGCTGCTGAAGAAATATGAAAGTCAAGCCCTTGTTCCAAATTTGAATACCACTTCTATTGTTACTCAAACAAAGAGTGACAATAAGTCAGCCACTCCGGGCATCACCTTATCTGTCGTCTCTCCTCGAAAGCAAGTATTTATACCCTGAACCCATGGGAAATCAGGGTATAATGGTTTTGTGAAAAGTATGTAACAGGCAGAAGGAATCACCATATATTCTTGAACAAGGTGACGAGCTGAGTCGATATAGCCCTGTCCGTCTGTCCGTCCGTCCGTCCGTCCGTCCGTCCGTCCGTATGAGTGCGTCGATCTCAGAAGTTACAAGAGCTAGAGAGCTGAAATTTTGTATGTAGACTCGTGTATACCATAGGAAGTACGAGTTTATCTTATTTTTTCGATAACTCATACGATATCGTTTTTATCGAGAATAATCGCTAAACTGACTACATTTTTTCAGCCCAATTTGAACACTATTGAACATAGAGAACACGAATACACACATTTTGCAATTTACAGATTTTGGATACCACGCCCCCTTCACCGCAATTTGTAAAAAACGTATACCAAGTACTAGAGACTTGTGCTTTGGAATGTACACAGATTTTTACATTATGATTACGTTATGAAAGTTTCATTAAGATTGTATGTCTACAAAAAAAAATTATTCAACAAATAAATTTTCATAGAATAGCCCACAGTGCAGCGCAGCCCAAGCGAAATCGTTGCTTACTGCGTAGTTCGCAGAGCGCGGGCTTATGTGTGCGGGTGGATGCCTGTGCTTGTCTGTGTGCATAAAATAAGTGCAGAATGATTATAATACCCTCTAAGCAGAGGGTTCAGGGTGTCTCCTAGTTGAGCAGTCTCGACTGGAGCTTTCTTACTTGTTATACCCTGAACCCATTGAAAATGGGAAATCAGGGTATAATGTTTTTGTTGAAATGTATGTAACAGGCAGAGGGAGGCGTGGCAGACCCCATAAAGTATATATATTCTTGATCAGGGCGACGAACTGAGTCGATTTAGCCCTGTCCGTCTGTCTGTCCGTCTGTCCGTATGTTTGAACGCGTCGATTTCCGAAGATATAGAAGCTAGAGACTTCAACTTTTTTTTAAAATGCTCGTATATAGCACGCGGATATCGAGTTTATCACTAAAAATCGATAACTCATCCCGTTATTTTTTTATCGATCAAAAACCTTATCGAAATGCAGTTATAAAATTATATCTCCTACATCTTTATAGCTAGAGTATCCAAATTTTAAATGTAGATTGATATGTACGTTATAGAATTTCGATTTTTGTTCAATTTCACCCCCCACCCTTATATCCACCCCCTCACCCATAAGTTTGTAAAAGGCGTATTTCAAATACTAGAGACTTGAGCTTTGGCAATTATACGCATAGTAATGATAAAACCACAATCTGAAAGTTTCATGGAGAACGTACGTCCAGAAAAAAAGTTATTAAACAATTAGGTTCCCATAGTAAGCCCACACTGCAGCCCATGCATGCGCGCCTATGGGTGTCTATGTATGTGTGTTTGCGTGTGTATGTGTGTGTTTGTGTAAGCAGAGAGACGCTAAAAATGATTGAAATGGCTGTTGCTTGAAGGGTTCAGGGGATCTCGTAGTCGAGCACTCTCGACTAGAGTTTTCTTACTTGTTTTATTTAGGCTTTCATCTGATATTACATGTGTGGCAGTATCTGCTTTTATATCTAGCAAGATTTCAGCCAATGTTTTTATATCGTAGTTTAGTTTCGCAACTCCGCGTGAAATTGCTTCATTTAATGTGCCGGTGGAATATTTTACAACCATATGTGATCCTAAATTCTGGCCACCTCATGTAGTTGTGCATGAATTCAAACCTAAGAATCGTAATAAATCAACTCCAGTTTCCTTGAATCTACCTTCTGTGCAATCAACATCGAACATTATTCCAAAAAACTGAATAGTTTACAATCGTATTCTCATATGTCCCTGGTTTACCAAAATGTACGCGGCTTAAATACTAAACTTAAAAATTTTGTTTTACATAGATTCAGATTAAACACTGAATTGATTAAACATTAACTGATATTATTGCTTTCACTGAAAAATGGTTGTGTAATACTATTCTTAATGTGAGATCCTTTCAAGTAATTTCACTATTTATAGACTTGACCGTGCTATGCGTAGAGGGAGTGGGGTGTTCATTGCTGTTAAATCCAGTATTCTCTCCGAAGTGGTTAGCTTTTCGTTCCCTTCAGGATGCAGAGATTATAGGGGTTAAATTAACTCTCCCCTCGTGCTCCTTATTTATCACATGCTCTTACATCCCTCCCTCGTCTGATGTACAAGTTTATGTTCAACATATAACTTGTATTAAAGAAATTTATAAGCATGTAAATGATAGTGACTTGTTTCTTGTGCTGATTTTAATATTCCCAACACTTTTTGGTCATCAACTTGTAATGCAAATTACTATATTCCGACAATTGATCACTATCTTTTTGATGAATTGTTTAACCTGTCTATATTTAAGTTTAACTCTATTTCAAACCATCTAAATCGCACGCTATATCTTGTGTTTGTTAATCATGATTCGCTCATTACTGTCGCGAGATCAACTCCTTTCTGCTTACCAGAGGATATACATCATCCCACTTTAGAAATTTTATTAACTGTTGATAATCCTCCCACTAATGTTATCGTAAATGCAATTTTGTTTTGCTTAATAAATAATTAATTTAACAGACTGGTCTATTCTATATGAGTCGGTTGATATTAATTTGGCAGTATCGTTTTTTTATTCTACCTTAAACTCTGTTCTAAATGTTTGTGTCCCTCTCTGCCGTATTTCGCCAGTTTCAAATAATCCACCTTGGTTTACCAAGAGTCTTTCGAACTTGAGAAATATTAAAACTAAATTCTTTAAAAATATTAAAAAGTCTGGTTCAAGTGTTGACTGGTCCAAATGTTCCATTGCCAAGTCAAACTTCAACCTTTTAAATTCTAGCTGTTATGAGAATTATCTTATACGTTGCAAACGTCAGTTTGCTCGAGATCCCAAACAATTTTACTCATTTGTAAACTTGAAGCGTAAATCTTCTGGTTTGCCGCCATCATTTGTCCTTGGTGGTGAAAAAACTTGCAATGACCAGGATTCCTCTGATCTATTTGCTGATTTTCTTAATCCACTTATTCTTCTGCTGATCTCTACAGCAACTCATATCCATATTCACTTCCTGAATATGGGTCTATAAATACTCCTAATACTCCTAAAGTTACTGCAGCCTGTCTGGCTGCAGCCATTAGGTCATTGAAAGTGATTAAAGAGTGCAGTGTTTCTCTTCAGTCACAATTAATAAAATTGTTTAGCTTGTCCTTGGATACTTCTGTGTTTCCTTCAATTCAGAAAGAATCTTTCATCATTTTCTTATATAAACAAGTGAGAAGACTCTAGTAGAGGCTGCTCGACTAGGAGATACCCTGAACCCTCCATGCTGATGGTCCAATCATTCTGCAGTTCTTTTAAGCACACACACATACACATGCATCCACCCGCACGTATAGGCCCGCGCTCTGCTAACTGCGCATTAAGCAGCGACTGCACTTGGGCTGCGCAGCGGTATGGGCAATATTATGAGAATTTATTTGTTGAATAATTTCGTTTGCAGACGTACAATCTTAATGAAACTTTCAGAACGTAATCATAATGTGTAAATGTGTATACTTTCCAAAGCACAAGTCTCTAGTACTTAATATACGTTTTTTACAAATTGGGGCGACAGGGGCGTGGTATCCAAAATCTGTAAATTACAAAATGTGTGTATCCATCAAATGTATATAAACAGTAAATCTGAAATCTCCAGGTTTAATAGTGTTAATATTAGGCTGAAAAACAAATTCAATTTATCGATTATCGCCTAGATCTCGGAAGTTTTAAGCGCTAGAGAGCTGAAATTTTGAATGTAGACTCGTGTATACCATACGCAGTACGAGATTATCATAATTTTTCGATAACTCATTCAATAACTTTTTTATCGAGGATAATCGATAAATTTATATTCTTCTCTCTGCCTAATTTGAACACTATTAAACCTTGAGACTTCAGATTTACTGCCTATATACATTTGGCGAATATATGTACGCATTTTGTAATTTACAAATTTCGCCACCCAATTGTAAAAAACGTATTTAATGTACTAGAGACTTGTGTTGTTTTGCACACAATTAAGCATTCCGATTACGTTCTGAAAGTTTGATTAAAATTGTCCATCTACAAAAGAATATATTCAACAAATAAATTCTCATAATATTGCCCACACAGCAGCGCAGCCTAAGAATTATTTTAATTATGTTAGACAGTTAATAAATCTACATTTAATATTTTTTTTTAATTTTCTTACTAACACTTTCTTTTCATAGCTTCATTAGTATCACTGACCATATTTGGCTGTGAGACGTGGGAATAGCTGGCCGGACTAGCAAATAAAATACCCCCATCGGGTCGGTGGTACTGTTGAAATTATATCCTGTACTTTGTTTAGGCTTTTTTAATTTAAATTGACTCCCGTTTTTGTCAAACGTTTTTAGAAATAAATAAATAAATAAATGTTTGGCGTGTTCGCTTTCGGACCGACTAAAGACGACAATATCGTCGATGTAGACGTAGCATATTTTTCCTATATGACCTTGAGAGGTCGATGAGTCGTCTAACGTTCTTTGTAATGTAGACGGGGAGTTCTTACGACCGAAGGGCAGTCGTGTAAACTCGAATTTTCCGGCGTTTATTGCAAAGGTGGTTTTCTCCATGTCCCTTTCTTTCAAAAGAATATGGTGAAATCCGCTCTTGAGATCTAGGACAGAGAAATATTTGTTATTGCCCAACTGTGCGATTATCTCACCGATCTCGGGGATAGGGTACCTATCCGAAATGGATATAGAATTGAGTTTCCGGTAGTCTACTACTACTCTGAACTTCCTTTTGCCAGAGGCGTCGCTTTTCTTTGGTACTATCCATACATGTGCGTTGTACGGTAACCGTGAAGGTCTGATAATGCCATCTTGCAGCAGTTGTTGCATCTGTTTTCGATTTCTGTTCTAAGCGAAGCCGGGTAAGGAATATTTTTACTGAACACCGGAATATCCGATGATTTTCTGATTTCCCCTTTCACCCTAGTAGTGTAAGTCAGTTTTTCGTCCGGGTCTGCAAAAAGGTAGGGATGCCTTTGCGTAAGGGAATATAATAGTTCGACTTGGGGCGGAGACATGTGTTCTGTTCTGACTTTTATGTTGTTCACTGACTGGGTATTCAGTTGATCAAAATGGAGCTTGTAATTACCTTTGACGTTTATTACGGCCTTGAATTCTTTTAGAGCATCGTTCCCAAAGAGACCGTAAAAGGTTTTTAAGGTCGGTAATAGGAAGAATTTTAGAGGGACGTCTTGACGGACAAATTGAGCGATGTAGGTGTGGTGAGTAATTAGACCTTGTCCGCCAAATGGGGTTGAATATAATTTTGGCTTGAGCCAGTATCAATAAGGAAGTTAAGTGTGGTGCCGTCTTGCATCACACACTTGAAATAGGGTAACGATGATCTGTTTAGTCTACAAAATGAGCATCTGAAGCTTAGATTGGGTTTGCTTCTTGCTCTTGCTGTTCTAGTTCGGCACCTTGCTCGTAGAAAGCTACTGCTTCGGCTACCTCGGGGTTCTCGTAATAGGCCTGTTCTTCAGGACTAATATAGTTCAAACCATTTTGCTCTACTTCTTGATTGGCTTGATCGGGTGTTCCCACGGACAATTGGAACTGCCTTTGGAAGTTGGGTTGCGGCCCACTCGGAAAAGGGGGTGCTTTCCGAAGCGATCATTGGACGAAGGCCTGTTCATATAATTAATACAGCCGGAGCGAAGAGATTTATCAACTTCCATAGCTACGGGTTTAGGTTCCGGTTTAGGAGCTACGGGGCGTGCTGGAGGATGCAATGGTCTTCCGCCATATTATTCATGAGATATGGGAGGTTGAGTGTAAGTTGGTCCAGTATTGTGGTTACGGAAATCCGGGACTTTCCAGTTATTTGCTGGAATTCCCGTTGGATTGGGGTTATAATAGAGTCTGGTGTTAAAGGCCTGCCAGTTAGTTGTTATATTTGGTGACTGCTGTTTATGGGGTGTGACACTAGGAGTGGAGGACTGTCTAGGGGGCAGTGTTGGCGGTGTTTGCCGGAACTTTGGAGTAAAAGCGTTTCGTTGTTCTTGGTTGTCTATCAGTTCGCACAGGTGCAAAGCGTGGCTGAGATCGCGAGGCTCTTCGATTGCCAATAGTGTAAGTAAATAACCGTTTTGTCCTCTAGAGAAAGTATCCAAAGCCTTTTCCCTATAGCTCTGAGTCAATGCCCTAATGCTTTCGGGTGTCAAGTCTTGGACAGTGATCTGGTTTAATATCAAAGAGAGTTGATAGTAGACCGCCTGATAGAATTCGGTAATGGTAAATTTGGGTGAGCGAGAATAGTTGATACTCCAGTGTTTTCAGATCGCGCTTATCAGCGAAATGATCTGTTAAGCACTTCGAAATAACCTTCCAGTTCAGAGGCGTGTTATACGATTCCAGGACTACATTAGCTTCACCGGTAACCTTGTTACGGATCGCGAGCGTTATGAGATAATAGACCTGTATATCTTCCCTACCTTCGTATAAACTCATAATACGCGATACATTCTTCTTCGATGAGCCGAACTCGGTACGATTTTCAGAGAACTCCTTAACCAACTTTGCTAAGTCTGCAACTTTTCTTGGTCTCCTGGGCTAGCTACAGGAGTACTTGTTGCATTTGGTTCTTTTTGGTTGCTGCCTATCCTAAGGGCAGCCAATAAGCTAGCTAGTTCTTTATCCATTTTGCGTTAAATTGATAAGGCACTGTTTCTGATTTAGACGGACAATATTTAGGTTATGTGGAAATGTGTGTGTTATAAATTCTTTATGTAATATATTTTATTGTTATAAAATTATCAAAAACTTTCTTCTTATTGAGCTCGAATAATAGTTGTTACTTATTGTCGGAATTTATTATGTTTTCTTTAATTATTTGCAAAAAATGTTGTTCGTTTTTATTCTTTATTCACAAATATTTTTTTCTTTCTCTTAACTTATTTTTTTTTTATTCACTAGCTTACGTAATTATCCTATGCATTCGGCGACTCTCCGCGTTGGCTCCTAGGGTTTTGTCCTTTTTGTCCTGTTTTCGGCGACGTAGGGCGGCGATCCAGGTGACTTGGGGCCCTCTGGCAGCACTGAATTAATTATTGACAACCGGATAAATAATTATTGACAAACGGAATATTTAGCGAACAACGTGTGGCGTGGGGCACAATTTACATGTTGAACGCGATCCTTATGAGCGGGCGCCAATTATTAAAAACTGTTCGGTGAATTTATTTTTTATGAGTCGACCGGATGGTTTCTTTATTCAACTTCAGCAGACTAATTAGTGCCGCTGCGGCTTGTTGTTGTAGTTGCTGCCGTCGCTGCTGGTGCTGTTGCCGCTGCAGTTGTCGTTGTTCTTTGACTCCATGGGATTGCTGATGCAGTGCCCGTGGTGGAAGCTTGTTGTTATTGTTGGTTTGGCTCCGTAGGAATGCTGACGCAGCGCACGTGGCGGAAGCCGCCTTTGGTTCAGTGCACTAACACTGTTGCTGAGTTACTTGGGGCGCATTTGGTGTAACTTGGTGTGTTAACTTATATATTCTTGATCAGGGCGACGAGCTGAGTCGAATTAGCCCTCTCCGTCTGTCCGTCCGTCCGCCTATCCGTATGTTTGAACGCGTCGATTTCAGAAGATATAACAGTTAAAGGCTTGAAATTTTGTTTCCTAGGTCCGTGTATACCACGCGCATATCGAGCTTTTCTTTAAAAATCGATAACTCCTCCCGTTATTTTTTTAACGATAAAAACCCTTATCGAAAATTAGCTATAAAATTATATCTCCTACATCTTTAGAGCCAGAGTCTCCATATTAAATGTAGACTCATATGTACTTTGTAAAATTTCGGTTTTTGTAATAATTTACCCCCTCTCTTATATCCATAACCTATAAGTTTGTAATAGTCGTATTTAAAATACTAGACTTGTGCTTTGGAATGTACACACATTTCCACATTATGATTTCGTTCTGAGACTTTTATTAAGATTGTATGTCTACATTAGAAATTATTCAACAAATAAATTCTCACAATATTGCCCACACAGCAGTCGCTGCTTACTGCGCAGTTAGCAGAGGGCTGGCTTTTGCGTGCATGTGGATTCATGTGGATGTACGTGTGCACAAAAGAAGTGCATAATGATTGGAACATCAGCTTGGAGGGTACAGGGTATCTCGTAGTCGAGCACTCTCGACTAGAGCGTTCTTACTTGTTATACCCTGAACCCATTGAAAATGGGAAATCAGGGTATAATGGTTTTGATAAAAGTATGTAACAGGGAGAAGGAGGCGTGGCAGACCCCACAAAGTATATATATATTCTTGATCAGGGCGACGAACTGAATCGATTTAGCCCTGTCCGTCTGTCCGTATGTATGAACGCGTCGATTTCAGAAGATATAAGAGCTAGAGATTTGAACTTTTTTTTAAAATGACCGTATATACAGCGCGCATATCAAGTTTATAACCAAAAATTGATAACTCGTCCCGTTATTTTTTTATCGATAAAAAACCTTATCGAAAGACAGTTATAAAATGATATCTCCCATATCTTTAGAGCTAGAGTATCCAAATTTTAAATGTAGATTGATATGTATGTTGTAGAATTTCGACTTTTGTTCAATTTTACCCCCACCCCTATATCCACCCCCTCACCATCACCTTTGTAAAAGGCGTATTTCAGATACTTGCGACTTGAGCTTTGGTACATACACGCATATTAATGATAAAACCACAATCTGAAAGTTTCATAAAGAACGTACGTCCATAAAAAAAGTTATTAAACAATTAAGTTCTCATAGTAAGCCCACACTGCAGCCCATGCGTGCGCGCCTATGTGTGTCTATGTATGTGTGTTTGCGTGTATATGTGTGTGTTTGTATAAGCAGAGAGACGCTAAAAATTATTGAAATGGCTGTTATTCGAAGGGTTCAGGGGATCTCGTAGTCGAGCAGTCTCGACTAGAGCTTTCTTACTTGCTTTGATAATAAAGTTTTATCATTTCAACGTATTGTTCAATCGTGTAACATGCCATGACTTGACCGTGCTATGCGTAGAGGGAGTGGGGTGTTAATTGCTGTTAAATCCAGTATTCTCTCCGAAGTGTTTAGCTTTTCGGCACTTCAGGATGCTGAGATTATAGCGGTTAAATGAACTCTCCCATCATGTTCCTTATTTATCACATGCTCTTACATCCCTCCCTCGTCTGATGTACAAGTTTATGATCAACATATAACTTGTATTAAAGAAATTTATGAGCATGTAAATGATAGTTACTTGTTTCTGGTGTTGGGTGATTTTAATATTCCCAACACTACTTGGTCTTCAATTTATAATGCAAATTACTATATTGATCACTATCTTTTTGATGAATTTTTTAACCTGTCTATGTTTCAGATTAACTCTACTTCAAACCAGCTTAATCGCACTCTTGATCTTGTGTTTGTTAATCATGATTCACTCATTAATGTCGCGAGATCAACTCCTTTTTGCTTGCCTGAGGATATACATCATCCCACTTTAGAGGTTTTATTAACTGTTTATGATCCTCCCACTAATAATCCAAAGACCTTCTTATCTTAGTCGCTGTTATCGTAAATGCAATTTTGTTTTGCTTAATAAATTAATTAATTCAACAGACTGGTCTATTCTATATGAGTCGGTTGATATTAATTTGGCAGCATCGTTGTTTTCTTCTACCTTAAACTCTATTCTGGATGTTTGTGTCCCTCTATACCGTATTTCGCCAGTTTCAAATAATCCACCTTGGTTTACCAAGACTCCTTCGAACTTGAGAAATATTAAAACTAAATTCTTTAAAAATTATAAAAAGTTGACTGGTCCAAATACTCCATTGCAAAATCAAACTTCAACCTTTTAAATTCTAGCTGTTATGAGAATTATCTTATACGTTGCAAACGTCAGTTCGCTCGAGATCCCAAACGAATTAACTCATTTGTAAACTTGAAGCGTAAATCTTCTGGTTTGCCGTCCTCGTTTGTCTTTGGTGGTGAAAAAACTTGCAATGACCAGGATTCTTCTGATTTATTTGCTGATTTTTTTCAATCCACTTATTCTTCTGCTGATCTCTACATCAATTCATATACATATTCACTTTCTCGATATGGGTCTATAAATACTTCTACTGCAGCCATTAGGAATCGGAATCATCTTTCTCTCCTTGTGCTGATTATATTCCTAGTTGTGTGATTAAAGAGTGCAGTGTGTCTCTTCAGTCACAATTACTAAAATTGTTTAACTTGTCCTTGGATACTTCCCTTCAATTTGGAAAGAATCTTTCATCATTCCCTTATATAAACAAGTAAGAAAGCTCTAGTCGAGACTGCTCGACTACGAGATACCCTGAACCCTCCGAGCAACAGCCATTTCAATCATTTTTAGTGTCTTTCAGCTTATACAAACACACACACACACGCAAACACATACATAGACACCCATAGGCACGCACGCATTAACAGGCATGGGCTGCAGTGTGGACGTACGTTCTTCATGAAACTTTCAGAATGTGGTTTTATCATTACTATGCGTATATTTGCCAAAGCTCAAGTCTCTAGTATTTGAAATACGCCTTTTACAGAGATGAGGGTAAGGGGGTGGATATAGGGGTGGGGGGGTGAACTATAACAAAAATCGAAATTCTATCACGTGCAGTCGAGTCTACATTTAAAATTTGGAGACTTTAGCTCTAAAGGTGTAGGAGATATAATTTTATAACTGGTTTTCGATAAGGTTTTTGATCGATAAAAAAATAACGGGATGAGTTATCGATCTTTTGTGATAAACTCGATATGCGCGCGCTATATACGGACATTTGAAAACAAAAATCAAGTCTCTAGCTCTAATAGCTTCGGAGATCGACGCGTTCATACATACGGACAGACGGACAGACGGACATGGCTAAATCGATTCAGTTTGTCGCCCTGATCAAGAATATATATACTTTGTGGGGTCTGCCACGCCTCCTTCTCCCTGTTACATACTTTTAACAAAACCATTATACCCTGATTTCCCATTTTCAATGGGTTCAGGGTATAACAAGTAAGAAAGCTCTAGTCGAGACTGCTCGACTACGAGATACCCTGAACCCTCCGAGCAACAGCCATTTCAATAATTTTTAGTGTCATTTAGCTTAAACAAACACACACACACACGCAAACATATGCATAGACACCCATAGGCACGCACGCATTAACAGGCATGGGCTGCAGTGTGGGCTTACTATGGGAACTTAATTGTTCAATTACTTTTTTTGTGGACGTACGTTCTTCATGAAACTTTCAGAATGTGGTTTTATCATTACTATGCGTATATTTGCCAAAGCTCAAGTCTCTAGTATTTGAAATACGCCTTTTACAGAGATGAGGGTAAGGGGGTGGATATAGGGGTGGGGGGTGAATTATAACAAAAATCGAAATTCTATCACGTGCAGTCGAGTCTACATTTAAAATTTGGAGACTTTAGCTCTAAAGGTGTAGAAGATATAATTTTATAACTGGTTTTCAATAAGGTTTTTGATCGATAAAAAAAGAACGGGATGAGTTATCGATTTTTAGTGATAAACTCGATATGCGCGCGCTATATACGAGCATTTTAAAAAAAAGTTGAAGTCTCTAGCTTCTATATCTTCAGAAATCGACGCGTTCATACATACGGACAGACGGACAGACGGACATGGCTAAATCGATTCAGTTTGTCGCCCTGATCAAGAATATATATACTTTGTGGGGTCTGCCACGCCTCCTTCTCCCTGTTACATACTTTTAACAAAACCATTATACCCTGATTTCCCATTTTCAATGGGTTCAGGGTATAAAAAGGTGGAACGTCCTCTAATTTACTTGAGTTTAGTTCGCTTGTTAATGACCGCTTTTCTAAACGAGTAAGAAAACTCTAGTCGAGAGTGCTCCACTACGAGATCCCCTGAACCCTTCAAGCAACAGCCATTTCAATCATTTTTAGCGTCTCTCTGCTTACACAAACACACACATACACACGCAAACACACATACATAGACACATAGGCGCGCACGCATGGGCTGCAGTGTGGGCTTACTATGGGAACTTAATTGTTTAATAACTTTTTTTCTGGATGTACGTTCTCCATGAAACTTTCAGAATGTGGTTTTATCATTACTATGCGTATATTTTCCAAAGCTCAAGTCTCTAGTATTTGAAATACGCCTTTTACAAAGATGAGGGTAAGGGGGTGGATATAGGGGTGGGGGGTGAATTATAACAAAAATCGAAATTCTATAACGTACATATCAATCTACATTTTAAATTTGAAGACTCTAGCTCAAAAGATGTAGGAGATATAATTTTATAACTGTCTTTCGATAAGGTTTTTTATCGATAAAAAAACAACGGGACGAGTTATCGATTTTTGGTGATAAACTCGATATCCGCGCCGTATATACGGTCATTTAAAAAAAAAGTTCAAGTCTCTAGCTCTTATATCTTCTGAAATCGACGCGTTCATACATACGGACGGACGGACGGACAGACAGACGGACAGGGTTAAATCGACTCAGTTCGTCGCCCTGATCAAGAATATATATACTTTGTGGGGTCTGCCACGCCTCCTTCTCCCTGTTACATACTTTTAACAAAACCATTATACCCTGATTTCCCATTTTCAATGGGTTCAGGGTATAAACATTGATGTTATTTATACTGACTTCAGTAAAGCATTTGACTCAGTACATCATCACATACTAATTCTTAAGCTTGAACGCTTAGGATTTTCATCTAGACTTGTGTCTTGGATTTCATCCTATTTAATGGGTAGAACCCAAAGAGTCTTGCTGAGAACAGCTATATCTAAACTTATCTTTGTTTCGTCTGGTGTACCTCAGGGTAGCCATTTGGGTCCATTGCTCTTTTCGCTTTTTATAAATGACCTTCCTAGTTGTATCTCGTATTCTAATATATTTATGTATGCTGATGATGTAAAACTTTGTTTCCCATACTCCAGTGCAAATGGACATCATCACCTTCAAGATGACCTAACTGCATTTCAACTCTGGTGTGTGGCAAACCAGCTTAAATTGCTCAAAGTGTATGACAATGACCTTCAGTCGTACCGCTCCTATAATTGTTGATTATAAAATTAGCAATATTTCCTTACGACGCATCTTTACAGTCAAAGATCTTGGTGTGTTCTTTGACTGTAAACTTAACTTTAATCTTCATATTTCTACCATCATTAATGAAGCCATAAGTGTGCTTGGCTTTATTAAACGTTGGGCTAAGGAATTTAAAGATCCTTTTACTACCAAGCGCTTATTTACTTCACTTGTGCGTCCTATCTTAGAGTATTTCTCTGTTGTATGGTCTCCGCAGCATAAACTGTATCAGGATCGTATCGAATCGGTCCAAAAACAGTTTCTTCTTTTTGCCTTAAGAAACCTTAGATGGGACAGTAATTTACGATTGCCTTCTTATCATAGTAGGCTCCAGCTTATTGATCTTCCATCGCTAACCAATCGCAGAACAATTTTAGGAATTGTTTTTCTGCATAAAATATATATATATATATATATATATATATATATATATATATAGTGACATAATCATACTGATTACGTCTACAATATTCAGAAGCTGTATGGTCGCGTCATTAAGCTGATTCGTCTTTGCAAGGCGCGCAGCGAGTTTCGTTGACCGAGGTCTAGTATTCGGATGACTTGCGTCGCACACTTATTCTTTCGTGCTTACCATCGAGCCACGCTCGGCGACTGCGACACGGCGCTGTTGCCCCGCTAAGCGACAGTATGTAAGCGACCAATCACAAGACAATTAGAAGTTGATGCAACATTGTTAATGTGTTGGAATTGTGTGGTGAAATGCCCAACACTGAATACTCATACACTCACAAGACAATTAGAAGTTGATGCAACATTGTTAATGTGTTGGAATTGTGTGGTGAAATGCCCAACACTGAATACTCATACACTCACACAGCCTCACACAGTGCATAAATACGTGTCAATAGACACACAATAGTCAGTCTTAAGTTGATATTCAATAAAGCAAGTTGTCATAATCCAACCTTGACTTCGTCTTTTAAATCATATTAGCGTTGCTGTTAGTATATGTCGCAGCATTTATTCGACTCGTAACAGTTTTATCTTAGTGGCGCAGCCGGTAGGATAGTAATAAATTGTGGATCCTGATGCAATAACTAAGTTATTAATTCTTGTGTCCCGTTTACTGCTATCCGCTAAACAACAAACGCGAAGGCAACCCACGCGATGGTCAATATCGCGTCAAGTTTTAAAATAAAACCTCGACAGTGACGTGTATACCGAAATTCGCATATTGCCAAAGCCGCGGATTGTGCAAAAAACTTGAAAATAATTCAAGAAGACGCTATAGAATTCGAAGAGAATATAATTCCAGAAACATTTGGTTTTCTCGCAAACCTTCGAAAGTGCTATCAGTGCATACAAACCCCAACATACGTACTAGAAATTAGTGAATATAATAAAAACTAACATTAAATAAAAAGAAAATTATCAATACACATACTTAAGTTAGTTTACTAATCATAATAATAAAATTAAATAAATAAACAAAATGGAAGGCGACGCAACAACACCCCTTTCTGATACCAACATGACCCAAGTGATTAATCAACTTAAAAATGTTGAAAAGTTCACCGGAAATAAAAACGCTTTATACACGTTCATCAACCGGATCGATTATATACTGGCCCTGTACACCACCAACGATGCGAGGCAGAGATCAATACTCTTTGGACTTGTTGAAAGCTGCATCAGCAGTGAAGTCATGTTATCTCTTGGCATGACCAACCTAACTACATGGACGGATCTCCGAAAACAGCTAATCCTAAACTTCAAGACGCAGACCAAGAACCATATTCTACTGGAGGAATTCAGGAACACTCCGTTCAAAGGCAACGTACGAGCTTTTCTGGAAGAAGCAGAACACCGTAGGCAGACATTGATGACTAAGCTAGAATTAGAAAATAATCAAGATGAAAAAATACTATATAATCGATTAATTAAAACAAGTATTGACGACCTAATTCAAAAACTTCCTACCAATATTTGTATTCGAATCATAAATTGCGAAATTCCAGATTTAAGATCACTAATTAACATATTACAAGAAAGAAATCTTTTTGATGAACCCTGTCAAAATTTAAATCAAAACAAAGTAAAGCAAGATAAAAATTTTAAGCCAACTTACCCAAATCCAAATATTCAAAAGTTTCCCACATTTCTTCAACCAAACCATCCTTATGTCCCATATCAACCTTATTTTCAACAACCATATCTTCCACCTAATCATTATTCACCTCGACCGATGCAACCAACGCCTAACCCAGTTAGACCATTTAACCCTACACTTAGACCAATTTTCAGACAAAACCAATTTGACAATAATCGTTTTGGACAACATACACAAACAACTCCACAACAAACTCCTTTCAATAGTTTTGGCGTAGCCAACCAACCAACAAAGCGTGTTAGACAAGCAGAAAGTGGACAAAGTAAAATGAGTATAGATGAAGAAACTAGAAATCAAGAAGAGATAAATTATCACGACTATATGCAGAAAGAATATTATAATCAATTAGCTTCTTATTCCCAATACTATCCTCAATATTACCAAGAACAAAGTTATCCACAAACCTCAGACTATACATACACACAACCAGCCACAACCGAACAGGAAACAGAACAACCAAATGAAATAGAAATCGAGAAAGCCGAAAATTTTTCAGCTGCCAGCCTCGGAAACCAACAATACATAATTATCACCTATAAAGGAAAAAATATAAAATGTTTAATAGATACAGGATCTACTGTTAATATGATGACATACAATGTTTTTAATTTACCAATTCACGATACCGATTGTCTTGTTCAATCCAGCAATGGACCTTTGACTATCACAAAAAAGGTGAATGTTCTTTCAAACAACTTGTTCAAAAGTAATAATGAATTTCTTTTACATCAATTTTCACCAGATTACGATCTACTAATTGGTAGAAAACTGCTTTCAGACGCACAAGCCGTTATAGATTATAAATCCCAAACTGTTAATTTATACAATAAAAAGTATAAATTAATCAATGATATTCCGATCACAAACCAAAATCATTTCGTAGCTCAACCAATTCTTGAAACTTATCAACACCTCAACAACCCAATCAGAGATAATTCTAAAAATCAAGAATCTATCAACTCAAGTCCTTACCGACTAGACCATTTAAATGAAGAAGAAAAATTTAATTTAATAAGTTTATTGAAACAATATCAACACATTCAGTTCAAAGAAGGCGATCAACTTAGTTTCAGTAATCAAGAAAAACATGTTATTAACACTACTCACAATTCACCTTTGTATACAAAACCATACAGTTATCCACAAGCATACGAACAAGAAGTTGAACACCAAATTCAAGACATGTTAGATCAAGGTATAATACGCCCCAGTAATTCCCCTTATTGTAGTCCTTTATGGATCGTACCGAAAAAACAAGACGCTTCAGGTAAACAGAATCGTAATTGACTATAGAAAATTAAACGACGTAACTATAAATGACAGACACCCAATACCAAACATGGATGAGATTTTAGGAAAACTAGGCAAATGCAATTATTTCACAACAATCGACCTTGCAAAAGGTTTCCATCAACTTGAAATGCATACAGATTCCATCAAAAAAACAGCCTTTTCCACAAAAAATGGCCATTATGAATATCTTCGTATGCCATTTGGATTAAAGAATGCACCTGCAACCTTTCAACGTTGCATGAATAATGTTTTGCGACCGTTAATAAATAAACACTGTTTAGTATATCTTGACGATATAATTGTATATTCAACATCTTTAAAAGAACACCTACATTCACTGCAATTAGTTTTCGAGAAGCTTTCTGAAGCAAATCTCAAATTACAACTTGACAAATGTGAGTTTCTAAAACAAGAAACTTCCTTCCTAGGACACGTCATAACTAAGGATGGAATAAAACCCAATCCTGATAAAATCAAGGCAATTCTAAAATATCCTATTCCCACAAAAACTAAAGAAATAAAAGGTTTTCTCGGACTAACCGGTTATTATAGAAAGTTTATTCCAAATTTTGCAGACATAGCCAAACCAATGACAACAGTACTTCGAAAAGACGCAAAAATAGACACTAAAAATCCAGAATACATTAGAGCTTTTGAAAAGCTAAAACAACTTATTTCCAATGACCCAATTTTAAAAATTCCAGATTTCAAAAATAAATTCATTTTAACAACTGACGCAAGTAACGTAGCCCTTGGAGCTGTACTTTCTCAAGACGGACATCCTATCAGCTTTATTAGCAGAACCCTCAATGATCACGAAACCAATTATAGTGTTATAGAAAAAGAACTTTTAGCTATTGTATGGGCAACTAAAACCTTTCGACACTACCTTCTAGGTCGACATTTTGAAATCAATAGTGACCATCAACCATTATGTTGGTTGTATAAAATGAAAGAGCCAAATTCAAAACAAGTAAGAAAGCTCTAGTCGAGACTGCTCGACTACGAGATACCCTGAACCCTCCGAGCAACAGCCATTTCAATAATTTTTAGTGTCATTCAGCTTAAACAAACACACACACACACGCAAACATATACATAGACACCCATAGGCACGCACGCATTAACAGGCATGGCTGCAGTGTGGGCTTACTATGGGAACTTAATTGTTCAATAACTTTTTTTCTGGACGTACGTTCTTCATGAAACTTTCAGAATGTGGTTTTATCATTACTATGCGTATATTTGCCAAAGCTCAAGTCTCTAGTATTTGAAATACGCCTTTTACAGAGATGAGGGTAAGGGGGTGGATATAGGGGTGGGGGGTGAATTATAACAAAAACCGAAATTCTATAACGTACATATCAATCTACATTTTAAATTTGAAGACTCTAGCTCAAAAGATGTGGGAGATATAATTTTATAACTGTCTTTCGATAAGGTATTTTATCGATAAAAAAACAACGGGACGAGTTATCGATTTTTGGTGATAAACTCGATATCCGCGCCGTATATACGGTCATTTAAAAAAAAAGTTCAAGTCTCTAGCTCTTATATCTTCTGAAATCGACGCGTTCATACATACGGACGGACGGACGGACAGACAGACGGACAGGGTTAAATCGACTCAGTTCGTCGCCCTGATCAAGAATATATATACTTTGTGGGGTCTGCCACGCCTCCTTCTCCCTGTTACATACTTTTAACAAAACCATTATACCCTGATTTCCCATTTTCAATGGGTTCAGGGTATAAAAAGGTGGAACGTCCTCTAATTTACTTGAGTTTAGTTCGCTTGTTAATGACCGCTTTTCTAAACGAGTAAGAAAACTCTAGTCGAGAGTGCTCCACTACGAGATCCCCTGAACCCTTCAAGCAACAGCCATTTCAATCATTTTTAGCGTCTCTCTGCTTACACAAACACACACATACACACGCAAACACACATACATAGACCCATAGGCGCGCACGCATGGGCTGCAGTGTGGGCTTACTATGGGAACTTAATTGTTTAATAACTTTTTTTCTGGATGTACGTTCTCCATGAAACTTTCAGAATGTGGTTTTATCATTACTATGCGTATATTTTCCAAAGCTCAAGTCTCTAGTATTTGAAATACGCCTTTTACAAAGATGAGGGTAAGGGGGTGGATATAGGGGTGGGGGGTGAATTATAACAAAAATCGAAATTCTATAACGTACATATCAATCTACATTTTAAATTTGAAGACTCTAGCTCAAAAGATGTGGGAGATATAATTTTATAACTGTCTTTCGATAAGGTATTTTATCGATAAAAAAACAACGGGACGAGTTATCGATTTTTGGTGATAAACTCGATATCCGCGCCGTATATACGGTCATTTAAAAAAAAAGTTCAAGTCTCTAGCTCTTATATCTTCTGAAATCGACGCGTTCATACATACGGACGGACGGACGGACAGACAGACGGACAGGGTTAAATCGACTCAGTTCGTCGCCCTGATCAAGAATATATATACTTTGTGGGGTCTGCCACGCCTCCTTCTCCCTGTTACATACTTTTAACAAAACCATTATACCCTGATTTCCCATTTTCAATGGGTTCAGGGTATAAACATTGATGTTATTTATACTGACTTCAGTAAAGCATTTGACTCAGTACATCATCACATACTAATTCTTAAGCTTGAACGCTTAGGATTTTCATCTAGACTTGTGTCTTGGATTTCATCCTATTTAATGGGTAGAACCCAAAGAGTCTTGCTGAGAACAGCTATATCTAAACTTATCTTTGTTTCGTCTGGTGTACCTCAGGGTAGCCATTTGGGTCCATTGCTCTTTTCGCTTTTTATAAATGACCTTCCTAGTTGTATCTCGTATTCTAATATATTTATGTATGCTGATGATGTAAAACTTTGTTTCCCATACTCCAGTGCAAATGGACATCATCACCTTCAAGATGACCTAACTGCATTTCAACTCTGGTGTGTGGCAAACCAGCTTAAATTGCTCAAAGTGTATGACAATGACCTTCAGTCGTACCGCTCCTATAATTGTTGATTATAAAATTAGCAATATTTCCTTACGACGCATCTTTACAGTCAAAGATCTTGGTGTGTTCTTTGACTGTAAACTTAACTTTAATCTTCATATTTCTACCATCATTAATGAAGCCATAAGTGTGCTTGGCTTTATTAAACGTTGGGCTAAGGAATTTAAAGATCCTTTTACTACCAAGCGCTTATTTACTTCACTTGTGCGTCCTATCTTAGAGTATTTCTCTGTTGTATGGTCTCCGCAGCATAAACTGTATCAGGATCGTATCGAATCGGTCCAAAAACAGTTTCTTCTTTTTGCCTTAAGAAACCTTAGATGGGACAGTAATTTACGATTGCCTTCTTATCATAGTAGGCTCCAGCTTATTGATCTTCCATCGCTAACCAATCGCAGAACAATTTTAGGAATTGTTTTTCTGCATAAATATATATATATATATATATATATATATATATATATATATATATATAGTGACATAATCATACTGATTACGTCTACAATATTCAGAAGCTGTATGGTCGCGTCATTAAGCTGATTCGTCTTTGCAAGGCGCGCAGCGAGTTTCGTTGACCGAGGTCTAGTATTCGGATGACTTGCGTCGCACACTTATTCTTTCGTGCTTACCATCGAGCCACGCTCGGCGACTGCGACACGGCGCTGTTGCCCCGCTAAGCGACAGTATGTAAGCGACCAATCACAAGACAATTAGAAGTTGATGCAACATTGTTAATGTGTTGGAATTGTGTGGTGAAATGCCCAACACTGAATACTCATACACTCACAAGACAATTAGAAGTTGATGCAACATTGTTAATGTGTTGGAATTGTGTGGTGAAATGCCCAACACTGAATACTCATACACTCACACAGCCTCACACAGTGCATAAATACGTGTCAATAGACACACAATAGTCAGTCTTAAGTTGATATTCAATAAAGCAAGTTGTCATAATCCAACCTTGACTTCGTCTTTTAAATCATATTAGCGTTGCTGTTAGTATATGTCGCAGCATTTATTCGACTCGTAACAGTTTTATCTTAGTGGCGCAGCCGGTAGGATAGTAATAAATTGTGGATCCTGATGCAATAACTAAGTTATTAATTCTTGTGTCCCGTTTACTGCTATCCGCTAAACAACAAACGCGAAGGCAACCCACGCGATGGTCAATATCGCGTCAAGTTTTAAAATAAAACCTCGACAGTGACGTGTATACCGAAATTCGCATATTGCCAAAGCCGCGGATTGTGCAAAAAACTTGAAAATAATTCAAGAAGACGCTATAGAATTCGAAGAGAATATAATTCCAGAAACATTTGGTTTTCTCGCAAACCTTCGAAAGTGCTATCAGTGCATACAAACCCCAACATACGTACTAGAAATTAGTGAATATAATAAAAACTAACATTAAATAAAAAGAAAATTATCAATACACATACTTAAGTTAGTTTACTAATCATAATAATAAAATTAAATAAATAAACAAAATGGAAGGCGACGCAACAACACCCCTTTCTGATACCAACATGACCCAAGTGATTAATCAACTTAAAAATGTTGAAAAGTTCACCGGAAATAAAAACGCTTTATACACGTTCATCAACCGGATCGATTATATACTGGCCCTGTACACCACCAACGATGCGAGGCAGAGATCAATACTCTTTGGACTTGTTGAAAGCTGCATCAGCAGTGAAGTCATGTTATCTCTTGGCATGACCAACCTAACTACATGGACGGATCTCCGAAAACAGCTAATCCTAAACTTCAAGACGCAGACCAAGAACCATATTCTACTGGAGGAATTCAGGAACACTCCGTTCAAAGGCAACGTACGAGCTTTTCTGGAAGAAGCAGAACACCGTAGGCAGACATTGATGACTAAGCTAGAATTAGAAAATAATCAAGATGAAAAAATACTATATAATCGATTAATTAAAACAAGTATTGACGACCTAATTCAAAAACTTCCTACCAATATTTGTATTCGAATCATAAATTGCGAAATTCCAGATTTAAGATCACTAATTAACATATTACAAGAAAGAAATCTTTTTGATGAACCCTGTCAAAATTTAAATCAAAACAAAGTAAAGCAAGATAAAAATTTTAAGCCAACTTACCCAAATCCAAATATTCAAAAGTTTCCCACATTTCTTCAACCAAACCATCCTTATGTCCCATATCAACCTTATTTTCAACAACCATATCTTCCACCTAATCATTATTCACCTCGACCGATGCAACCAACGCCTAACCCAGTTAGACCATTTAACCCTACACTTAGACCAATTTTCAGACAAAACCAATTTGACAATAATCGTTTTGGACAACATACACAAACAACTCCACAACAAACTCCTTTCAATAGTTTTGGCGTAGCCAACCAACCAACAAAGCGTGTTAGACAAGCAGAAAGTGGACAAAGTAAAATGAGTATAGATGAAGAAACTAGAAATCAAGAAGAGATAAATTATCACGACTATATGCAGAAAGAATATTATAATCAATTAGCTTCTTATTCCCAATACTATCCTCAATATTACCAAGAACAAAGTTATCCACAAACCTCAGACTATACATACACACAACCAGCCACAACCGAACAGGAAACAGAACAACCAAATGAAATAGAAATCGAGAAAGCCGAAAATTTTTCAGCTGCCAGCCTCGGAAACCAACAATACATAATTATCACCTATAAAGGAAAAAATATAAAATGTTTAATAGATACAGGATCTACTGTTAATATGATGACATACAATGTTTTTAATTTACCAATTCACGATACCGATTGTCTTGTTCAATCCAGCAATGGACCTTTGACTATCACAAAAAAGGTGAATGTTCTTTCAAACAACTTGTTCAAAAGTAATAATGAATTTCTTTTACATCAATTTTCACCAGATTACGATCTACTAATTGGTAGAAAACTGCTTTCAGACGCACAAGCCGTTATAGATTATAAATCCCAAACTGTTAATTTATACAATAAAAAGTATAAATTAATCAATGATATTCCGATCACAAACCAAAATCATTTCGTAGCTCAACCAATTCTTGAAACTTATCAACACCTCAACAACCCAATCAGAGATAATTCTAAAAATCAAGAATCTATCAACTCAAGTCCTTACCGACTAGACCATTTAAATGAAGAAGAAAAATTTAATTTAATAAGTTTATTGAAACAATATCAACACATTCAGTTCAAAGAAGGCGATCAACTTAGTTTCAGTAATCAAGAAAAACATGTTATTAACACTACTCACAATTCACCTTTGTATACAAAACCATACAGTTATCCACAAGCATACGAACAAGAAGTTGAACACCAAATTCAAGACATGTTAGATCAAGGTATAATACGCCCCAGTAATTCCCCTTATTGTAGTCCTTTATGGATCGTACCGAAAAAACAAGACGCTTCAGGTAAACAAAAGAATCGTAATTGACTATAGAAAATTAAACGACGTAACTATAAATGACAGACACCCAATACCAAACATGGATGAGATTTTAGGAAAACTAGGCAAATGCAATTATTTCACAACAATCGACCTTGCAAAAGGTTTCCATCAACTTGAAATGCATACAGATTCCATCAAAAAAACAGCCTTTTCCACAAAAAATGGCCATTATGAATATCTTCGTATGCCATTTGGATTAAAGAATGCACCTGCAACCTTTCAACGTTGCATGAATAATGTTTTGCGACCGTTAATAAATAAACACTGTTTAGTATATCTTGACGATATAATTGTATATTCAACATCTTTAAAAGAACACCTACATTCACTGCAATTAGTTTTCGAGAAGCTTTCTGAAGCAAATCTCAAATTACAACTTGACAAATGTGAGTTTCTAAAACAAGAAACTTCCTTCCTAGGACACGTCATAACTAAGGATGGAATAAAACCCAATCCTGATAAAATCAAGGCAATTCTAAAATATCCTATTCCCACAAAAACTAAAGAAATAAAAGGTTTTCTCGGACTAACCGGTTATTATAGAAAGTTTATTCCAAATTTTGCAGACATAGCCAAACCAATGACAACAGTACTTCGAAAAGACGCAAAAATAGACACTAAAAATCCAGAATACATTAGAGCTTTTGAAAAGCTAAAACAACTTATTTCCAATGACCCAATTTTAAAAATTCCAGATTTCAAAAATAAATTCATTTTAACAACTGACGCAAGTAACGTAGCCCTTGGAGCTGTACTTTCTCAAGACGGACATCCTATCAGCTTTATTAGCAGAACCCTCAATGATCACGAAACCAATTATAGTGCTATAGAAAAAGAACTTTTAGCTATTGTATGGGCAACTAAAACCTTTCGACACTACCTTCTAGGTCGACATTTTGAAATCAATAGTGACCATCAACCATTATGTTGGTTGTATAAAATGAAAGAGCCAAATTCAAAATTAACCCGATGGAGAGTAAAATTATCAGAATACGATTTTGACATAAAATACATAAAAGGAAAAGAAAACCACATAGCTGACGCTCTATCGCGAGTAAAAATAGAACAGACTTATTTCGGAGAAGAAACACAACATAGCGCTGACGAAGACAATAGTAATTTAATTGGGCTCACAGAAAAACCAATAAACACATTTAAAAGACAAATTATATTTTCCAAAGGCATTCCAAATATTACAAAACAGAATTACTTCAAAAAACTTATAATTCACATCACATACGACAACATGACTAAAGACAAAGCCGAAAAATATTTAATTGACTATTTTTGTACAAAAACTAGTGCAATGTTTATAGACAGTGATGCAGATTTCGAAATCATTCAAAACGCACATAAAGAAATTATCAACACTAGCCACACTAAAATTCTACGAAGCCTCATTCAATTAAAAAATATAAACTCATATGCCGAATTTAAAGAACTTATTTTGAAAACCCATGAAAAACTCTTACACCCCGGAATTCAAAAAACAAATAAACTCTTCAGTGCAACTTACTATTTCCCCAACAGCCAATTACTGACACAAAACATAGTAAACGAATGTAACATTTGCAATTTAGCAAAAACCAAACACAGAAACACAAACATGCCAATGAAAATTACTCCCAGACCCGAACATTGTCGCGATAAATTTGTAATAGACATTTATTCCTCTGAAGGCAAACATTATCTTAGTTGCATAGACATTTACTCAAAATTCGCTACTCTTGAAAATATTAAAGCAAAAGACTGGATAGAATGCAAGAATGCATTAATGCGTATATTCAATCAGTTAGGAAAGCCAAAATTATTAAAAGCTGACCGAGACGGCGCATTTACCAGCTTAGCACTCAAAAAATGGCTTGAAAATGAAGGAGTAGAATTACAATTAAATACTACAAAAACAGGAATAGCAGACATAGAACGACTACACAAAACAATAAACGAAAAAATTAGAATAATCAACACTTTAAATGACGAAGAAAATAAACTCAGCAAAATAGAAACCATACTTTACATTTACAATCACAAGACTAAGCATGACACAACTGGACAAACTCCTGCACACATATTCTTATATGCGGGACAACCAAAGTTAAACACTCAAGAAAATAAAGAAAAAGTAATAAATAAAATCAACAGTGACCGACAAGAATACGAAGTCGATACCAGATATCGAAAAGGACCATTACAAAAAGGAAAACTAGAAAACCCCTTTAAAGCCAATAAAAATGTTGAAAAAATAGATCCAGATCATTACCAAATTACTAACAGAAATAGAATTACACGTTACTATAAAACTCAGTTTAAACAAGTAAGAAAGCTCTAGTCGAGACTGCTCGACTACGAGATACCCTGAACCCTCCGAGCAACAGCCATTTCAATAATTTTTAGTGTCATTCAGCTTAAACAAACACACACACACACGCAAACACATACATAGACACCCATAGGCACGCACGCATTAACAGGCATGGGCTGCAGTGTGGGCTTACTATGGGAACTAAATTGTTCAATAACTTTTTTTGTGGACGTACGTTCTTCATGAAACTTTCAGAATGTGGTTTTATCATTACTATGCGTATATTTGCCAAAGCTCAAGTCTCTAGTATTTGAAATACGCCTTTTACAGAGATGAGGGTAAGGGGGTGGATATAGGGGTGGGGGGTGAATTATAACAAAAATCGAAATTCTATCACGTGCAGTCGAGTCTACATTTAAAATTTGGAGACTTTAGCTCTAAAGGTGTAGGAGATATAATTTTATAACTGGTTTTCGATAAGGTTTTTGATCGATAAAAAAATAACGGGATGAGTTATCGATCTTTTGTGATAAACTCGATATGCGCGCGCTATATACGAGCATTTTAAAAAAAAGTTGAAGTCTCTAGCTTCTATATCTTCTGAAATCGACGCGTTCATACATACGGACAGACGGACAGACGGACGGACGGACAGACGGACAGACGGACATGGCTAAATCGATTCAGTTTGTCGCCCTGATCAAGAATATATATACTTTGTGGGGTCTGCCACGCCTCCTTCTCCCTGTTACATACTTTTAACAAAACCATTATACCCTGATTTCCCATTTTCAATGGGTTCAGGGTATAAAAAAAAAAAAGAAGAAAGAAAGGAAGGAAGAGAAAAAAAAAAAAATAATAATAATGTTAGTCTTAATATTCAGGGCAACAAAATTATAAATATCAATCAATGTAAACTGCAAATAAACGACATAATTATAAGCGATAACTATTTTCAACTAGAAGTTGACCTTACACCATTGTATCCCCCAATAGAAATTATTAAAGTAAAACCTATAAAACATGATGACATTGTAAAAATTGTATCACAAAATAATACTTTAACATATACAATCATTGTAATCACAATAACCATAGTCATAATTGTAATCCTATATTTTAAATATGTATCTTGTAACCCCATAAAATTATTTCGAACAAAATTTAAAAAACAAATTCACGAGCCCAACAAGCAAACAACGCCATCAGTCCAAACAGAAGAGCAAAAACAGGAAAACACGATCATCGAGATGACACAATCAACTTTACCAAAACTTTACCCGTCTGTGTCACCTTGACTCGCAGGCTCGCCTCTTAAGGAGAGGGAAGTGACATAATCATACTGATTACGTCTACAATATTCAGAAGCTGTATGGTCGCGTCATTAAGCTGATTCGTCTTTGCAAGGCGCGCAGCGAGTTTCGTTGACCGAGGTCTAGTATTCGGATGACTTGCGTCGCACACTTATTCTTTCGTGCTTACCATCGAGCCACGCTCGGCGACTGCGACACGGCGCTGTTGCCCCGCTAAGCGACAGTATGTAAGCGACCAATCACAAGACAATTAGAAGTTGATGCAACATTGTTAATGTGTTGGAATTGTGTGGTGAAATGCCCAACACTGAATACTCATACACTCACAAGACAATTAGAAGTTGATGCAACATTGTTAATGTGTTGGAATTGTGTGGTGAAATGCCCAACACTGAATACTCATACACTCACACAGCCTCACACAGTGCATAAATACGTGTCAATAGACACACAATAGTCAGTCTTAAGTTGATATTCAATAAAGCAAGTTGTCATAATCCAACCTTGACTTCGTCTTTTAAATCATATTAGCGTTGCTGTTAGTATATGTCGCAGCATTTATTCGACTCGTAACAGTTTTATCTTAGTATATATATATAAATATATATATATATATATATATATATATATATATATATTTTATTTTATTACTTCTTATTTTATTATACCCTGAACCCATTGAAAATGGGAAATCAGGGTATAATGGTTTTGTTAAAAGTATGTAACAGGGAGAAGGAGGCGTGGCAGACCCCACAAAGTATATATATTCTTGATCAGGGCGACAAACTGAATCGATTTAGCCATGTCCGTCTGTCCGTCTGTCCGTCCGTCCGTCTGTCCGTCCGTCCGTCTGTCCGTCTGTCCCTCTGTCCGTCTGTCCGTATGTATGAACGCGTCGATTTCAGAAGATATAGAAGCTAGAGACTTCAACTTTTTTTTAAAATGCTCGTATATAGCGCGCGCATATCGAGTTTATCACAAAAGATCGATAACTCATCCCGTTATTTTTTTATCGATCAAAAACCTTATCGAAAACCAGTTATAAAATTATATCTCCTACACCTTTAGAGCTAAAGTCTCCAAATTTTAAATGTAGACTCGACTGCACGTGATAGAATTTCGATTTTTGTTATAATTCACCCCCCACCCCTATATCCACCCCCTTACCCTCATCTCTGTAAAAGGCGTATTTCAAATACTAGAGACTTGAGCTTTGGCAAATATACGCATAGTAATGATAAAACCACATTCTGAAAGTTTCATGAAGAACGTACGTCCACAAAAAAAGTTATTGAACAATTTAGTTCCCATAGTAAGCCCACACTGCAGCCCATGCCTGTTAATGCGTGCGTGCCTATGGGTGTCTATGTATGTGTTTGCGTGTGTGTGTGTGTTTGTTTAAGCTGAATGACACTAAAAATTATTGAAATGGCTGTTGCTCGGAGGGTTCAGGGTATCTCGTAGTCGTTCAGTCTCGACTAGAGCTTTCTTACTTGTTTCATTTATTATACCCTGAACCCATTGAAAATGGGAAATCAGAGTATAATGGTTTTGTTGAAATGTATGTAACAGGCAGAAGGAGGCGTGGCAGACCCCACAAAGTATATATATTCTTAATCAGGGCAACGAGCTGAGTCGATTAAGCCCTGTCCGTCTGTCTGTCCGTCCGTCCGTCCGTCAGTCCGTCTGTCCGTATGTTTGAACGAGTCGATTTCAGAAGATATAAGAGCTAGAGACTTGAACTTTTTTTTTTAAATGACCGTATATACAGCGGGGATATCGAGTTTATCACTAAAAGTCGATAGCTCGTCCCGATATTTTTTTATCGGTAAAAAACCTTATCGAAAGTCTGTTATAAAATTATAGCTCCTACATCTTCAGAGCTAGAGTCTCCAAATTTTAAATGTAGATTGATATGTACGTTATAGAATTTCGATTTTTGTTCAATTTTACCCCCCACCCCTATATCCACCCCCTAACCATCACCTTTGTAAAATGCGTATTTCAAATACTAGAGACTTGAGCTTCGGCACATACACGCATATTAATGATACAAATACAATCTAAAAGTTTCATGAAGAACGTAATTCCACAAAAAGTTATTAAACAATTAAGTTCCCATAGTAGGCCCACACTGCAGCCCATGCGTGTTATTGCGTGCGCGCCTATGTGTGTCTATGTATGTGTGTTTGCGTGTGTATGTGTGTGTTTGTATAAGCAGAAAGACGCTTAAAATTATACAAATGACTTTTGCTCGAAGGGTTCAAGGGATCTCGTAGTCGAGCAGTCTCGACTAGAGCTTTCTTACTTGTTTTTCATTTCATTTACCTTATATTATATAGTTTTTGTATTTTTTTAATGCGTACAAATTAGACACAATACACATACACATACATATAAATAGATACATATCATTAAAAAAGTAAAACAAAAACACGAAGCATCACCTAATTAATAACATTCAATGAAAATGTAATTAGACTAGTTAATGTGAGAATAAATGTATTTGCTTTAAAACTTATGAGTTTCTGTGATGATAAAGATGTTAGGCTAGGACTGTACCGTTGGCATAGAAGAGAGAGAGAGTCGAGGCAATTTTTTGGGGAGCTTCATTAACAATTTAAAGCTGAAGATCATGGTAGGGTTGGGTAGAGACAGCGAGAAGCCAACACCACCTCGGCTTCCGCGTCTGTCTAACTGTCCGTGTTTGTTTCGTTTTTCCTTTTTGTCCGAATGTTTGCACTACTGTAGTACTGTATAGGAATCCTAAAAATGTAAAGTTTGTGTGTATCGGTTAAGGTATGGCAAGAACCACCCCCCCGCCGACAGAGCAAATGCGAACCAGAGGATTCCGTCCGCCATTACCCGAGGCACGTCTTGTGTATGTTTGTGTATATATTTATGTATGTATGTGTGCATGTATGTGAGTAGATATATGTGTATATATGTATATATGTAAACATACGAATGTAGCACTGTTTCATTCATACACAAGTACGAACTACTACAAATTTTATGGCGCCCAACGTGGGGCACTGAAAGATAGTACGCTTTCAGTGAACCAGATTTTTTTTGTAGGGCTTTGAGAGTTAATATCCTTTCAGTGTACCGACTTTTTCTTGTATAGCCACTTCTTCTATATGGAGTAATAGTTATATAAAACACCCCTTTTGTGAGAATATTAGTTGTCTCAGTAGCCTGTATTGCTGAAATAGACTTAGACTTGGTTGGTCTAGCTATCGCAACAGCGACTGCGGAGCGAAATAGATTTGTTTTCATAGCTACTACGAAGCTGCTGGATGAAGCATCGTTCAACTTTAAATGAATTAAAGCATCTCTGCTTTGGAAAAGAACATCTTCCCTCACAATTGTTGCTCGTTTTTGTTTGCTGTGGATGAAGCCACAATTCAATCTAGTTATAGAAAAACTTCTCTAAATAATTCCAGAATGTTGTGTATTCGGCTAGGATACCAATACTGATTATCCCTGGAGGGTATTCTTTACTTATCTGAAGAATGGTAGAGGCCGTAAGCAATGCTAGTTGTGAGTTAATAAGTTGTTGTCGTTGCGTCTTTAAGTGTACTATTGTCTGGAACTCGGAGATATGCTGCCTGTGCATTGTAATGTGTAGCCAATTTTATTATTATTATTATCTTTATTTGGTGGAGGCAGCAGTGTTGCCGCTTCCAACGCTTGGTTGTTTCTGACCTTAAACATTCTACTTAGGTTCTAAATAAGCCTAAGTCTCGTCGCCGCGAAACATAAGGTTTTGGGCATTTATGTATGTTATATGTGTATATGTTATAAGTGTATTTATGCTCTCTCTTGAGCTGGGGCGATTGTGCATATGCATACACTTGAGTTCTGTCGAGTGGTCGGCGCGTCTCAGCAGAATGCTGACACTTGCATATTCTGGGAGAGCGACGACTGACCCATATTTCGGCCACGGGTTAAAGACCGGGTTTCTGTTTACATAAACACAGCAACAAAGTGTTACAGTGTGTACTCTTTAAGTACTCTAGTTACAATGGATATTCAATATGTATGCATACTACATCTCCCTCCTTTTGAAAAATAACGTAATATTATGGAGTTATTTTATACGATGTGCTTAAGAAATTAGTTTTTAAGTAACGAATGAATAGTTTTTTTTTTTTTTTTTTTTTTTTTTTTTTTTTTTAAGAGTTTATATGAAATTACAAATAATATTCAAATTTAAAATAGTGCTTTTGCTTTAGCATGGCCACACTAAACACAATTATGAAATAAACATTTTTAACCTATCTTTATGTACTGTTTGTTTTTTGTTTTTATACCCTGAACCCATTGAAAATGGGAAATCAGGGTATAATGTTTTTGTTGAAATGTATGTAACAGGCAGAAGGAGGCGTGGCAGACCCCATAAAGTATATATATTCTTGATCAGGGCGACGAACTGAGTCGATTTAGCCCTGTCCGTCTGTCTGTCCGTCTGTCCGTCCGTCCTTCTGTCCGTATGTTTGAACGCGTCGATTTCAGAAGATATAGAAGCTAGAGACTTCAACTTTTTTTAAAATGCTCGTATATAGCACGCGGATATCGAGTTTATCACTAAAAATCGATAACTCATCCCGTTATTTTTTTATCGATCAAAAACCTTATCGAAATGCAGTTATAAAATTATATCTCCTACATCTTTAGAGCTAGAGTATCCAAATTTTAAATGTAGATTGATATGTACGTTATAGAATTTCGATTTTTGTTCAATTTCACCCCCCACCATTATATCCACCCCCTCACCCATAAGTTTGTAAAAGGCGTATTTCAAATACTAGAGACTTGAGCTTTGGCAATTATACGCATAGTAATGATAAAACCACAATCTGAAAGTTTCATGGAGAACGTACGTCCAGAAAGTTATTAAACAATTAAGTTCCCATAGTAAGCCCACACTGCAGCCCATGCGTGCGCGCCTATGGGTGTCTATGTATGTGTGTTTGCGTGTGTATGTGTGTGTTTGTGTAAGCAGAGAGACGCTAAAAATGATGGAAATGGCTGTTGCTTGAAGGGTTCAGGGGATATCGTAGTCGAGCACTCTCGACTAGAGTTTTCTTACTTGTTATTACTTGTTATTATAACGTTATTTCTATCTTCTATTTCCGATACTTTATACGGACCAGTATATTTATAATCTAACTTATGACCTGTTTCATTCCTTAACAAGACTTTATCTCCTACTGATATATCTATGTTGTTTACTTTCTGATCATATAGTTTCTTATTATTTTTCTTATTTTCTTCTAACATTATTCTAGCTCTTTCATATGCTACTTCTAATCTATATTTACTTTCTTTAGCATAGTCATCTATATTGTATATGGTTTCTATATTATCTATACTATTAAATTGTTTTGGTAAATTATTTGTTTTACCAAATACTAACTCATATGGACAGTAATTATGTGCCATTGAGGGTGTAGTATTGAAACAGAAAACTAAGTATTGAAGCCATACGTCCCAATCAGTTTTATCAACCGATATATAAGAGCGTATGTATTCATTGAAAGTTCTATGACTGCGTTCTATTGTTCCAACCGTCTGGTGGTGGTGTGCGGTTGATGTTATATTTTCAATTTTTAAATATTTGCATAGATCATTTATAACTGAATTCTTATATTCTGTTCCCATATCCGTAATGAACGTCTTCATCAGACCGTACTTTAGAATAAATGATTCAAAAATTGCTTTAGCGACAGTGTTCGCGTTTTTATTTGGAACTGGTATGGCAACTAAATATTTAGTTAAGTCACATATTAGAGTGATTGCATATTCGTTGCCATTTTCTGATTTTGGTAGTGGACCAATAGTGTCTACTATCACCCTGTCGAAAGCATTTATTGGCGTATAGTTATTATCAATGGAGTCTTATTGTGCTTTGTTATTTTAGCTAATTGGCATTTTTGACATTTTCGTATGTACTCAGTAATATCTCGAGTCATACCTTTCCAAAAATAATGTCTTTTGACCTTGGCCAAGGTTTTTGTAATGCCAGTATGACCTCCTTGTATTGGATCGTCATGGAATTTAGACAGTATAGCTTCTTTTTCTTTTTGTTTTTCTATAAGGGTCACCGGGTTGAGTAGCGCTACTCTTAATGTATTCAATATTTTATTGCCCATTTGTTTAAAATATCTATTGAAACATGTTCAAAGATATTTTCCCACGGTGCCATTTTGAGTTGGCTGATTTTGTTTATACCGGCTTGCATTTCAAGCCTTTGGAAAAATTGACCTAGGTCTAGGATTCCATTGGTATATAAATCGCTAACATCATATCTTGCAGTAATCTTCCTACCATGTTTAAATAAACATAGAGTATTCCTTACATGCAAGGTCACTACTTTACGTACTTCATCATTGTTTATGACTTCATATACGTTGGGCTTTGAAGCTTTCTCTATAGATTGCCTAGGCAATTCTATTTCTTTTTTATCCGCGCGGATTTTCTGTCTATTTTGATATCTCGTAGTGACTTTCATTATATTTCCTGTAATATTTTGTAGGTCTTTATTGGTTATTCTTGATAACGCATCAGCTACATGATTATCTTTTCCCTTTAAATATTCGACTGTAAAATCGTACTCTTCTAATTCTAGCCTCATACGTGTCAGTTTAGAACTCGGATTGATCATTGAGAATAGATATATTAACGGTCTGTGATCTGTTTTGATCGTAAAGTGTTTTCCATAAATATATGGTCGAAAATGTAATTTGCCCAGTGTATTGCAGCTAATTCCTGCTCAGTTGTACATTTATTACTTTCTCCTTTACTAAAAGCTCTTGACGCGTATGCAATGGGAAGTTGGACTCCGTTATGGTTTTAAGTTAAAACCGCTCCACACGCTTGCTTACTTGCATCAGTTATTATACAGAATTCTTTGCTGAAATCTGGATATTGTAGTAAAGTTTTGTTTTTAAATATTGGAATGCATTTTGGCACTCCTCTGTCCGTTCAAAAGGAACATTCTTTTTACATAATCTTGTTATGTGCCGGGAATATTCGGCGAAATTTTTAATGAATCGTCTATAATAATTGCAAAAGGCTACAAAACGTCTGGCGCTATCCGCATTGTGCGGGACTGGGTAATTCATGATGACGTCATATTTCTTGTCATCTGGAAGTATTCCTTTATCTGTGCATCTATGACCAAGAAAAGTCACTTCATGCATAAAAAATGAACATTTTTCTGGATGTAACTTTAGATTATATTTCCTACATTTCTCAAAAACGTCTGTTAAGTTTTTAAGCATATGTTTTTCGGAACAACCTATAACTATTAAGTCATCCATATAAAGGAATGCTTGTGAAGGTTCTAATCCAGAGAATGCTATAGTCATCATTCTTTGAAACGAATTGGGCGCTATTTTTAAACCAAACGGTAATCTCGTGAAGCGATACGAGCCATTGCTCGTTGAAAATGACCTTATATCTCTTGAACTTTCTTCGAGTTCAATTTGATGAAATCCTGACATTAAGTCAAGACATGAAAAATATTTTGCTCGTCCAAGTTGATCCAAAATATCATCAATTCTTGGGAGTGGAAATTTATCGGACAGTAATTTTTTATTAATTTGACGATAGTCAATTACCAATCGCCATTTCTTTTGATCTGAGCCTGGGGGTGATTTTTTAGGTACAAGTAATAATGGGCTATTATATTCAGATACTGCTTGTTCAACAATTCCGTCTTTTATCAATTTTTGTTGTTTGTTTTTATACCCTGAACCCATTGAAAATGGGAAATCAGGGTATAATGTTTTTGTTGAAATGTATGTAACAGGCAGAAGGAGGCGTGGCAGACCCCATAAAGTATATATATTCTTGATCAGGGCGACGAACTGAGTCGATTTAGCCCTGTCCGTCTGTCCGTCCGTCCGTCTGTCCGTCTGTCCGTCTGTCCGTATGTTTGAACGCGTCGATTTCAGAAGATATAGAAGCTAGAGACTTCAACTTTTTCTAAAATGCTCGTATATAGCACGCGGATATCGAGTTTATCACTAAAAATCGATAACTCATCCCGTTATTTTTTTATCGATCAAAAACCTTATCGAAATGCAGTTATAAAATTATATCTCCTACATCTTTAGAGTATCCATATTTTAAATGTAGATTGATATGTACGTTATAAATTTTCGATTTTTGTTCAATTTCACCCCTCACCCTTATATCCACCCCCTCACCCATAAGTTTGTAAAAGGCGTATTTCAAATACTAGAGACTTGAGCTTTGGCAATTATACGCATAGTAATGATAAAACCACAATCTGAAAGTTTCATGGAGAACGTACGTCCAGAAAGTTATTAAACAATTAAGTTCCCATAGTAAGCCCACACTGCAGCCCATGCGTGCGCGCCTATGGGTGTCTATGTATGCGTGTTTGCGTGTGTATGTGTGTGTTTGTGTAAGCAGAGAGACGCTAAAAATGATTGAAATGGCTGTTGCTTGAAGGGTTCAGGGCATCTCGTAGTCGAGCACTCTCGACTAGAGTTTTCTTACTTGTTGTTTTTGTTTTTTGTGTACACTGGTTCATCATCTTTTAATCTCAGTTTTTGTTTATAAAAATTATTTGTGCTGATTGGTTCGTATTCCAATCCAAATATATCATTATATTGGGTGCATAAGTTTGAAAGCTGCGATTTGAATTGTGGAGGAAAGTTTTTCTTCAGTTGAGATAATACAAATTGCTTTCTATTTTCACTATTAGTTTTTACTATTTCGTAGTTTGAAAGTGATTCAAACGATAAATTACTTGTATTGACTACTTGATCTTTATTTGTAGTATTTAGTAGTCTTATAAAAGCGTTCTTAGGTGTTGCTATGGTATTGGCTATGTAAATACCATGCTGAATTTCTTGATTTGGAATCAATACACTGTCTTCTATTGAATTTAGATCGATTTTTCTAATAACTTGGGATCTCGCTGACAGAAGTATTGAGTTGTTGCCAGAACTGTATGTTATTGGAACATAAATTGAAAATTTTAGGTTATTGGGTCTAAGTATCAGCCAATCTTCAGAAGGCTTGAAGTCTAATTTAAAGTTGTATTTTTTTATAAAATCGATTCCTAATATGCCATCACAAGGAATAGTGAATTGTAGATCTACGATATGAAAATCGTGTTTGATTATGTATTTAGTGGTCTGTATCTCAATAGAAGTTAACCCCTTGGATTTGGTCACTTCATTACTTATTACTTTTATGTCTATAATATAATTGCATTGTATGTCATGAAAGACATCAAAATTTTCTTTAACTACTGAAATGTCTGCACCTGTGTCTACTAAAAAGACAATTTCTTTTCCTGTAGGCACATGGTTGAATGATACAAATATGTTCTGACTGAGATTAATTGAATGAACCCTTGCAGTTTTTACTGTTGAGCATTTAAAGGGGGATTCGAGTTTTCCGAGGTATTATTGGTAACTCTTATATTGCTCTGGTTATTATTGTTGTGGCCTCTATACGAGTTGCCACGGCCTCTTGAGTTTCCTCTATATCCGCCTCGTCCATTATTGTTATTATAATTGTTATTATTATAATTATTGTTATTGTAATTGTTATTGTTGCGCCCGCGAAAACCTTTATTATTTCCGCGTCCACGGTTTCCGCCGCGCTGTGAATTATTATTGAATAGACTAGCTTCTGGCTAACTCTAGAGATAAGCCATCGTTTATGTATGCACCTTCTAACATTTTTGTCATCTGCTCAACCTCTTGTGTGTATTGGTTAGCAGTTTTGTTGCGTTGCTGTAAGTTCATCAGTTTTGCTGATAACACCTGTACAGTTTCGCCTTTTACATTGGTTCTTAATTTCAAAATGATATCAGATATAGATGTTTCATTTTCTAGTAAATTTCTAGCGACACCTTTTAGCCTTGATTTTATTATCGAAATTGCTAATTCTTCGTGTTCGCCTTTTATCAAATTCAATATTTGTAGTGCATCTACAAAACTTTGCAAATTTTCAGCTTTACCGTCGAAAGCTGGTATAAGCTTAGTTGCCGTATTTATGAATATGTGATATTGTTATCTGAAGATGTATCAGAATCTGTAAAATTATCTTGATCTGGCATCAAAACAGCGGGAATAGTAAGGTTATTTAAGTCCTGTTCTTCTATCTTAAGATCTGTGTTTAGTTCTTCTGACTCTATTTGGTCAGCGTTACATTCTTCTGTTGATTGTGGTTTTTCAATCGATAAAGAAGTGTTAAGTACCGAAATATCTAAATTGTACTTTAATTTAATAGATATTAAATTAGATCGTAGTCTGATCAAAAATTATGATACTTGAGACCAATGATTCTGATTTAATGTCTCTCTCTGGCCATGTATTAGTATACGTTTTTATACCCTGAACCCATTGAAAATGGGAAATCAGGGTATAATGGTTTTGTTAAAAGTATGTAACAGGGAGAAGGAGGCGTGGCAGACCCCACAAAGTATATATATTCTTGATCAGGGCGACAAACTGAATCGATTTAGCCATGTCCGTCTGTCCGTCTGTCCGTCTGTCCGTCCGTCCGTCTGTCCGTCTGTCCGTCTGTCCGTATGTATGAACGCGTCGATTTCTGAAGATATAGAAGCTAGAGACTTCAACTTTTTTTTAAAATGCTCGTATATAGCGCGCGCATATCGAGTTTATCACTAAAAATCGATAACTCATCCCGTTATTTTTTTATCGATCAAAAACCTTATCGAAAACCAGTTATAAAATTATATCTCCTACACCTTTAGAGCTAAAGTCTCCAAATTTTAAATGTAGACTCGACTGCACGTGATAGAATTTCGATTTTTGTTATAATTCACCCCCCACCCCTATATCCACCCCCTTACCCTCATCTCTGTAAAAGGCGTATTTCAAATACTAGAGACTTGAGCTTTGGCAAATATACGCATAGTAATGATAAAACCACATTCTGAAAGTTTCATGAAGAACGTACGTCCACAAAAAAAGTTATTGAACAATTTAGTTCCCATAGTAAGCCCACACTGCAGCCCATGCCTGTTAATGCGTGCGTGCCTATGGGTGTCTATGTATATGTTTGCGTGTGTGTGTGTGTTTGTTTAAGCTGAATGACACTAAAAATTATTGAAATGGCTGTTGCTCGGAGGGTTCAGGGTATCTCGTAGTCGAGCAGTCTCGACTAGAGCTTTCTTACTTGTTATACCCTGAACCCATTGAAAATGGGAAATCAGGGTATAATGGTTTTGTTAAAAGTATGTAACAGGGAGAAGGAGGCGTGGCAGACCCCACAAAGTATATATATTCTTGATCAGGGCGACAAACTGAATCGATTTAGCCATGTCCGTCTGTCCGTCTGTCCGTATGTATGAACGCGTCGATCTCCGAAGCTATTAGAGCTAGAGACTTCAACTTTTTTTTAAAATGCTCGTATATAGCACGCGGATATCGAGTTTATCACTAAAAATCGATAACTCATCCCGTTCTTTTTTTATCGATCAAAAACCTTATCGAAAACCAGTTATAAAATTATATCTCCTACACCTTTAGAGCTAAAGTCTCCAAATTTTAAATGTAGACTCGACTGCACGTGATAGAATTTCGATTTTTATACCCTGAACCCATTGAAAATGGGAAATCAGGGTATAATGGTTTTGTTAAAAGTATGTAACAGGGAGAAGGAGGCGTGGCAGACCCCACAAAGTATATATATTCTTGATCAGGGCGACGAACTGAGTCGATTTAACCCTGTCCGTCTGTCTGTCCGTCCGTCCGTCCGTATGTATGAACGCGTCGATTTCAGAAGATATAAGAGCTAGAGACTTGAACTTTTTTTTTTAAATGACCGTATATACGGCGCGGATATCGAGTTTATCACCAAAAATCGATAACTCGTCCCGTTGTTTTTTTATCGATAAAAAACCTTATCGAAAGACAGTTATAAAATTATATATCCTACATCTTTTGAGCTAGAGTCTTCAAATTTAAAATGTAGATTGATATGTACGTTATAGAATTTCGATTTTTGTTATAATTCACCCCCCACCCCTATATCCACCCCCTTACCCTCATCTTTGTAAAAGGCGTATTTCAAATACTAGAGACTTGAGCTTTGGCAAATATACGCATAGTAATGATAAAACCACATTCTGAAAGTTTCATGAAGAACGTACGTCCACAAAAAAAGTTATTAAGCTATAAAGTTCCCATGGTAAGTTCACACTGCAGCCCATGCGTGTTTATGCGTGCGAGCCTATGGGTGTCTATGTATATGTTTGCGTGTGTGTGTGTGTTTGTATAAGCTGAAAGACACTAAAAATTATTGAAATGGCTGTTGCTCGGAGGGTTCAGGGTATCTCGTAGTCGAGCAGTCTCGACTAGAGCTTTCTTACTTGTTGTTATAATTTGTTGCTGCTGCTGCTGTCTTTCGTTGCTGCTGCTGTCTTTTGTTGCTGCTGCTGCTGTCTTTTTGTTGCTGCTGCTGTTGTCGTTGTTGCTGCTGCTGTTTTCGTTGTTGCTTCTGCTGTTGTCCGGGGCCTATGAGCTCAGGCGTCGCCGGTGCTGGTCATAGCACAGGCTGTATTTTTGCTGCATGTGCCAATGCAGTATGGGCTCCAGACTCCCTCGCAATCCTTGGGGCATTCTATGCTTTTCTTGGGGATTGGCTTTGCTGCTGGTTGAGGTTGAGTTTTTTTTAATATTTTGTATATTTTTAATATGTGAGAGAGTGGAACATGGCTCTGATTTTGTGTTTTTTAAGTATTCTCTTAAATAGTCAAGCTCTGCTTGTAGCTTTTGAGCTGTTGACCAGGCTGGTGGTGGTTGTTGAGTGCCAATCTAGGCTAGCTACTCTTTTCTTTATCTTGTTTTTTACACCGCCTCTTTTATTGGCCATGTCCACTCTACTCACTCAGTTTATTTAAAATCCAGTTCATCTATAGTAATCCATCTATAGTTTACGTCGAACGTCCCAGTAGCTCTTCGAAGATATGATGATGTTTGTAGTGGTGATTTATCGAATCCTGCCAGGATCAGCGGGTTTGCAGGCTTCCAGAGTCACGGTCGCCATGTAATGTGTAGCCAATTTTATTATACCCTGAACCCATTGAAAATGGGAAATCAGGGTATAATGGTTTTGTTAAAAGTATGTAACAAGGAGAAGGAGGCGTGGCAGACCCCACAAAGTATATATATTCTTGATCAGGGCGACAAACTGAATCGATTTAGCCATGTCCGTCTGTCCGTATGTATGAACGCGTCGATTTCTGAAGATATAGAAGCTAGAGACTTCAACTTTTTTTTAAAATGCTCGTATATAGCGCGCGCATATCGAGTTTATCACAAAAGATCGATAACTCATCCCGTTATTTTTTTATCGATCAAAAACCTTATCGAAATGCAGTTATAAAATTATATCTCCTACACCTTTAGAGCTAAAGTCTCCAAATTTTAAATGTAGACTCGACTGCACGTGATAGAGTTTCGATTTTTGTTATAATTCACCCCCCACCCCTATATCCACCCCCTTACCCTCATCTCTGTAAAAGGCGTATTTCAAATACTAGAGACTTGAGCTTTGGCAAATATACGCATAGTAATGATAAAACCACATTCTGAAAGTTTCATGAAGAACGTACGTCCACAAAAAAAGTTATTGAACAATTTAGCTCCCATAGTAAGCCCACACTGCAGCCCATGCCTGTTAATGCGTGCGTGCCTATGGGTGTCTATGTATGTGTTTGCGTGTGTGTGTGTGTGTTTGTATAAGCTGAAAGACACTGAAAATGATTGAAATGGCTGTTGCTCGGAGGGTTCAGGGTATCTCGTAGTCGAGCAGTCTCGACTAGAGCTTTCTTACTTGTTATTATTATTATCTTTATTTGGTGGAGGCAGCAGTGTTGCCGCTTCCAACGCTTGGTTGTTTCTGACCTAAACATTCTACTTAGGTTCTAAATAAACCTAAGTCTCGTCGCCGCGAAACATAAGGTTTTGGGCATTTATGTATGTTATATGTGTATATGTTATAAGTGTATTTATGCTCTCTCTTGAGCTGGGGCGATTGTGCATATGCATACACTTGAGTTCTGTCGAGTGGTCGGCGCGTCTCAGCAGAATGCTGACACTGCATATTCTGGGAGAGCGACGACTGACCCATATTTCGGCCACGGGTTAAAGACCGGGTTTCTGTTTACATAAACACAGCAACAAAGTGTTACAGTGTGTACTCTTTAAGTACTCTAGTTACAATGGATATTCAATATGTATGCATACTACAGCATTCCCTTGCCGAATAGTATAGATTTTGATGGTAGCGATAGTCAACTTGTAAATACCTGCTAGATTTAGTTTCAATAACCCAAAATGAAACAATTCGGAACAGTTAGAAATTATAATACCTCGATTCTCTTTCTCTCTCTATGCCATTAATAGTAAAATTTAACAAAACATTTTAGTAAATATGCCAGTTATAAATACACCGCTCTTTACTCACCACAAAGTAATGCGGCCGAACGAGTAAACCGATCTCTAGATCCGACAACCTGGCTCTATTGAGACACGATATCTAGATCAATATCCGTCGAGCCTATGAACGAAACGCAGGTAAATCGGTCACTTTCAAAGAAGGACAAGAAGTCTTTAGAAGAAATTTTGCTTTGAGTAACTTTTCGCAAAATATTAATGCCAAACTCGGGCCACAATTTGTAAAATGCCGAATTAAAAAGAAATTAGGAAACTGTTACTATCTGCTTGAGAATCTGCAAGGCCAAGAAGTAGGTACTTACCATGCCAAAGATATAAGAAGCTGATTCCCGCTAATATACTGTCTATCGGGGTATATTATCGGGTGGTGTAATGGTTGCGAATCTATAAGTTTGCTAATTGCAGCGCATATCGTTTGCGACAACATTGTCGCCTGCACTGCAATGCAAGAAATTTGGGACAAGCGGAGCTTTAGCGATCGAGCTTTCGCTAAGCTTACGCTTTTGCTAAAGCTCGTCGGAGAAAGTGGGAGAAATCCACTCAATAGCTGCCCGAAGCTTCGCTGAGAGCGAAACAACTGAGAGGTAGAACACTGGAATGTGGGCATATAAAACGCGGCCACATTGCCAGCTCAGTCTTTTTCCGGCCCACATTTCCCATAAAACACCCTCGGCGTGGAGTTCTACCCAATTAAACATTTTTTAATCTCTCTATATATATATATACCTCAATTAAACATTAAACATTTTTTTAATCTCTTTCTCTCTATATATATACCTCTATATATATAGTTTATAATAAGCAAATTTTATCCATAAAAATTCTTCTTATGGCATACACAAAAGATTAACATTTTTTTAAACTGGCCCACCGTCACCAGCTGGTCAGTCAATGACATTGGTGAGCGCAGCCGCACGCGTTTTAATTGCGTGGGAAATAAAAGGTGCGCGAGCAGACAACAAAAGCCAGGTATTTTGAAAATAATTAATTTAAAGTAAAACTTAGTTTGCAGAGACTCAGTTCAGTTTTTGTATTTTGCAGCCTATATTATACCCCTAACCTATAGGCCAGCACAAGGCCACATGCACATATGCGCTGTGCAGAGGTTTGGGGCTATAGAAAAAATAGACCCCGAAAAAAAATACTAGCAGATCAGCAAGACGGCGAGGAAGTTTATCAACGAAATAGTAGTGGGAAAAAAATAATTTACAAATTATTCTATATATATTCTATATATATATATATATATATATATATATATATATATATATATATATATATATATATATATATATATATATATATATATATATATATATATATATATATATATACATATATATATATATATATATATATATATATATATATGTATATATATATATATATATATATATATATATATACATATATATATATATATATATATATATATATATATACATATATACATATATATATGCATATGCATGTGTGCTCAAAAGTGTGTATGTAAAGAAAAAGAAACAAGTCAAAAAGCTCTAGTCGACTACAAGAACCCCTGAACCCTTCGAGCAGCAGTAATTTCAATAATTTTTAGTGTCTTTCTGCTTATACAAACACACACGCAAACACACATGCATAGTCACACATAGGCGAGCACGCATAAACACGCATGGTCTGCAGTGTGGGCTTACTATGGGAACTTAATTGTTTAATAACTTTTTTTTCTGGACGTACGTTTTTAATGAACTTCATGACTTGTAGATTATATGTGCCGAAGCTCAAGTCTCTAGTATTTGAAATACGCCTTTTACAAAGGTGTTGGTGAGGGGGTGGATATAGTGGTGGGGGTGAAATTAAACAAAAACCGAAATTCTATAACGTACATATAAATCTAAATTTAAAATTTGGATACTCTAGCTCTAAACTTTTATAACTGGTTTTCGATAAGGTTTGTAAAGTTATTTTATTTCAGCCGGGGTCAGTGTCTCAGTCTGCCCAGGGCCATAACTTACAAGACATTTGTAAATTAATACGGGACTGTATGTAGTTAGAGAAATGGGAGAGGGTGGGGGGTTATTATATGTTAAGCGACCACGCGGCCCGAACTCGCCGACCACGCCCACACGTTTGCACGTGGGAAGGCTACAGCGATCGAGTGGCGCGATCAAGCGCACTCTAGATTGCTGGGGTCGGGGCTGCAAAGGCGTATTGCGGGGGATTAGTGGGGCTACTACAATTGGTAGACCGTGGATCGAGGAACACCAGCGTTGTCGCCGGCGTTCACTCAAGACCACGCGATTTTTGCATGCCAGAGTTTTGACCTTCTGGCGAACGGGATGTACCCTCGTTCTAACTACCTGTTAGTATTGTTATAATCAATTGTGGTTAATAAGCTACTAAATTAGTTAATAGACTAGCTACGCATAGATACGCCAACATTTTTTTAAACATGTTCTTACTTTATTACACCTGTTCTTTATAACCTCTATACTGTTTCTTATCTGCTCCTCTGCGCGTCTGCTCCCGACGAGCGTCCGATACTCACTGAAATCTGTGCGCAGCTTTCAAGCCTTTCTTGCTGCTGCGCAGATTTCACCACGCGACCAGCAATGCAACTCACCACCGCGAGGTTTCGAGCCGCACGGTTGCATTTCTGATCGCGTGCCCGCCCACTTATTTGAATTTCTCTTACTCGCTAATGCTAACTGCTACGGCACCTATGCCTATCTTACAAACTAACGCTTACAACTACTTACAACTAAAAAATATAAACGACAATTCAAAGATGTAAACTTAATAACTATAAAAATTAAAACCGGTAACAAAACTATTTCTTTCGATATCAATAACCAAACTATTTCATTCCAATCTTCTCTTATTATCTATAAACTTAATAACTACAAAACTTAGAACCTGTAACAAAACTAGCTCCTTCAATATTAGCAACAAAACGATTTCACTCCAATCTTCACTTATCATCTATAAACTTAATAACTACAAAATCTAACTCCAAGTCTCCTTCACCGCAATAAAACTATTCCATTTCAAAAATGTAAGGTGGGCACAAAAGGCCGCCTTACACCCCCCCCTTACTTCGACAAGGCAACTGTCACGTCCCCCGACGAGTTGACGGTCACCGTATAGGACCGTTCCCCCACCGCGACCCGGAAGCGGGTCCTCTTATGCTGCCGTCTACGTGTCTCCACCTCTCGCCTCAGGAGCTGGATCACCTCTGCGCTCAGCTCGGTGGCGGCAGGGTGTACCCTCCAGCCGATGGGGATTAGCGGCAACATCCTCCTCGATTCTACGTCCTCCTCGCCAAGCGCCTCCTCGAGGTTCACCTCCCATCCATCCAGTAGGTCGGCCATGTCTGCCCACAGGCGCCTCTCCTCGCTTGAACGAGTCTCCGCCGACTCATCCCGGCGTTCGCCGCGCTCTTGGCCGCTCTTGGACCGGCTCCTCTTCCTGCGTTGCCGATGCGCAGACGGACCCTCAGCACCATCCGTCGGTTTCCCTTGTCTGGTGGGGGTGCGGGGGCTCGGTTTGCGTGCGGACACTGATCGTCCCCTTCGTCGTCGCCAACGACGCTTACGCCTGGACGTCTGGCAGTGATCCGTCGGGCGCTCTGCGCTGGACTGCGACGAGCATGACAGGCGCCGGTTTTCAACCGTGCCCGGCGTATACCGCAGCGAAATCCTGACGGATTCCGGCTGTCGGTCCCTCTCGACGTCGGCGCCAGTCCGGCGTTGGGGAATAGGATTTGCGCTACCATTCTCCTCAGGATTCGCATCCTCAACTTGGAATTCCTCATCGGAACTCCCCAACACACTCAAGTGTTCCTCTTCTACTCCATCCCGCGCCGCGGTCTCCGGGGTAGGGTTATCGACAGAGGGATGACGCTCCCTGCCGCCGTCCCGCCCTCGTGACGGGGATCCACCGCCCATCTTTCGGGGAATGGGGCTTGCGGTGCCGCCTTCCTCGGGGCTCGCATCCTCGGCTTGGAACTCCTCATCGGAACTTCTCGACACATAGTGCCCTTCTTCCACTCCATCCCACGCCGCGGTCTCCGGGGCGGGGTCATCGACGGAAGGGCAACGCTCCCTACCGCCGTCCCACCCCCATGACGGGGATCTGTCGCCCATCTCTGCAGCCGGAGCTTCTTCGTCCTCGCTCGCCGTCCATGGCGTCGGAGTCGCCCACCTCGACGGGGCTCCGTCTTCCGCACATCTTCGTTCGTCCGACTCCGGGCTGCCCGGTGGGTGGGGCGGAGATGGCGGCTCCTCCACGAGCGGTGGCGTTGTTCCCCCCCTGGTCACCTGGATGTACACCGTTGTGTACCGGGCCTGTACCAGTTGTACAAGGCCGTCCATCCGGGTCGCCACGTTCACCGTCGAGCGGAGGACCGTGTGCATACGACGGGGTGGCGCCCGCTCCTCCTGGCGACGGTAATACTCCCTACCGAGCCTCGGGTCCCTTTGCCGACTCCGCGCTTCTTCCCTGGAGAACGGCTCCGTACTGTCGCTGCTCACGTCCTCGACTCGAACTGAACCCTCGTCGTCACTGCTGATTTCGACGACTTCCTCCATATTATCACTACCCTGTAAGTTCAGATTCTTTAGTCTTCTGTTTTTTTGTTCGTGTTAATGACCGAAATGGCCCTCTAACTACTGCATTAGTGTTAGCATTAATAGGGGGGCTCTACGGGGAAGTTAGTGGTTGGTGAAATGTGTAGGTCTGTCAAGGCCTTTCGTTGTCTCCGTCGGGGACAGCGGGGTTTGCTCCTCGTTCCCGGTTTCCCCGGTCTCGGTTTCCGGGATCATGCCGATTTCCTCATCTCCTTGATGAAACGGCATTAACTGCGCGATGTTGACCACCCTTCTCTTGTGTTCGTTGTTGGGGGATAGGAATTTAACGACCTTGTAGGGGCCGTCGAATTTGGGTGCCAGCTTCGCCGCGAATCCTTCCACTGCGTTCGACAGTTGATGTTGTCGCAACAGAATCGCCGAACCCAGCACTGGTCTCCAGTCGCGCCGTCTCAGGTTGTAATGTCTGCCTTGATCTTTCGATGCTCGCTGCAAGTTACTGCGCACTATGTCAAAAATTTCTTTCATTTTGACTTCTTTGGCCTCGGGCTGGGTCTCTCTAGTCGCCGACCCGGGAGTAACTTCATCGTACAAAGCGGCGGGTAGGCGTGGTTCCCGCCCTAACATCAGAAATGCTGGAGTGAAGCCCGTGGAGTCGGCAACGCTCGAATTAACCGCCAGCGTTATCTCCGGCAACAGCTCGTCCCACGAGCTCTGGTGGCCTTCGATATATTGGGCTATCATTGTCTTCACTATGCGATTCGTTCTCTCCGTCGGGTTCTCCTGTGGTGAATAAGGCGCTGTGTACTGGAGTATCATCCCAAGGGACTCCATGAACGCCTTGAAACTTCTGCTTGCAAATTGTACACCGTTGTCGCAAACGAATGTCCTGGGTACTCCAAATCTGCTGAGTATACGTTCCCGGAACGCCAGCTGTAGCAGTGCGGTAGTGGCTCTCCTCAATGGCACCAGTTCCACCCAGTTAGCGAAAGCGTCGTGGAACACCAACAACATTGTGTTCCCACGCTTGGAACGAGGCAAAGGTCCCACGAAGTCTGCGCACAAGACCGCCATTGGCTCCGCCACCTGCCTGGTGAGCATATGCCCGGCCGGCTTTTGTTGCACGCATTTGGACCTTTGGCACGTTTCACAACACCTCACGTACTTGGCGGCATCTCGAAACATGCTCGGCCAACAGGTCCTTTGCGCAAGTCGTGCCGCTGTTTTCCTCACACCTTGATGTCTGGCCGTGGGAGCGTCGTGACACTCCCTCATTACTCTGCCCCTCAAACTGCTAGGGACGCAGAGCTTCCATGGGATAAAATCCTCTTCGTCTATCCGATGGCCTAAATTCCGATATAACTGCCCGTTCTCCTCCACGTAATCCTGGAACTTCTCGGGCTCCTTTATGATCCTTTCACGCATCCTTTTTATCCACCCGCAAGGGGGACTTTCTTCCACGGCCTGCTCGCAACTGTCTATGGGCTTCCGGGACAATGCGTCAGCCACTACGTTCAAGCTTCCTCGACGATAACGTATGTCGAACTGGTATTGCTGCAACTCTAGCGCCCACCGAGCGATCCTGCCCGTGGGACTTTCTATGGAGTTGAGCCATTTCAGCGCTAAGTGATCCGTGACGACGTCGAATCTGTAACCCTCCAGGTAACATCGCATCTTTCGGATCGCCCAGACGATCGCGAGGCACTCCGTGGCCGAGTAGTTTAGCTCCGCCTTCAGTAACTTCCGGCTGGCGTATGCTATCACTCGCTCCTGCCCCTCGACTTCTTGCGTCAGCACTGCGCCGAGGCCGTAGTCGCTGGCGTCGGTCTGCAGCACGAATTTGGCCGAGAAGTCGGGACAGGCCAGAATAGGCGCGGTTGTCAAACTCTCCTTGAGTTTCTGCAACGCCTCCTCCTGCTCCTCACTCCAGACCCAATTCTGGCCCTTCTTTAACAGCTTCGTCATCGGTTGTACCAGTGACGCGAAATTTGGTACAAAGCGTCGATACCATGATGCCATTCCTAGGCATTGCCGCAGCTCCTTGAGATTCGAAGGCGATGGGAGGCTCTGGATCGCCTCGACCTTCGCGGGATCAGTGCAAATCCCCTCTCCGCTTATCACATGGCCAAGGTACGCCAACTTCTCCCGAAAGAAACTGCATTTCTTTCTGTTGAGTCTTAGATTGGCCGCTCGCAACCGCCGGAAAACTTCCTTCAGGTTAGCCACGTGTTGCTCCTTCGTCGCTCCAATGACCACTATGTCGTCCAGATACGCAAACGCGTGAGGCTCCATGTCGGGCCCGATGACCGTATCCAATGCCTTCTGGAATGTCGCCCCCGCCGAATGCAAACCGAATGGCATTACCCGCCATTGGAAGAGTCCTCTGCCTGGTACAGTGAATGACGTGTATTCCCTACTATCCGCCGCCATCGGGATCTGCCAGTAACCGCTCTTTAGATTCAGCGTGGATATGAATCGTGCGTGTCGTAACTTCTCCAAAATGTGAAGGATCCGCGGAACAGGGTACGCATCCGGGACTGAGTGGGCGTTGAGCTGTCGATAATCTACGCACATGCGCCAATCCCCAGTCTTTTTCTTGACCAAGACTATGGGTGCGCTGTGTGGTCTCTTCGACGGTTCGATCGCCCCAGCTTGAAGCAGCTCGTCCACCTGTTCATCGATTACTTTCTGCATAGCCGGATTCTTAGGGTAGTACCTTTGCTTCAACGGCTTGTCGTTCTTCATCCGGATGCTATGCTCAGCGATGTGCGTCACGCCTCTGAGGCCCTCAAACAATGCTAGCTCTTCTTCTAGGAGTTCTTGCAGTTCCTCCTCCAGATCATCCGGCCACTCCTTGCTACTGGGCGCGGATCGTTCACGTCCTCCGTATTCGTTTTCTGATGTTTTTCTTGTCGGTGGGCCGCCTCCGGGCTCACCTTCCTTTTCCAACTCGACTGATTTAAACTCCGGCGGCCGCTCCTCGGGTCCACCTCTCAAGTCCTCACTTTGCTTCACAGCTCTCGCGGGAGGCCCACCTCCCCTTTTGTGCTCCATTATTTCGCCTCTTTTCTTTTTATCTCTCCTTGTCGCTGGAAGATTCTCTCTAAGTCTCTCCTCCGGCGTTCCCTTTTCCGCTCTTTTCCTCTCGTCACCGTTTTCCCTCCTCCATTTCCTCTCACCTTCCTTCTCGTCGGGCGGTGTGCCTTGGCTCGACGCTTGCTGGACGCCGATTGTCGACACCGCGATTGCCGACTTTGGATCCTCTTTTGGCGTTGCGGCGTCGTGCAACACCTCCGAGCCCGACCCCTTCACTCCTTCAACGACCTGGCCTTGCTTTCTAAGACGGCTGCTGCCTTTCTCCACTCGTTGTTCACTTGGTGGCGATGCTCCTTCTCCCACGTCGTCCACCATCCTCATCTCGAGCTCCGCGTTGCCGCAACGCACCGTAGTGCCGATGGCGCATAGGAAGTCCATGCCGAGGATGACATGGTCTAGCATGGTCGGCATTATTAACAAGTTTGCTTCCGCCGTTTTTCCTGCCAGGCTCACGTCTGTCCTCACCATCTCCGTCACGTTCAGTGCTGATCCATCGGCCAATCTGATCCGCGACTCAACCTGGCAACGCTCGCCTCCTATCGTCCGTCGGCGCACGCAGTCCTCACTGACAAAACTGCGTGTGGCTCCAGTGTCGATCGTGGCGGTCATCCTTTGACCCCCGACCGTCACCGACGCGACGATCTTCCACTCCTTTACTCGGAGCGGGTTCCTCTCCTCATCTTCCGTGTTTAATTGGCGCCGCTCCGCTCTCTTGGAGGGCACCCTTGGCCGTTTCCCGAGCTGTCTCGTTCGCAGCACTCCCTCGCAGTCCGGCCTCGCTGCCCGCAACGCCAGCAGAACAACACTGGCGCGTTACGACATTCTCGCGCGAAGTGTCCAGGTTGTGCGCATCGATAACAGACCCGACTTGGCCTGGGTCCAGCGGGTTGTGCCATCATCCGGCTAGTTGCCTCCGCCGACTGTGTCGCCACCGGCGTCTCTGTCCGCCCCTCTGCTTGTCCTCCAGATCGGGGAACAGATGTCTTTGCGCGGAAGGGATTATTCTGCCGCACCTCCACTGGCTTGGGCCAGATGGTCTCCACCGTAGCTTTCCTTCCTTGTTCTCTCTGTTGGCTCCTCACGTTCTCGAACTCCGCGGCCATCTGGGTCAGCTGCGTTAGAGATGAGAAATCGTGCCTCCGTACGTACAGTCTGTATTCCGGGGATGCGTTCTCGTAGGCCCTATTCAATTCTTGGGCCGGGCTGTATCTAGCCTGACGCATCAATAAACGCAGCTCAATCAAGTAGTCCTTGAAGGGTTCGTCTTCTCGCTGCCGGCGCGCCCGGATCTGGTCCTCCAGACGCTCGAGGTATTGGGGAGGCAAGAAGAAGTCCAAGAACTCCTTCTTAAATTCCAACCAGGGCACATCTCTTAGCCCGCTGGTCAGGAACCATTTGGCCGCCTTGTCTGCCAACACCTCGCTCAGCGCCCTCGGCATCCTGTCCAGCTCAATCCCATAAGTTATAGCTCGCTCCTCCAAGATTTCGATGAAACCGAGGGGATCCGACCGACCGTCGTACTTCATTCCCCACTTCCTGACTTGCTCGGCGATATTCCAAGGCGGGTGCCTCTCTGGTGGCGGTGAGAGCGCTGGAGTCCGACGCTCAACACTCATCTCGCTTCCATTGCCGGATCCCTTCGGCTTTTCGTCCCTCCGGCTCCCAGCTATGCCGCTCGCCGTCGGTACGCTAAGCCTCAGCGGCGCCGTTGAAATAGAACCACTCTCCTGGATTTTTCGTAGATCGGGCTCTGACTTCTGATACGCGCGGCTGCCCATGCTCAAGGTCGCGCCTCCCGAAGAGAACCGTGTCTCCCATTCGGCCAGTCGTGCTTTGATTTCCACCGAATAGTTGCCGCCCTGGATGTAGGACGACAATCTCTTTCTTAAATCCTCCATGCGGCCTTCGTCGTCAAGGCCGAGATCCCGTGCTACCGCTATCAATTCTTCTTTGCAGCGCTGGTAAACCCACGCTTAGTCCCGAAGTTATTATTATATATTTATTTTTTTCCAAATTTTCTTATCTTATACAATTTTTTTTGCTTTTATCGTCTTAATCTATCTTATTCTACTTCTTTATTCTCTTCTTTGCCTTTATACACTTATTCTAGTTTTTCTTTACTTTTCTTTATACGTCTTAATCTATTTTGTTCTATTTTGTCTTATTCTTCTTAATATACTTTCTTTTATTTTGTTTCCTTTATTCTTCTCAATTTGCTTTATTTCTCTTTTTTTTTGTTCTTCTTGGTTTACTTTATTTTATTTCGCTTTCTTTATCCTTCTTAATCTTTCTTAATCTATCTTGTTTTATTTCGCTTTCCTGTATTCCGCTTTATTTCATCTCCCTTTGGTTTAACTTACTTTACCGTATCTCCCTTACCTTCATTTGCATCTCTCCTCGTTACCTTTATTTATTTTCCCCCTTGCTACTTTCATTCGTCTTCAATTTCGTATCTGCTTCATCTTATTTTACCTTTTTCGCGCTAATTTTACCTAGCTTTTCTTCACCTCTAGTTCAACTGACTTTTCTTCCTTTCATTTCACAACTTTTATTTGACCCCACTGGGTTTTGTTCCTCTTCGTTTCACTTCTCACCGATCCTATTGTCATGCCCTCTAGCCTTATTTCATTTATTTTTATTTATTTATTTTTTATTTTATTTTTTTTTATATAATTTTTTTTTGTTTATAATTTTTTTATTTGTTTATAATTTTTATTTATTTATAACTTTTATTTATTTATAATTTTTATTTGTTTATAATTTTTATTTATTTATAACTTTTATTTATTTATAATTTTTATTTGTTTATAATTTTTATTTATTCATAATTTTTACTTATTTATGATTTTTATTTGTTTATAATTTTTATTTATTTATGATTTTATTTGTTTATAATTATTATTTATTTATAATTTTTATTTGTTTATAATTTTTATTTATTTATCATTTCATTTATATATAATTTTTATTTGTTTATAATTTTTATTTATTTATAATTTTTATTTGTTTATAAATTTTTATTTGTTTATTGTTTTTATATATTTATAATTTTTATTTATAGTCCTTATTTATTTATAATTTTTATTTATTTACAATTTTTATTTATTTATAATTTTTATTTATTTGCAATTTTTATATGTTTATAGTTTTTATTTATTTATAATTTTTTTATTTATTTATAATTTTTGTTTATTTATAGTTTTTTTTATTTATAGTTTTTATTCGTTTGTTATTTATTCACTAATTATTTATTAATTATTTATTGTCTATTAACTGTTTATTTTTATTCGGTTTTGTGCCGACTTCGGACCACTGTGCATTCTCACGCTCAAAACCCGCACAATATGATTCCTATTTTCACTTTCTTATATATTGGCCTCAGCCCACTGTACGTTGTACGCTCATATTCGCCAAATAACATTTCTAATTTCACTCGCTCACATACCGGCCTCGGCCCACTGTGCTATCATAATGCAAATTCACCTAGTGTCATATGCGCACAATCACTCATATATTCACCCCCGCATACGCGATCATATATACAAAAATTCACCTGGTGTCATATGCGCATAATCTCACGCATGCGCTTGACCAATTACTCTCTCTCCCTCTCGATCTGTTCTCACGCACACATATACATATGTATATGCGCTCGAATGTTCTTCGCTATTTGCTCTTTCTCTGCCAATTTTACATGCACATATATACATACATACATATATGCACGCTTGCCTATGAGTGCATGAATATACCCTTCACAAACTCACTTTTCTACCACCGGGTATATTCACTCGCACTCACTTTTAAATTCCATTATTAATTTCTCGCTGCAGTTATATCTCTCGATGATATTTTCATTTTGCACATTTTAAACCACTTTTAGTTTCCCCATTTTTTTTTTTTTTGTACTTACTCTCGGAGTGGGCGCATATACCCGCTCTGCTCTTACCATTCCTCTTTGCTATATTTGCCCCCCGCGCGTGCATATGCTTATGCATATGCGTCTTCGGCTTACGCTTCTGCGTAATATTTTCGCGCGCACTGTACTCTTCGGCACCGTAACGGTTTTCTGATCCCGTTTTTCGCTCGACGCTTCTCGAAATTTCTACCCTCGACCCCGTGGCCGTCGTAGGGTATATTCGCTTTTAAATTTTTCACACTTTTCACGAATGTTCTCGGTTTTCTTCACTTTTCCATGCACACTACCTGGTTCAAAATAACCGCCACCAACAACTTAGCAACCACCTCTATTTGGATATGCCGGCGGGATTTTACACCGCCCGTATACCACACTCTCTCTAGCCCCGCAGTCCCTGCTCGGGCGCAACTTGTAAATTTATTTTTTTTCAGCCGGGGTCAGAGTCTCAGTCTGCCCAGGGCCATAACTTACAAGACATTTGTAAATTAATACGGGACTGTATGTAGTTAGAGAAATGGGAGAGGGTGGGGGGTTATTATATGTTAAGCGACCACGCGGCCGAACTCGCCGACCACGCCCACACGTTTGCACGTGGGAAGGCTACAGCGATCGAGTGGCGCGATCAAGCGCCGGGGGTCGGGGCTGCAAAGGCGTATTGCGGGGGATTAGTGGGATTACTACAATTGGTAGACCGCGGATCGAGGAACACCAGCGTTGTCGCCGGCGTTCACTCAAGACCACGCGATTTTTGCATGCCAGAGTTTTGACCTTCTGGCGAACGGGATGTACCCTCGTTCTAACTACCTGTTAGTATTGTTATAATTAGTTGTGGTTAATAAGCTACTAAATTAGTTAATAGACTAGCTACGAATAGATACGCCAACATTTTTTTAAACATGTTCTTACTTTATTACACCTGTTCTTTATAACCTCTATACCGTTTCTTATCTGCTCCTCTGCGCGTCTGCTCCCGACGAGCGTCCGATACTCACTGAAATCTGTGCGCAGCTTTCAAGCCTTTCTTGCTGCTGCGCAGATTTCACCACGCGACCAGCAATGCAACTCACCATCGCGAGCTTTCGAGCCGCACGGTTGCATTGCTTATCGCGTGCCCGCCCACTTATTTGAATTTCTCTTACTCGCTAATGCTAACTGCTACGGCACCTATGCCTATCTTACAAACTAACGCTTACAACTACTTACAACAAAAAAATATAAACGACAATTCAAAGATGTAAACTTAATAACTATAAAAATTAAAACCGGTAACAAAACTATTCCTTTCGATATCAATAACCGAACTATTTCATTCAAATCTTCTCTTATTATCTATAAACTTAATAGCTACAAAACTTAGAACCTGTAACAAAACTAGCTCCTTCAATATTAGCAACAAAACGATTTCACTCCAATCTTCACTTATCATCTATAAACTTAATAACTACAAAATCTAACTCCAAGTCTCCTTCACCGCAATAAAACTATTCCATTTCAAAAATGTAAGGTGGGCACAAAAGGCCGCCTTACAGGTTTTTTATTCATAAGAAAATAACGAGATGAGTTATCGATTTTTGGTGATAAGCTCGATATCCGCGTGCTATATACGGACGTTTTAACAAAAAGTTGAAGTCTCTAGCTATTATATCTTCTGAAATCGACGCGTTCAAACATACGGACAGACGGACATGGCAAAATCTGCGATGATTCCTTCTGCCTGTTACATACTTTTCACAAAACCATTATACCCTTATTTCCCATATATATATATATATATATATATATATATATATATATATATATATATATATATATATATATAGAAGAAAAAAAAACAAGTAAGAAAGCTCTAGTCGAGACTGCTCGACTACGAGATACCCTGAACCCTCCGAGCAACAGCCATTTCAATAATTTTTAGTGTTATTCAGCTTAAACAAACACACACACACACGCAAACATATACATAGACACCCATAGGCACGCACGCATTAACAGGCATGGGCTGCAGTGTGGGCTTACTATGGGAACTTAATTGTTCAATAACTTTTTTGTGGACGTACGTTCTTCATGAAACTTTCAGAATGTGGTTTTATCATTACTATGCGTATATTTGCCAAAGCTCAAGTCTCTAGTATTTGAAATACGCCTTTTACAAAGATGAGGGTAAGGGGGTGGATATAGGGGTGGGGGGTGAATTATAACAAAAATCGAAATTCTATAACGTACATATCAATCTACATTTTAAATTTGAAGACTCTAGCTCAAAAGATGTAGGAGATATAATTTTATAACTGTCTTTCGATAAGGTTTTTTATCGATAAAAAAACAACGGGACGAGTTATCGATTTTTGGTGATAAACTCGATATCCGCGCCGTATATACGGTCATTTAAAAAAAAAGTTCAAGTCTCTAGCTCTTATATCTTCTGAAATCGACGCGTTCATACATACGGACGGACGGACGGACGGACGGACGGACAGACAGACGGACAGGGTTAAATCGACTCAGTTCGTCGACCTGATCAAGAATATATATACTTTGTGGGGTCTGCCACGCCTCCTTCTCCCTGTTACATACTTTTAACAAAACCATTATACCCTGATTTCCCATTTTCAATGGGTTCAGGGTATAAAAAAAACCTATTTAAAAGCAAATCTAAATTCACATCATGCACAATTCAAAATAATCAACACATCCTCCATCCAGCAGCATTAGTCACCACGAAAGGCCTTTCATTGGTGGACACATAAAAGAAGAAACTGTGAGTGCTAAATAACCCTTTTCTGCCCCTCCCTATCATGCCCAGAAGTATATAATGAAATCAAACCAATAAAATAAAACAAAAAAGAAAACAAGTAAGAAGTTTCTAGTCGAGACTGCTCGACTAGGAGATAACCTGAACCCTCAAAGCTGATATTCTAATCATCATGCATTTGTTATATACACACATACATACACATGCATCCACAAGCACGCAGTAAGCCAGTAAGCAACGACTGCGCTTGGGCTGCGATGCAGTGTGGGCAATATTATAAGAATTTATTTGTTGAATAATTTCCTTTGTAGACGTACAAATCTCTAGTACTTAATATACGTGTTTTAAAAATTGTGGGGAAGGGGGCGTGGTATCCAAAATATGTAAATTACAAAATGTGTGTGTCCATCTAATGTATATATACAGTAAATCTAAAGTCTCAAGGTCTAATAGTGTTCAAATAAGGCTGAAAAAACAATATCAATTTATCGATTATCCTCGATAAAAAAGATATTAAATGAATTATCGAAAAAATATGATAAACCACCACTGACCAGAGAACACATAGAGTAGACATGTAGAACAAAATTTTCTACAGCTCGAAACTGTTAAGTTGGTCGACTACTATACTTCGTATTTGCTCGGCTCGGTCGCTGGAGGTTCGAGCAGAGAAAATACTGCACGACAAAAACAGTGCGCTGTGAGCCCTCAACCGAAATGGTCCTGTTCCCATATGAAGCACAGCTATGTGTTATTTGTCCTACACTCTCTCTCTCAGTCCCTCTCTCTCGCTCTCTATGGTCTCTGAAATCATCACCCTTAGCAGCGCACAAAAATTGAAATTTCTGTTCGCGACGATCTCAGCTCTTTCCTTTTGAGTGCAGGGTATACCGAAATCTTAAAAGCGTTGGCCACGCTCATGCAAACAAACTGTAAGCATTTCGAAGATTATTTTTGGGAAGGGTATGAGAGTGTTGATGCGCATAAAAAATATGATTTCGCGACTTTCAAACACACACTTGCACTCTTAGTACATGTATGAGCATGTGTACGATAGTGTGCGAAGCTCTTTTAGCCTGTAGCAATTTTAGAGCCCAGCATTTGTATTTGGTTGGTATTGTACATGTATACATTTGATTGTGTGTGTGTTCGCATGGGATGTGATGCTCACAATTCTGGAATAGTACTTGTAGAAACATTTGTATGCCTGTGGGCCTTTACATGTACGTGTGTGTATGTGCATGTGTGTATGCATGGGACATAAACATTGGCGTGTGCCTACCTCAACTTAGAATTCGTTGACCAATTTAGGTTTCGAATTGCAGAAACGCGTTTCTATTTAAGTGCCTTTTATTTTGTATCAATGATCGTGTGCTTGCTTATCGAAGTCATCAATTCATAAAAGCAATTGTTTCAAATATCTTTGTTTTTGTTGATTTGTTGCTACATATTGAATCTTATGTTTTTTATTTTTATATTGGGTAGTCGAAAAAGTTTTTTCGTATTTTTAATGAAACTTCCAATCATATTTTATATTATTTATAATAAACTTTATTAAATCAAATATGCACCATTTTGGTCGACCACCTTTTGCCATTTTTCCACTAGAGACATAATTCCATTCGTGTAAAACTTTCGTGGTTTCTCTTTGAAAAACTGCTCCAAGTAATTTTCACAGGCTTCTCTTGAAGCCAACCATTAAGGGAGTTCTGCATTGACCGAAATAAATGGTAGTCCGAAGGTGCAAGGTGGATGCATCAAAACTTCCCAGCCAAGCTCTCTCAGTGTTTGCCGGGTTATCAAAGATGTGTGGTCTGGCGTTGTCCTGATGGAATACAATGTCCTTTCTGTTGATCAGTTCTGGTCGTTTTTTTTCGATTGCTTGCTTCAATCTCATCAGTTGTTCACAGTAAAGTGTCGAATCAATCGTTTGACCAGAATGAAGCAGCTCATAGTGGATTATTCCTTTCCAATCCCACCAAACACACAGTATTACCTTTCGAACCGTCAATCCTGGCTTTGCGACCATGATCTTTTTCGTACATTATTGTGTGTAATAATTATTACACTTGACGCCTCTGCTTCCCAACATCTCTCGGCAGCGACAGCGGCCACTGCCGCTCTGCTGCTAGAACGTCGACGTCGACCTCGTAACCGCGTAAAATAGAAGCCGCCGCAGCTGAACTCGATGAGACATACTTTTAACAACAAATACTAGCGATTCATTGCGATATTATAACGATTTAAATCGAAATATTCTGATATTGTTTTTCATTGGCTTATCCGAATCTTGGACATTTAATCACGATAAGTATAACCCTTGGACGTGGCCGCCACTAGAGTAACAAGGCGTCACGATCGTTAACTTGTATATATGTGAACATACGAATGTAGCACTGTTTCATTCATACACAAGTACGAACTACTACAACGCACTGATGGCTTTAGATTTCATTATACATATGTTTTAAACTCGTTGAATTACTAGTACAAAGTTTGACCTAACAACTTAAATTCATTTGTGACATCTTTAATTGCCGTTCCCGCGTTTATTTTGAGACAATTTATGATCGGACAACAAAACCTAATTCAGCAATTCTTCCTATTTTTATTTAGACGTTTAATTAAATTGTTTTATTTTATAATTTAAGTCTTAAGCTCTGGAACTCGACTTAAAATTTCATGCATAAATACAGTGTAGTATGTTGTATGTCGTATATGCATATGCTCACAGTAATGTAGTGTATACAATATATCAAGTAGACATATGATCAACGTAAGTAAGATTTGCGACGGAAGCACTTTTTACGTTCTCGTCCACGCCGTAGCTCTAACAATTAAATTTATATGCCTTTTGTATGTACATACAAACATATATAACGCATACATGTAACAATTATTTTGTATATAATTGTGTATTTATTAATTAGATTGAGAATTTGTGGTTGAAATTAACAGAGTATTGAGACTTTAACAACTTTAAAACACTGTGACTACTTGACTTCTAATCACCAGCGTGTACATCTTTCTTCTTTCAATATCTTCTTAGCAGCTTGTCTATACACGTCTTCTTTCATTAACGCCTTCTCAATCACTGACTCGTCTTTCAATGAAGTTGCCACCCTGTTGCTATTGTGTAACTAGGATGCCACACCGCTCGACAACGCTTCTCATGCCACATTACATTCGGTCATCCTGATCATCATCAGATGATGATCATCTGCCCCAGATGATTCCTCTGAATCTGTTCCTTCGTTGTAGTCCAAATAACGCCAAAGCTTCATGTTGTCTTCACTGGTGCACGTCATATTCGGGCCCAGATATTTGCTTGCCAGCTTCCTGATTTTTACGAATTGTGTGATTTTAATGGCATTGTGCCCACGTTTCTTGGGCTGTTTCTTCCCGTCCCACATGACATTCATTGACAGTTGATCACCTTTTGCTGCTGCGACTCCTATCGATTGATTCATTAGCAGCTCCCTGGTCGGCATATGCTCTGGTCTCTTGATGTAGTCGGCCAAGACTTCCACCTGGCCTACACGCACGCTGTGTCGTATTCGCTTACTTTCGCCATTGAGTATCGTCGCTATCTCATCTTGTTGGTCGTTATCGATGGTCATCACTGGCGAATGTAGCCTCAGTGGATCCTCCTCCTGTAGTGCAGCTTCCTCCAGTTTTATCTTCGTCTTGGGCTTTTTCTTTTTAGAACTTCCACGTCTGAATTTGTACGCACGCTGCCTAGCAGCATTTGTACTTTTGCTGGCCTCGCCTTTGTAGAAAAGTGTCCTTTTTTCTGGCTTCTTTACCGAATCACTCTTTTCTGTTAAGAGATCTCCATCTTCACTTGCATCCACTTCGCTGCTATTTATGCATTTATCAGCTTCTGCTTCGTATTCTGCGTTTTCCTCTGTCTCTGCTTCGTTTTCTGCTTCTGCTTCCGCCTCTGGTTCGTCTTCTACTTCTGCTTTTGCCTCGTCTTCGTCTTCTTTTTCTACTTCTGCTTCCGCCTCTGGTTCGTCTTCTACTTCTGCTTTTGCCTCGTCTTCGTCTTCTTTTTCTACTTCTGCTTCCGTCTCTGGTTCGTCTTCTACTTCTGCTTTTGCCTCGTCTTCGTCTTCTTTTTCTACGTCTGCTTCCGCCTCTGGTTCGTCTTCTACTTCTACTTCTGCTTCCGCCTCTGGTTCGTCTTCTACTTCGACATCTGCCTTGGAGTTTATCACGTTCAAGATGTTGTAGTTATCAGCGTCTTTGTCTTCTTCATTCTGTTTAAAGGTGTACCCATTAGTGTTGAACATGACTGTGAGTTTCTCGACCTTGGCAGTAACATCACCTAGTACCTCCGTAGCAACATTGCCCAGTCCAAATAGTTTTGCGCAACGTTTCTGAAGCGGACGATCTTGAAAAAGTTCATTGTATTTTCCTCGCGTCATTATTGATACGTCGGCGCCCGTATCTATCAAGCATCTGACTTTCCTGTCGTCAATTTGCATTTCTTTCATTCGGTTATCGTTGTACGTTTTAACGACTACGTTTACTGTTTTCATCGCTCCCGAACATTCCTTCGATACATGTCCGAATCCACCACATTTGAAACATTTAATACCTGCCTGGCAATCGGCTTTTTTATGATCCGTTGATCCACAATTGAAACAATGCATTTTTTTTCTGTCGTTTATTTTGGCTTGATCACTGGTCGACACATCGTAACGGCGATTATTGCGGCTCTTTTTGGCCACAGCATCTATTAAGTCATAGCACTTCTTCAATTGCTTGAACGACGTTGAACTGTATAATGGATATTTCAAATCATCTCGCACTTCTAGTCCATCCACTATGTAACTTATGATTGATTCATCTTCGATTTTGCCTAGTGCAGCGATTTTACGCATTTCTAGCACATAATCATGGAAATTTTCATTTTGCCTCTTTTTACGACTTCTTAAACGTTTGTGTATTTCTGCACTGTTCAGCTGTTGATCAAACTCCTCTATCAATTCCATACACAAATCATCATAATTAGCAACTGTAATGGTTTCCAAGAATAATTTTTCCGTGCCTGTCATCTTATTGCGTGCATTAACATATTTTTGTCGTTCAGTCAGCTGATAAGCATCTGCATTTTCTTCAAAGTTTTGCAGCCACTGCCGAATTGGTATCGATATTCCATCATAGTCTGGTACCACTTTTGCAAAACTATCGACCGATATATTTATTCGATTGTTTTCAGTCTCTTCAAATTTTGTCGTTAACATTCTGATCAGCGTACCTAATTCGCTATTGCGCACAATTGTGTGTGTGCTTCCAGAATCTTCTTCTTCGGCGCCTGTATGTCGCATTTGTTTTGAGTTTTTTAGCGTGCCGTTTGTGCCCATTACTTCTGTCTCTCTTGCACCCTTCTGCTGATGCGTGTCAATTTCGTCATTTGCCGTAAAAGACCGATTCATTGCTTCCACTTCCATTCGATGTTGTATTTGATTTTTGCCGACTTTCTTCTTGGTTGAGCGCTGCATTTCCCTTCGTTAATACTTTTTATTCCATGTAACAATCTTTTCGCACTCTTTTAGTCAGTTCAGCGGTTGAGCGTCCATGTAGCAACTTTTCGCACTCTTTTAGTCAATTCAGCGGTTGAGCGTCCATGTAGCAACTTTTCGCACTCTTTTAGTCAGTTCAGCGGTTGAGCGTCCATGTAGCAACTTTTCGCACTCTTTTAGTCAGTTCAGCGGTTGAGCGTCCATGTAGCAACTTTTCGCACTCTTTTAGTCAGTTCAGCGGTTGAGCGTCCATGTAGCAACTTTTCGCACTCTTTTAGTCAGTTCAGCGGTTGAGCCCCCATGTAACAATTATTTTGTATATAATTGTGTATTTATTAATTAGATTGAGAATTTGTGGTTGAAATTAACAGAGTATTGAGACTTTAACAACTTTAAAACACTGTGACTACTTGACTTCTAATCACCAGCGTGTACATCTTTCTTCTTTTAATATCTTCTTAGCAGCTTGTCTATACACGTCTTCTTTCATTAACGCCTTCACTAACTCGTCTTTCAATGAAGTTGCCACCCTGTTGCTATTGTGTAACTAGGATGCCACACCGTTCGACAACGCTTCTCATGCCACATTACATCATACGGCATGCTATATACTCCCGTTCTGCCGCTGCTTGTAGCGACAGAACTCTTTATATAAACATTATGTATTAAGGCTAACACCATACTTTTTCAAATTCAATAAACGATTCATAATTTACCATTCAATCTGAACAGACTTAAACCTTTCTCTGTACAACAGATACACAGACAGACGGATAGGCTTAACCCTCTAAGCCCCAAGAGTGCCTCTAGGCACTTATTTTATTTTTAATTAAAAAAAAAAAACTAAGATCTTTTAGTTAATTTAAAAATGGTAGAACTGTTAAAAATACTTGCCAAAATGCCCTGAAAAAGTTGTAAAGCTCTCAGAAACTTTAAATTATACTTTTAATAAACAAATTATCGAATCATATGTTATTTAGCGCCAAAAATTTCAGCTGCTGCATATTGTCTTTTGAAGTGTTGATAAAAGCGAATTTATAAAACCTATTGAACTCAATAAATTTTTTCGTGAAAGGTAAGGTAATTTACTAAATAAATAAGCTTTAAAATGTGCGAATATGTTGAAATTGTGCTTAGTAGCATCGTAAAAGTCATAAGAGCCTTGAGGTACTCTTGGGGCTCAACGGCAAAATTTGTTGCCAGCAGCTATTTCACAACTGCTTGCACTTCTTGTATGATTTGTGTGTGATTTTTATTTATTGTTGAAAATTGTTAATAGAGATGAATAATGGCTTTGAGTGGTCTGATGAATGCACAACTACTGGAGTTGTTCGAATCAGTCCCGTCGGATTTAGACATGTCGAGTATATGAAGTGACGACGAAGATGAAAATCTAGAAGAGGTTCTAAACACGGTATTAGAAGTTGCGTCTACGGTACTCTTATTGTGCAGTACTCTTTAAAACATTAAAAACACCTTGCAGAACCTATGAGCCTTCCCGAAAAACTCCTAAGAGGCCTCAATCACCATTGCCAGTTATTGAAGTAGCAACACGCTTAGTAAGCAAGTCATTACTTTTATTTGTAGCCAACTCATTAATATTTTATGAGTAGACATTGAGTAAATTAAATAGAATCCTGGTAATGTTATATGGCACATCAATCAATGCAATTGCACATTAACAATATATTCCTATAATATATTCTTATATATGTATGTATATTATGTTCAAGGCGACTCTTCGTCACCATCCTAAACTAACTCATCTGAAAACTCCGTATCAACTATTTTGTTTTCTTTTTTTTTAACTCTGACATTATAAATATGATAGTCGAGGGCGCGCATCCTTGAAGGAATATATTGCCAACAAGGTTAAAATCACAACAGAAGATATTCAGAAGATATATCAGTGTCAATATATCGCCATCACATACAATGTAGTCGCCAATTTCTCGGCGACCCTTGCAGCCACAACTCAAATAATGTCACATTAAATCACCACCCAATAAAGGACTGGAGGTGTGACCTTTTGAATCATTAGACCTCGTGACCTTTTGAATCAGAGCGGTTGGATAACAATATGGGAAAAAGATGATGCAAGCACTGCAAAACTTCACAAACGCAGTGCATTTGCACAATATGCAAACTGCATTTATGCCTCTCGGTCAATAAAATTAGTTTTGCTGAGTATCAGAGCAATAAATAATATGATTTAAAGAAAACAAAAAGAAACAAGTAAGAAAGCTCTAGTCGAGACTGCTCGACTACGAGATACCCTGAACCCTCCGAGCAACAGCCATTTCAATAATTTTTAGTGTCATTCAGCTTAAACAAACACACACACACACGCAAACACATACATAGACACCCATAGGCACGCACGCATTAACAGGCATGGGCTGCAGTGTGGGCTTACTATGGGAACTAAATTGTTCAATAACTTTTTTTGTGGACGTACGTTCTTCATGAAACTTTCAGAATGTGGTTTTATCATTACTATGCGTATATTTGCCAAAGCTCAAGTCTCTAGTATTTGAAATACGCCTTTTACAGAGATGAGGGTAAGGGGGTGGATATAGGGGTGGGGGGTGAATTATAACAAAAATCGAAATTCTATCACGTGCAGTCGAGTCTACATTTAAAATTTGGAGACTTTAGCTCTAAAGGTGTAGGAGATATAATTTTATAACTGGTTTTCGATAAGGTTTTTGATCGATAAAAAAATAACGGGATGAGTTATCGATCTTTTGTGATAAACTCGATATGCGCGCGCTATATACGAGCATTTTAAAAAAAAGTTGAAGTCTCTAGCTTCTATATCTTCTGAAATCGACGCGTTCATACATACGGACAGACGGACAGACGGACGGACGGACAGACGGACAGACGGACATGGCTAAATCGATTCAGTTTGTCGCCCTGATCAAGAATATATATACTTTGTGGGGTCTGCCACGCCTCCTTCTCCCTGTTACATACTTTTAACAAAACCATTATACCCTGATTTCCCATTTTCAATGGGTTCAGGGTATAAAAATAAAAAAAATCAATTTATTTGGAAACTATTTTTTCACCCTCAAAGCCCCAAGAGTGCATTGAGCCACTTATTTATATTTTTTCACCTTCCAGGTAAACGAAAGCTTCTAGATTTTTTCTGAGTTCATATTTGAGCTCAGGGGCCCCGATATACTTTAAAAAAAATTATTCGAACTAATTTCTGCCTTTATTTTAGAAAGTAGTCTTAGAGGGTTAAATCTACTCAGTTTGTCGGCCTGATAAAAATTAGATATACTTTCTTCAAATAAGAACATTACACCATGAAATCGTATATTCATTGCGGTATAAGAAGGCAGATCAACCGGGGTTAAAAATGCCCTTCGCCTGGAGCTTTTATAATTCTCTACTTCTTAGATTCTAGGTAAAACTACTAAAACTAACAAATAAGAAAGCTCTAGTCGAGACTGCTCGACTACGAGATCCCCTGAACCCTTCGAATAACAGCCATTGCAATAATTTTTAGCGTCTCTCTGCTTATACAAACACACACATACACATGCAAACACACATACATAGGCACACATAGGCGCGCACGCATGGGCTGCAGTGTCGGCTTACTATGGGAACTTAATTGTTTAATAACTTTTTTTGTGGACGTACGTTCTTCGTGAAACTTTTAGATTGTGTTTATATCATTAATATGCGTGTATGTGCCGAAGCTCAAGTCTCTAGTATTTGAAATACGCATTTTACAAACTTAAGGATGAGGGGATGGATATAGGGGTGGAGGGTGCATTATAAAAAAAAAATGGAAATTTTATAACGTACATTCGAGTCTACATTTAAAATTTGGAGACTCTAGCTCTAAAGATGTAGGAGATATAATTTTATAACTGACTTTCAATAAGGTTTTTTATCGATAAAAAATAACGTGATGAGTTATCGATTTTTGGTGATAAACTCGATATGCGCGCTGTATATACGGTCATTTTGAAAAAAAGTTCAAGTCTCTAGATCTTATATCTTCTGAAATCGACGCGTTCAAACATACGGACAGACGGACGGACGGCATGCAAAATTTCAACTCGCTAGCTCTTATGTCTTCTGAGATCAACGCACTCATACGGATGGACAGATGGACGGACAGGGCTATATCGACTCAGCTCATCGCCCTGATCAAGAATATATACTTTATGGGGTCTGCGATGATAATAATAATCTATATAATATATAATCTGATGATTCAATAATCGATTTGAACAAATGTGTGATAGTTGTTTTAATATTTCGAATTTTAAAATATAGAAATACAAATAATGAACTATAGTCTTAAATTTATATTTTTAGGTTAAAATCTGTAATTATATTAGTCCTTTGATCTTCTTGGTCTTCCAACTTTTCCTTTCCGTTGCGCTAGTGTTCCATTAGAATTTGCGGGATTTTTAAGCAATTTATGCCAATCTTGTTCGCAAACTAGGCTATCTCCCAACATTGTATACCTAAGTAATGAATTAAAACACATAAAAATTAATATAATAGTTTGCCGACTTATTTGTAGCGAGATAGCTTAGCAAAGATTAAAAAATAATATATAATATATTTATTTAATATAATATAATTAGACAATATAAAACTACCTTTAAAGTTAAATAAACTCACAAATTTGGTCATTTCATTTTTGGGAAGGCATGAACGAATAAAATTCATAACTTGCTACAGAAAGTTAAATTTTATTTTTCTTAAAATTGTAATAATTAATACTTCTACACTAGAACTCATTTTCAATATTACACAACCCATGTTAAGTGTTTATTCCCTTTTATATGGAGACTCTAGCTCTAAAGATGTAGGAGATTTTAGAACTGATTTTCGATAAGGTTTTTTTATCGAAATATAACGAATATATGATAAACTCGATATACGCGCGCTATGGACGGATATTTGAAAATAATTGAAGTCTCTAGCTCTTATAGCTTCTGAGATCGACGCGTTCATACATACGGATAGACGGACGGACAGGGCTAAATCGACTCAACTCGTCGCCCTGTTCAAGAATATATATATACTTTATGGGTTCGGCCACGCCTCCTTCTGTCTGTTACATAGATTTCAACAAAACCATTATACTCGATTTCCCGTTTTAATAGGTTCAGAGTATAAAATGCCTGAAATTTTGGCATAAGCTCTAAAAGTAAAGCTGGGAGTAGACTAAATCAGCATTTCGGAAATATTTTTTTGAAGATTCGACCACGCCTTTACCCTGCCCCCTTGTTACCCATTTATTCAATCATGAGTGCTTTAGACATCATTTTTACTAATATTATACATAAAGCTTACAGTACATATTTTTACAAAAACAAGTAAGAACGTTGCAGTCGGGCGTCACCGACTGCAGAATACTCATTCACATCCCATCAGCAATCCAGTAGCCAAGTTTTGTGTTTTGCGCTTTGCCACGCCTATACTGGGCATAGACACCTCATTTTTGGCCAGTTCTTAGAACGAGCTAACGGTAACCTAACTGCAAAATTTCGACGCTCCAAAAATGTGAAAATTACAGGGTATTTTTCGATAAATCACGCCCCTATTAAGGCGTAACAATTATTTTTTGGGCATCGATAAAGGAGGTTACCAGAAACATGACTATCTAAATTTGAAACTTCTAGCTCTTATACTTTAGGAGATATCAACTTTTGCGGTTTGCAACGCCCCATTTGGGCGGAGATATATCCACCATAGCTCCATGGACTTGGTTGGTCAACCCGTGTAGTCCCTAAAATATAGCAAAATTTGAAAAATCACTATATCATCAGGTCCGGTTTGCCATGCTCCTAGTTGCCGTAGACATATATTTTTCATCACTCTTTAAAGAATCATAAGATTAGCTCACGTGCAAAATTTAAGCCTTCTAGTTTCAAAACTCTAAGAGATACAGTTTTATCCGATTTGCCACGCCCCAGTGTTCTAAATTTCAAGTCTCTAGCTTCAATACCGAAAAAAAATGAGCTGCGTTCATACGGACAGACGGACGGACAGCAAGACGGACGTTGCACAAAACCAATATACTAATTCACGTTCGTGAATGAGTATAATAATTCACGTTCGTGAATGAGTATAATAATTCACGTTCGTGAATGAGTATAATCATTAGCATCATATAATAGAAAAGTGTAAAATTAACAAGTAAGAAGACTCTAGTCGAGGCTGCTCGACTAGGAGATACCCTGAACCCTCCATGCTGTTGTTCCAATCATTCTGCACACATACATACACATGCACCCACCCGCACGCATAGGCCCACGCTCTGCTAACTGCGCAGTAAGCAGCGACTGCGCTTGGGCTGTGCAGCGGTATGGGCAATATTATGAGATTTTTTTTGTTGAATAATTTCGTTTGTAGACGTACAATCTTAATGAAACTTTCAGAACGTATTCATAATGTATAAATGTAAGTACATTCCAAAGCACAAGTCTCTAGTACTTAATATACGTTTTTTACAAATGGGGGGCGAAGGGGGCGTGGTATCCAAAATCTGTAAATTACAAAATGTGTGTATCAAATTTATATACAAAGTAAATCTGAAGTCTCAAGGTCTAATAGTGTTCAAATAAGGCTGAACAAACAATATCAATTTATCGATTATCCTCGATAAAATGATATCGAATGAGTTATCGAAAAAATATGATAAACTCGTACTGCGTATGGTATACAAGAGTATGCATACCAAATTTCAGCTCTCTAGCTCTTATAACTTCTGAGATCGACGCACTCATACGGACGGACGGAGGGACGTACTATATCGACTCAGCTCATCGTCCTGATCAAGAATATATATACTTTATGGTTTTCACAAAACCATTATACCCTGATTTCCCATTTCAGGGTATAAAAAGAAAATTGGCAAGCAAATTTTTTTCCACCTATTTATTATATTCGAAAATTAACATCAATAGTCCTAATATTTTTCATATAATTCGATATTCAAATTGTCTGGATCATCTTTATCTTCGTCTTTCCAATTTTCGGTTTCGTTTCCATCATCATCCCGTTGCTGAGGCTTGATTTGAAGACAAAGACAACAAAAGTGAATCCCATAAGTCTAATGCCCTCTGAAAAACATCCGTGATGTTGTTTAATCTGCTGCTCTTTTGGATATGAGAATTTTTATAATTTTTATAAATTTTGTTCCGAGTTTCTGATAACGCTTCCATATAAAGTTTTTTTTTTTTTTTCAGAGGAGCTCGTTTCTTGTAAGTTTCTCAATATTATACCCTCAATCCGTGCATGAATTGTTTTGAATTTTAATAGATTCAGGCAAATATCTTCTAATAAACTCAATAAATTGGACAACTTGAGCAGAAATATTGTTTTCCGGACTTTCGTTCATATTGTTACTCATTATCTCAACGATAAACAATTTTTTTTTAGCTCTGTGTGGCGATTGTTGCTTGACCTTACGTCTAGAAGTTCTTAACGCTGAAACTAAAATTTTTTTTTTCAAAATGATTGCTTCTAATAACAGTCTCTAATAAATAAACTTCATAACTATTTTCCTCTATTTGTAACAACAATTTTGCTATTTTTAGCTAAAATACACGACAACAAAACTAACAAATTAGACAATGAATGAAATTTAATCAAAATTTGAAATTGACAATTTATAGTACATACCATCAGTAATGTTTTCAATATTTAAAGTTTTAAGGTTTCTTTTTATTTACCGCAGCACTAAACTTGCAAGTTGCACAATTTTTCTTGCGATTTTTTTTTTTTTTTTTTTTTTTGCATACAGCAACTCTCAATTCGGGGTTTTTTCTTATATTCGTAGTGCATAGTAAGCCCTCACCGCAGCCCATGCATGTTTATGCGTGCGTACCTATGTATGTGTTTGACAATAGTATACCTAGACTACTAAGGCACTACTTATAGTGCCTAAAAAAAGCCCGAAATTTTTTTTCGGGTAATTTTAGGCTTTTTTCTTTGAATCCAGTTAAATAAATGGATACCAAATGAGGGAAACAAATTTATAAAAAGTATATATCATGCTAGAGAGAGTCGCAGATTTATTAACATAACTGAACACAGGAAATTAAATTCATCTGATCCACATTTGTCAAATATTTGTCTTCAAATTAATAAATAAACCTCCAGAAAACATGTCTTCAAATGTATAATTATACAAAACCAAAAATTTAGTAGCTAAAGATGAGTATGAAAGTGATCCCGACAATCTGAATATCGAATTGGAAGAAGAATATTATGATTCTTGATGTTCAATGTCTTAGTTTATATTAAATAAAAACAAATAAATTTTGGCGGAGCAGCTAATAACTGCTCTAAGCTTCTCTTAAGTACATCTGTTCTTTACGTCATTCTCATTAGCTGTAGTGTGCTCATGGATATAAGAAAGCACAACACAAAGACATACATATTTAACCTTAGGCAGCTCTGTTACTTGCTTATTACTTGTTACTTCTATTCTTCAAACTCTGTAGTCTTAAGAAGATTGATTAAAGTTTATGCTAAGATTTCGGGCTTTTTTCCGATAATGGAATAGTATTACACCCATAAACCAACTAAGCATTCACTATCTTATCACTGAACAAATTTTGTTTAATGATATTTTTTGTAGATCAAAGTTTTATTAATAAAAGCTTACCTATCACCAGGACGTAAAGTAGATCCACACTTTGCACAGCTGAAGCATCTAAGATGAAATACACAGTTCATAATTTGTTTTTGTTGATTTTGTAAATCAATATTATTAATTCCGGTAAGAGCTTTTGCTACCATTTCACTTGGGGGAATTGTTTCCCCACATCCAGAACAAACACCAGAACTACCAAACATGCTGTAAAATCGAATATTAAGATAAAATTTAATAATTTGTAAACATAATAATAATGTCTGTAGGAAAGATACTCTTTTCATTTTTGATAGTCATTTATCACAATGCCAATATTAATTTAACATTTATTTTTTTAAGTAGATATGATAATAAGCTTTTGCAATAGGACACGTATTAATGTATATGAACGTACGTATTTGCTGTGCGTTTATATGCATATACGTGCATATACATGTTGCTCCACACAGCGACGCGAATACTGTGGGATCGACCCTCGCCACTGAAAAAGGGTCAAAGTCCGGATGGAGTCGGTCTCTTTCGTTTCTACAGCAGCAATGGGCTCACAGGTGATAGTAGTGGACACTTTCACTAGCAGGGCACCAATGGTACTTCGTCCAATGGAAGGCTGCCACGCCATTTGGTCGGCACGGCAAACGTTTTTATGGGCACGAATAGCAGAAAGGCCCCGCTCCAGAGCCGAACAGGCCCCGTTGTAGCGCGAAGCAGGGCCTGTGGCTGGGCTATAAAAGTCCACCGGCAGCTCCATACGGTGATTATAGTAGCGACGGCTAACGACATATAGTTCAGATATAGAGAGAAGAGAGTGCCGAGAGTAAAAGTGAAAAGTGAAAGATCCAAGTGAAAGTGAAAGTCAACGCGAGTGGCAAATTAGAACATCGAGGGACTTTCAGGACATCGTAGGAACAGCAAGGACATCCAGAGGGAATCCTTGCAACGACTATCACAGGATAAGAGGCAATCAGGATCGTCAGCGGCACCAACAAGGACATTGGTGCGGACGAGCAGCTTAAGCGAGACCAGGAGTGAGTAAATTTACGTAGCCGTGCGTAAGAGAAGTGTTGTGAGTGAAACGAAGCTAGTGTGCTGTGAGCGAGTCGAATAGTAGGAGTGGCCTGTAAATCCGTGCGAACCGCCGGAGGTGACAGATCCAGATCCTGGCGTTTTCCGAATCGCTCAAGTAAAACTAGCGTATCTTTGTACAACACTCGCCCAGCCGGAGTACGTTGAGCCAGCACTAGGCATCCTGTGGCAGGTGTGCCTTGCGATAGCGAATCGTGGGCGAGTCGTCATACTCTAAGTGAAGTGTAAAATTATAAACTTATTCAAGAAAATATACTTTATGTTGTTAAACCATAAATCGAAAGTGACTAATTATTATCGCAAGGGCTTCAACAAATAAATTTGTTGGCACGAACTCACAGTCAACTGAAACTAGCTCAGCTTAGACTCGGGATAAACCGAAGGTTCGTTACAATATATTTATTAGAAGAGGTCAGCTATACATTTTTTTTCACGCAACTTACTCTATAACAACCAAACGAAAATATAATTTTTAAAGGTTATATAAAGGTATATATAAAGTTATCCGATAAACGTGAGCAATATTGATTTTTTGGGGAAATGAGGGTATAATGGTTTTGTTGAAATGTATGTAACAGGCAGAAGGAGGCGTGGCACACCCCACAAATTATATATATTCTTGATCTGGGTGACGAGCTGAGTTGATTTAGCCCTGTCCGCTTTTTTTTTAATGTCCGTACAACAAGTAAGAAAGCTCTAGTCGACACTGCTCGACTAGGAAATCCCCTGAACCATTGAACTGATATTTCAATAATTCTTCGTGCCTTTCTGCTCACAAAAGAAATACACACACTCACACACACACATGCACACGCGGACGCACATACAAAGACTGCAGTGTGGGCTTACCATAGGAACTTAATTGTTTAATAACTTTTCTTGTGGATGTACATTCTTCATGAAACTTTTAGATCGTAATTATATCTTTACTATCCGTGTACTTGCCAAAACTCAAGTCTCTAGTATTTGAAATACGCATTTTAGGG